>OU026158.1:22315946-23515946 GCA_907269105.1 Volucella inanis
AAAAATAATTCAAAAAACAATATAAAATGCTTTAGTGCCATTAGGCGTACATGCAACTTTTGTTTTACCCCCGGCCATTTTTAATATTGTTGTCACAAATTTCAAAATTTATCCATTCAAAATCGTATTAACCAAATCAAAAAAACTAGGTTTATGCCTAAATTGCTTAAAAACAACCGATTACACAAGCGTTATTTGCCCATCTAATTCATGTCGTAATTGTGGTAGCAAGTACCATACACTTTTGCACTTAAGTGAAAACGTCGCGTCTTCAGTACCGCAAACCCCACTTAGTTCAAGCTGTCGCCCAACTATCGCACATCAAACGTCCAATGCTGCTTCTGCCTCACGAAGGCTCCCTGTTACTAGCTTCGCTGCAACATCACCCACACATCCCTATTCCTTGAATTCTAACGCCGCAAAAAATAGTATATTAGAAACGTCGGTGGTTAATATATTCAATAACCTCCAGCAATTCATACCATGTTTGGATCACAAGTGCACCTTATCTCCGAGAGACTTATGCAGGGTTTGGGAACTCCTCGGCTTCCATCCTTTACCACCATAGCCTCTACGAAATACAAAACTGTATTCGCCATCGCTTCTCGCATCAACGGCTTCCAGGCAACGGTAGAAGCACTTGTGATGCCACAAATCACTGGCCATATTCCTGATAAGAAAATCGAAATAAATAACTGAAATATGGTATTCCGAAAAACATTAACTTATTTGATCCTCGGTTCAATATTTCACAACGCATAGATTTACTCCTAGGAGTAGATATATTCTTCAGCCTTTTATGTGTCGGTGAAATTCAGTTGGGTAATAATTTACTACTCGTTCAAAATATCTTATTCGGATGGTGCCGTAGTAGCCGGAAAAATACCAGATTCGATTGCTTTGAATAAACACGGTTTAACAATACAAGAAACTTCTCTTCAGTTTGATTCAGATGATCTATTGAATAACTCTCTTAGGGAGTTTTGGCAAATTGAGAGCTTCGATTCCTTGCAATCATAGTCCCAACATACTTGGAGACACTTTAAACACTGGCAAAAGGAGATTTTTGTTTCTCGAAAGGAAGTCTCGGAAAAACTCAGAATTATGCCAACAGTACTCCAAATTTATGAATAAATTGACCGAATGTTCACATATGGAGATAGCACAAGACGTGGACTTCACCACATCCCACTACTTTCTTCCTCATCCTGGTGTTCGTAAGCCATCAAGTACTTCTAAAAAGCTGAGTGTAGTATGCGATGCGTCTGCAAAAACAAGTTCTAGGAAGTCTCTAAATGAAATTTTGATGGTTGGACCGATTATTCAAACTGATCTGCTTTCTATAGTATTGGGATTCCGCATACACAAATTTGTAATGACAGCGGACTGCATCTGCCACTTTCTTATCAACGCGTACGCTGAAACAATTGTATGTCGATGGAGAAAACGCCTTCCCTTTAGCTGCAAAGGTAATCAACACGGAATTTTATGTCGATGACTTACTTACAGGCTGATAACTGATAACGATTTTAAATAAAGGCGGTTTTAGTTTAAAAAAGTGGTGCTCAAATTCGCGAGAACTTTTAGAAGAGAGATGGTTCGGCCGTGGTGTAGTGGTATATGCATAGACTCCTCAAGCAGAGGGTCGCGGGTTCGAATCTCGTGCGAGGCAATTCTATGAAAAAGTCTTTTTATCTGCATGCAGGTCCTCAAGCACTTTTAAGTATAATTTGATACCGTTTCTGGCCCATACGTGACAAACTTGTAACACGGAAAGTGCTGCATTAATGCATTCGATGTGTACCAGCTAAACCAGCAATTAATCACCAACTCAAGGCCCTTTAATATTGTTGAGGTTGACTTCTGTGACCCCTTTCTAATACGTCGAGGAACCGCGCCTCTTAAGGCCGTACATTTGGAATTGGTGGAGGACCTTACAGCTAATAGTTTCTTGGCTGCCCTTAAGCGATTTGTAGGTCAGCGTGGACTGTGCTCTGTTATATGTATACAGCGACAATGCAACCAACTTTATCAGAGTATGTAACCATCTACACGAATTGTATAAAATATTTCTTTAGCGTGAGAATCGGGAATTCATAATCAACGCGTGTAAGGCGGATGGTATTGCTTGGAAAACTATAACTCCTCGATCTCTCCACTTTGGTGGATTGTGGGAGGTCGCAGTCAAGAGCGCCAAGTCTCATATGAGACGTATCTTACAAGATTTGTCTCTTACCTTCCCCGAGCTAAATACATAACTTATTCAAATTGAATCTGTTTTCAATTCCAGGCCTCTAACACCAATGTCGGAGAGTCCTGATGATATCCAAGCCCTCACCCCTGGTCAATTCATCATTAGTACTGCTCTCAACGCAATCGTTGAACCAAATTTGCAACAAGACAACATCCGAGCTCTTACACGCTACTTTCAGTTTTGGTTGAGGTGGTCACAAGATTATTTGCAAAGCCTTCACCTACGAACCAAATGGGCAAAGGGAGGCTCTGCAATAACTGTCAACGACATCGTTATCATCGAAGAAGAAAATATTCCACCACTTAAATGGAGATTGGGTCGACTGCTTCAAGTGCATCCTGGTAAAGATGGCATTGTGCGGGTAGTCACACTTAAGACCAGCAATGGCGAGACTTAGCGTGCTATAATGAACATTCGGCGACTGACCTAAGTCCCTTCAAGAGGGGGAGAATATTAAATCTAAAATACTCATGCTTAATTAACTTTATATTGCTATAATAATCTACTCCTATAATTTCTTTAACTTTAATCCTTAACATATATTTTGATCCATTACATTTTGCTTAAGTTGTCTCAAATGTAATTTTTTTGAAACATTTCCGTTTTTCTACTTATTTAAAAAATTCGAGGGTAAGGACAGTGTCCACATTTAAATCGTTAATTATATTCGCCATGAGATAAAATCGTGTCTTATTTCAATTCTTATAGAACAGGGTAGAAAAAAAGCTTGCTTTAAGACTACTAACCAGTTAAGCTATATATATCGACGTAAAGGTGGCTAGAGAAGTGCTAATAAACATTAGGAAAACCATTGAAGAACTTACAGAAGAGAACCGGACCAAGAATTGATTCCTGCGACACACCTAAATTTACACACCTTTGGAATCTGTCAGACGGAAAACTGCTAATTAGCTTCACTACACTGTTACCAGGGACAAACAGATTTTTCAGCTTTCAGCATAGGATTTTATGGTTAACTTTATCAAAAGCCTTTGCAAAATCTAGCATGTAAAGAGGCGTAACATAACCTAGATTGTAGTCCTGTCAGATTTCCTCAAAAATTTTTACCATTGCAGTGAGCGGCTGTGGTTAGATCTGAAACCAGATTTTCCCTCATAAAGCAACTCATTAATTGATAGATGTTGGATCAGCTGTTTAGCGATTAATATCTCAAAGACTTTTGATAAATAGGATAATAATGCCTATAATGCTAAAATCTACCACAGATACCGGATTCTTTTCTAGGCAACAGGTACAGCTCGGGCAGTATTCCAGGATATGTGAAAAGTTGATGTTGTGATGCAATGATTGAGAATATGGGTTAAGATGGACACTATAAATGGAAGAATCAGCATAATAAATTGCTTATCTACCCCATCTTCTGCAACAGTATTAATCATTTCATTTTCGGTCACAGTTTGTATTTCGAAGAGATTTGCAGATATGCTTTCAAGGAAGAAACTACCATCATTCTGAGAATCAGCATTACAGTTCCGACTAGAGATACTTATTTGATGTATGTAAAAATTTAGAGATTTTTTTAGTTTGGAAGCATATAGTTTCTTTTGGGATTTCGTATAACGAAAATAGATTTGTGTTGCATAGTTTTGTAAGTAAGCCAATTTTAGCTTGAAGGACTACGCTTCTATTTACTATAAAGCCTATTGCGGGCTTTAATGGTATTAAGAACTTACCTTCAAAACGAAGGACAACAGTTTTTTCAGATATTTACCATTTTAGAAGGAACAAATTGGTTGTATAATTGAATTATTATTTTTTGATAATAATGCAGTTTCATATTAGGATCAGTGTTTGAACGACAACAATCCCATTGGACAGATATGGCAGCAAATTGAAATGCATCAGTATTTATGGATCGATATTCTTTATACGAAAAAGGCAGCGGGACGAGAAGGGAAGATTATTGCTCAAAAAAACTGCATTTTTTTTGGTTGTGTGTGCCAGCGGGATATTCAAGGATTCATACAGCATTTGATTTAAACCACACCCATCGTACTTTCTGGGAGATAATACCAAACATACAAACAACTAACTGAGGAAGACCAACGTGGTGAAGAACACTTTAATAAGACCACGGTTCGAATGGAAAATGGTAAATACAATGCAAGACTTCCATTTAATACGTTCTCGAGTGAATTAGGAATATCTTATCTTAATGCATTAACAAGATTGTATTTGCTGGAATATAAACTTGATGCTATACGAGAAAAATACAGAGAATTTTATGCAGGAATACCTCGATGTAGGACATATACTTGAAAGAAGTAAATCAGCCTGCTTCCAAAATTTACCTCACCATGGTGTGTTCAAAAGTACCAGCTTGACCAAGAGTAGTTTTTGATTTTTAAATGACAAATTTACATTTAAATTTATTAACTGTTATTACTAAATAGAGATGCATAAAGTACTATTTCTTAGCAGATATTAAACAAATGTTTCGAATGATTGAAATATAATCGTGTGATCGATATTATCAATGTGTTCCATGGCGGGGCAGTAAGAATGCAGAAGCTAAACATTATCGGCTTACCACGGTTATATATGGTACAACATCGGCCTCTTGCCTATCAATTCGGAGACTTTTGCAGCTCAGCCATGATGAAAAACAACGATTTCCTTTGGCTTCAATTGGAGTTAAGGTAAACTTTTACGTGACTGGTTCCATGGTAGGCTCTAACTCCAAAATATATGCTCAAGAACTTCTGGCTGACGGTTTCTTATTGCGAAATTGGATGTTTACTATCAAACAATAAGATATGCCGACGACTTAATCATAATAGTAAAGGATAAACATCCTAAAGATGTTTTCTATAAAATGCAGACTACTCTAAATATATTAAATGACTGGTGTGTTGGAGAATATCTCTCAATCGATCCCAGTTAAACTATACTTCTTTTCTTCACTCG
The DNA here is from genome assembly GCA_907269105.1 of Volucella inanis. Taxonomy (NCBI): domain Eukaryota; kingdom Metazoa; phylum Arthropoda; class Insecta; order Diptera; family Syrphidae; genus Volucella; species Volucella inanis. The sequence goes on from OU026158.1 coordinate 22,321,129, forward strand.
TAACAGAAATCTGAGTCGTGACACACATAAAATAATCGAAACTCACATATTAATAATAAAATTACCAAAGCGACTAAAGTCACGTTATCTTGCCTTCGTATGTATGATATAACCTGGGTATTAACCCCAAAGATCATCAATTGGATATATATGGAAACGACCCATCATCACCTACTCATAAGTAGTATGATGGAACAAAACAAAAGAGAAATCCGCCATACAAAAGCTGCAACAGCTATGCGTTGGCATTTCGGGTGGAATGCACACGTGCCCCACAGCAGTTATGGAAACTTTCATTGGTTTAACGCCATTCCACCTCTTTATAACAAAGATAGCAAATCGCAGCATTACAGACTATGTCAGACTACTAAAAACAGGAGAGATTAATCACTTAGACCACAAGGATCAAATGAGTCTTCTCTCTGAAATCCCTTTTAAAATAAAAAATGATTAGCCTACCATAGAAAGCTGGGCGATAGAAGTAAAAATTCATGAAGCTCGATAAATAGTTAAAGGGAGAATGCTTACTCTAGATTACAAGCATTTACAAAAAAAATTCCTTTAATAAAAGAAGCCATTTGTTATTATTGACGAATTTTTAGGGAGTATGTCTCACTTCGTTATAACCTTAATAACTTCGACACAATATACTCCACCACTACGCGCGAGAGATACTCTAAAATATAACTAATTTCTATGTATATTCTCATGAGAACTTGCCATACCCATACGAAGCCAGCTATGACTCTATGTTTATAGTAAGGGCACGAGATGGAGTGACGGTATTCCATGCGCGAGTTATGTATTTGTCCAGCCCACAACTTGTAACCTTAAACTAACTTAGCATAATACCTAGAATAATACAAAGCATTATATCATACAATGAAGAGTTGATAGTTAACAGTTAACAATCATGTTGTTTTGCTTACATTGCCACTACCTTTATTCCCAAAGGCTGGAGCAATCCTGTGACTAGACTGTTTCATGCCCGTTACGTTTTGATGATGCTTTTTGTGTTGTTACCAAGTAATGTTTAATATTGACGATGGTAACAATGATGATGATGATGCTGATGATGCACCCAATTATTGTGTTGTGTTCTTGGCCAATCTTTTTAGAGTAAGTGCCCCACCACGCGCGTTACCCCCTCTCGTTTTGTTGCTTAATCCAAGTCTGTCGCCTTTCCGTTTTTCTCCCATGTCTCGAACTCCTTCCGTTTCCTGTTGCTTTTTCGTTTCATTGGAGTTTTAGTATTCACAACGAGAAGATAACATGGCGACAAATATGCAAATATTTTTGAGAGATTTCAACACCTTTACGACCGCTCGTAAAGATCAGAGATTTCGTAATCTTGGGATTAAGTCAATTGGAGTTGAGTGACAAATTAATGAATATAACGGATCTAACAATGAAAACAGGCGTAAGCATTTGCAGAGTAGCAGAATTGCAGCGGTCAAGGTCAATCGAAGTACATCAAGAAGCAGGCCGGTCATTCTATGGCAGAAATTAGGATATGAACGGGAAGGAGGGACATAACAAATAATATGGAGAGAAAAACAAATAATTCTAACAATTTTTTGAATAAAAAGAATAATCATATTTATTTTTCTACCGATAGGGACTCTACGGGAAAAATTGGATGCAATCAATGCTTAACTGTATACTTTAAATATCGATGTCCAGCATATAACAAATCGTGTAGCATTTGTAAGCGACGTGGTCACTTCTATTTGGCTTGTAGTGTAAGACGATTAAAGAAAACATATGCAACTAACGAAATAAGTGCTGCTGTTGAGGATGGGCCAGGTGAGAATAATAAAGGAGTTAATTATTCCATTAACTCCGACACAGGTAATGAATCTGCTTTTAAAACTTTATATTTACTTTGCCTGAATAGTTATTTTAACCTGAATACTTGTGAATGGTTTGAAAATTTTTGTTTTCAAAATACTTTTATAAAATTTAAAACTTATACCGGGTCTTCTATAAATGTTTTCCCCTTAAAATTTTTAAAATTCATCAAACACAATCGGTGTTAGGAATGATTAATTATCTACGTAAATTCATTCCAAAATTCTCTAATGAATGCAAAAATGTGAGGAAGCTCTTAAAAAATAACATAGAATTTGAATGGTGGCCGATACATGAAATGGAATCTGGGAAAATTAAAAAAATTAATTAGCAATGCACCCACTTTGAGATCGTTCGATGAAAATAACAAAGTCACAATACAAACGGATGCTTCCCAGTCGGGTTTAGGAGTATGTTTACTCCAACAGAACGGACCGGTCAGTTATGCCTCGCTTAGTCTGAGTAAAGCAGTGAAGAATTACTCTCAGATTGTAAAAGAACTTGTGGGTATCATTTTCTCAACAAACAAATTTCATTATTAAATTTACGGCCAACAAGCCTCTCATACCTATTTTTAAAAAGGGTTTGTCGAAAGTGTATAGCATACGATTTCAGAGAAGGAAACTCAAACTCCTTAATTACAAACTATATCTAGAAACTATGTATACCAGGCAAAGATCCTCATATCGCTGACTATTTGTCAAAATCATATGATAGACTTGCTCCTACCGATGAAGACGAAGATTTCAATAAAGTCGTTCATTCTTTAAATGTAAGCGAATCCAAGGAATCGAAAATAAAGTAGGAATTCGAATCAGATACCAACTTGAAACAGATTATTTACTATTGTAAAAATGGATGGCCAATTGATAAATCTAAAATTCAACCGAATCTTTTACCATATTTTATATATTGTTTTAAAAAATGACATACCATTCTATGAAGATAGAATCGTAATCCCCGGTACAACGAAACAAGAAATTTTAAATTTATTACATCAACCACATTGTGGTATGCAAAAGAACAAAACAAAGGCTAAAGACTTTAGCAGAAAGCCGAGCGACGAAAAGAATAGACCAAAAATAAAGTACAGTATGTGTATATTTAAAGATACTTAACTGCCTGCAAGTTCTAATCCTAGTGAACGAGAAAAGGAATTTAATTTACAGCAAGGAGTAAAGATTTCAACTGTTATAAAATACAAAGTGTACAAGATTTGACTTCAATAATTACACTGGGCAATAATTAAAGACACTCGGACATTCTGAATAGTGTTTCTTATAGTACTCGACCTGTAGATAACGGGAAAAATAATATTTTGCTCAGGTCACGTACAGCAACCTAACGGCACACACTTTTACATCTTTATTGAACGAGGTCAGTTCTAATAGAATCGCACATCGTTTAAATCGGTTTTTCTGTTAGTAATTTGAAAAAATAAGCTAATTTGCGTAAGAAGAATATAAGAAGTCCATTAAAGTGATAAAATGCCACGATCTGGTGTTAATTGTCCAGATTTATTCTGCTATATTTGTGGAGAATTTAAACCAAGTTTACGAAAAAGGAAATAATACCATTTATTGAAAAGTGTTACTGTTCTTATTTTAAATTTAAAATTTAAACCATTAGGACAAACTCTGGGCACAACACATTTGCTGCCTTAGGTGTCACCGACAGCTAACTGGCTGGTTTAACGGGTTATTTTCTGCAATACCTTTTGGAATGCCTATGATATAGAGATAGCCTTAGAGTCACACAGATTGTTACTTTTGTTGCACCAATGTGAAAAGATTTTCTCGAAGATCAAAGCATTCCATAAAATATGCAGATGTCTCTTCTGTAACAAGCCCAGCACCTCATACAGAAATTCTGCCAGTTAAAAAGCCACTTTCCGGACGCCTTTCGGACACAGAAATAAGTTCATCATATTGTTCAGAAGAAACCATGGATGATCCCGAATTTGAGCTCCCTACATCTGATGCACCACATCTCATCAGTCAGATTGAGCTTAATGACCTCGTCAGGGATTTGGATTTGTCAAAACAAAAGTCTGAAATACTGAGCTCAAGGTTAAAGCAGTGGAATCTGCTCAAGCCTGAGGTAAAAATTACAGAGTACCGTACGCGACAAAGTGAATTTGTTCCTTATTTTTCGAAAGCCGATAACTTAGTGTATTGTAATGTTATTAATGGCTTAATGCTGTCACTGGGTTATGAGCACAAAACCGAAGAATGGCGGCTATTCATCGACGCATCAAAGTCTAGTTTGAAAGCTGTATTGCTTTATAATGGTAATAAGTTTCCTTCAATACCTCTAGGGCATAATGCGAATTTAAAAGAAACCTACGATTTTATGAAATTTATATTGGAAAAAATTGAATATAAAAAATATAACTGTTCGATATGTTCGGATTTAAAAGTTGTTGCTCTACTTCTTGGACTACAACTAGGTTACACCAAATTTTGTTGTTTTTTCTGTGAGTGGGATAGAAGAGCACGATCGGAGCACTTTGTGAGAGTAGATTGGCCTATAGAAACAAACTTTATTTCTGGAGAAAAAAATATAAGGAATCCTTCATTGATCGAACCACAGCGTGTTATTCTACCACCATTACATATTAAATTGGGTCTTATAAAAAATGAAGAAAGATCAACCTGGTTTCAATTTTTTGAAACAAAAGTTCCCATCACTAAGCGAAGCAAAAATTAAAGAAGGTATTTTTGTGGGTCCAGACATTAGAAAGCTTATAAAAGATCCAGCTTTCATTTCTACTCTGGATTCATTAGAAAAACAGGCCTGGTGTTCATTTGTGAAAAACTTCCTAGGTAACAATAAGACTCCAGGTTATGCAGATGACGTAAAGAAAATGCTGGATGCTTATCCTAAAATGGGATGCAACATGTCGCTAAAACTTAATTTTTTGCATACTCATCTCAATTTATTTCCGGAAAATATGGTTGATGTAAGCGATGAGCACGGCGTTTTCTCACAAAATACCGATGTGACCTGGCTATTTTATATAGTTTATAAGCTCCAATGATTACGAATCACATAACTTTATCTCCGAGTAAAAAATAAATATTTTTTCGGTTGACCAGTGTTACTAGAGAGAGCAAGAACAGTAATATTGCAGATATTTAATATGAAAGCAAAATAGGGTCAACGGATGATATTGTATTTGGTAGTTTAGATCTTTAAGATTTATTGAAATTTGAATTTAATTATTACATATAAAGATATTTCCAAACATTCCCCCGCCCCTGGAACATAGATTCAGGCTAAAGGTAATAGTGCCAGTTTGTGTATCGGCCGAATCAGGCCTCCAGTAGCAGTGTGTAGGGTGAGTACTCGAATACGATCATCTTCACCTGGGTGAACTTAAATGACTCGCCCCATGGCCCACTTGCTGGGTGGTATATTGGAATCCTTTACTGCTACCATATAGTTGAGTTTAAGGTCTCGTTGAGGATTTAGCCATTTCAGTCGGTGAAGAGATGAAGAGAGGTGATGTACTCCATACTCCAGCGTTTCCAATATCCTTGCAACTTGGTTTGAATGGCTTGCCAGCATAAAAGTCGATTTTGCGGTAATTTCCGATGAAGGTTCAGGAACAGCTGAATATGATTCACCTAGGACGAAATGAGATGGCGTTAGTGGATCTAAATCATTGTCGGAGCTTGGACACAAAGGGCGAGAATTCAGTATTGCTTCACTTTAAATTGAAAGGGTATATAACTCTTCAAAAGTAAGAATGTCTGCACCGATGACACATCTTAGATGTAATTTAACAGATTTAACCCCCGCTTCCAACAAGCCACCAAAGTGTGGTGCGGAAGGAGAGTTAAAGTGCCAGGTAATGGCATCGCGAGTAAGGGACTCCGAAACTATTGAGTTATGGTATTCAGACTATGTTAGTTTGTGCATATCAGACAACACTTTTGCAGATCCACGGAAGTTGGTATCATTATCCGAATACATATGCGAAGGTTTCCCACGACGTCTGCGTGTTGGATTCTTCCTGCTATGCGTTAAATTTGGTCATCATCTAGAAAGGGAGTAAGACAAGCAATGTTACTGGTTTTCGCTTGAAGTGTTTCTGTTGCTGCATGGGACTGTTTTCGACACTTAGAGATAAAGCGGAAAATGAAAACTGTAATTTGATTCAAACGATGCCACTGAGATACGCGAGAGATAAGAAATCAGAGATGTGATCGATATTGAAGGCTGGGAACGAATGATGATAGTGGAACTATCTGCTCCTTGGGATTGTGTTTAGAATCTTAACTTTTCGATTTTCCACGAAAATATCCTAACGATGAGAAGGAAACGAACTGGTCGTATTTAGCGATTTTTGTACCGCAATGAGAAATCGTGTGAGCAAGAGTGCCCCACATAATTCCAGTGAGTCGCCACCCGACACCACATAATCGCCGTAAAAGTCATTAAGAACTATCTCTTGCGACAGGATAGTCTTCACGATAATCCCGCGCCAATTATTCAAGAAACCGTGCCGATAAATATGGAGCAGAAGATGTTCCATATGTCACAGTGCGTAAACGAAAGTGTTCTGCCGGTGTTATTGGTGATTTTCGCCACAATATCCGCTGATAATCAACATCTTCATCTGCTACCCAGATTTGACGGAACATCTTAATTAATACACGGGCTGAAAAGTCCATTTCTAAGAGAGGGCACCACTTGAATTAAATCCATACTATTTTCAGTTAGTACCAACATTCAAAAGATACGTGTATAAATTTGACAGTTGTCGGACAATTAGTTCTCGAGATATAGCGTTGTGAGTGAAGCAACTTTTGTTATTGTGAAAAAAAAAATGGATTCAAAGCAATTTTGTGTGTTCATTTATCATTGCTTTTTGATGGGAAAAAATGCAGTTGATGCAAAGAAATGGCTTGATAGGTGTTAACCGGACTCTACACCAGCCGAACGAATCATTCGCAAGTGGATTGAAAAATTTAAAAGTGGTCATACAAGCACCGAAGATGATGCACGCAGTGGTGGTCCAAAAGAGGCTGTTTCAGATGAAAACATCAAAAAAGTCCACAAAATAATTACGAATTACCGCAAAGTAAGTTGATCAAGATAGCTGAGGCTCTAAAGATATCAAAAGAGCGTGTTGGATATGTCATACACGAATATTTGGACATGCGAAAACTCTGTTCAAAGTGGGTGCCGCGTTTGCTCACAGTCGAACAAAAACAACAACGTGTTGATGATTCAGAGGAGTGTTTAAAGCTGTTCAACCGCGATAAAGCCGAATTTTTACGTCGGTATTCGACACTGGATGAAACTTGGCTCCATCAATTCACACCAGAGTCAAGTCGGCAGTCAGCTGAGTGGCGAGCAGGCCACGAACCTCGGCTGGTAAGATTATGGCATCCGAATTTTGGGATACACATGGAATAATTTTCATCGACTATTTTCAAAGGGGCAGACTATCAAAAGCGTTGTTGGAGCGTTTGAAGGACGAAATCGCAGAAAAACGGCCGCATTTGAGGAAAAAGAAAGTGCTGTTTCATTAAGACAATGCACCGTGTCACAAGTCGATGAAAACGATGGCAGCGACTATTTCCTGTTCGCAGATCTCAAAAGAATGCTCGCCGGAAAGAGATTTAAGACCGATGAAGAAGTAATCGCCGAAACAGAGGCCTATTTTGAGGCTAAACTGAAATCGTACTACAAAACTGGTATCGAAAGATTGAAAAATCGTTTCAACCGGTTTAAGGCAACTATATTGATAAATAAAGTTGAATTTTGCAAAAAATTTGTGTTTTACTATAAAACGGCACTGACTTGACCATGTGTTATGACACCATATTTATGGTGTCGAAATCTTACGCAAACCAAAAAAAGATTACGTAGTGGTTGCCCAATCATGAGCGAATCGTTCAGAGAGTTCCCGTGAGTGTCCTTAACGGATCGATCAAACTATATATTAAACTAGATATCCGGCTTAAATACCGCGTGATGTGGTAGATAGAACATATTTAGCTTCGATATCTCTGCGGAAGGAACTCGGTCCATGTGACCCAAAGTCCAGAAATTTAGAATACGATTGATGGAGCATTGTATCCTCTGAAAACCCACTTTCCATAGCCCTCAATAGCGAATGTGCACCTATTAGAGTGTCCCCAAAATGTTGTTTGATCTTAAAAAGGAAGTCTGGCGATCAGTTTACCAAGAGTGTTTCGCCGACGTGTTTCTATTCTCGATATCCCTATCCTCTTTCGAAATAAGTAATGTGGGGTCCATTTCCTTTATCCAAAAGTCTTGCAAACTTAAGTCAATGTCGACGATTGAATGATGAGAATATATATTGTACTCCGTACCTGAAAGTAATTTTCCCGCCAACCAAAGATCGTTTTTTGGGCGAATGGGTATCCACGTGAGCCACGAACAACGTCCCCTTCTAGGATATCCCAAACCTTGTCGACACCAAGCAAAATATTAACTGAACTAGTTTAATTAAAGAGCGGATCAGCCAAACTGAGGTTGGAAATGTGATTCCAATCGTTAACACCAAGTGAAACTGTAGGGAAGGCTGACGTAAGTCTTGATAAGATGAAACATTCAACCGAGATGTTGACTATGGTAAATCAAAACGAGAGCCAATTACAAGAAACAAGACCTCTGGATTTTCCGGCGCAGGTTGAGCCAATTCCTGTTTATATACCGTCAATTATTATTTCTTCTTTCTAACCTTTCCCATTCCTGCTCATAAGTAGCGTCCGACATAGGAATGTGCGAAAGCAGAATTAAGGTTTCACCACGCAGACAAGATCAAAGAAATTGGAAATTTCGAATTGGAGATATATTTGGTTTATTGTGTACCGAGCTTTCAAACATGTCGCGGAACGCTGTACAATCTCTATAGTTACCCGAAAAAAGGTTCGGTATGAATTTTCGGAAGGCAATCGATGACTAGAAATTGGCTTGCGTTAACCAGTTGTGCACTGGCATTTTGTGAAGCTACCACAGGATATGTTTGGGTTACGTCGATTGCACACTGATTCCTTTCACGTACCGCAGAAAGAACTGATTTGACCAGAAGGCACTTTGACTCAAATTGCTCGAATTTTGGCTCGGGATCAACGTAACCTTCCTCGTCCATGAACTCAAATACTTTTTCTTGGGAAGCTTTTAATCGATTCCATAGTTCATGGATTTTCTCTACGCGTAACTGAATAACCTCAAGGGTCATGTTCTCTCTAATAGTTTCAGTGAATGTAGCCAATCTTGTTAATGAACCCTTAAGATTTCCTCGGGTTGCACGAAGAACTGAAAGTCTAACTTTCAAAGTCATTTTAACATACAATTTTCGAATTTGTCCCTAGCCTAGGGGTAAGATAAGCGCGAAAATATAAATTTGTCTATACTGTCTTATTGTCAGTTATCATATGAACATGCAAATTCGATTTGCTAGCATAAATAGTCAAGGCTAGCAAAAGGTTTTTATGAGTCTATACCACTTATGCACTTGTTAATCCAAAAATGATCACACCAAAATGTTTCGAAATTATCACTAAGATAACAAATTAAAGTCCAACTTAAATCGATTGTTAAGAAAGCTGTACCGACGAAACCAAGGGGAAATGTGATTAAAGGAAAATTCCGTTAATCGTCAACGATGAATATACAGCTAGATTTAAATCAATTTATATTAATTTTTGTAGGTGATTTGTGAGATTTGCGAACTGTATATTACAAAGAGCGACGATTCACCAAAAAATGTAATCCGGCTCGATGTGAAGTAAAAACTTTGGGAATTAAAAGCAAATTAATTCAAAGGACCAGAACCCAGAATAGAAATAGCAGAAATCCGAGCGACGAAAAGAATAGACCAAAACTAAAGTACAATGCTCGTATGTATTTAATGACACTTATCTGCTTGCGAGTTCTAATCCAAGTGAATAAGAAAAAGAATTTAATTTATAGCAAGGAGTAAAGTTTTCAACTGTTATACAATACAAAGTGTACAAGATTTGAGTGCAATAATTATTAGAGAGAGCAAGAACAGTAATATTGCAGATATATACTATTATACGAAAGCAAAATATGGTAAATGGATGATATTGTATTCGGTGATTAAGACCTTTAATGTCAATTGAGAAATCCAATTTAATTATTACATGTAAAGATATTTCCAAACAGACTTGTTGTACTGGCCTACTATGTATCAATTATGACATTGAAAACTTCATGTAAAGTCATATAATATTTATATAACATATAAATTAGAAAGAAACAATTATATGTCAATTTGTTCCACCATATAGATTTTCAAAAATTGATATGGACATAATGGAGTACGGAAGTATACCATATCTTGTTATTTGTGATTATTTTTCCAAATGGCTGGAAGTAACAAGTGTATCAACGTGAGGTTTGATTTATAATATAAAATAAAACACATAAATTTGAAAGTGAACTTAAAATTTTTATTATCGGTTTAAAGAACAATTTATAATATTTAGTTTTTGAAAATGATATTATGTAAATATTGGCAATGATTACGTCTGAGGTGGTCCAATCGGAAGGTCCAATTTTGGGCGACTCGTTCAAGCATAGCGACTGGTATCTCGCGGATAACAAGAGTAATGTTGGCTTCCAAAACATCAATCGTAGCTGGCTTATTCCCGAAGACCTGAGACTTTACATATCCCCAGAGAAAATAGTCCAAAGGTGTGGTATCTCACGTTCTAGGCGGCCAATTTACCGTAGCAAAACGTGAAATTAAGTGCTCATCAAAATGATTTCTCAACAAGTCCATTGTTTCATGCGCTGTTTGACTCGTAGCGGCGTCTTGTTGAAACCAGAACTCACCGAGACCAAGTGCTTGAATTTCAGGAAGCACATAGTCCGGTAACATGCCGCGATAACAGTTACCATTGACGGTAACATTCTGATTTGCCTCATTCTTGAAGAAATATGGGCTAATGATTCCACCAGCCCATAAACTACACCATACCGTTGTTTTTAATGGATGTAATGGTAGCTCTTGTTACTCTTCGGGTTGCTCATCAGCCCAAATACGGCAGTTTTGTTTATTAACATATCTATTGGGCCAGAAATGGGATTCATCACTAAATAAAATTTCACGATAAAACACCGGATTTTCATTGAGTTTTTCCGGAGCCCATTCACTGAAAATATGACGCAAATTCAAGTCGCCTATCTTTAATTCTCACACAAGTTGAATTTTGTATGCCTTAAGGCCGAGATCCTCACGTAAAATACGCTTAGTTGCCAAATACGATAAGACAAGCGGCTGAGAAAGACGACGAATCGTTTCGTCACGGTTTTCGCGTACACTCTCTGCTACAGCTACTATAGTCTCTTCACTACGTACTCAAATTTGCGAATGGTATTGGCAACAGTGGTTTCAGTAGGTCGATTATGCGCAGTTCCTCGAATCGCACAAAAAACATTTCTTACAGAACGCTGATTTTCGTAATACAGCTAAACAATTTGGAGACGCTGTTGTGGTGTGAGTCTCTCCATGATGACTTGTCAAACGATACTAAACGGAAATTACAAAGCGGTTTGATAGGAGCCATACGTGATCTGTCGAAAAAGCCTATTGAAAATCAAACCTCACGGTGAATCACCCTATACTAGAACTAAGACACAAAAGCATACATGAAATAATTAAACATATAAAATATTTATTTAGTGCCCATGTTATTCCGGAGGAAATAGCTTGCGATAACAGTTCCTTTAATTCAAAAATCTTTTCAGATTTATCCAAACAATTATTTCTTAAAATCACATTTAGCAGTCCGTACTACCCAAAATCAAATGGGCTTGCTGAAAAATTTGTAGGCAATGCAAAGAATTTGACAAAGAAGTCAAAAGAATCAGGAATAGAATTGTTCTAAGCGTTGCTTGAATATCGCAACACCATAATAAGTACTCTAGGAGTTTTTCCATCCCAAATTCTGTTTAGCAGACGTTGTAGAACACTATTACCAATAAATAACAAATTATTGGAACCTAAATATAAAAAAATACCAGAAAATATTCAAAATTATCAGAATCAGGTTAGAAAACAATACGACAAAAGAGCTCAAGCTCGTGCTGGGTTTGAAAAAGGAGAATACGTAAATTTCAGAAAGTAAAATTCCCTATGGTACCCCGCGAAAATAGTTTCACAATATAATAGACCAAGGTCATACATGTTAGAAGACGAAAGGCGAAACATTTACCGAAAAAACTCTATTGATATTAATGCTCGAAAGAGTATAAGGATACAAGTTCTAATTTATGAAACAATCGCCAAATAGAGATGACCACGTCGAAAATCAGATTTATACATTTAAGAATTTACTAGATACGAACTTGCGACACATATCATATGAATTCAATCCTTAGTTGTTTTATATATATATATATATATATAATATCTTATGTTATTATTTAATCATTCATATTAATTTTCTATTGTTACTCAGTAGATATGAGTTTGGCTTCAGTTTAAGCAATAAATTTATATTATTATTTAGAAATAGTTTAGCGAGGCAGTCTGGTTAGGAGAGCTCATGAAGTAATTATAATAGAATAACGGTGTAAAACTGATCTTTGCTGTTTTAATTAATTATACAACGAAACAATTACTAGTTCAAATAGCGATACAACATCGTGAAGCCAAAAACACTTGTTGGATAATATAAGTGTCATTTACAAGTGTTTTCGCACGGTTTTGAATGGTATCTAGTGGGTGCAAAATTGATTAAGGATTCGTTTCATGGGCGTTCGGTAACATTTTATTTCGCTTTTTCGTTTCATCGAAATTCGGAATCATTTACTGTCGACTACTTCTTGCATTAACAACTCCCGTGAAACTTGATCTCCCTGCAGAGTATGCAAACTAGTAAATTTTGTATTTAAGTTTACTTTTGAACTTTAAGGTATTGAGCAAAAATGCAGATGAATTAGAGTCTGTAAACGTTAGCCTATTCAGAACTGAATATATCTATGTACGTACATTTTATGGATGTTTACGATGTGTACGAGTATTAAAAAACAAAAGCTCTCTCTATCTTTCTGTTTTCTCTGTTCCTTCAGTTTATGGTGCTGACATGTTTTTAAATTGAAAATTCTAATTGAAGTATAGAGTAAAACAATTAGGCATTATTCTTAATAGGAGGTCGTGTGCCTACGGGTTGAAGCTAATTTCGCCGTCAGTTGTTGATGCAAAGAAAATATGCTTTCGTAACCAACTAATAAAATTCAAAGAGCTTCGGCCCGATGGACAGTGAAATGAATTGGTAAAGGTTCCTTGATAAACTAAGTAGTTAAGTATAAGTGTTTAAACAACATAGTGCGGTTGAGACTTGCGAGGGTTTTTTTTTAAGTTTGAAAAGTACTATATTAAAATAAAAAATAAGGAAAAACGTGCTTTTCTGTAACTGCGGATGGCAACAACTCTAACAATTATTGAGTAACAATGAAGAAACATCGTTTGTCGTTAAGCTTATTGAAAATGAAAGTCAGTTTCCTTTCCGTCTCCTCTTAAGTCTGAGACGCACTATGATGATATGCATACATTTATGTATGTATTTATTTTTTAAATAACTTTTTGTGACAAAGAAGTAAAGAGAACCCGAGTTCCGCTTTAGTTTCTGCCTCAACTAAAAATATATACATTAGCATGTACATATGGATGGGGAAAGGCTGTTAAGATATCCGGAGTACAGAAAAAAAGCTTACGCACTTTTTGCAGCTGATGATGTTTTTGTTATTGCTACTGAAGGCAGGTCAGTGTTCAAATGGGTGCTTAATCTATTTTTTTTTCGCCATTTTCGAAGCTATTTTGCAATTGCTGTGACCCTTCCCCGGACTCGTACTTTACATCCATTGCGTAGAAAATGGAACTTAGTACACAATAAGTGCAGGGAACTAAAATACATCGGTGTATCGGTTTCTACATCAACGCTACTCCTTTCGAATGGAAATACTTTATACCCTCATGAATTTGTATGCCTTGATTTTCCGCTGCGTAATGTTCCTCTCATGGGCGTTCCTAGCTAGAGTATCTTAGGTCCTACTCTGGGGTAAAACGCAAGAACAAGGATATTTTTCTATCCCACGGTGTTCGGGTATTATTATAATTTTTTTTGTTCATTTTTTTGCGTTGCGTTTTTGAATGAGTAAAAAATATATAAAAACCAAAAACAAAAAAAATATAGAAAAAATGTAGAAAACAGTGGTTATAGGAAAAAGACGAAGAAGTAGAAGAAGGAGAAGAAAGCCTGCGTTCACGGCAAAAATCATATAAGTTGCAAAAGCATACATTATAAGCCCGTACAAGGAGGCAGATACTCCAATTACCAAGTGCACACATCCGAGAAAGTGGTATCAGCAGGGCAGTCAGCTAGAGCGATGGCATATGGTGTTGTGTTAGATGAGGGGTTGGGGCGGTTAACAGCACGATAGGGTGGTGGACATAGATATATATATTATAGTTAAAATATAATTCTTTGAGTACTTATTTTTTGCTTTGCTTTTTCTTTCTGTGGACATACATCCATCGTTCTCAACATATACGAATCTAGACATACATCTGTACATATGATTTTTTCCTTTGAATTGGAAAGAGTTGAGTTTTTTTTGTTTATTCCCTCAGTATGAATACGAGTGTGATGTGTACAAGGATACATATTCACATCCCTATTCAAAGAAATGTAATGCAATGCAATGCAATGCAATGCAATGAAGTGTAGTGCCGTGCAGTGTGCAACTGCATTCTACACTTCTTTCTTAGGTTTTCCCTCCTATTTTTGTCGGTTCCTTGTGTTTGTAAATCGTCCTCGTTCTCGTCCTCGTGTGAGTAGTAGCTTAGCCGTTGTCGTATTCGTACATATGTACAGTTACCGCACAACTGAAACTTCATGCGGTACACTTGTATGCATATACACGGATTATAGGTGTGAATTGCATTCAATTAAAAAATGTGCGTTACGCACTTTTTGCTATCCTGGCGAAGGGGTGGTACAAATTGTTTTTTTTGCATTTTTTTCCAAACGAAAAAGGAATAAGTAGGTTTTTTTTTATTTATTTTTTATTTATTTATTTATTTATTTTTTTTTTTTGTAAAAAAAGTGCATACGGTAAGAAGGGGGAAAACTGATGCTCCTAAGAGGATCACGGGTGTATACGGCGGCAGTGGTTTGTCGTTGCTTTTATCGAGACAAGAGGGCTGTTAGAACAATGTACACATACATGTGTATGTAAGCCGTTAGTATTTCTATACACTTTTGTATAGTATAATATGTACTGCACTAAATGTGATATGAACCCATATTATATTTCTTTCCTTAGTTTGATCATGGGTCGTTTTCTGCTTTAAAGCATTTAAATTAAACTCATGTGTACTTAAAAGGACTTATTTTATATACATATGGACATATGTATGTGTGTATATGTATGTACTCGTGTGAACATGTGTAAAACATATTTCCAAATGCAAATATACCATCGTAGCAGAAAAATAAATAACATTTCAAAATTGTATGGGCTAAGTAAAATATGTGCTTTTTCGTTTAATTTGTATATATTCATGTAAGCCCAGATTGGCAAATTTTAGATGTCATAGCCTTTGCGCGGTTCGTTCTAATAGTTACAAGACAATGTCTATTAGTAAACACATAAAAAACAATCAAGTCAAAGTTGTTTTTGATCTCATTCCTTCCCATCTACTTCTCTCCCTGAGCTCTATTAAAGGTGTTATACCTAAAATCAGTTTGTCTGGAATCAACTGGATTATAAAGCCTTACCCTTTACATGGCACATGCAAGTGTGTTTTATCTTCGCCATGCAAGATCTTCTTTAAAAATCTACGAGGAGCACTCTCTTCTAGTAGGTCACAAAAAAGGTTTTTTTTTTTTTAAATTTATGAAACAATCTCCATTAGTGTGTATGAATAGTCTTTTTTTAAGTCTCCTTTTATGAAAGTTTCCGCTACAGGTATTGTTGGAATTTCTGTAAGAATGTAAGATTTTGGATATCTTTTGTCTTGATTTTTGAAGTGATGATATAATTAAAGTTTTCATTGAAACAGGAGTTGATCGGATCCGCAATAAATACTTCAAGCACGTCACAGCTGAATTCTTAAGACAAATCAAACATGCGTATAATCATATTTGAAACCGCGGAAAGGCCCCAGAAGAAATAAAGAAATCTATAATCTTTCCGATCCGTTAAAGAAAGGAGATAAAGCAAACCCGTCAAACTATTGTACGATGTCATTTTACAGAGTGGATTGAAAGCTCGCACCTTCTAAGCGAATCAGAGCTGTTTTCAGGTTTGAAAAATACTGCAGGGTGACACAGAGATTCCTGACGACGAGTGCCGGCAAGCACGTACAGCTAAGCAAGATGCGTACTAATCAACACTTCAAAGAAGAACCAGAACTGCTCACGACCTCTATGAGCAGAAGAGGAGAGACGCACACCGTCTTCTCAGGAGGAAAAATCAGGAGCATGAGATGCACGCGGTCGAGGCAATTGAGAGATGAGATTCGGAAGTTTTACCAAAAAGTAAGAAAACATGTCACGAACACAAATTAACATAGTAGTTGTGTCGCAGTCGATGCCGAGGATTTGAAAGAGAATTTTTTCATAACGGTGATAACGAACCAAACATCTTTGCTATGCAGTGATAATCGCTTTGGAAGGCAATTGACTAGCAAAGCACTCTCTCGAACGTCAAAAATGACCTTATATAAGACCTTAATAATCCCGTTTGCATAGACAGTGAATGGAGGAGGGGATACAACGACGAACTGTACAGGCTGTACAGCGAGGTCGACTTAGCCAGAAGAGTGAAGGTCTGACGACTGAGGTGGCTAGGTCATGTAGAACGGATGGACACTAATGCATCGGTCTAAAAAGTCTTTAAATCCGTCTCCGATGGCAGCGCAGTAGAGGAAAACCGTGACTCAGGTGGCGCATGCAACTGAAATGGGAAGTTAACACACCAATTTTTGCATCATCAGCACACGCGCTGCAACTTTATTTTTTGAACCGTCATCAAGAACTTTATTGCTGAATAAGGTATTATTGTAGGTAATGTTTCGCTGCACCGGACACAGATTCAATATTCCCGTCTGGAATATTTCCTCATGCGGTGTCAGCATCTATAGACTATAAGTAATAGTGTAAGAACAATTTGGATTTAGAATTAACTGAGTTGACAATAAAGAGACTTGTGTCTCATAAAAAATATTTTTTTTAATCTTATTTTTATAAATAAGTTTACTGGCGCCCAAACAGGGATGGAATTGTGTTTTAAAGTAACTTCCTGTAAGAACAGTGCGTAACACGAACAGTGCGTGAATTGAACACTACCCATAACAACAGTGCGTGGTACGAACTTTTAACATATGAACAGTGTGCAAAGAAGACAGTGATTGAGGATTGTCCCACTAGTAGGCCGACTGCAACTCTAACGCCCTCAGCCAAAATGGAACAAGACGTCCCATCCTTCAAGGAAAGAAACACAATCAAGTCCGGAACCCACACAATGAAATTCTTAGTAGTATCATTGTAAGGCCTTAATTCTCATTTTTAGATTAGGAAAAACTCTAAAATTTTGAACTTTCCTATTTAATATTGTAAGGAAATGCATTATTTTGATAATCTACTAGAACTATAAAAACTATCAATTCCAGAAACATATAATTGCGTTATTTACAAAACAATCAAACTTTAAAGAAACAACCTTCAATATATTATTCAAATATTAAGTAATTTAAGGTGTAATTTCAAAAATCAATCAAACTTTTAAAGAACATTTTTATGTGTACAATAAATAAATTATAAGTAAAGGAATTGGTTCATATCCTTATAAAATTTTAATTTTCCATATCCACATATATATATTCCATATTCCATATTCCCTATTCCATACTCCATATTAAATACTTGAATAACATTTTTAAAATAAATAAGATTTAAAGGAAGATTCAAACATGGAATTGACCGGTGCATTGAACGCACAAATTGCTTCGACCAGAAGCATTGAGCAAAAATTGTTAAGACTAGAATATCGGAATGAAGTGAATGCTGTCCAAGAAATGAACAAAAGTTAAAGGAGATAAGCAAGCTCCCTGACTCTATAAAGGAACTCCAAAATTTTGATGGAAAACCTGTTCAATATACATTATGGATACACAACGTAGAGAATATCCTAAAAGACTACGAAATAGTAAGAGATAAGCCTATAATTAGAGGAAGCGCAGATACCGCGTTCATTTCATACAATATCTTTAACGAAAATTGGTCAGATATAAAGAAATGTTTGTCCCTCCACTACGCGGACAAACGAGACATAAGGACCCTCGAATACCAATTGGGTATACTTTACCAAGGAAACAGAAGCATTGACAAATTTTATGCTAACGTCAATCACCAATTTTCTTTAATAATAAACAAAATAAAGACTACTCTTTAGAGACAGTCAATGCTCTGATCGAAAGTTATAGAAATCGAGCACTCGATGTCTTCTTTCGAGGACTAAGTGGAGATCTTTCAAAAATCCTCATAATACAATACAAAAACCGCAAACCCTACCGGAAGCTTATGCTTCCTGCCTAGAGGTTCAAAATTTAAATTTTAGAAATATGACAATACATAACAAAAACACACAAAATACAATTACAATACACATTAACTAAATTTTAGCACCTAAACAAAACCATCCAAAACTGTCACTTCCGCAAGGATCTATACCACTTCAGCAAAAAAAATCAAGCGTACAACATCCAGTGCAAGAATCAAAACACTTATCCACAGTCAGCAAGGCAACAAACGAATTATTCTCCACCACACATACCTACACAACCTAAGCCAGCATTGCCAATGGAAACTGATCAAAGCATTTAAAGCAAACAAGTAAACTACAAGAATCGTCCGAATAACAACCCAAGATACTATAATCAACCAAATTACAACCAGACAAGTTACAACATACAAAATCAGGAGTCAATAAATCAACCACTTAAGCGACAGAGGTTATTTAACATTAAAATACAGAAAGAAGAGGAATATCCTCAGGAATATGCAGATTATATGAAGATAATATATCAGAGAGCCTGAAGATGAGTCATTGGAAATAAATTTTACAACGGAAGCCTCTCAAGCATACCTTACATATACCTTACATAGAGTGTGCAACTAGAGAAGGCAAGATGCTAAAATTCCTCATCGACACGGGAGCAAACAAGAATTTTGTGAATCCCAACCTAGCCATAAGTGCAAAGCCAACCAGAACCAACTTTAAAATACAATCTGACGGAGGAGAAGTCATTATAAGCCAAAAAATCAGCGTAAAATTCTTCAAGAGCCTTGGAAATAACACCATTTTAGATTTTTTCATGGTATTAAGCCGGATCGAAAAAAGTTCAAGCGATCCAAAACATGAAACCCCAGAGAACCTGAGAGAACTTAAAGGTTTTCTAGGATTGACCTCTTATTATAGAAGATTCATAAGAGATTTCGCTAAAGTTGCGAAACCCTAAACGAATCTCACGAGAGGGGAAAATGCGCAAGCAAGAGCAAGTCAATTCAAGAACATTAAAACTCACCTATCTGGAAACGAACTACAGGCTTTTAAGGATCTTAAGGAATTATTGACGTCTTCACAAATACTAATTTTCCCAGATTTTGAAAAATCATTTTTGCTGACGACAGATGCAAATCTGAAAAGATAAGCCGATCACTTTTATCTCAAAATCGCTTAACCAAACCGAAGAAAACCATGGCACAAACGGAAGGAGATGTAGGCAATAGTTTGGGCACTAAATAACCTCAGAAATTACGGGAATTCAATAAGGAAAATTTAATGGAATAAAAATTCCAGAGCACTACATCCAACTACTTTAGGAAATCTATAAAGAAAATTTTTGTAAGTTTAAATTACGAATAACCCAAAGAATAGTGGAAGATATTGCAAACCCAGACATTAAGTTACGAGTAGTCATGGAAGAACACAGTAGAGCTCACCGTAACCACAAAGAAAATAAGGAACACCTTCCGGAAAGATGTTATTTTCCAGGAATGACTAACATGATAAAGAAATTTGTTAAAAATTGTGAAATTTGTAATACCAATAAGTATGATAGACATCCTCACAAACCTGAACTACAGGTTTCTCGATGTCTTTGAAATAGACCACGAAAAGTTTATTACATGCATAGATAAATTTTCTAAATATACTAAATTCTTCCATATAAAAGAAAAATCAGCTTTATATCTACGAGGCAAAATTATTAAAGTATTACACTTTTTCACAGCCTCCAGAATTCTAGTGACAGATAATGAGCGAAGTTTCATTAGTCCAATCATTTCGAACTACATAAAAACTCTTGGAATCAAGTTGTACTTAACACCACCCCAGCAGAGCGAGGTGAATGGAACTGTGGAAAGAGTCCATTCAACGATTTTAGAACTTTTTTTTAGATGTCTTAAAAAAGAATACCCTGAGCTGAACACCAAAGAAATAATTAACATAGCTACTGACCGATATAATAACTCGATCCATTCGGTAACAAAGAAAAAACCAAATGATATTTTCCTTGGTCGAATACAAAGAATAAATTACCAGAATTTGATTGATCTCCAGAATAAGGTAAACGAGGATTTAACAAACCTCACCAGGAAAAATCAATGAAATAAGATTAGCCGAGAAAATTCCAGTAGGAAAAAGCCAAAAACGTATGAACGCGGAAAAATAGTCTATGCGGCCGTCAAACGAAGAGATGGAAAGCAAAAACCTAATTTCACAAAAGAAATAGTGGCAAAAGATAATCGCGTCACGATTGTCACAGAAAACGGGAAAAAAATCCACAAATCACAAATAAAAAATACGACTGAATAATATAATAATAATAAAATAAATGTTTTTCTTTTCATTTTAGGCCAATCCTTAGTTTGGTACTTGGATCAATAAATGTATACGACTATATTCATAACACCCCAATCGTAATGCTGAAACAGGGAAATGGAAATTTTAGAATCGTGCATTATGTCAATATGACCAGGTATGAAGGCATTATAATCGGACTTACACCAACCATAGAAAACCATATAACTAAAAATAGTATACTGCGACCACAACTCATCCATCAATTAAAGCAAATAGAAAACTTATTTGAAAATGGGAGTAAGGCTAAATAAGATCGATAAACTGGATAGGATCTGCATGGAAGTGGGTCGCCGGAACACCAGATGCGACGGATTGGGATAATTTACTGAAAACTCAGAATATGGTAATAGAAAATAACAATAACCAATACAAAGTAAGCGAACATATAACAGCAGTTACACAAGGAATAATAGAAAATTATAACAAAATAATTCAAAGAATAGATAATACAATCATTGATAAATACGAGCAAATGATGTATAATAAATTATTAATAACTAAAGAAGAACTCAGTGAAATAGTATCAGCCACTCAATTGGCAAAAAGAGGAATCGTGAACACTAATCTTTTAGACAAGAAAGAAATTCAAGAAATAATTGCAGAAATATAAACACTTCCATTCGACAACGAAATCGAGGCAATCCGAACCAATCATCTTATAAAAGAAATCGATTATGCTTTACACTATATCTATACCAAAAACTTCCGTTAAAGAATACAATCATCTTATATTCAGAACCATAGTTATAAATAACAAAAGAATCCATCCCTATTTTCATGAACTACTTTCAACCCATAACGAGCTTTATGGCATAAAAGATATTTGTTCAAAAATCCGAGACACGACAATCTGCGAAGAAAACCAACCTGAAAAGCTTACAACTGACCATTGCATCACCCAGCTATTAAGAGGAAAAAATGCTGGATGCGATCATCAGCTCCACAGTAAACCAATAATCGAACTTCTCACAAGCAACCCTCTTTTTTTGATAAATTTCAAGGGAAATTTAGAACATGGAAATGAAACCCGAACTCTTAATGGAACCTTCCTTATAGAATTTAATAACTTAACAATTGATAACAAGACTTTTACCAATAAAGAAATAAAAACCTTCCACGTCATGCCACCTGTAATCCAAGCTAATTTCATATTTAAAGATGTAAAATAAGATTTAGAATATCTTCACTTTTTGCACAAGGATAATATAAAGAAAATAGAGAAATTTTCATTCGGATTTTATACTTTACATTTTAATTATGACAATTGTAATATTTTTAATATTTAAATTCAATTGTAAAAAAGAAAAAGATTCTGTTAAAATACAAGTACCTCCAATAATACCAATGATCAAAGACTTCACCCCCCAACCCATTTAATTAAAATTTAAATCTACGAGACGTAGATTTTGAGGAGGGAGAAGTTAACTCACCAATTTTTGCATCAACACACGCGCTGCAACTTTATTGTTTGCACCATCAGCACACGCGCTGCATGGGCAAAAGGACTTTATTGCTGAATAAGGTATTATTGTAGGTAATGTGTCGCTGCACCGGACACAGGTTCAATATTCCCGTCTGGAATATTTCCTCATGCGGTGTCAGCTTTTACTATAAGTAATAGTGTAAGAACAATTTGTATTTAGAATTAAGTGAGTTGACAATAAAGAGACTTGAATCTCTAAAAAATATTTTTTTGAATCTCATTTTTATAAATAAGTTTACTGGGACCAAAGCCAATCTAGCGTGTGAAATTGAAGGCAGCTAGCTAAGGATCGAGCTGATTGGACACGCTTGTTGGTTGAGCCCCAAGTTCAACCCGGGTTGTAGCGCTACCTTAAGTGAATAAGTAAGAGTATACAGTGCCTCAAAATTATTGACTAACTGCTCTGATTATGAACAGAATTCAGCAGTTGTTTCAAGTAGCACTTATTGGATGCATCATTACACCTTCACCTCGGTTGATGCAAATTTCACTTGCTTGTTTCGTGAATGCTCAAATTTTCTCCGAGTTGGATTGGTTGTTATGCCTGCAGCTGACTTGCTGGATTTGGACGGCTGTTCTTAAAGCGGTTCTTCGGATGATACTGGTGTATCAGTTTGAAGAAGGCCTGTGTTACTGAGTTCGAATCTCCAGAGCTCTGTTTTATCTCCGACACTCTTTTTAATTTTTATTAATTCATTATATATATTTTCCGCTCGCTGAAGGGATTTGAGTAACCTTCCATAAATGAGTTATACGGCTTAGGAACCAATTATGATATTTTAGAGAACGCTTGAGGGTATTCTGATGAGTATTCATAGAAAGACGGGCGTTACGATTAAAAATTTGAAGGGGCAGAATACTACCGATTTCTGTACAGGGTGAGTTTTTTATCTTGAGACATCCGAATTACTCGAAAAATACGCGATATCGCGAAAAATATTTCAGGTTTGGAATGGGTGAAGTGCCCATTGACAAAAGGAAACCCGGTTGCGAAAATCCTCACTAGAAAGTTCTTGATGCATTGAAACATGATAAGGATGGTATTTATGCCGAGATGTAATATCTTACAGACAATCGTTTGAGAAATTCCTGATTCGCGACTTATTTGGCGAGTGCTAATGTGAGGATCGTGTGCAACGACAGCTAATACTGATATTTTATTGTCCTCAATAGCCACCCTATCTGACCGATTTCTTTTCTTTGGTTGCACACTTCCTTCACCAGTGAATTGTTGGATGGCCCGATAAAAGGAAGCGCGCGATCGTATCTGGTCTGGGAAACGTTGGGCGTAAAGAGCAACAGCACCATCGATGTTCCTTCCACTTTCTCCATAAATCAATATCATTTCAATTTTCTTAATTGTAATTTTTCACACAGATTACGAATCTGTCAAAAATATAGGGGTTCCCATTAAAAGATCAAAAGTGACCTTCGTTTGACCTTAAAAATGGGGAACAAGGTCAAACTCTTGGTCACCATCTTATGTCCGTTTCAGAACCTTGTGACTTTTGTCTAAAACATTTTTCGCAATATTGCGTATTTTTCGAGCAATTTGGATGTCCGACGGTAAAAAACTCACCCGGTAGAACACTGGTTGTGGAAATAGCAACAATACAGAGTGGGATACGAGATATTACGTCGGTATTCGAGGGTGTCCAATGTCTGAGTGATATTAGTATCACCTATGAGCTTTATCGCATGGTTTTGAAACCTATCTAGCAAGTGCAGAGATGTTTTGGGCACACCCGATAGATTGGGCATTGCTTTATGTTTATATAAATGAAGTTCAAGGTTTAGTTTGCTGTGTTTTTATTTCAATTTAAAAGATTCATTACAAAAACGATGTTACCGATGTGTAACAAACCAAACGAATGAAATTCAAAATATAGAAAAAAAAACATTAATTAAGTTCTACGAGTATAACATTTCTATTACTTCTTTTCAATCTAGTACATTAGAAGATAACAGATAAATACAATGACATTACTTCATTTGATTTGACAGTTTATTCATTTCATATAATCATTTCCAACATTCCGCCCGCCTCGACGATTATTTCTAATTGCTGAATCCGTAACCTCAACTGGCAGTAAGCAGATTTTAACGATAGCGCATTAAAGTGTTCGTGTTTGTGTTCCTACAGGATGAGTGGCAATCACTCTTGCTAAAGGTCATTTGCTTGGAGGATATCATTCGTCAACCACGGGGGTGGCCGTGGTGTAGTGGTATATGCATAGACTTCTCAAGCAGAGTGTTGCGGGTTCGAATCCCGTGCCAGGCAATTCTGTGTGTCTTTTCATAGAAATTGTATGTAGTTATATGAAAGTCCCGTCGGCGTCAACTCTGACATGAAGGCATAACACTGATGTTGGAGTAGTTTCTAGCTGGGCTAAATGTAACAAACTAACAGCTAGGACGTACTTAAGACCCACTGGTTGAGGAGAATGTACTAGCTCGTCCCGTCCAGTTTGACAAACACCTCTGGGGAAAATATCGAAACCTAATACACCTGAGTTTCAAACTACTACATCACCCGCCCGCGCCCTGGAGAAAAAGCCAGTAAAAGAATATTCATATCCCCTTGGTGCGCGCGCGGTATTATAAAAAAAAATTTTTTTTTTTTGATGTTCTGCGAAGAACGATGCCACTTCACAATGTCATGTAGTCGTTGCAGATATTCAGTTGCCCATCTTTCACAGAACTTCTCCAGATTTTGCCTTAACAGCTGATACCGCGAAAGTCTTGATTGCGCCAGTCGCATTGTATTTGGTTATGGAACTGTGTTATTTGCTTCACCCGTAATAAAATGTCCGGGTGTGAGT
Source organism: Volucella inanis (assembly GCA_907269105.1). Taxonomy (NCBI): domain Eukaryota; kingdom Metazoa; phylum Arthropoda; class Insecta; order Diptera; family Syrphidae; genus Volucella; species Volucella inanis. The sequence goes on from OU026158.1 coordinate 22,346,230, forward strand.
GCTTCTAAATCACTGTGATTGTCTGATAATGGGCAATATGGTCGTGAGTTCAGAACTGCTTCCACTTTTATATATTAGAAAGGTAGAAAGCTCTTCGTATGTGAGAACAGCATCCCCAATAACACGCTTTATATGGAATTTTGTTGATTTTACGGCCGCTTCCCATTTTCCACCGAAGTGGGGCGAACCGGGTGGGTTAACGGATCACTTCGTGCCATCATTAGCTAACAAATCTCTTATATTATTAGAGGCGGAATTAAACAACTTACGTATTTAAGTGTAAGCACCAACAAAATTCGTTACACAATCGCTAGTTAATTTGGAACATTTTTCTGGCCAAAAGTAAATATTTTATATGCAGCTAGAAACCCCTCTGTTGTGTAGTCTGAAGAAAGTTCAAGCTGATAAGACGAAACAAACAAATACAATTAGATATTCTTTGTAGGTTTAAGCTCCTCTTCTTCGCCAGGTTTTAAGTGAAAAGAGGCCTTCGTAATTTACTCCACTATGTAGAAATGGTCTTGATGGTAGTGTTCGGCTAGTAGGCAGCTGACCCATTAATTGTTTAGCTGTTGAACCTCGATGGCGTGTGCATGTGCAGCGATGAATAAAAGCACGCACTGAATTACGTCCCCTTATTATACATTAACATCCATTGGACTCCTCCGTGCAAAGTGTTTATATGTATGTGATGAAGAATTAAATAAGTGAAGTAAGATTCGCGTGGTAATATGATTGGATGCTTCATGTCAGGGTCAATTTGTGCATTCCGGAGCCGCTCGCCAAGTCGGAGAATTCCTTCAAAATTCAAAAATGGACTCAAACTAAATAGAGGACTACTGCGACAAATCAGTTTTAGATGACACAGCTGTTTCATTTCAGAAGAAAAACTTTACGTCTTTAATCCAATAAATATCCAATAAAATTTAATTTTTCTATTTCTGCAGGTTTAAATGACGGTTTGTAATTAGGAGTATTATTTGATTTAAGATTGTTACGAAATTGTATAATACGTCTACACCATACTGTGATTCTTAAAAGTTTGGTGACTGATGAATACCTTTGAAGAAGATTCCATTTATAAATAGTAGTTTTAAGGGTTGCAGTTACGGTTGTATGACGTTCTTCTGTTCTGATGTCTTCGTTTAGATGCGGGGTAAGTTGAGGCCATTAATTAGGATGAAGTTGCAATCACGAAGGTCCATGCCACCAAAGTAGATTTTCTGACAGCTGTTTTGGTGACAATCCTCGTTACGCGAGGTCAGCTAGTTTGCTTTCTCCTGTAATGTGAATCCAATCGATCTTCCGGCAAGATATTTTGTATTTGGGTGACATGATTTCGTACAAAATTTTTCCATCTATTGGGTTGCCCTTGGATCCAGTAAAGAGTAGTGCTGGAATTCGTCCAGAGATGGATGGTTGTCAAATTAAACGGTAATATCTCTTGAACATGTGCAACAAGTCGTGTTAGAAGCAATGCAGCGGATAATTTCATTCTGGGGATTGTAACTTTGATCGATCTTGGTCTCCTTGTTGATTTGCTTGTTCCTGGAACTGGAGCGACCTTAGACTTGTCGGAAATAATAGTCACTTGTACGTTTTATATTCTGTGACCACTCTGAGGTAAACAACAGCTCCGAGGGCAGAGTGAGAGGCATCTGCGAATCCATGGATTTCAACAAGCTGGATTGATGGAGCTTAACTGAACCATCTTGGAACTGTTATCAATGATAGGTCTTGAAGTTGATGTACATAAGTTTTAATTCTTGACTCGAATGCTACCCGTATAGAGTCATCCCAGTTGATTTTTTCTTGCCAGAGTTCTTGCATGAACGTTTTACCTCGAACTATTACTGATGATAATCAACCAAGTGGATTATAGAGTTTTGAGATACGAGAAAGCACTTCTCTCTTGGAATATGGTATATGGCAGGTTCAATAATATTCAGTAACGTCCCATGAATGGGACAATCCGTAATAGATAGCTCGATTTTTAAGTGGTATGTTTTCCAGAATTCGTTCGTAGTTGGAAGTCCATTTTTGAAGAGGAAAACCAACTGATTTAAAAAGATCTAATATTTCGTTAACGTTTTTCTTACCGCTCATTATAGTTGGCGCGCCGCCGTTCATATCATCAACGTAAGTACTCTGTTGATAACTTCTCTTGCATAGTGTTTTACGATTATATGACCTTCATCGTCTGCAAGCTGGCGTAGAACTTTATTTGCGAGATAAGGAGCTGGGCTGGTTCCATACATTACAGTAGTATGGTAAAGTTCAACAAGGCGAGATTCTTCAAACCTTCAACGTGGTGGCCGTGATGTAGTGGTATAGGCATAGCCTCAGTCGTTCATAGACCATTGAGTGAAATAGACTTGTTTCGACTTTCCAAGTGAAAAAACTAAAAGACTAAGTGAAAAGTATATATAGAAAGGTGTTCGCCAAGTGCTTCGGCGGTGCAGTAGTAGTGGTGTCGGTCGATAAAGCAGGGGTCGTGTGTTCGATTCCCGAAAAACTGCATTTAGTTTTTATTTTTAAAAATTAAATAAATAGGCAATTTATTGTAATATAGACTAGACGAGTGCGCGATCGTATGATGAGTGATAAAGAGCGGTCCGCTATTCCAATAGCGGGACCAACAGATGGCATCTGATAATAATACGAAAAAGAGAAGGAGGAGGCTTAAGCCAACTCTATATCTCGTGAAGCACCCTTCCCTTTCAGTTTCCACTGAAAAGTTGCCATTTGGAACGAGGGAAGAGGCGCTAGGGAGGCGCTAGGGGAATATCAATAAGCTCAATGATGATTACCCATATGTGTCAGATGGTAGGGAAGGCCACTATATGGGGGATAAAAACTCATACGCATCACTAGCGGCTTCCGAGTCAGAGGACGAAGAGGAGGAAGTTAAAGCTCTTAATGATAGCATCAAAGAGCTACAACAAAAAGTGCAGTCGATTAAAGCCAAACAAATGGCATGAAGAGAGAAAGAGCAAATCAACAGCGCTTGACCACGCAGCAACATTCCAAAACAAGCGAGACTAACCAACAAAAACAACGGAGGCATACTCTACAACAACAAAAAATACAAAAAACAGAACAAGCTCTAAAGAACAAACAACAGCAGCAGAAGCAGAAACAACTACAACAACAGCAGTAGAAACGGCAACAACAACAGCAAAAACAAAGGGTTCCACCCATGAATACCTTTAGGATGGAATTAAAGGACATAATTGAACTGCGTAAGTCGGCCATAGGCTCCAATTTTTTTTATTAAAAGGCTTAGTGTAGATAGACATGCGATCCATTGCAATAAAGTGGAGCGCTATAATAAAATTAAAACCTTGTTAAAAGATTCTTCGGCGGAGTTCTTCTCTTTCACGCCGAAGGGGGAAAAGCTGCAAACTATGCTGCTCAGGGGATTAGAACCCTCTACTGATGCGGAGGAGCTCTTAAAGCTGCTCAAAGAAAAAGAGTGCGACGGATTCATATGTAGGAGTCAAGCCGTTCACCACAGCCAGAGCTAACTCCCGAAAGCAGACTAGATGGTCTAAGGAGTATCAAAGGCCTAGACTACCAGGTTGTTCACTGGGAAAAAGTAAAACGGAGCGATAATATGTTGCAATGTGTTCGCTGTCAAAGTTTCGGGCACGCCGCGTTGAATTGCGAAATGCAGCCTCGATGCGTCAAGTGCGGTAAGAAGCACAAATCAGAAGAATGCGCTCTGGGTAGGAATGGAGCGTCAGAAAAGAGCCATCTTATTGCCTTTACAGAACACCAGAGTCTGAGTACATAAAATTCTATCATAACGAGGTCTTGTACAATAGGGCGAACCTAATAAGAGTGGACAATTTTGTTATTAAGTTAATTCGAAGGCACATTGCAAGAGCAATGACCTCGTCGAACAACCTGATCTCCGGGGCTCACTACCCCCAGAGGCGTTCCTCTACCTAGATAAAAAAGGTCTGATCCACGTCGCTCGAACAGCTGCGGACAGGTGACTCAACTACGTGTGACTAGATGTCACACGGCAATGCAGTAGTGCGGTAGGGAGTCGCGATATGAGGGATATTGCTCAGCAGCATCAACAATTTTTGTGGCTTGTTGAAGGAGAGGAATCTACGTCGTCGAATTCCTCTAGTGCAGGATAGCTCCATTAAGGAGCAGAGTTGGTCAGTCTAATTTTATAGCTGTGGCCGGCTTACATAGCTTTAGGTAGGTTTAAGATAGTAGTTAAGGACAAAAAATTAAAATACCAAAAAAAAAAATAATAATAATAAAAAAAAATAATAATAAATAAAAAATACATACAAAAAAATAAATAAAAAACAGAGGTGGGTAACCTTCTAAAAAAAAGAATATTACCTAGAACAAGATAGTTTAAGTAGGCTAAGTAGATTAAGATTTATTTTAGGCAGTGTTTAGTTTTTTGACTTAAGTTTTATATTATATTAAAAAAAAATTGTTCTTAGTTTTAATTATATTTAATGCAAAATAAGAAATATATGTACGGCACGTCGAAAGACAAAATTTAATTGTTAGGTTTAATTAAGAGTGTTCGCATGGAGCCAGTAAGTTAGAATAAGATAGTTTTTTTTTTAAGTAATTTAAGCTAATGATATAAGTGTCAATGAATGAATTTAATAAAAATGCATATAAAACAAAAAAATAAATAAAAATATGCATCCTCCTCAAGTAGAGGGTCGCGGGTTCGAATTCCGTGCGAGGCAATTCTCTGAAAAAGTTTTTTCATAGAATTTGTATGTAGTTATATAAAAATCCCGTCGGCGTCAACTCTGACATAACTCAGGCATATCACTGATGTTGGAGTGGTTGCTGGCTGAGCTGATTTTAACGAACTAACAACTAGCATGTACTAAAACCCACACTGGTTGAGGATGCACCGGCTCCAGTTTGACAACCACCTCTGGGAAAAATATCGAAACCTAATACAACTGAGTTTCAAATTACTACACCACCCCGCGTCCTGGAGAAAAGCCGATAAAAGGGTATTCACATCCCCTTGGTGCGCGCGCGGGATTATAAAAAAAAAAAATACGTTGGTAGTCCCAGTCATCAGGATAGATAAGAATATGCCTGAACATTTTTACCACATCAGAAGAGAATGCATATTGATTTTTACGCCATCTTGTAAGAACGTCTGGAAGATCCACGTGAAGTTTAGGGCTTTCATGTAAGAAATCATTTAGTGAATAGCAATTTTGCGTTTTATGTAAACCATTGAAGCCTACACGCAGTTTTATTGTTGAACTTGATTCACGTATGACTCCATGATGTGGTAAGTAATAATGTTGAAGAACGTGTTGATAGATTGGTACCAGAGATAATACATCCCAAACTCGTTTGCTGTGAAATCGGAGCTCCGACAGATCCCTTTCGAACCACCACAGATAATACGACTGTACATTTCTAATCCAAGTATGAGATCGATACTGCCTGGATGATAATATTTTGGATCTGCCAGATCGAGATCGCTTAAATGTAACCAATCTTCAATTACGATTTTTGTTGATGGAAGGTAATTTGTAAGTTTTTTCATTACATATATAGTAGTACGCATCGAAACTGTAATTAGAGTTATTTATGCAAGAAAACATTTGCAAAGTTACTTTTCCTTTTGTTTGATGAGCAGATGAAGATTCAGCTCCTATTCCAACTATGAAAAGTGAAAAGTGACACCGTTTAACACGAAGAAGCTGAGTTGGATGCTCCGAAATTAAATTAATTTCCGATCCCTGATCGATGAAAGTTCTAACTAGATGTAGATCTTCTGTTATGGATGAGATTTTCACTAGAGCTGTTGGAAGTAGTATTCCGATATTGGATGGATAGATATTGGTTACGTTTGTTAAAGCTGTGTCGCTGAGATTAATGGTTTGTTGAATTGAATTTTGAGGGCTATTTTAAGTGGATTGGTGAATTGATGTATGATGGTGTCCACGTCAGATGTTGCACATTTTTCTTGAATAGCACGAACTTATTTGATGATTTCCGAGGCAATTTAAATATAATTTCAACTGTTTGATTATTTGATAGCGTTGTTCTGGAGCTTTTTGTTCATATTTTGGGCAGGCTGATATATAATGTTCTTTTTTACAATTGGAGCATGCATTGGAAGTTTTCTTTACAGCAACATGATTGCGTGTTTGTATAAAATCTTTAAGCTCTTTCTATTTAGCAGGCTCTTTTGATGATCCTAGTATTTTTTCCCATTTTTTTATGGAAGAGGCATTGAGTTTACCTGAAACTAAATATACTAAGATTTCATTCCATCGATCAATTTTAACTTCCAGACCTTCCAGAGCACCCAGTGATTGGGTGATGTTTTTTAAATGTTCGAGATCATTTGCCGACTCACGTGTAACTTGTTTTGTTGCGAAAAGTTTTTCCAACGATGAATTAATCAGTATCCTTTTGTTATCGTAGAACTAGATAACCACGGCTAGAGATGAACCACTTCCTGTAGTTTTGATTGGATTTCTTCAAGCATAATAGTCATTTCATCTATGGTGTCAAGGTATTTTTCTTCACATTTGCTGAACAGTTTTTCCTTAAATTATGATTCTTTATCAAATTCCGTTTTGACTTCAGATTTCAGTGACTCTTTAATCGAACCCAGACTAACGTGGTTTTGTTTAAAGGTGCTCCAATTTTCTTTCAATGCAGATATGCGAGATTGCACACGTTGTGGTTTTATAACCGTTCTGATTTTAGGATTTGAAATAACCTCTAATAGTTCACCTTGTTGCTCCAACAAATGTTGTATTTACGTCGCTTTCGCCATTTTGTTTTACTCTGATGCGAATCGATAAAATAATGAAAAATCTCCCGATAAAACGATAAATACTCAAATCAACACTAAAATCCAGCTGTCAAAGGACCATAAATTTTTAGATAAATGAAGTTCAAGATTTAATTTGCTGGTTTTGTATTTTTATTTAAATTAAAAAGATTGATTACGAAATCGATTTTACCGATGTGTAACAAACCAAACGAATGAAATTCAAAATAAAGAAAAAAGAACATAAATTAAGATCTATTACATTTCTACTACTTCCTCTCTACATATATAGTATAGGGTGATTCATCGTGAAGTTTAATTTATAATGTAAAATAAAATACATAAATTTGAAAGTAAACTTAAATTTTTTATTATTGGTTAAAAGAACAATTCATGACATTTACTTTTTAAAAATGATATCATGTAAATGTTGGCCACGACTACGTCTGAGTTGGTCCATTCAAAGGTCCAATTTTGGGCGACTCGTTCAAGCATATCGACTGGTATCTCGCGGATAATTCGAGTAATGTTGGCTTCCAAAGCGTTAATCGTAGCTGGCTTATTCCTGAACACCTGAGACTTTACATATCCCCAGAGAAAATAGTCTAAAGGTGTAATATCGCTCGATCTAGGCGGCCAATTTACAGTAGCAAAACGTGCAGTTAAGTGCTCACCAAAATGATTTCTTAAAGAGTCCATTGTTTTTCTCGTAGCGCAGTCTTGTTGAAACCAGAGCTCACCGAAACCATGTGCTTGAATTTCAGGAAGCACATAGTCTGTTAACATTTCGCGATAACGGTTACCATTGACGGTAACGTTCTGATATGCCTTATTTTTGAACAAATATGGATCGAATGATTCCACGAGCCCATAAACCACACCATACCGTTGTTTTTAATGGATGTTTCATTGAGTTTTTCCAGAGCCCATTCATTGAAAATATGACGTAAATTCAAGTCGCCTAGGCATTCTTGCACAAGTTGAATTTTGTACGCTTTTAGGCGGAGATCCTCATGTAAAATACGCCAAGCCAAGCTGCTGAGAACGACGACGAGCCGTTTCGTCAGGGTCTTCTCGCTACAGCTGCTATAGTCTCTTCACTACGTGCTGGATGTGGTCTAGCCGGCCGAGTATCATACACTAATGTAAACTGGGACTCAAATTTGCGAATGGTATTGGCAATAGTGGTGGCAGAAGTTCGATTATGCATACCGTAAGTTCCTCGAATGGCACGAAAAACATTTCTCAGAGAACGCTGATTTCGCTTTAACGACAGCAGACAACATTAACTTTTGGAAACATTAAATTCCACTCTGTTGATAGTCCCCAATTGGTTATGCTGTCAATATCGGAATTTAATGAGCTTAACATACGCTGGAGCTCCCGTTCTACAGAAGAGTAGGGACATAGGGGTTAGAAGTAGCAGAGATCGTTAATGAAAGTTTAAAAGAGTGTCGGAAACAGAACGGAGCCGTGGGGCACAGCAGCATTTATTTTGTGAATTTCAGACTTGAAACCATCCAAGACAACTTGAATTGACCGTTCCGAAAAGTTATTTCTAATCCATTGAAGAAGAGAGTCGTCGATCTCAAAAGCGCGCATTTTCGGTAAAAGAGCTTGATGCCAAACTCTATCAAACGCCTTAAAAATATAAAGTGCAACTGTCCTCCTTTCGCCAGAATTTTGTACGCTTTGGTGAATGCGCTCTCAAACTTACACGGATTCCGAGAGAGACAAATGGCTACCAGCGGTTGATGATCGGTGATCAGCTTAAATTTTTGTCCACACAGGTGCAGGTATTGTTGGAACTTTTTGACACCAAAATGATACAGAGAGCCTCCTTCTCGATCTGACTATACTTTCTTTGTCTTTCGTCAATTGGTTTTTCCACCCGATGTGATGATGCGTCAGTAGACAGTGTGACCGGAAGATCATCCGGAAAGTGGGCCAAATTCGTGACATTCATGATTTTCTGCTTAAAAAAGTCTGATGAACGTTGATGCTGATTTCTCCAAACAACGTTTCCTTCTTTTGATCATAGGCTAATGAGATTCGATGAACTTGCAAGGCTCAAAGTAGGGCTTTCTATTTCTGCCTGCTTTTTAGGACTTCCATTGACAATTGGCACCCTTCTGATCACATCAAGTTTCTAGGTTGAAAGCATACCAAAACAATGGTTTCCGATGTATTATATCTTAAAATCATTTCTGCTTTCCGTAAGTAGGAAGCATTGTACGACTTACGATTTGCGATATTTTCTGCAGAACATACAACAAGAATATAATATACAAAAGACATATTCATTGTCGCGGTGCTGTGAATTTTGTTTTTGATTTCTTAAGGAAAGTCGTTCTTATCTGAGCCGACATACCGATAGAAGGTGCTAATATTTGCGACAGTTCCTGGATATCGGATTTGTATACACCTATAGATTTATTACCAAAATTACTGGGAAACGGCAACGCGTTCTGTCTGTCAACCGCGAATGTTCAACTAGTGAAGAGTCTTTTTTGTGTACCTGATCCATCGGCGACAGACTAGAATAATCAAATCAAAAGAAAATACTCTTCATTCTAAAATTTAAACAACGTATGTACAAGCACGTGTACGTAACGACATATTTACAAGAAGCAAACAAAAAATTCAAAAGCGAAAAAAAAAAAATACAACCACGACACGATACTCGTATAAGTCAAAAAATATGTGTTTTCCAGTAGGATGACACTGTTTTGCAAATAGTAAATGGTGACCAGACCAGACCGAATGCAACCAAAGCTCTACAAGCCAGCTAGGATGGGGAGGGAAATTCTTGAGAACAAAGCAGTGATAAATGCACCTCCGTCTTTCATTGAAATCATATGCAAATTTTCGTCTTCATCTCTGGTGCGCGGTAGTTGGATATTTTCTATTACATGAGACGTTCTTTCCTCATCATTCATGGACTCCTTGGTCCATTCCGTCATATATGGATGAATGCAATCGCATTGATGCTGTTGCTGTAGTTGATTTCGTGGTCGTAGACGCTGTCGCCGTCATTGATGACACATCCTTTCCATCTCGATTTGGATTTAAATTGAAAAGATTTCCAAAGAAGATTTGTTTATTCTTTTGTTGCTATGCATGTATTTACAAATATGTTCTTAACATATATACATTCATATCTACATGTATAACTATTGCTAGTTCTTTGTTTTGTGATTCTGGACTGTGGCAAACCACAAAGTTTGAGCCAAGTTTTGAGTTAGAAAAATGCGAATAAGGTTTTTATTTTTCCGATTTAACACTTGAAAAAAAAAAAAATAATAAATTGAAAGCGCTTTTAAGTTGGCCCAGTTTTATTCAAAAGTACGGCCGGATTTTCAGTTTCTTTTCAGTCCATTCTCAGTTGATAGACATTAAAAATATTGATGCAATCAACTAGAGCAGACACTTGCATATAAGTCTTTAAATTAGTTTGAGGGATTGGTAAGTGAGTAAGAAAGAAAAATTGAATTGAGGAGTTAACAAAATCGTAAACAAAGAAGCTATATAGTTGCCCTTGTCTTTAAATTCGAGAAGCTGAATTAGCTTAATCGGTTAAATGGTCCTATTGTGTCATCCTTTAGTAAGTGATCATTCTTGATGCCAACGTATGTTTCTTTTGCTTTAAACCAAAGATAAACTGAGAAACGTAGACGAAGCTTATCTCGGCTGGCGTTTTTGATTCTGAAAAGCTTACAGATCTTATGGTAAGTGCTCTCTGCTTTCAGAGATTTAGGGTAGTCAATACAAGGAGTCTAATGGCCACCACGTGGCGGACAGCGGTTAATGACAGCTGTGACAAGTTCTAATAATGTCTTTTTTGAACACTTTCGAAATTACTATTTCGGGAACATGGATACGGGAAGGATGAGTTCTGGCTATACTAAGCAACTTAAGGAGTGGTCCTCTTATTTAAGGTGAACAAAATACACCGAGAAATACATGTCCAAGAAGATACCAAGTTACTAGCATACAAACTATGATTATTATGCAATTAAGAACCTCAGTGACTTTAATGAATCATACCAAAACTCAATCGTCAGACTGATAACAGACAAACTATCAATCTTCGAACACAGTGTAAGTTGTGTGGACGTCTTTGGTCAGAGTATCGATAAACAAATTCCCGCTTAACTGAATTAGATACGGCTAGATCCAGAATTAAGGAAAGGAAAAGCGCCAGATTGATAGGGTGTTGAGTGAAAAAAATCCACATCCAATCCTTACCTCCAATCTGCAATGTACAATCATCCGACCTCAAAGCCGTACGAGCCTGCATTTGGCGTTATATTCGATAAAATCAGTAAGTGACGAACTTATTACGAGCAGAGCTATGTTGAATGATTTGGAAAATCTCATTGAAACATTAAGGCTGAACACACACCGGAGCAGTCAAAACGTTTTTTCTTGGCGTATCGAACAACAATCTATTGATTCTTATAACCCAACACACACCAAAGCAGGCGAAACAAAAAACGTGTTTTTGATTAGATGTGCATCATGACTGGTGTCGAAAATACATTTCTTTTCGGCCAACACACACCGAAAGCAACAAAACGTTTCAAACCACTGTCGTTGCCGATTATTACATACTTTCTTATGGCGCAACATACACTGCATACAACAAAGCAAAATAACAAGGCGAAACAATAAACCATGCTCGGTTGTCGATAGCTGGATCGTTGTTTTTCCGAAACAGAAATTTGTTTTTTTTTTTTGCATTGGCTTTTATTTATTCGCGAGTTTTCGTGCACAATGGATGTAGTCGCAGAGAAGTTAATATATTTGATCGAGGCTAGAAGCCCAATATATAATTAAAAAGATAAAGAACAGCTACCGAAATGAAGTGTAGGTAAGTTTATAGTATTTCATTTATTATAAATATATATGTATATATATTTATATGCACATGTATAACATACATAGTTAATTAATTTGCGTATTTACATTGCCAAGGAACAGAGCCAGCAGCCGAGTGAAAATATGCAACAATATGATTGCGTATATTTCGTGCAGCATTTGATGGTCTTCTACTTTTTCTACCTCAAAGCCGTACGAGCCTGCATTTGGCGTTATATTCGATAAAATCAGTAAGTGACGAACTTATTACGAGCAGAGCTATGTTGAATGATTTGGAAAATCTCATTGAAACATTAAGGCTGAACACACAACGGAGCAGTCAAAACTTTTTTCTTGGCGTATCGAACAACAATCTATTGATTCTTATAACCCAACACACACCAAAGCAGGCGAAACAAAAAACGTGTTTTTGATTAGATGTGCATCATGACTGGTGTCGAAAATACATTTCTTTTCGGCCAACACACACCGAAAGCAACAAAACGTTTCAAACCACTGTCGTTGCCGATTATTACATACTTTCTTATGGCGCAACATACACTGCATACAACAAAGCAAAATAACAAGGCGAAACAATAAACCATGCTCGGTTGTCGATAGCTGGATCGTTGTTTTTCCGAAACAGAAATTTGTTTTTTTTTTTTGCATTGGATTTTATTTATTCGCGAGTTTTCGTGCACAATGGATGTAGTCGCAGAGAAGTTAATATATTTGATCGAGGCTAGAAGCCCAATATATAATTAAAAAGATAAAGAACAGCTACCGAAATGAAGTGTAGGTAAGTTTATAGTATTTCATTTATTATAAATATATATGTATATATATTTATATGCACATGTATAACATACATAGTTAATTAATTTGCGTATTTACATTGCCAAGGAACAGAGCCAGCAGCCGAGTGAAAATATGCAACAATATGATTGCGTATATTTCGTGCAGCATTTGATGGTCTTCTACTTTTTCTACCTCAAAGCCGTACGAGCCTGCATTTGGCGTTATATTCGATAAAATCAGTAAGTGACGAACTTATTACGAGCAGAGCTATGTTGAATGATTTGGAAAATCTCATTGAAACATTAAGGCTGAACACACAACGGAGCAGTCAAAACTTTTTTCTTGGCGTATCGAACAACAATCTATTGATTCTTATAACCCAACACACACCAAAGCAGGCGAAACAAAAAACGTGTTTTTGATTAGATGTGCATCATGACTGGTGTCGAAAATACATTTCTTTTCGGCCAACACACACCGAAAGCAACAAAACGTTTCAAACCACTGTCGTTGCCGATTATTACATACTTTCTTATGGCGCAACATACACTGCATACAACAAAGCAAAATAACAAGGCGAAACAATAAACCATGCTCGGTTGTCGATAGCTGGATCGTTGTTTTTCCGAAACAGAAATTTGTTTTTTTTTTTTGCATTGGCTTTTATTTATTCGCGAGTTTTCGTGCACAATGGATGTAGTCGCAGAGAAGTTAATATATTTGATCGAGGCTAGAAGCCCAATATATAATTAAAAAGATAAAGAACAGCTACCGAAATGAAGTGTAGGTAAGTTTATAGTATTTCATTTATTATAAATATATATGTATATATATTTATATGCACATGTATAACATACATAGTTAATTAATTTGCGTATTTACATTGCCAAGGAACAGAGCCAGCAGCCGAGTGAAAATATGCAACAATATGATTGCGTATATTTCGTGCAGCATTTGATGGTCTTCTACTTTTTCTACCTCAAAGCCGTACGAGCCTGCATTTGGCGTTATATTCGATAAAATCAGTAAGTGACGAACTTATTACGAGCAGAGCTATGTTGAATGATTTGGAAAATCTCATTGAAACATTAAGGCTGAACACACAACGGAGCAGTCAAAACTTTTTTCTTGGCGTATCGAACAACAATCTATTGATTCTTATAACCCAACACACACCAAAGCAGGCGAAACAAAAAACGTGTTTTTGATTAGATGTGCATCATGACTGGTGTCGAAAATACATTTCTTTTCGGCCAACACACACCGAAAGCAACAAAACGTTTCAAACCACTGTCGTTGCCGATTATTACATACTTTCTTATGGCGCAACATACACTGCATACAACAAAGCAAAATAACAAGGCGAAACAATAAACCATGCTCGGTTGTCGATAGCTGGATCGTTGTTTTTCCGAAACAGAAATTTGTTTTTTTTTTTTGCATTGGATTTTATTTATTCGCGAGTTTTCGTGCACAATGGATGTAGTCGCAGAGAAGTTAATATATTTGATCGAGGCTAGAAGCCCAATATATAATTAAAAAGATAAAGAACAGCTACCGAAATGAAGTGTAGGTAAGTTTATAGTATTTCATTTATTATAAATATATATGTATATATATTTATATGCACATGTATAACATACATAGTTAATTAATTTGCGTATTTACATTGCCAAGGAACAGAGCCAGCAGCCGAGTGAAAATATGCAACAATATGATTGCGTATATTTCGTGCAGCATTTGATGGTCTTCTACTTTTATTATTTATTTATTATTAGCCTTCATCTGCCACAAAAACGAAAAGAAAATATTCTTGGCTTTCAGCACATAGTTTTTGCTTATCTGGCAAGTTCAATTCCTTATTAATGAGTCTTTTCCCAAAATGTGAATGCTTAAATACACCACTATCGCAATTTCTTCCAAAGTCACCAACATCAACACAAATGAACTCCCCGCGTGCATCGGCTACAGCCTGCTGGTGTATAGAATAGAAATTCCATTCCAACATGTAGTTATAATTTTCTGATCCGGCATTTGGAGGGCACTGTATTCTTATGTGCTTTCCATTTATAGCTCCTAAGCAATTAGGAAAATTCCACATCTTGCAAAATACATCCGCTATAGAAGTCCATTTCTCTACATCTAGTTTTGGCAAATAAACGGGTGATTTTTTTTATTATTTCTTAATTTAGTTGAATATTAAACGTACGAAATTTTTGTAGTATTGGAATGTAAGAATAAATGGGCGAGTCTGCGCAATTCCTACTCCAGACAATTGAGAGATGAACGAAGCAAGCCATCAGGATCGCATGGAAAACAGAGAAAAATGGTGTTTGGCAGACGCTATGTCATTTTTAAAAGACTATGTAAATCAGCACAGCAGTTCTGGAAGTAGTTTATGTAGCCCGGATGTTAAACAGAATGCAGACGAAAAAGCGCTGGTTGATTCTCCGACTAGTCTAAGCGAAACACAATCAACTACAAGTACTGCCAAAATCAGGCCTGTGTCATGCAAAAGGTCTAAGGTATCATATCAGAAATGGTAGCGGGTCCAATGATTTAGTTTTTGCAATCAAGAACTAGAGATCAGCCACAAGATGATGCAAATGCCTTATTTTTTAAGAGTATGCTTGCTGATTATCAAAAACTTTCTAGTAAACAACAAAGAGCATTCAGAGCGCAGATGATAAATACCATGAATATAATGCAACAAGAGGAGGAAAATGAAGCCCATGCATTAACTGCATCATCAGCAGGAGCAATTAATTCTAACTACGCTGGTCAACAACATTAGTTCAGAAGCTATTCAAATTCAAATTATGAAAATTGGCCAAATTAGAATTTTTTGCATTCTATTTAAGATATACTTTTTGGAATTATGATTTTATTTGAATTTTTTTACCAAAGAAGGTATTTTTAAGTTGTTTAAAATAAATATTATTTTTATACACACGCATTTTTTCTTTATACTTTCTTACCGTGGTATTATAAATAATGTTTTACCAGAAGTTATGCTTTTTCGGTAGTTAGTATTGTTAATTTTGGACAAGCGAAGGAGGTTGAAATTAATATCCGCCAAATAATTGAATAGTTTGCAACGTATTGATGAGCTTTGGATATTTTATTTCTAAGTAGAGAAATACATGAAAAAGTTATATGTATATAATAAATTTACTTACCGCAGTTCGCACTTCTCCTTTCGCTATAAGGATCACAATGATCTCGAAAAGGTCATGTTCAAACGTAGAGAAGTACAAACTGCGGTGAGAGTGTGACAGCTAGTCATTCATCAGTTCAGCTTCTGTAAAGTAGGTGGCGTAGAGGCGAATGAATTCTGTTCGTTTTAAAATTTGATGCATAAAGCATTCTTAAACAAGTATCTTGTTTAGCAATTGCATTTTCAATTAACCCAAGCAAGTAATCGAATGTTTCAATCTTCATTCTTATGAAATTTCTAAATTTATCAGGGTAAGTCCTTAATTCTGCCATCAGGTTTTTAATGATGTCCTCTGTGCTCTTGTGCTTCATGTATCTCACAAGCTTCAATCAAATTAAATAAAACTGGCACAACTTCATCGTCTGTATTGGACCACATATTGAACAACACTATGAACAAGTCGCAAACTCAGTTTTGTTTCGTCTCAACGCACATCAAACGAAACAAAAAAGCGTAGCTATTATTTTTTTTGTGCTTCGGTTGGTGTGTGTTTTGCCTTAGTCACAAAATCGACTGATTGGCACACACCAATCTATTTACAATACTTCAAATATTGCTGAATTATTATAGACCGATTCCGAATAATTGCCATATCCAGTGACGACAACACAGCCTGCAAATGCTCGCACCAGCCCTTCGATTTTTTTTTTTTCAAAGAACTTAACGTTAAAGTGGGTATTGCTATATGTACTTAAAATGCCTGACCACGTGTTAAGTTTTTAGGAAAATGGGACAGAGAAAAAAGATCGAAGAACCTTGTGCTGATGTAGCTGCTCCAACATCAACTTCTCCTGTCGGCGCCCTACGGAAGCTTGTCACATAATTTAACGCGACATTGACATCTTTAGGGTCGCAGATATTCAATTTCAGTTTCAAGCAAAACTTACCGGCTAGATATAAATTGTTATTTTTAAATCCATCGAACACCAACCTTAACCTTAGAAAGAGGCGTATCCCCAAATGGGTGGATAAACCATATGCGTGATTTTGTAGTTGTAAGTCAGATTTTGTTGTCGAGTGCTGGTGTTTTTATAAATTATCAAAGAAGATGTTCATTTACTAATTCGAGAAACCTCTCGAATATACTTGCCCTGTTATTGGGACATGGTCGACCATTTGCATTTATAAACAGACCCACCATTAAAAATATAGAAAAAAAAACGAAACTTGGTCTCGGCTAATAAATCTAATTATAAATCACCCACATTCATTCTCCGTTCTTATCCCAAACCTGATCTTAATCGGAGCCTTCAATCAATGAAAATATTTTCAATATTTTTTCCCTTCTATCTATATCCCTAAGCAAGGTCCTTCACATCCAAATCCCAACATCAATGCGTTTCTTTTAATTTAAAACCTGCACCTGATACTGTGGTTGCCCAACCACACGCACCCCCTCTTACTAACAACTCCTTTCCTAATTTCGATCTTACAACTGGAGCTAAATATTCAAACTTTATTAGTTCACATATCTTAAATCCCGCTTCTAGCTCACCTTCTTCCTCGCTTGCACAGGCCTTTGCCACCTAAAGTCAAATTGACCCAACAAAATATACATAGATACCACGGAATGCCGTTATGCGCTCTCTAGGCTAAAAGATAAAAAGAGATATGAAAATATACGCCTTTTTCTTCCAACAGGAAGATTCTCCTACTAATATAACAAATCTCAGGAATCTTTACAGCAAGTAACACGAAATTTTCAACACACCCCCTCAAGAGGTTGCGGATGACCTCGGTGCTTATCGAAACTATGTGTATCTAACAGAGTCTCTCGACTTCAGCGTAACAGTTTTTGCGGTCCTAACTTTACTTCTTTGTCTGTATCTCAACTGTATTGCCCTACACCTCCACGCAACGAACACCATCGTACATTTTGCTACCAAAACGTTTAAATGAGGATTATACTATCTTTTGATAATTGTTGATGATCCTGTCCTCCCTAAAGTTGATTTCCCATGCAGAGGCGTTTTACTAGCCACAATAGCCTTTACTCTTCTCTCATCGCTATCTCTTCTTCTGTTAAACTTGACTTTGTTTTAATTAAAATAACACACCCCAATAGGTCCTTGTATATTATTAAGTATTTATTATTTAGTATTTAGTATTTAGTATTTAGTATTTAGTGTTTAGTATTTAGTATTTAGTATTTAGTATTTAGTATTAAGTATTTAGTATTTAGTATTTAGTATTTCGTATTTAGTATTTAGTATTAAGTATTAAGTATTTAGTATTTAGTATTTAGTATTTAGTACTAAGTATTCAGTATTTAGTATTTAGTATTTAGTATTTATTTATTAGATCTACGGTAGAGGTAAATCCACAGATCAATTATTATAAATTATCTTAATGCTATCAATTCGAGTTCCTTAAATCTAGTTCTGGGTAATACAATAACGAGTTGATCATATACAAGATTAAATAATCTACAGCAAAAGGTAACAGGCCTATTGGCACCGTATAAAATTGAGTGATGAAATTCAAATAACAATGGTCTGGCCCTAAGAATCTTTTGGGGGACATAAATAGAAATTAAAGAAAGCAAGTTATCACAGTCAATGGAAAAACATAGTAAATCTCTAATGAATATAACACAATGCACACGACGAACTTTGAGGGAGTCAAAACCCAACAGCAAACATTTAGAGCTGTTAGAATAGTGGACATTGTTATTCACAAAGAAACGGCGTAATGCAAAGCGCAAGAAGTTTTTTTGAACTAATACTAATGTTTTTCAATGAAAACGGGTTCCAAACAACACTACAATAATCCAGACATGGACGAACCATGCTTACATAAATGGCCTTGAGACTATAGGGATCCTTGAAGTCCAATGAATTTCTTTTTAGAAATCCTAGAGAAGAATTATATTTTGACTTTAATTTGTTAACATAGTGATCAAAAGTGAGCTTAATATCAAAAACAACACCAAGGTCTTTAAATTCAACTGCAACATTAATTGATTATTCCCCAAGACGACAAGCGGGGATTAGATTATTTTGTTATCTATTATATGAAATGGTGGTACATCTGTTGATATTAAGTTGCAGACCGTTCAGTTTACACCATTCAAAAAAACAATCCAAATCTCTCTGGAAAAGAATGCAGTCACTGAAATTAGAAATAATCACAAACAATTTTACATCATCTTTATACAAAAGACAATGACAAAATTGTGGAATTCTTGGCAAATCATTGATAAAAATGAGAAAAAGGATTGGCCCAAGATGGCTTCCTTCCGTCCACCAGACACAACGTTAATTTCAACCGAAAATAAACCTCCGACAGAAACGAATTGTTTTCTAACAAACAGATAAGACTTAAACCATAAAAGTAATGTGCCGAAAAATCCGTAACACTGAAGCTTGTTTTTGGAAGGATATGCAAGTTAATTCTATAAAAGGCTTTCATGAAATCAATGGAAACTAAGCAATGATTGGTAAACTGAACTAGGTTAGGGCAAGTCGAACAACCCTTTCAAAATCCATGCTGAGAATCACTAATCAAGCTGCTTAAGATGAATATCATCCGTTCCTTCACTAGGCGATCCAAAAGCTTAGGTATAATAGACAGTTTACAAATTGGTCTATAATTGGGAATGTGGTCTTTTTTATCACTCTTATAAATTGGAGCTATCAGCGAATATTTCCAGTCAATAATAAATGTCCCACTAGCCAATGACTGATTGGGAATATAGAGAAGGGGGTAGCTAAAAAAATCAGCACAAGATTTTAAAACAACCGGGTAAAATCCTAAGGGCATTTGGAATTTTACCTTCCTTCAAATTCTGTAATGCCAACAATAACTCGGATCTAATAAGTACCAGAGAACTTGAGGCAGTAAGAGCATGCGAGGAACCGAAATAATCCTCATTAAAAGAAATAAAACTAGAGGAGTCATAAATACTTTGAAAAACATGTTCGCGTCGTTTTCAAAATATCTTTTGGATTACTGGATGATTTGCCTAGAAAATTCATACTTGACAGAAAACCGATACTATTTGAGATTAAGTAACTGTTTTTTGTACCATTGTGGATGGGAGTTTACTCGTTTTCGCACTCTAGGTACAGTATTATTTAAATTAATAATAATTTAATAATAATAATAATCTTCGTAAAAGCGTTAAAGTTTTCAGCCACTGAAGTACACATACCGAAGTTCATAACTGACGCAAACTGATCACCCATTAATTTCAGATTGGAACTATTAAATTTAAAAATTAATTCAGTCGAATCACTGAACAACATTTGATTATTATAGACGTAAGTTGTAAACAAAATAATAATAGTGTTATGAAACACAGAATTTCTTAACAAAGGTAGGCAAGAATCAACAGAAACATTTACATCTTCAGATGCAAAAACAAGATCTAACAAATTATTAAAAGAATTACGAACATTACTAAATTGGCAGAGATCTAATGACTGGAGAAAATCCAGTGTGGTCTTTTCAACTTTCGAAGAAAAACCATACTGTAGCACTTTATTGCCATCAGAAAACCAATCGAGTTCACTAAAATTAAAATCACCAAGAACACAAATGTTAATGGAACATTGGTCTACGAAAGTTCAAATGACTAATCTATATTTTGTAAGTGCAAATACTTGCCCAATATTTAATACGCCTTCCACCAAAACAAGATCAATGGTAATCTCAAAAGCAGCCAACTTGCGACGAACAGTAATCAAAACGCCACCACCAAGGCTTTTGTTCAAATCAAACCGATCACAACGGAAAACAGCAAAAACATTCTCATCAAAATATTTCGTTTGTATGAATATCATTATACAGTAACGTATTCCATTAAAGTAAGTTCCTTTAATTTCGAAGAAAATCCCCTCATATTTTGGTGGTACACATTGTTTTCACATGGCGAAGATAATGAAGGACACGGGGCATTTATTTTAAGCGCCGGCCTCGCCACACTGAAAGCATCGGCTCCCACTCAGTCGTTCACAGCCCTTTGCGGTGAGTAGACCTATTTCGTGTTATGGCTTGACAAGTGTGCAGATAATATATAGAAGTTTGCTTTTTAATAAAAACTATGAAAGTGTTCGGTAGCCAAAGTGGTTAGGACGCGGACATTAAATCTCGGTGTTGTGTGGGTTCGATTCTCCAACCTGCGCAATTTGGTCTTCCAATTTTTTTTTTCTTTTCTTTATTTAATTTGGGGTAGCGGGATCTGCAGACCAACTATCAAGGTCAACAACAACAACAAAACCATCAGACATGGCCATTAAGAGGAGGAGAAAGCTGAAGCCGACTCCAAATCTAATTAAGCGCACTTTCTTACCAGCTTCTCTTGAAATGCTGCATGGAAGATTGAATGAGAGTGATGCGATAATATCGGCAAGCGCAGCAATAAAGCCAAGGGGGCAGGTGTCGGCTAATAACGACAGCCCTCATGTATACGACGGAAGGGAAGGCCACTATATGGGAGCAGACAACAGCTTCGCATCCCTAGCACCATCTGAGTCTGATGACGAAGAGGACGAGGTTGAAGCTCTTAACAACCACATCAAGGAGCTTGAACAAAAAGTGCTGGCTATAAAAGCAAAGCAAGTAGCAAGGAGGGAGATGGAGAAACAACTCCCAGAGGCCTCAGCAGCAGCAAAATACAAACGTGGAGCTTCCACAGCAACAAAAAACAAAACAACCGCTTGAAAAACCAAATATACAGAAACCAGTAGAAGAAATTTTAAAAAAAATATGCACAAACGCAGGAAAAACATAAACAACAAAAACAAAAACCGCAGCAGAATAAGCAGCAACGTCATATAACTGAACAGACCGCGCGGGTTGATTAAATATACGCGCTGCTGCCGGGCCTAAAGCACCTTTTGTCGTAATGGGTACGTACATGGGGGAGCAGACCCTGAAGGTCCTTGCAGTGAATGTTAATTCACTGATTAGGTTCGAACGAAGAGCCGCACTATTTAAGTTGCTCGAAGACCAAACCCCTGATGTGCTTTTGGCTAGCGAAACTAAGCTTACCAAAAGACACAAAATGAGGCACAGAAAATATAAAATAGTACGAAGAAACCGACCCAACTCCATACAAGGAGGAGGCGTTGCAATCTTTGCAAGAAAAGGAATACGCTTTAAAAGAGTATACAGTCGTTTAGTACGCAGGTTCCAGGTGCTAGAAGCATGCATCGTGTATATCCCTCTCCGTAGTGGAAAGCGGTTGTACATGGTGTCTGTCTATGCGCATAAGGCTACTCAATCCACCCTATTTATCTCAGAGCTCGAGACACTTTTTAGATTCCTGAGGTTAGAATTGAAAGACAGTTATTTTATTATCTGCGGAGACTTCAACGCCAAACATAGTGATTGGGGAAATAATATACCAAATACTAGAGGGAACCTACTATTCAATTGGTGTGGTCAGCACAGTATAATGTATCGACTCGGCCTTAAGGCGACGGATAGTCCGTCGTTTCCCAGACACGGATCCTATATGGATCTCCTACTGTTTGACTCACGAATACAACTGACTTGCACTAACCAACAAACCAACAAACGGTATCAGCACCGGAATAACTGTTCCCAACGAAACTGCGGAATTGGAAGAGTTTGTTCAAAGGCATTCCTACAATTATAGTAGTGTGCGTTGGACACACTTCTCAAGAATACTGACAAAAGCACTCTCCTCAAATTCGCTCTACCCACCGTCCAACAGAAATCTGTCAAACGAGGAGATTGATAGGTATCTAAGACTAATGGACGAGACAACCAAACAAACAATGGACAAAACGATACCTCGGTATCAACACACTGACAACGAAGACTTATTCCGCAACGCAACTATTGACGCACTGCACCGACATAAAAGTAGACTACTGTCAAGACTAAAAACCTTGTACAGACAGTTTACGGACAGACATAACCCGGAGATTATGATACTGAAGTCGTCGATTAAAAACCTCCAAACATTAATAAAGGGAAATTACAGAAATTCTATAAGTTTGTATTGGAACAATAGAATTCGGGCTGTAAACACCAGCAACCCGAATATGTTCCCGCAAATAAATAAAATATTTCGGAGAAAAAATCAAAACGACCTTCCATGTCTTAAAATCGCCCGAACGACGAACAACGAACAAATAGGCATAGATCCAGGTGAGGCCGTTGATGATGACGACTTCTTTGTGATCGAGGATCCGCAGGAGAAGGTAGAGGCTATAGGAACGACTTTCCAGGAAGTGTACAAGGCGAATGAAACCATTGGCCCGAACCACGATCTGGAGAATCGAGTCCTTGTGCACAACTTATACCTTCGAAATGAATTAGTGAATTGGCGATTCGAGAACTCGGGTTTCACCCAGTTCAGTAGCGAAAATATGGCAAATAATGTCATCACCAATGAAAGGGTACTTCCACCGTTCATTTCGAAGGAGGAGCTCCAAATGGTCCTCGAATCGCTTAGAAGTAAGAAATTAGTGGGAATCGATGAAATACCTAACATTGTACTTCGACATCTCCCACTAGAAGCGGTGAACATTTATACCACCCTGCAATGAATAATGCCCATTATCCAGCACATTGGAAAACTGCGGTGGTACATCCCATCCCCAAAAGGGATAAAGATACTTCCAATCCGGCGAATCTCCGCTCGATCAGTCTTCTACCAAACATCAGTAAGGTTTCCGAAAATGTGATCAATAGAGTCCTGACTAAGTGGGTTGAGGACAATAATATAGTTCCGGATAATCAATTCGGTTTCAAGGCGGTGCATGATATCATTCATGCTGCGTCTAAACTGGTTTCTGATATCCAATGGAACAAAGGCAAGTAATAGTGCACTGGTGCCTTCGATACCGTATGGTTAGAGGGACTCTTCTTCAAGCTTGACACGTTGGGCATTAGTAAACCACTGCTGTATATTCTTTTTGATATGCTCTCCAGTAGACAGTTCATTGTGAAGAATGGCGATGTGACTTCTGCTGGAACATCTAACATTGAAAACGGTCTGCAACAAGGTGCGGTAAATTCGACGATCCTGTTCAACATTTACACAAGTGTTCTGATAGGTTCACTTCACCATGCCATAGCGTACGCAGACGACTTAATCGCGTACAGATCGGGTCCAAAGATTGAGGTCATTAATACACTTTTGCAACGTGACTTCGACAAAATTAAGTGATATTGCGACGACTGGAAGTTGAAAATTAACTTTCAGAAGTCGGAAACCATTCTGTTAAGGACGCCTTTGTCTGGGGCCTCTAGGGATACCAGAAAGAATTGGCGAAAGTTCTCTATCGTAGGACAACTTGGACAGCCACTTGCTTGTTGAAATGTAGTCAGATACCTTGGGATCTGGCTAGATCAATATCTGTATTTTAACAAACATATAGATGTTGCTCTGGCCAGAGCCAAAGTTGCTTTTGCCCTTACAAAGAGACCTCGCCAACTCGATGCGAGGGTGAAGGTGATCTGTTACATGGCCCTTATCCGGTCCATGCTCGTACTTGGATGTCCTGTGTGGTTCAATGTGAGAGCAAGTTTATTGGAAATTTTTTTTTTTTTTGTAAAAAATGTTTTCTTAGTTTTAATTATAATGAATAGAAATAGTATACTATGGTAGTAAGATATGTCGAAAGCATATATTAAGCGTTAGGTTTAACTTAGAGTGCTCGCATGGGGCCAGTAAGTTAGAATAAGATAATTTTAAGTTAATTAAGATAATTTTTAAGCATTTTTTGTCTAGCATGTAAGTATTAATGAATTAAGTAAATAAAAATGCGTTTAAACTAAAAAAAAAAAAACTGCATCGGCTCCTACTAGATCATCGAAATCAAGCAGTGTTGGGCGCGGTAAGTACGTAGGTGGGGGACCACATGGGAACTCAGTACTCGGCGTGCTGTTGACAAAACGCGCCACATGGGCAAAGTACCCCGGCGTTAAATCCCGGATCCACAAATAAATTTGTATCGTTCCCTAAGATAATAAATAATAATAATAATATTTTAAGCACACAATCAGCATTGGCAATAACGCCAGCAGCCTGTTCAGAAACAGCAACAGCACGCTCAGCGATCAACTGATCGGAAACAGCAGTGACAGACGACACCTCACCCACACCATGCGCAGAAAAAAATGAGCACGAATCAATTGAACTAGAGAGCGGCAGCGAGATGAGATATCAGCAACAGCAACGGGAATAGAAATAGCATTTTGTCTCTTATGGAAACTTTTTTATAAATGCTCATGCTCAAAGACGGGTCAAGCAAAGATGCAACTTGCCTTGCAGAAGCATCAAATGAACCACTCCACTTTAGATTGAATCTTTTCCGTAAATCATTAGAAAAATTGATTTTGAATGATTTTATCATGTCTGAATCAATTTCCGATAATAACGTAAGTATGTTGCTCCAAAATTTTTTGCGTAAGTGGTCGAAGCATGGATGAGGATGACTTTTCGTTACTAAGAATATTGGTTAGAGCTTGAATCGGTCAAAGAATTTTTGCCAGTACCCCCATAGGCGTCCATTCTTCTTCTAAAACTTCCAACTTAGCAACAACTGTTGAGGAAGTTACTGAGCGATCTTTTAGTACATGGATCACTGGGGAGCGGTTTTGCACCATGCGTTGAAGCATTAAAAAAATATAATTCCACAGTGTGTTGCATGATTTTAAAGGTGATTGCACTGGCAAGCCCAAGAATCTAAAGAGATTGATGCCTTTACTGCCAGTTGAAGACTGTGAACCGCACACGTCAAATTCGAATCCTCCTGTACCTTTGTCATTGAGGTCCCAGTCTTGAAGGATATCTTCCATTTTTCCGAGCTGTGCCTCAAGTGTAAAAGATTGTGGTATCCAATCATCATCAATAAAATGAGCCGTCAATATAATATAAGATGCTTGTGCAGCCGATATCCAGGAGTAAGACGTACATGATACTTAAAGGAAGCACCGCCAATCTTTTCCTGAATAACATTTTGCAGGTTTTACCTTAACAATTGAAGCCGCTTCTTAATCGCCTCTTCTTTCAAATGAGTATAATTTGGCTCGACAACTTCCATGAATTGGAGAAAGCCCTTACTGGCACAAAAAGAGATAGGCAGTTGGTTAAACGCTATAAGTTTTGCCAGTGCCTGATGAATTTCTTCCACCCTGTCTGGCAGAAACTGCCTGTCATTGGGAGTTCCTTGGGATTTTCTCTTATGGGTTCCTTCGTCTCTTGGACGAAGAAGGTCTTGGTTAGAGGCCGTCTGCATAGGTGATTTCATGTACTTGCATCATGCTGAAATTGAAGATTACGAAATTCTACTTGATGTACTTATGTATATGGTTTTGTATTTTTTGAGGCAAAAGTAAAAGTTAACAATATTGTGTAAATATGACCTCATTTAATTAAACAATTGGGAAGTTAAGCGACAATTAACTGGCCCACCTACACATTTGTGAATACTGTTGTATGGGAGGTACCCATACATGCCAATGGGTATGAGAAATCATGCTCATCTTAGGACTCTTCCTCGGTAATATAGATGGAAGTCAGCATACTAAATTTCAGGTCAATAGCTCGTTAAATGTGGCCGTAATCGTGCAGACAGGCGGACATACATACAAACGGGAAGACGGGAAGACGGGAAGACGGGAAGACGGGAAGACGGGAAGACGGGAAGACGGGAAGACGGGAAGACGGGAAGACGGGAAGACGGGAAGACGGGAAGACGGGAAGACGGGAAGACGGGAAGACGGGAAGACGGGAAAGCGGGAAGGCGGGAGGACGGGAAGACGGGAAGACGGGAAGACGGGAAGACGGGAAGACGGGAAGACGGGAAGACGGGAAGACGGGTAGACGGGAAGACGGGAAGACGGGAAGACGGGAAGACGGACAGACGGACAGACGGACAGACGGACAGACGGACAGACGGACAGACGGACAGACGGACAGACGGACAGACGGACAGACGGACAGACGGACAGACGGACAGACGGACAGACGGACAGACGGACAGACGGACAGATGGACAGACGGACAGACGGACAGACGGACAGATGGACAAACGGACAGATAGATTAGCATGGCTAAATCGATTCGGATCAATTCCTTCTTTGCGTTACAAATAAAAAAGAAAATCAAAATACCGATTTACATGAAAGAGCTAATGTTGAATTGATCTCTTCTAGAATATGCAAGCTATGTGACTCGTTCAAGCTAAGTTGATATATTTGCGAAAATCCTCTTGTAAATCAACTCAATTAATCGTGACACAGTTCTGTTTGTGTTTATTTAATTTCGATATATTTAATATATATATATTTTACGACTTCCCATTCATTTACATGTTTGTATTTTGCTTATATAATATATTTAACTGATTGTTGCACTTATTTGCTTATGAATTATGTGATTATATATGTGTATAAATCTATGTCTGTGCATAACGTAATTTATAATTTATTTATTTATCCATTGTATACTATTTATTTATTGACATATAATGTGCTTTTTATTTTGTTTCTTTGCTATTGTGTATATTAATTTATTTAATTATTTTTCATTTACTTATTTATTTATTTATTTATCTATTTATTTTGTTAGTTTTTACATTATATATATATTTATTTATTATTATTATTCTTTTATTTATTTTTTTTTTTGTTTTGAATTGAGTTTTTTTTATGATTTTCTCCAATATTTATTAATTGTTTTTTCCATTAAGTTTATACATAATTATACAGTTGAAAGACAAAAATATGTCGAATCTCTGAAAATTGTACAATGTAAATTGAGCGACCACATACTGTTATTTTATGAAACAAAAAAAAAATTAAATTTAAAATACCTTCAAACCATTTTCCAGTGGTATACGGTATAAAAGGTCATGTCTGAGACTTGTTATATGAATATGGTTTGCATTTACGTAGTACTTACTTGATATCAGAACAAGTAGAATTTTCAGGACTTAATTTTGGTTGAATTCCATGAATGCTTTGTAAATGCCGTCCCAATGATCCAGTTGCACCACCGGGACAGAAAAAAGTGTTATTTCTATATATTGTCATAACCAACTCTCTGGCAAACAAAAAAAGATTGAACAATTAAGGCTTATAATTATCAATTCGATTTGTCGTAAGCACTGCCAGTCAATACTGGTGATGAGAAACGCTAGAAACTATTATTATTATAATCAACAGACTAACGGTGGTGAAGAAGAGATAAATTATGAAAAACAAATTAAGTGTATCACTAAGGTTAGCAATACAGGCATAGGCAATAAAGAATAAACCAAGTTTTTAACATTTTTGTTGTTGATCTTGCAGGGAGTAGGCTTAATATGAAGTGCATGGTAGACGGGTCATTTATAAGAAAGAAGCTCTCGATTTCAAGAGTGTTTCTAATTTCACGTGCTTTTTTATCAGAACGTGTATTTGGGACATACACGAGAACACGTGTATATATTTTGTTACTACACGTGTAAACGTGACACGAATACCCGTGTAATTAAAAACATTCTTAAAATCGAGAGCTCTACTAGAGACATATTATTATAGCATTTGCTTTAGGTCAGCCTTTTCAAAATCCATTTTAGTCACTACTGGTGTCTCACAAGGTACCCAGTACCAGTACCCAGATCCTCCTAAGATCTTAAGAGGATTATTAAATACTCCCTCCTATTGATTTACGCTGAGGACGCTAAGTTCTTTAAAACTCTTTTTTCACTCTTAAATTCTATTCTCCTTTAAGGAGACCTTTACAGATTTTCCACTTCGTGTCCAACAAAATTTCTCTCAGTCGAATTGATAATCCATGAGTTTGTCACGTAAGTCCAATCAGACTTCTCCTCAATTTTATTTTTACATAAACAACCTATACCATAGAAAGTTAAAATTCCGTTCGCATATTGACGAGATAATATTTAAAGTCAGTTTGTCACTTGGTTTTATCAAATGGTAAGAAACGAAAGATAAAGAATTTTGCAACCGCTATGGGGGAAGGCCACTTTACATAAACGTTGTCCGGCAAAGTGTAGTACCCCTATCAGCGGGTTCATATATCCCGAACCGAGAACATTCACCGTCTTCTTCTTCGATTTTCTCTTCGAGGACTACCCTGACATGGCCCTATCATGACCCTCTCAAACGTCTTAATCAGAATACCGTCGAAAAACGCAGATATGTAGCTAACATTCTCTTCATTCATCTCATTATTGACTCAAGGATAAGCTTTTCAAATTATATTCAATCTCTGAGAAAGTATTTCCAATCCGCTCGTAGACATTTCTTCTATTTACAAAACATTTGCTCGACATCTCTTTTAAAAACAATTTACTCTAGAATTTTCCATTCAAGGCTTCAATATGGTATATGTTGTTGGGAAGGGGTGTATTTTAATATTATCAAACCGCTTTTAATTTTGCAAAAAGCACATATTACGTAAATTATATCGAAATTAGAAATTAGAAATTAGATACCCTTGTTTTCCATTATTTCTTGACCTGAAAATCTTACCTGTTCGTCACCTTTATTGGTCTAAAGTGCTAAAGACGTTCTTTATGAAGTCTAGCAACAGTTTTTTACGGTTAATATCAAATTATAATTTACGAAGAAACTTCTTAAATATGGTCGCTATACCTCCGTATAGCTACGGAGCTACTACTGTTTTCCATAATTTTTACTATGTTTCCTCATAAAGATTATTTAAGAAGCTTCCACTGGCAATCAGATCAACAACAATACCTGGAATATTTATAAACCTTACAAAACATTTGCTTTTCAATTTTAATTACATTGATATAGGATCGATTACTTTTGACATTTTGGTTTAGTTCTGTTTTTTTTTTTTTGCTTTTTCTATATCTCATTCTTTGCACAGTAAGCACTTGAAGTATTCAATACAATTTTTTTTACTTTTGTAAACAAATTTTTTTATATACATATATATTCATCTTAAAAGCAAACGATTTATTTTAGTTTTATGAATTGTTGCATTATTTATATATGAGAAATAAATTCAGTGCAATTCAATTCATCGCACCTCTTGTGGTTTCAACGAACCAATCTCCCTGATGCTCCGTAAGGTCAACTCTTACCTACCCGTTTTTGATTTTAACTTGAGAACCTTATATCCTCCACCATTTTCTTGGTTGCGAACCCTTTATTTTTGTTAGTTTTTAAGACCTAGTTTTTAAGTTTGATTAAGCTTGTAGTAAGCACAAATATATGGGGCCCTCAGCTCCCACCAGAATGTAATTTCAAAAAGGGCTTCCTAAGAAGACTAAGCCTATTCAATTTAGTTACAGAGATAGACATTCTACCATAGAACAAGATCATCGATTTACTAATGTCATCGAAATACCTCTGGAGAACAAAATGGTTTGGATGTCGCAAAGGCATTTGTCAAAGTTAGGCACGCAGGTCTACTTAACAAAATAGAACCACTCTCTAAGAGAATTTAAGGATGGAGTTTCACAAGGAAGTGTCCTAGGTCTAGCTTCATATCTACTCTTTAACAACGACATACTAACACCTTTAAATTATGTCTAGTCCTGCTATAAATTCGGTTACAAATATAAAACGCTATAAAAAAAAACAGTAAACATATTGTATTCAAAATTGTTTCATATATTAGACCACAATATTGATTATTAAAAAAAAATTGGATTCACTCGAAATGACTGCCTTTTGCTTTGACACAAGCTTCCAAACAGTGTAACCATTGGAATATAGCCGCGCGTACGGTTTTTATGGAAATCGTGGGCGCTGCTCTGGTTAATGCTGTTTTAAGGCTTTCCAAATTTCTGTGGGGAATCCTGCAGGGAGGCCTGCAACCATGTTCTCCAATTCTGACGAAAAACCATAAACCATTGGATTCAGATCTGGCCTTCCCGACAGGCAATCTTCTGCTGCTATAAGGCCAGGAATATTGACTCTGAGCCACGCCTGTGTGGTCTTGGCTTGGTACGATGGAGCAGAGTCCAGTTGGTAGATCCGTCTGTATCCATTAAAAAGGGTACTGGTTAAACCCTTTACAACACCCTCTAGCACGTCTTCTTGGTAACCCTTTGCCTCAGTTTTTTCGCTTTTTTCAAAGAAGTGGAAGGAAGTGACACCATGGTGAGATACCCCCCAATAAACTATTACAGAAGCGGGGTGATGTCCACGTTGAATCCATGAAACAATTTTTTTCGTTTCCTTAGATGAAGTGGCAAATTTTTATTTTTTTTTTTTTATTTATTTATTTATTTATTTATTTTATTTAGTTTCTTAAAGTGCAAGGGGCTTTACAAATATTTATAAGTATTTTAAATACAAGCTAGTTTATAACATTTTTGAAGTGAATAAATAGGCATCATTCTGTATCACTTGACTGATTAGAGGCAAATAATCCTTCTATTAAATTTTATTGATTAATTTCATGTGGGGTAAATTTAACAAAAATTAAGTAAAAACTAATATGTAACAAAGGTTATAATAGAAAATAAATCAAATATATGAAAATCTAATTAAAAAAAATAAGGATGCAATAAAAATATAGATTGCAAATTACAAATCTGTGTTTTTTTGACCATGAACTAACTATCCAGACCAAAAAGAATTTATTTTATTTCTATTTAAAGTAGTGTGGGTTGCACGATTAAACTTAATACGATCGGCAATTTATTAAAAAGCCTAGGTGGTGTCGCAGTATAAAATTGCGAAAAGTGCGTTTTTCTAGATAGAGGAGTGTTTACAAATAAAATATCATTTGTTCTTAATGCGTACGCATTTGAGCTCCTGAGAGTAGTGATGTAGCCACTTTGTATAAAAAAAAACTTTTAAAACCTTGAAGATGTAAAGATTCTTTATCGGTGGAACATATAGTCTGAAAAATAGAGGTCAACTATTGGCTAATCTATTTGCGTTAGATACAATTCTAATGAGGTGTTTTTGGGCAATATTTAATGTTTCAATGGTGGTATTATTGTAAGTTCCACACCCACCCCAACTTGCAATACCATATTGTAACTTGTAGCGTGCAAGTCCATAATAAAACATTAATAAAATTTTCTTTGAACAGTGTGGTCTTAGAAGATACATTTTACAAGTAACAGATAACATATATATTTTTTTATTCGCCCACGTGCGTTTTCCAATTCAGGTTATTGTCTATTAACATCCCTACAAACATCAACATCTATTTTAAAACAATTTGAACTAATGGACAGAGACCTTTTAAATTACAAATCAAATTAATCAAAAAAAAAAAAAAAAAAAAAAAAAAAAAATCATGATTTTTCGCTTATCAGCATTTTGTCATTTTGTTTGTTGAAAACTTTTCCAAGGTGAAAATTTTCTCATCCGTAAGCAGAATGTTTTCATGGCCATTGTCCGCGTGCCACTGCAAAAGTCGCTTGCATCTTTGCAGTCAATTTTTTTTTTGAATTGAGGAGTTAGAAGATGACTCGTGGATCGACGATAGGCTTTTATATGCAGATCATCCCGAATCAACTTAGACATGGATCTGGTTGATATATCCCATTCTTTGGACATGAACTTCTGCTTCCAAAGGGGATTTCCCCGAATTCGGTC
Source organism: Volucella inanis (assembly GCA_907269105.1). Lineage (NCBI taxonomy): Eukaryota > Metazoa > Arthropoda > Insecta > Diptera > Syrphidae > Volucella > Volucella inanis. Next base: position 22,378,431 of record OU026158.1, read on the forward strand.
ATGCACTGCCTTTACTACCGCATTCGTACAGACCACACGCTGGCGACCACTTCTTGGCCGATGCGACCAGACAATTCGCCGATGCGATCAAAAGCCCGATAAACGAATATTCTCGATTTTTCGAGTGGTTTAAGCAACTCTAAAATTTGGCCAGCGCTCCTTCCGCTATTATATTATATTACCGCGGCTCGATTCTCTTTAACGCCCCACTCCATGTTAATACAATAGTTTGCAGATTGAAACCAAACTGACTATGATTAGTGAATGTGCTCTGAACAAAAAGTTATCGGTTCTATTCCCGCAAGAAGCTTTGAGCGCTGGAAATTGTGTAACAGAACTTATGGCAGGACCACGTACAACAGCTACGTTTTCTGATAACTCAACTACTCGTATACTTACAGTTGCGAAAAACGAACTAGGACGTAAAATTAACAAAAATTAAGGGTCTATCACTAGGGCTTACAGCTAGGGATGTTGAAGGAGATCAAATTTGAAGAAGAAAATGCTGCGGTTAAAATCGAAAACGGAAAGGTTGGAGTTTACGTTACGTAGCATACGGGAGATTGGTTCGTTAGAGTCAATTGGTAGATAAAAGAGACGGGGGCAACGTAAATTTCGAGGGTTGATGTTAAAGAAAATGGAGTTGTGAAGGGAAGTACAATCGTGTCTGCTACGTCCCTTCCTCCCTAAAGGGTATTCAGGTTAATGAGTTTGAGACGATATCGATAAGGGGGTAAGATTAGAGGTTCGTTCCAAGGTAGACCCTGAAGAGCAAATCGAAGAAAACTACGCTGAATTCTCTCAATTCGGGAGACATGAAGTCGTTGAAAGGAACACCACCCTTGGCTAGCGTACTCGGAAAGGAGGCGAACAAAAATGATACATAGTGATCTGGTCACGTACGGGTTGCAGAACTAAATAGCCGCAAAGTGCTGTAGATAGTCAGCTCAGCTCATGTAAACTTTAGAAATTAAATAATCCTAAATTTCTCTATAGATAATTATTTCTAGAGCTCAAATTCCACATTCTAATTCAGCCAAATTTCTATATAAATGAAGCTATACTCCAAGCTTAGATAAACAGAACACGTTAAAAGGAAAAAAAACAGAACGCATTTTCAAACTAAGAAAACTTAAGTGGCTCATTGGTAAAAAATCGCCACTATCGATACAAAACAAGCTTTTAATTTATAAACAGATACTGAAACCAGTATGGACATACGGTATCCAAGTACACCCCTTTCAAACCGAATAAATTGTATAAAATGTTTTACGTAATTTCCACCTTTCCAAATTAGAACTGCTCATTAGTTTAGGTAGTATCCTGATATAGTAACAACTTTAAAACGTTTCAAGATAGAAAGAAAAAATAAAAATTTGTATTTTAAATTTTTTGATTTTGTCTATGGGGCTATCGAATAAGATAGGAAAGAATGTTGAAGAATTGTTAATGTAACGTTGAACAAACTCATTTAAAAGCTGCAATTGATATCTCTAAAACCATACATATTCGTATATAGATTACATGCATACGAGTATAGTGTATAAATTGCAAAAATGTTTTATCGTGCGTAATCGAGGTACACACAATGTGGCAGAGGCACTGTTCTTTTATAGGACTACACCAACTGTTTCTTGAACACCCTATCCCGGATTGTTTTTGTATTATTATTATTAAGTGCAGCTCAATGCGTTTGTCAAGTTGTCGTTCACAGAATATCTACATAGCATGTATGTCCGTACCTACTATTAAGTATTCTAAAATGCGGTGCGTATATTGCGTGCTTTATTTTTTTTTTATGTATACACACATCCATATGTATATATAATTTTTTTATTTTTTATTTTTTTTTTGTTTTGTTTTTGCTCAACTGCAATTTTGTGATATAATATAGTACAGCTCCACCCCATTTGAGCTGTTGTCCCCCTGTTTTGTTTGCATTATTTTACTTATTTTATTTTGCTGCATTTGTTGTTGCCGTTTTTGCCATGTTTTAGGTTTCATTGCATACACGTTTTTACGTAAGTAGTATGTAGAGAGTTTTCTTTTGACTGCGTCCTTTCTTGTCGTCGCCCTTATTGTGCTCTTCATCATACTACTTTATATCAGGGGGACGGAAAACAAAGCAAATATACGTGTATCCACTTATATCCAATGCGTATATGCATATGAATGTATTGTGGTATATCCTAGTAAAGTACATATGTTGGAACTTTATTTCTTTCTCGTCTTAAATACTTATTCCCTACATTAAAAAAAAATACGCGTGTAGTACCTTAGATACAGTGTGGGCTGAAATTATTTCGAAAATCAGCGCGTTGCTAAATAATACAAACAAGTATCCATAATTCGGATAGCCCTCACTATCGTACAACATTTTGAGTAGACCAACTTTATTTTTGTTGAAACTCAGCCGAACAACAATGAAATTGTTAGCGGCAACTGTCAAATAGTTGCAACCTGATGTGAGCGCACCTACAGTTGTGCTTACAAGAATTTTTAATAAATGGAATTTTCATGAGATGCGCCCCATTTCTTTTTACTCACACATACTGGTACCATCTTTTGGCAGATGTCACATTTGTCTGCCATTTTATCAGACCTACAGTTGTGCTTACAAGAATTTTTAATAAATAGAATTTTCATGAGACGCGCCCCATTTCTTTTTACTCATACATACTGGTACCATCTTTTGGCAGATGTCACATTTGTCTGCCATTTTATCATGGAAAGGTATGCCATTCAACAAAGTAAGTCAATACTACGGCCAAGAGATTTCGCGCCGCTCTCGGGAACTGTACATATCCCGAACGTCCCCGTGTCGTATTTTGATTATTGAGCTCTATTGAAGATAAAAGAACATCCGAATTTTCTCTGTAAAATCATCCTGACTCAATTTATTGTTTAAATGGCTTTTTAAATGAGCAAAATTGGCACATTTGGTCAAGCAAACAGCCGGAGGTGTTCTAACCATAGTCATTGTAATGGATGATTTCTTAAACGTTTGGGTTTTAATTGTCAAAAAAAAATTGCAAAAGTGTATACAATTTTTATTTGATTTTTATGATCCATACACAGTTTTTTTTTTGAGCATATTGGCTGGTATCTCGACAATAACACTTGTAATGTTGTTTGCAGTTGACACTGGTTTATCGGCATAGACGATTGATTTAACGCATTGCCAAATAAAAAAATAGTCTATAGGCGTCAAATCGCACGATCTAGACGACCAATTTACCTGTCGAAAACCGAACTCATTTGCTAATCGATTCGCGTGTTGTGTGGTATTTAGCGCCGTCTTGCTGGAACCACATGTCCAGGTTTGCGAGAGCTGTTTTGGGGGGAGCCATTTATTCCATTTAATAAACTCGACTACCGTTGCTATTTGTTTTTATTTTTTCAAGAATTTAACACTCAAGTGGGTATTAATACACTTATAATGCCTCAGCATATATTGATTTTTTTTTTGGATAAGGGTATGTATAGTGAAAGAAAGATGTTTGTTCTTAGTGGTTATTTCGCTCCATGGGTGGCACCCAACATTTAATGTAGAGACTAAATTTTAAGTGGAAGTTGGACCTATTGTTGATTTCTAGTCAACCACTCACCTTACTTGATTTTTGTTGACTGAAACTGAACACCGAACCTTCCGATTTGAAAGGAAGTCCATTACCACTTCAGTTACAGCCACCCACGTAATAGGGATTGCGGATTACAACAAAATTTAAAACATCTTGAAGACGTAGTTACGTCGCGGAAAAACAACGATGGAAAGTCAATGTCACAGACGCTGATGGCTATCCTTTACCGCCTCGAAATTTAAGTACCGAGAAAATTCAATAGTACACTTACGAGAACAAATCGCCAATACGTGTCGTAGCTAAAAGGCTTCATCCATCGTACAAAAAAAAAAAGTCATCGTCAGTGACCTATAAAATAGGCAGTCTAAAATTGTTGAACAAAAGCGAGAGAAACAAAATTTTAAGGGAAGGATGTTACTATTGTATAAGACACAGCCTTTAATAAGACCGAGAATCTTAAAAAAAAATATGTATTTTAATAAAAACGATTCTCAACACGATTATCAAAATCGAACCTCTGCGTAGGAACATAGAACTAATCCCTCAGTGCGAACGCTGTCAAGTGTTCAATCACACGCATTCGTATTGCTACGTTGTGCGAAATGCGTAGGAAATATGTGAAGTAAGTGAGCAAATCTCTGCAATGTGTATTAAATGCAAAGGAGAATACCCAGCTAATAAAAGAAGTTGCGAAGTAGCCATGAAGTTGCACAAAAGGCGAGATAAATTTCTTTTTGGTGTCGCTACAATTCGGCCTGAAACTAAACTGTCCAGTTAGTCTGGTCTTAAGCTAACTGTGTCCTGTTGGGCACTCGAAGTCGTTTGAGGTCTCCTTCTACTTATGCGCGTCACCTAAGGTGTGGTCTTTCTGTACTGTGTTGTCCCTCTGGGTAAATTCGAAGACTGCGAGCCGGAGCATTAGTACCGCTTCGCTCTACATTTCATAGCCATCGATGACGACTGATGCCCAGTTTTCTGACCAGATCGATGTCGTTGTGCAGCTCGTATAGTTCGTCATTGTAAAGCCCATAAACGCAAACGAAACTGAATATAATTAGAAGGATTTTTCTCTCGAAACGACTGAGGATATTTTCATTTGCCCTTAATAGAGTTTATGCTTCTGTGTCACAAACTAGAACTGAGATAATCAAGGTCTTTGTTTTTTTAGCCCAAAGAAATAGCGGTTGGCAAGGCTTATTCTACAATATTTATTTTTTATATCTGCTGAGTTGATGTTGGCAAAATATATATTAGACCTAAGGTTGACAAAGTCCCGTATTACCTCCAAATTAAAGCAATCGACTGCGACGTTCTGTCCATTTCGTCGATGTTATGTGTCCCTTCTTGATGATGGCAGATAATTGATTTTGCCCTCATTTACCGCTAAACACAATTGAGAGCCGCTTTCGATATCGATTATCTCAATATAATCGGCATACGCTAGTACACTAGTTACATAGACTTTTGAAATATTGTGCTTCTAGTGTTCACTTGTGAGTTCCGCACAATTCTTTCAAGTATGATGTTTAGGAAGTCACATAAGATCCCGTCACCTTGCCTAAAACGGTTTTTGACCGTTCTTAATCATCATTCGGCACAGACGGACGAGTTCAACAGGTATTAAAAAAATTGATATTAAAACTAGACATAAACAACCCGTCTCTACGAGTAGGCGCCCTCTTTCCTCGTTGCTATCTGAAAAATTACCACCATACACTGATCGGCTGAAACTTATAAATTTACAACCCTTTTTTATACGCCGAAAAGTTGCCGGTATTCTATTTACTCCTTAAATGTTAGTTGGCAATATTGATTGTCCTTCATGACTTTAACTTATTTCATTGAACACAAATCCATGGAATCTTAAGTCTGTGTCACTTTTCCGACTCAATCTTCACAGAACGAATTACGGATAACAAGAGACAAAATCTAGATGAAAAGTTGTGGGTATTGGCTTGGACTTCTTGAGTTTTTTCCAGGATTTGCCAGAGTGAGGAGATTTGGTAGATGGTAGACTTTCCCGGTTTAAAAATGCACTGATAGGGACGAATCAGGTTGTTAACGAAGGGCTTCAGACGTTCACACAATATGACTGATACAATAAGATCTTGTATCCAATTCTCAGGGGTTTCCTTTTTCGTGGACCAGGCAAACGGCGCTGAGATTCTACTAATCAGGCGTAGAATCGTCTGACCAGATCTGATAAATGAGTTGTTTCATGCTTTTCACTAAGTCATTTTCAGCAGCTTCGAATACCTCGCCCGGTAAGTCTTCAAGTGCAGCTAATTTGTTGGATTTTCGATTAGATATTTTACAATATTTATATGTATTTGTATTTCTTTATTCTTGAATCTAAATCTTTTACATAGGAGTATTGCTTAAATTTAACAACGTTAAAGGTAAGAATAAGTCAGTTATATTGCTATCCTGACTTGAAGGGTCAGGTTGCTATCCTGAACGAATGGTCAGGTTGACGGAAGTTTTGGCTAGTTGAATGGTCTATTTTGCGACGGGTTGTTGGTTGTTGTACCATTATACAGGCTGAAGATAAGCACCGACTGTGACTCAATTATACAAAGGTTTCCTTTCCCATCTCTGCAGCCGGTTACTGTTTTTTTACCTTACTTCTTCTTACTTGTTTATAAGACCTCCGTAGCTTATACCTGGAGAACGCAGTACAGTACGTACAGAGCTGCATGTACGAGTACTTGCCGGCATTCTTCATCAAACCCGGGATTTCTTGGTGATGACATCAGTTGGCTGGATTGATTGGTTGGTTGGATGATATGTTGGCAGCGTTGCCATTGTTTTTCGGTACTTGATGCTGGCGACATAGGAATTGCTGAGAGACATTGGGATACGAAGATAGCGAAGATATTTCTCACAGAATTTCTTCTTTTTTTTGGCGCTGGCTGGCAGTGATCCGAGTCAATGTTGGCTTGAAAATAAGAGTTATGCCTTACGTCTATCGCAAAATGATCAGTTGGATTTAGTGTTTTATGATCCGGAGACCGCTACGTCCCTTTGTATATATTGATATGAGGAAACCGTGTGCTTGCTATATTAGTATTTCTCACTCCGCATAGTCAATAAGCCTAAGTCCATTGCCAGGCGTCGTTTAGGCTATGCCTGAAGATGTCCTCCTTTACTATCCTGGCGGTAAAATCGCTTAGTACGATGTCATACTTCGGACATTGCTAAATGCAATGTCAGCTCTTTTCAAGATTTTAGCTATTTGCAGCTCGTTCTTCTAATTTAAGAAGTTCTCGTTGCCTGGCACTTTTGTACTTGCAATAAAACACCGCATGCTCCGAATCCTCTTGCTCGTATGAAAACGCTAGATACAGCGACGAGCTATAGTGCCCAACTCTATATAGAGGAAAACAATTTGGTAAGGTGGTAGTTACTGTCTCTTGCTCACGTTGCCCATGAGTTAATGACGGGGACTAGCTTATGAGCCCACATGCCTTTTGTGGATCTGTCCCACCAGGCCTGTCACATGGCTGTCATCGCTGTCCTTTCTTCTTCATTTACTCTTTTGGCCTCATCCGGATCAGGATGTCGTCCCGACTAACACAAAGGCACACAGTTAGGCACCCCGATTCACTTCTTACTTCACTTTTTTATACAATACAATAGTTCTTTTACAGAACTGATGTTCAAAAGTAGATATACTTATACGTGTATCCTTGCGCTTACAAAGGTGAATACGATTTACTTAAAACTACAGTGAGTTTAATTGACAACGTATTGACTATCCATTGAAAATTTTTACAACTGTGAATAGAAATAACCGCCTTTTGGGTCACTGTGAGTATAGCGAAACTGTGCAAAGTCTGACGCTTTTTATTCTAGTCCGAATTTACTCAACTTTGGAATTTTCATTAAATAAGAGAACAACCACATTAAGTATTCACAGTTTTTGGTATTCTTTTTTCTGTATGATGCCGTCACTATTGCTAGTACCAACGCCATCCCCATTGCTATCGTCATCATCGCCATCACCATTACCATTACCATCACGTCATCGTGGCCATTGCCATTACCAGTGATGGCGTTGCTAGGAACTCTTTAAAATTAGGCACTCGACAAAGCAAATAAATTTAAGTGGTCGAAAAATAGATGACAGCAGGTCGGTTGTGAGTTCTTTTTTTTTGACGAGTCCTTTTATTTGATTCAGTTTGCTGTTTCAATTTTTTTTTTCAGGAATGCTCATAGTATCATTCTCGTCTATTGCACGCATTGTGATTTTGCAGCGATACGACGGCAGCGACAATGACGACGACAGGAGCAAAGAACAGGACTGGGAGCGGATGTAGTAGTTGGCTAGGTGACCGATGAGAGAGGTGGAAGTATCATACATGCGAACAGGTCAATCACATCGTCTGTGTTTGTTGATTCTTCTCTTACGTTCATTTTTTTTTTCTGTCGTCATCTTTTTTTTTAAAGGAAAATGATTGACAGAGAATTGATGGAATATGATGGTGATGGCCGAGAGGAAGTTATGGCAGATTATACAACGGAATTGCAAGTTTGGCATTATTATCGTTGTTCTTCGGCTCCCAGACATTTCTGTGTGCTTAAGTGGCGACATATTTAATTTGAAATTGCTGCGGTGTGATGGAGATATTCATCATGGACACGTTACTATGCAATCTTTGAATGACAATAAAAATTGATAGTTGATATCTATAAAAAGATTTACACCTAAGGTACAAATACAAATAAATATTTATGTATGTATGTATATTATTAGTTTCCTTTATTATCCAACAATTATGGTGTTCATACAATAAATGTGTACTTATAAATAAAGGGTAACCCACAAACTAGTATGGAAGTTTCCATTAATTTAATTACATATTTATTGTAAAATCAATGTAGAGTTTTATTGATTAATAAAGTTCGGTTTATGGCAATAATGAATAGCATGCAACATCGTTCGTGTTATCACCACGGCTTCTGTTGCAAGCTACCATCCGAAGGTCAAAATTATCGATGAGTTTTTCAAGAATAAGTGGACTTAATTTCAGTTTTGATTGTATGTTTGAGATGTCGCTGGGTTATTTGCATAGACCTTACTCTTCAAATAACCCCACAGGAAGAAGTCTAAGGGTGTCGATTCGCAAGACCTTGGAGGCTATTCAACTTCTCCTCTAACCAAAATAATGCGATCTTAAAATTTGGTATGCAATAAATTAATCGATTGATGGCTTGTGTGAGTAGCACTATCCTATTGAAAGAATAGATCGTCCAGATCCAACTCATTTAATTTTGGAAAAAAAATAGTCGGTTAACATGTTGCGGTAACGTTCTCCATTCACTGCATCTGTCTTTCCAGCCCCATCTTCGAAAAAGCACGGGGCAATGATGCCGCTAACCCATAATCCGCACCATACAGTGACTTCTTTAGGATGCATTAGTTTTTTGGTTCCCAGAAACCATAATTTTGTTTACGTACCCATGCATCTAAAAATGGGCTTCATTTGAAAAGATTAAATTCAATGACAAGTTGTCTCGGCGATCCAACATCCAGTTAACAAATCGTTGGTGTCACTGAATGGCCGAAGGCTTCAATTATTATGTAATTCAGATTTTATAAACGTTTAAATCAACTTTTATAAAATTCGTCGTAAAGTGACAGAAGTGAGGCCCAATTGTTGACTTCGGCAACAAATTGAGGTGCCTGGATGATTTTAAACACTTTCTCTCACAGTGGTGATGTTTTGGCGTGTACGTGCTGGCCGAGCATACTGATATAGAGTGTGACACGATACAAAATTAGTTTCCTAAGAACCCTTCACCATAGCACGGATTTCGGATTCATTAGGGCAATTATGTAAAACGAAAAATTCATGAATTTTACGAAAAGTTACGCTTACAAATGCATTGTTAAATGGTAAACGAATACATGATTAATATTGCTAAAGATTGTATGACATATGTCAAAAACATCAACCACATTGAGTTTAGTAAATGACAGTAATTGACAGCCAATATCCACATCATCTATTGGATCACCCTTTATAACATTCGTGGGTTTCTTACTTACACAAAGGAAATGTTTATGTTGTTCTCACCCCGCAAAAAATGTTCTAAAGGAAGTCATATAAGGATGTCCCTGTAAAGTAGAGTGCAAAAATTACTTGGCTTTCTAGTCAAATTGAAATGTATTGTACTTTCTCAAATTTAACTTTCCAGTTCTTTATGTTCGTATAAGTTAATGGTAAAATATCATATAAGTTAAGCTATGCCGTCAATGGGCTCACAACCCAACACGGAAGAGACTTAAATATGTAACGAGCCAACTAATGGTCTCGGATAAAAATTGACACACTGTTGACGACGATAGCAAACGTTTTAAGAATAACGGCTTTCGAATTTGCACGTGAATTTTCGGACCCGTGCAGCCGAGCAAATAATAGAAGCCATTAGCTACTATCACGCAGATATCACTGCTATTTAGAACGTCCGATGTGATGGGCCGGACATCCGGAGAATGAAAAACTATGATATATATTATGCTGATTGCTATAGGGGAAAAAAACAGCGCTTATTCAGATAAGAATTCGCCATATGCGGCAGAATTAGGCATGCGCCCATGCCCCTAAGAAATACAAGTACGCTGCCGCCAAAGATTGTTTCTATGAGCTCTCTGACAAGACATATGAGCAATGTCAGAAGTATAATGTCAGAATATGAAAGGAGGACATTTTTGGTAGGACAGTTGGTAAGCGTAGCTTAAACGACATCACCTCTGGCAATGGACTTAGGCTTATTGAGCTTGCGGCGGGACTAAATATTACTATAGCAATCACATGGTCATAGATGAACTAAGGTAGATGGGAAAATTTTTAGATTTTGGCCGTTCCAAAAACCGTTTTTTACTGATTTCCTCTACTCGTGTGACCCCTCGGATTTTATTCAAAAACGTTTTCAACGTAACACACACAGTGGATTTTACTTGTAAATTGCTCTCATTTTAGCAAATTCTATCAGATTACAGGCTTGTACAATGTGTTGGTAATTCACTTACCGTATATCTGTGTTAATTTTAAGGGTTTGCAAAAGTATTAGTAGAATTTGCTTTCTATATTATTTCATCTATGTAAGCGGTATCCTCAACTTAATATACACAAGGGGATATGGCGGTCAAATTAAACTGATCGTTAAACGGAACGTCTGAACGTTCCGAGCAGCCAAATTTGACCCGGATTACCACCATTTTGCAGCCAAGCGTCGAATTCGGATTTCCCAAGCGCCACAAAAAACAAGAACTACTGTGAGAGCCATTAGAGACGCCGCAACTGCTGGGTTTCACCAGACCACCACCAAGACATCCTTGGTTTGATGAAGAATGCCGGGAAGCACATGCTTGTAAGATTCAATTAAGAAATACAGATACAAATACAAATACAAAATCTAATCCAAAATCCAACAAGTCAGCTGATAGTCCTGAAGGCTTAAATAGTGAAGCTGCTGGAAATGACTTTGTGAAGAGCATGCAACAACTCATTTATCAGATCCGGTCAGAAGAGTGTACACCTGCTGAATGGAATCCCAGCGCCCTTTGCCCGATCCACCAAATAGGGGACTCTTCAACATCGGATACAAGACCTTATCTGCAATATTGTGTGAACGTCTGCAACCGCTTCGCCAACAACCTGATTGGTCTTTCTCAGTGCAGTTTCAGACCAGGAAAGTCTACAATCGACTCAATCTTTACACTCTGGCAGATCCTGGAAAAAACTTAAGAAGTCCAAATCGATATCCACCATCTTTTCATCTAGATATTGGCTCCAGGTGTCCATAATTCGTTCTGTGAAGATTGAGCCGGAAAAGTGGCACAGACCTAATAGGTTAAAATAAAGAAGGCTAATCAATATTACTCGCTAAGACCTGATGAATAAAGAGAATACCAGCAACTTCTCGGTGTATAGAAAATGGCTTGTAAATTTATAAGTTTCAGCCGATCAGTGTATGGTTTTAAGTTTTCATCATCCCAGGTCATCCAAGTCATCCCAGGGAAGACCACGTAAAGCAAATCGTAAAAACCTTTGTGTTGAACAGCTTTTATCCGGAGGATGTGTGTTCTGTAGTGGGGTGACCAAACTTGGCTTGCACATTTAAGAAGAGGCTTTACGAAGATACTATAAATAGATTTGTTAACAAAAGGATGGGAAAACTTCTTAGATTATCGCTAAGGAAACAAGGATGTTAAAGAACGAGGTGAAGTAAGAAGGCGCTTACTCGTAGAGACGAGTTGTATAGAGCCATGTCTAATTTTTTAACCCCTGCTTAACTTGTCCGTCTGTGCAGAATGACGATTGAGAACGGTCGCTGATTCGTCAATGTCGAAAACGATTTAACCAAGACCTTTGGTGTCAAAAAAGATTTTAGGCAAAGTGACGGGATCTTATTTGGCTTCTTTAACATCATACTTGAAAGAAAATTTTTCAAAAGTCTACGCTGGCTGTAACCGATGCGTTCGCTGGTATTGAAACGGAATCTACCAAAATAGGTTTAGAGGAAAAATCAAGTACATATATGCTGTCAACAAGGAACGACACAGCATCGACGAATGGGACAGAACGTTGAGGTAGTAAAGGACTTTGTCTACTTTGGATCTGCTATGAATTCTGCTAACTACACCTCAACAGAAATAAAACGAACAATTACTCATGTCATTCACTGTTTTTCTGGGCTGAGAAAGCAATTAAGTAGTAAGGCGCTATTCCAAAATACTAAGGATGCTCTGTGTAAGACATGATCAGCCTTACTTTATGGCGCTGAAGCATGAAGCTGATGAAGGTATCCCCAATCGTTTCGAGAGAAAAATCCTTCGAAAAATATTCGTTATCATTTGCTTTGACGAGCTTTGGAGGAGAAGATACCATGACAAACTATACGAGCTGTACAACGACCTTGACCTAATCAGTCCCCTGAAATGGCTAGGACATGTAGAGAGAATGGACAACAATGGACAGCCCGGAGAGACTACGCAGAAGAGAAAAACCTCACGCTACACGGAGCGCACAAGTAGAAGGGGTCCACAATTGACTTTAAGTTCGCACCTGGAGGCAGTTAGCTAAAAATCGGACTAACTGGAGAGGCTTGTTAATTGAGGCCCAGGTTCACCTCGTACTGAAACCCCACTTAAGTAAGTAAGTTAAATTCTTTAGAGAACAAGTATTTACTAGAGATGGAAAATGCGTTAAGTATTTTGAATCGAGGCCGTGGTTGGGATGTGCGTACAAGTTTTCTGAAAATGCTTACGCTATAGGATACGCATAATTCAGTAACAATAATATGAATTTAATAATAGAAAAATGTCAATCGGGTGGACGGCCTTAGCTAAGCCTATAGACTTATGATATTTTTAATGAAATGTGTTTTAATAACTTTTTATGAAATAAATTAATCAATTAAACCAAAAATATCTAAAAAAAACTACTTTGTCTACCTGCAAACTAAAATTTTTTCTTCGAATTCTTTTTAGTTTGTTTTCTGATTAATTTTTATTTTTTCTTTTTAAAAGTGCAAAATTATTTAAAAGTGTTACCTAGTATTTATTACTTATAGATAAATTAATAATTTCATCTTAGGAAGCTGCATAGTAACCCTACTCACATTTCGAATAAAGAAATGTATGCTCTATGTTTCAATACACACCTTAAAAAGAACCTTTCAGGAGGAGGTATGTACGAGAACATACCATATGTGTGTATATCTGTTCGTACTTAGTAATTTCATTGATTAGCTTTTAAGAAGAACAAAGCAAAACCAGAAGGAATTCCTCACAAAACCTTGTACACATACCATTGTAATTATGGATATACATACATACTCATGCAGGCATATTTTATTTGTAGGGACATATACACATAGAGGTTGATCTACCATATCCAACATTCCTAACAGCCCACAAACCATACATGGAATTTAGTTCTGAAAATGAGATATCCGTACAATTTTGTTAAGTGGTTGGGCGTGGGAAGGCAACTCGTCTGACCAGAGCACTGTCCTGATTTCGGGAACCAGCAACATACTCATTGTAGCAACATAGCACAGCACACCCAAAACTCGTCACCCGCACCATCAACCCACAATTAACTCTAATTAATCCCCAATCTAGGGGTAATTAGTTTACAGATCGATAAAAAAAGGAAGGCGTAAAACTGTCCTATCTTAGGAGGCCAACAAGTAATATTGACTTCTAGACTCAAGTTAGACTGAAATACTTATTCACTTGAAAACAAGTACCAAAAAATTTTCACGTTCCTGCATAAGGAATCGGTTCCTCAATGTCCTGATTTTTTTTTCTGTTTTTAGATTTTTCAGTAATCCATGTGGAGAGTACATATATATCAGTATCTATGTATCTATAGCTGCAGACGAAGAGAGAATGGAGTAAACATTAAAATGGCAAGCTCACAACCGAAGGTAGAAATGTAACCCTGGTAGTGGGTAAAGTGAATTTCATGGTACTAGCCAATCACCGAGCTAATGATGATTGGCATGTGAATTAATCCTGACACAAGAATTGTTTAAAGAAAACTAGTCAAGCAGAAGTTTAAATATTCACATGTCCATCCATTGGGAGAAATGGATGATTCCAAAGATATCTATACACGTGCATATACAGAGAACTGGCCGTAAAGTGCAGCACCGTGTGAATGTCTGTTTATTACTAAACATTTGTACAAGCCTTTGTAAATATGTATGTACGATGTACATTGTACATACATAAAAAAATTAATGGTATGGTACGGTCAATTTTTGCTTTACCTTTAAATTTAAAGAACTTTGTGTTTCTTGTACTTTAGGTCTACGAACACGAAATAGCGATTAAATGGGTAGCAAGACGCTAAAATATATAAGAAGACAAACGTCTTCATATCGGCTCTTTCTATCAACCCCTAATTTCGTCGTTATTGTGAACTTTGAGTTTCTAGCCACTACACTGAGAGAGGTTACCTATCACTATGGAAAAAACTTTCGGTGGAGTACCCAGAGAATTGATATGGACGGGATAAAGATTTCATAAAAATATCAAAACCTATTTGCATTCCGAACCTACTATGATTTGTTTGTTATCTCCTGTACATCTACTATAGGAAAATATTAACCTTTTTATATATCGTATTTTCTTTATTGTGGCTAAAATATTACATTATTCTTAAAACTACATTGCACAAATTACAGTGATATGGTATATGACCTTTCTAATGAAAAATAACTATAATTTGTTTGAAGTGAAGCCTATAATTTCAGATTCTAGAAAAGGTGAGTCCATGAACAAATTTCTACATTCGTACTTTATTCCTATTACCAATAACCACCATAATGGTGTTTGTGAATGTATGAATAGAGTAGGCGTTAGGCACTTGGCGGTGTCCAGCTGTTGTAACTTTGTAACAATTGTGCTTTTTTAACCTCCCCATAGTAACCACCGGGTACTGGTCTGCCCATCCGAGCGTGACTTGCTGAACTTATAAGCGCGAGTGTTGAACACGAAGAAAACAGCAACACTGTAATGCTCTGTCGGAAAAATTTACTGAACGAGTCTCAGCAATCTTAGATGAGCCCCTCAGAAAGAGGACGAACGGCGGATGAACTCACTAGACTGAATCAACGGTGACAGAAATACTTCGAAATATTTGGAACTGATGTCAGTGAGGACTCTAACTAGTCCTGAACCAGAGACGGTGGCAGATGAACCCTTTTTGGGCCAACGGCAACTCTCACATCTCCGAAGTGGGTTACTGACACCTGAAGTTCCCGCCCCTTTCGTCTAAGGGGTTCAACAAAGAGCCTAGCCTTACAGGTAAGTAAGGGTAAGTGCCCGACTGCATAAAACATATATAGTTGCGACGCAGCAAAAAGCCTAGTATACGGATGATTTTACTATTGATGAACCATGCAAACGAAACAAGGGCAACGAATTTCGGATCTGTACGTGGAACGTTAGGTCCCTTTACAGACCGCGTGCAGCGGAACAGCTGGCGGAGGCCCTGAACTGCTATTAAGCAGACCTAATCGCCATCCAAGAAGTGCGATGGGAAGAACTGGGCAAAAAGAGTATGAAAAACTGCGATATTTATTATGGCGACTGCTATCGGCAACAAAACCAGCGTTGGATGTGGAATCGTTGTTGGCAGCAGACTTGGGGAAGAAGTCTTAAGTTTCTATTATGTGAACGAGCGCCTTACGACAAACCGCATAATGGCTAAATTTACCAACATTAGCCTAATATACGCGCATGCCCCCACGGAGGAGAAAGACGACGACACTAAAGGGAGGTTCTACGAGCTCCTACAAGATATACGAGCAGGGCCCTTACTATGACATTAAAATTGTCTTAGGTGATTTTAATGCAAAGATAGTAAGAAAGGGTATCTTGGGTAGTACTGTCGGAATGTGCAGCCTATACGACACCACTTCCGATAACGGATTTAGGCTGATCGACTTTACGGCGGGGCGAAGTCTAGGTTCTATGCAACCAGCATCAAGTATTGAAGATCAGTGGCAACATTGCCAAAAAGCCATCAGAGACGCCGCCTCTGATGTACTTTTTTTCACTTGACCACCAGTGCCGGCAAGCACATGCATCGAAACAAGGTGCATACAAAGCGGCGGTACAAAGAAGGACCAGAGCTGCTCGTGAGCTCTACGCGCAGAAAAGAAAAGACGAACACCGGCTTCTCAGGAGAAAAAAGAAAGAGCACGAAAAGCGCGCGACCGGGGAAATAGAGCAGGAATGAGGTTCGGAAGTTTTACCATAAAGGTAAAAAGAACCTGCCAAGGCTACACAGCCCGAACCGAAGCCTGCAAGGACGAATGAGGGAGCATCATAGCAGAATCACAGTCGATGCTAAGGATATGGAAGAACTACTTCTGCAGACTGTATAACGGCGATTATGAATTAAAACCCGCTTTCAGGCAGAATGAACCATTCAAACTGGACGATGAAGTCCCACAATTCCGTTTACCCGACCTGGACTAAGTGAAGATAGCCATATCTGAGCTTAAGTCCAACAAAGCCGCTGGAGCAGATGGCTTAACCGCCTAGCTATTCAAAGCGGCAGGCCATGCCTTGTTTAGGAACATGCACCAACTCATCTGTAAAATATGGTCGAAAGAAAGTATGCCCGATTAATGGAACTTCAGCATTGTTTGCCCGATCCCCAAAGGAGACCCTCTGAACTGCGCCAACTACAGAGCTATTAGTCTTCTTAACATCGCTTATAAGATCTTTTCTGCCGTATTATGGGAACGCCTGAAGCCTTTCGCCAACAAGCTAATTGGCCCCTATCAGCGTGGCTTCAGGCCAGAAAAGTCAACCACCAGACAAGAATGCACGCTGCTCTATCAAGGTCGGTATAAAACTCACCGAGATATTTGATGTCAAAGAAGGATTTAGAAAAGACGACTTCTTCAACATCGTTTTTGAAAGAGTAGTGTAAAATTCAAACGCTAACACTAGAGGCATTACCTTCCAAAAGTCCGTTTACTCACCTATGCGGACAACATCGACATAATCGGCAGAACGCAGTGAGATAGGGGCAAGACAAAATATATGCTATCATCAAGAAAGGACACCCAACACCGACATCTAGGATAGAATGTCAGTATAGACAGATATAACTTTGAGGTGGTTAAGGACTTTGTCTACCTTGGCTCCGCTATGAACTCAGGGGCTCCGCTATGAACTCAGGCAATGACACCAGCGCTGAGATTAAACGAAGAATAACTTTTGCCAATCACTTTTTCCTTGAGCTAAGAAAGCAACTGACTAGCAAAACCCTCTCTCAAACATCTAAAGTGACCCTTTATAAGACCCTAATCATATCAGTCCTTCTTTATGGTGTAGAGGCATGTACTCTATCAAAAGCGGATTGTGTTGGGAGGAAAATTCTTCGAGTAATTTTCGGTCCCGTCTGCATAGACGGTGAATGGAGGAGGAGATACAACGATGAACTGTTAGATTTGGATTAGATTAGATTATTAGATTTCATTTTAGCTCTCACAAATTCAAAATAAAACATATGCTTCTTAATACATAGTACAAAAGTTGTAAAAAGAGAATATATAAGAAATATTGGTGACATTCTTTATTTTTTATACAAAAAAATATATATATATATATATACAAAAAGTTTCCACGTAAATTATAATAAGGAAGTAATCGAAAATTACGATTACCAAACTTCTTGAAAAAAGTCTTCAACACTTTGAAACAGTACAAATGAGGGAATGGAAAAACGTTAAGGTCAGAGAGCAATGGAAAACTAGGATGTCTAACGTGTTTTCGGCTGCGAATGTGTTGGCTGGGTCATGTAAAGTGAATGGAAGCGAATTCGCCGGCCCGAATCCACTTCCGAACTTAGCGTGAAAGGTGTCCCAGTCCCCAGCCATTATACAGAGCTCATATAAATTTAATATATTTTTTAGGATATATTTAGGAATATACATTGTTTAATTGATCAAGGCCAGAGATTTATTTGACTTCAGACGAGAAACTAAACCATTAACTTCGGTTACGGATACGACATTAGTACTTTCAAGTACTGCACTAGTAAACGAGCCTACGGCCTGGCCAATTTTAGGTGGATTGTAAGCATTAGTAACATCGTGTAAGTCTCCGAATTTTTGTCCAAAAAGATGTTTAAGTCTTTTCCAGTTGGCACGTTTGAAGTTAAGGACTAGATTATCATTTTGGCAGGAGTTAAGACAAAGTTGTACAACACTGGTAAATGATATAAACTGGGATCACTAATAACCATGTATTAATTAATGTAAGGTGAAAAATTTTTATGACATGGATGACAAGAGTTAAGATCAGTAAGTGTGTTACCCAAAAGCATTAGCTATCAGGCATCCCCAGCTCCTGTGTCTACAATTCAGATCTCCTCCATATCATTTTAATACACCAATTTCTTGGTACGATAATGAGTGCCTCTAACTGTAAAGATAACAAAATTTACGCACAGGAGTATGTTACATGCTTACACCAAAGCAGCGAAATAAATATATCTAGCCCAAAAGAAACAAAACAATTTCTAGAAAAAGACTAAGCAAGTGGTTACAAACCAGTAAAACAGGCTCTACAAAACAGCGAAGTAAAAAAGGTATGTATCGTTTTCGTCAGTGTCGCACAAAAAAGTAAAAGGTTTCAAAGGCCGAAAGTGCCTCAACAAAGACGAACAGACAACGTCAACCATATAGTTTATTTCGACAACATCTACACTTCGCACGGTTTGCTTACATATCTCAGAAGCCGTGGAATATATAGTTTGGGAACAGTACACGCGAATCATGTGCCAAACATTAAATTGTCGAGCTATGCTGAACTGACACAACAAAAAGTTAAGCGAGGGTACTCCGAAGAATACGTCACCAATGTTTACGGAATCGATATAGGCAGCGTTTTGTGGCTAGACAACAAAAGTGTTAGATTGATTTCGACCTATGTTGGTATGAAACCATTCCTTTCTCGCGAGCTTGAACCGCCATCTTCAAAATCCACGCAATGGGATCGAAAAAACAAACAGAAGATTGAAGTAGACTACCCGTTTATTATCAAAGAATATGATACATGGGCGGTGTCGAACTCATGGATGGTCTTCTTGGTCGCTATCATACCAAGTGTACCGGTATGAAGTAACCGGTATAAAGTGACCGGTATGAAGTGAGCGTCAATATACAAATGTCTCGATAGGGAACATTAATTGTGAACGGGCCTAGTTTCTTTTTGTTTGGTTGCTATGACACCTGTCAAGCATATTTACATAGTATACATCAAGTCATTGAGCAAACAACATCATATTTTTTTTATCATTTTATAAATTTTGAATTATGTACCATGATGACTTGCGGAAAGCATTAATTTTTTGTTTTCATTTAAAAAAAGTGTATCGAATGCTTGTCGAGGCATAATCTTTTGGAAGCAAAATGCAAAAGATTTTTTCAATGGTTCAGAGATAGCGATTTTGATGTGAGAAATGAAGATCATGGAAGACCACCTAAAAAGTTTGAAGACGAATTGCAAACAATATTGGATGAAGATGACACTTTGAGTCAGAATAAAATGGCAGAAATGTTAAATGTTGCACAACAAACAATTTCTGGCCATTTAAAAGCTATGGGAAAGATCCAAAGTCTGGAAAATGGGTGCAACATGAATTGAATGGAAGGCAGATGGAAAACCAAAAATCCACTTTTGAAATTTTGCTTCAAAGACACGATAAAAAATCAATTTTACATCGATTTGTTACTGGCGATGAAAAATGGATCTATTTTCAGAATCCTAAACGGGTAAAATCATGGGTTAATCTAGGACAACCGTCAACTTCGACTGCAAAACCAGATTGATTCGGCAAGAGGACAATGCTGTGTGTCTGGTGGGACCTGAAAGGTGTGGTGTACCACGAGCTCCTGAAACCTAGTGAAACCGTTTATACAGATCGCTACCGATAAGAAATGTTCAATTTGAACCATCGAAACCAGAATGGCCCAGAAGACACGGCAAGGTAATTTTGCTCCATGACAATGCACCTGCACACAAAGCAAAACTGGTTCAGGATACAACCAAAGCACTTGGCTGGGAGCTACTACCCCACCCGCCGTATTCACTAGACTTGGCTCCTTCCGACTACCATTTGTTTTTATCGATGGGACGCGCATCAGCTGAGCAGCACTTCCTACGAGGAAGTCGAAAATTGAGTGACATTTTTCTTTGCTTCAAAAGACGAACAGTTTTATTGGTGTGGAATCCATAAATTGCCTAAAGATGGGAAAAATGTGTAGCTAGCAATGGCCAATACTTTGAATAAAATGATTTTTACTTTCCCATTAAAAATTAGTGTTTTATTTTCACAAATAAATACACAAATACAACACGCATAAAAACACGAAAATCGCATCTTTTTCCACCTGCTGGATGTGGCAATAGTAGGCAACACTGAACTGCAGATTTTTAGATCGGAAGTTGCGGAATCTTTGTGCATTGTTTCAAACTAAACTAACGTTGAAAGACATCGCCGGCTCTACCGTCTCCGAAGCCAAAGAAGGCTTATATGCGCATTTCACGACCGCATCGACAAAAAGATTTGCAAATTGCCGGGATGTAAGTCCGAAACACAGGCTTATTGCACCAAATGCAACGTGAATCTTTGCCATTTAACAATAATTTAATATTTTTTTTATAACGGTTATAAATACCCTTATGATACTATTCACATTAAAGAATATACATACATATGCACAATATTAAAAACACACTTGGTTCAGTGTTTTTTTTTCCATTATTTTCATTGAATAATAATGACAACCCAAGCCCGCCTCAAGGGGTATGAAGACTTTTACCTGTAGAAGGTGTTAACTTCACGAAAATAAAAAACGGACTTCATATTCGTTATTTTCACGTGAATATTAATCTATATTGATTTATTGACCCAAATCAAAAAATAAGGTATTAGAGGGTCAATATCCAAAGCTTTGCGAAAGTGGTTATTTCGAGAATTTTGTGTTACCTTAATAGAAATAATTTTTTTGGTCTCTGCTCTGTAATATATAAAGGACCTGATGAAAAGCGCATTTATTGTAGTTATATTATTGACATTCTTTTTAATAAATTACATAAAGTAGGATTTAGTGGATATATTTTCCATTGTGTTAAATCTTGTCTAAAGGACAAATCACAGAATGTTTATATTGATAACAAATGCAGTAGCTCAAAAATAATCAATATACCCGCAAGGTTCAGCACTAGGTCTTATTTTGTTTCTTATATGTATAAACTCTTTATTTCCTCTGACTTTAATGGGTAAGGTCAAGCATTTGTCGATGTGCTGGGAAATGCACATCCTAAAAACTTATATGAAAACAGAAATTGCTTATCACTCATAATTTGTTAGTAAAAAACATTTTTAAATTCATATGCATGCATCGCATGTTGGATAGAGTTGTTTATGTAAAGGAATAAATATTGCACCACTCGGCGTGATTTGACAGACATATCATGTTCAGATAAGTTCATTCCTGTTAGTTTGTTATAATAAATACGCATCTAACTCAATAGTGTGCATTAGTAGGCACGGAGTTATTTTTTATCTTGTGCCGCGAAAGGTTACTATCGAGTTTGTGTTCTACATAAAATAAGAGTACTGAGTTTCTATTGGGAGATTTCGCAAATGTGATAAAGAAAGGTCTAAACAAAAACCACCACGTTCTAGTCATGTTCTTCGACTTCAGCAAGGCCTTTGATACATTAAGCTATGAAAAAATCATCGAAAGCCTCAATCGAATTAGCGTAAGAGGGACCTTGGTATAATGGGTAGAGAATTAACCATCGGGAAGAAAAATAAGTGTAACACAGACTGAACCAAGAAAAGCAGAGTCTGTATGTATGTACCACAAAGCTCAAAACTGGGACCAATCGTTTTCATATTTTATACTTACGAGCTTTTTCGCGTGTTTGACAAAAGTAAATTTTTTGCATACGCCGATTACCTAGTAATTATTGTTAAACTCAAGTGCATTAATACTGCGATCTCGATAACGCAAGGTGAATTTAATAGCAGTTTAAAAAGATGTCACGATCAACTGCTGTAAATGGGATTAATGCTGCAAAAATGAAACTGATGCAAAAACGTATGCCACAACAACCCGAAGTTTCCATCAGCATATATGTATCATAAAAACGAAGACTGCCCAACGACAACGAAAAGTGATGCTATTGAAGTAATTAAGACTGTAAAGTATCTGGGAGTAGTAATTGATAATAACTTCTTATTGCATGAACATACGATTATTGTAACTCTTAAATTTATTAACTTGAATACTTGAATACTTGAAGAGTATTCAGTCAGATAAAAATTGAAATTAGGATAAAGAATCAAGTAGTCAGGAAAGAAGAAGGAGAATATATCTTCCTGTGGCCAAGTAATATCGGTGCGGAATGGCATGGACTGAAACGTTAGTAGTGGGTGCTTGCAGCCCCCACAGTATTCCCCTTCCAGCAATAGTTTTACTCAGTTGTTTTTAAATTTGACTGTTCGTCCATATCGGGTCACGTATGGTGGTTTTGGTTTACCATCGTTGGTTTTCAGCTCTTGCGGCACTGTAGAGTCGTTCTCGGTGTCTTCGATATATGTTGCTTTTAAGAGGTTGGCTGCAATATTGACTTTTTTTCCATTTCTCATTGAAGAATGCGATATGGGCCATCATATGGAGCTTGAAGTGGTGCCTTAACCGAATCGTTTGGCACAGAGACATGAGATGATGTTTGGAAGTCTTTACGTATAAAGCTCGGATTTGTCGAAAACGTATGGAAAACGTATGACGGACATGGCATCTTTCAATGATCTTACGAAATCTGCTTCGGAGATATTATTAGTCGAAATGTTATCGAACTCACCTGGGATACTTATTTTTGTGCCGTACAAAATTTCGGAAATTGTTGCTCCCAGCTCCTCCTTGAACACGGTTCGTAGACCTAGCAATACGGTTGTAAGTACCTGAACCCAGTTTGTTTAAATAAGGCATTTGATCGATGTCTTCACCGTGCGGTGCCAACATTCGATGAGTCCTTTTGATTGTGGATGGTATGCAGTGGTTCGCAGATGTGTAGTTTCGTCAACTCCTTAAATAACACAGTCTCGAACTTTTGGCCCTGGTCAGTTGTTATGCGTTGGGGAACTCTAAATCGACAAGTCCAAGTTTCATTCAGCGCTCGTGCAACTGTTTCGGTTGCCATGTCATCAATCGGAATTGCCTCTTGTCATTTAGAAAACCGGTCGATGATCGTTACGCAGTATAGTCGTCCCTGTGATGGCGGCAAGGGACCCACAATGTGAAGGTTTACTTGCTAGGGGATGAATAGTTGTGACGCCGTATGTTCATTTGCTGGCACTGTACACACGATCTAAGCCCATCTGTGCAGTCACTTTTTACACTTGGCCAAACAAACCTTTCTGCAATCACTTCTGACGTTGCTCGTATGCCGGGATGAGCCATTGCGTGTATGGTGTCAAAGACTGCTGATCTGAGTTCTTTCGGCACAAACGGTTGTATTCGGTCGGTAGATGTGTCGCAGTATACCATGGGTTTTTTGTTCTCAGGAACGGAAAACTTCTTAAGCTTGAGGTTTGACGATTCGTCGCAATAATTATATCGTCAATATAAGCAGGTATTAAGTTCAAGCCGCACAAGTTGTCGTCCATTAAACACTGGGAATTTTGGCCAGCGTTGCGTAGTCCAAACATCATCTTGCAAAATTCGTAAGATCCAAACGCCGTCATGAAAGCGGTCTTTGGGATGTCGTCTTTCTCTTCAGGGAGGAACTCTTTGATTCCCTGGTTGATCATCGTCTGAAATTCTATTTTGGCTATTTTTAGCATTTGTGGTGTCAGCCGTCGTGCTACTGAATATTTTAGCGGACCTCTCGTGACCATGTGATGAGTAACGTTGTGCGATACTTGTGTAACGTTGTGCGATGCTTGTTTGTGGGCGATTATTAGGTGATGTTTTTAAGCTCTGAATGAAACGAGCTATACGAAAATTGACAACAGATATGTTATTTATTAATTTAAGGATGTCTATATGGGCTAAACTACCACTGGATTTGGTGAACGTCGTTAAACGCTCTATATCTACGAGTATGTCGAAATAGCGAAGAAAGTCTGCTCCTAGAATTGCGCGTTGCACTTCAGTAATCATTAAAGTCCATCTGAAATTTCGCCCTAACACGAAACTCAGAACAATTATTTTTTCACCGTAGGTTGCTATTTTCGTCTCGTTGGCGGTGTAGAGATAGTTACCACTATTGCTGTTTTATTTTTGCAGTAATGTTGGCGGAAGAACCGAAATATCGGAACCGGTGTCGACTTAAATTTTTTTTTTTTTGTTACAGGATCTTTGACGAATAAGCGGGAACTAAGTTGGTTGCTGTCAAATGCCACTTCAAGTGGCCTTTCAGTTTTTCTATTATTTTTAGGACCTTTCAAAAGAGCAAGGAGGACGACCATTTTTGGCTCTACTATAGATCCAACAGTAGTTGTCTCGATTATTGCATGATTTGGACCGACCACGAGATGCATTTTGGTTACTAAAAGTTGAGCGTGAACGGCTTTGACGATGTATAAGTGCGGATATACAGCATTTCAACCCATTTATTTGCTGTGTGAGATGGGTAGTTTTATGCTCTATGTTGGTTTGCGTAAGTGAGACGGACGATGGTTTCGTGTCGACGGCAGCAACATACGATATCTCACTTACCTCTGCTATCTTGTCAGCCATCTCGGCAACATAAGATAGTTTTTCTTTGCTGACACTTATAACACTGCACATGTTCTGTGGTAATCGCTGCAGCCAGAGTGATTTTAAAAGGTCACTGCTAACAGATTTCCTTATCTCTCCCTCAGAAGATGCGATGGTTTTTGTCTCTACCAACTCGATTTCTTGCAATAATTTGCGTATACGTTTGTGATCTGAATCGGCGAAATGGGAAATTAGTCTGTCTTTTAGCGTGCCGTACAGGTTCTGTGCTTGTGGTTTCAAAATAACGTCACTCATTTGGGCCAAAATGCAGCTTTCTACTGCAGCTACCACTGTGTAGTACTTTGTAACGTCGTTTCGTATGCCCGATGTGAAGAATTGTGATTCTACTTGTGAGAACCAAAGCTGTCGGGGTTTCCAAAAGGGGGGAAATCTTACCGACATTTTTCCGATTTCCGTAGTGCATTCTCCACAAGGCTCGATTTGTTGTACTGGCTGGTTATGCTGGGAAAATGCATGTCTCGGTGTGTCGTTGCTTCCTTCGGGATCTTTAAGGTTATCTTGATCCAGGGCTTGTGCGCGAGCATGTTTTTCGACTAAACAGTTATTAAGGGAGTCGGTCACGTAATGAAGGGTGTTAGGTGTTCTCTTCAATGATCACGTCGGGGTCACCAATTGTAGTGGATGGTTTGTCAAAAAAATGAAAACAACGAACTACTAAACACTAAAATGTATTAAATTTTAGAAATCCGAAAAACATGTCAAAGTGCCCAATGCAGATCATCATAGATATCACAAGCATTAGCTCCCGCAGAGCACCCCCATCTAAAAAAGAAGAATGTAATGAAATATCAAAGGATAAATATCTAAAACCCTGTGAAGAAAGAGATGGGTTCCAGCAACTCAATGAGACACTGCTTAGGGAAATAAATAATCTTAAGCAAGAGTTATAATTGTTCAAAGAAGAAATCAACAACCAAAAAAAGTTAATGTCCAACCTGTCGAATTTTTAACAGTTAGAAAGAACTAAAAAAAGATACGGAATGACATCGTCACATGGGGATTAATAATAAATAAAAAAAGCCAAAATGAGTACACTCCCAAAAATCTCATCAGCAAAAGAAAGCTGAACGGTCACTGTGTATCCTTTAAACAAAGAAAACAAAATACAAAATCCAACCTAGCCTTCATCAAAACTTGAAAACTTTGCTTTACTAGTAGCACTTATAAACAATAATGATGTCAAAATTAATGTTAACCACATTAATAATAAGAGGGATACAGAAACCTCACTAAAATATTAACCCAGGGGAAAGTGCAATAGTATTCTTCTGATAATAAACAAAATAGACCAATGATGGGTGTAGTGATAAGACTACATAACTCATGCTCGCCCGAAAGCATAAAAAAAAGAGTTAAAAGGCAAAGATTTTAAAATATTGAAAGTTGTAACATAAATATGGTTAAATTTAAAAAAAAAGTACCGCTTCCATTTTTTATACTTAGTGTTGAACACGAGGAAGATAAGGAAAAAATACATGGCATTAAAAAGATACTTCGGATGAAAGTTGAGATTCATACCTTACGTAAATCGGAATAAGTACCCCAATGCGAAAACTGTCAGAGGTGTGGGCATACGCATAAATAGGAGTAGTACAACTCAAACCCAAGATGTGCAAAGTGTGCAGGAAGTCATCATACCGAAGATTGTATGAAGAAAAAAGATGAGCATCCTAAATGTGCAAACTGCAATAAAAAACCATCCTGATTACTATAGAGAATGTTTAGTTGCAAAAAAAAACAACTTGCAAAAAATACAAAAATAAAAGAAACTAAAAAAAAAATAGTTCAAATGAGGAAACACAAAAAGTTAGAAGGACTTACAAAAGAGAGAAAAAAGAAAAACTAAAAAATCAAGTGATCATTAAAAAGGACAACTGCAATGGAAATCCTCATGAAACAAATCCTAAACAGGATTGCTTCCTTGGAAAAATGCAGTAAAACGATATTAGATAGAATAACATTGCTTGAGAAATTAAGCAGCAACAAAAAAATAATAATAAAAAATAACATAGCCCAAAACTATGAAATAGACTGACCGATTTTAACTACTTTAGACAAAAGCTTGAAGAAAGTATCCAACTTTAATCAACTACTTAAACAGACAATCAACTTCTTCTTCAGTACAAATATTTACACTCAATATACAAAAACTGGATGGGCTGCTATTCCCAAAACAACAAACAAGATTAAACAAAAATCTAATCCTCGCAAAATAGGAGATTTCGTGAAAAGAGGTGAAAAGTGGAGAGCTAGAAAACGTTGGCAAGAGCCAAGTGCACCATGCGACGAAACCACGCTGAACAATTTAAACAATTGTTGATTGAAGCGTTCACCCACAGTGCAATCGACGAAATAACATGGAAGAACTATATACATGGAGCTTTTATGATTTATGATTATGATTTTATGATTTATGAGTCGCCGACTGCGAAAGACTGCGTTGCCTCTTCTTGATTGTAAACTTTATGGATTCAACGTCGACACCGTTTCATAGCAAATTACTCGGAATTTAATTAAACAAACAATTGAGTAAGACTCCAGCTATATCTAGCATTTGCTTTTCCATTAATATTGTACTATAACTGCTTTCCATATTAAAAGACTTTGCAACTATCACCAAATCTAATTTTACAAAACACTAAAGCGACTGGCATCTCAAAGTTAGCCCTCACCCATTCATCCAATGTTGAAGCTCAATTAGTTGCCAGCGAACATCTAAGACGGACGATAGCACAGTTTATCGAGTCATACAACAATAACGAGGCAGCAAATATCCTTCAACTCGTCTTATACGTGGTGTAGTGGTATATGCGTAGAGTCCTCAAGCAGATGGTCGCGGGTTCGAATCCCGTGCGAGGCACTGGCTGGCTTCAGTCTGACCTCTGGAAAAATATAGAAACCTAACATCTGAGTTTCAAAACTACTACACCACCCTGGTGAAAAGCCAGTAAAAGGGTATTCATATCCCCTTGGAGCGCGCGGAATTATATAAAAAAAAAAGAAATACGTTCGCCAACTACAGTCTGTGTACAAAAACCTATTAGAAATTTATTCAAGACTGACTCTATGAGGGAGTCCCCTTGATTCTGTCCCCTTTTCTGTATTAAACACATAAATCCGGCTATGAATTCACTTCGACCGTCGATGAATGTAAAATTCATTTACGCTGCGAATGATAGAAGATGTGGCCAAGATTATTTAAATGATATGCCAGATTGTGCCTTGTCCCCGCCTACACTTGAGTGCGTCGAATTTTCAGTGGGACGAATCCACTCTTGCACTCGTGTAGTAGCAAGAGTACTTAAAGATCACAATAAACACAAATCTGCTCGTCCAGATTGTATATTTTCCCTTCTTTCGAAGTGGCATTCTTTCTCGAAGGTAAAACCACTGCGTAAGTTTTTCATCAATCCGATGAAATCCGAGCAGTTGGAAAACAGCAATTGTCCAGCCGAATTGTGCAGGCGAATCTTCTTCTCTCTCTTCCTACAGGCCCATTGTACTTACGTCCCTTCTTTCCAAGGTAGTGGAAACCCTGATAAATCGTCAGCTCATGAAATATTTCGAGACGCGAGATTTTTCGCAGTACGGTTTTAGTAACAAGAAGTCCACTGTCATCGAAAAGTGGAACCAAAGCGTACATCAATCTAGAGAAAGCAAGATAGTTGCACTTGATATTTCTCAAGCATTTGGCAGAGTTTAGCTAACTCTCTTCTTTAATAGATTAGAAATTACTTTTTGGAACATTCAATTTAAGTTGTCTTCGATGGTTTTAAGTCTGATATTAACAAAATGAATGCTGGTGTGCCCCAGGGCTCAGTTCTGTCTCCGATACTCTTAATAATTTTCAATAATGATATGTTATCTGTGTTATCTGCTCCTTCTAATCCAATATGTTCCTTTGCTTTCATATTCTCTTCCGGACTCAGGTCCCTACTCTTCGGCTAAAGAACAGGAACAGCAGCTTATGTTAGGTACATTAAATTCCAATATGAACAGCATAACCAATTGGGGAACTATCAACAGAGTGGAATTTGATGCTTCCAAAACTTATTGCTGTCTGCTGTTATTAAAGCGAAGTCTAAATACCCCGTCATTATCAATGAATGGCACTTACATCATCGTAACCGAAAAACTTTCCAATTTAGGTATGTGCGTCAGTAACAACCAACGTTGGAATGACCACATACTCCTATTCGATGTCGTCAAAAATGCTGCGAAATATCTAGGTTTCCTCAAGCGATGTAAGAAATATCTCTGCACCTACTAGATAGGATTCAAAACCATGCGATAAAACTCATAGGTGACACTAATATCAGTCAGTCAATTTGCAACCTTGAACACCGACGTAAAGTCTCCTGTCTCACCTTTTCTTATCGCTATTTCCACCACCAGTACTTCATAGAAATCTCCAGTAGCATTCCGCCCCTTCAAACCAGCAATTGTTCTTATTGACTTATTCTGAAATATCGTGATTCATTCCTAAGCTCTCTATTTCCTATTCATTATAACTTGCAAACATTTAAGATCAACGTACATCGGTATTTCTCTCTTCGCCCGCTATGGGAACAAATATTTTAAGGGTACTCAAACCCCTTGAGCACCATTGACACCGGAATGTAATTGACACTTTCGTTATTCGTTGCGAAGCAACATAAATGTGCCGTCAGCAAGTCTGCTGACTTGCATTTGTGTAATTTCAACCCCTTTGACAAAGAATTCTCCTGAATTCCATCTTAATTTGTTTTTATTTTTACCTTAAGTTTCTTATTATTTTTACATATTATTACAACTATGGTTACTACCACAAGTATGACAATTAAAAGAGTAGAACTTATTAGGTATGTAATTTAATTCGTGCGGTTTTTTTTTTTTAATTTGAACGTTTATTTAAGAAAAACATGTACAATAGTATTATTCAAAGTATTGCCCATCTGGAGCTATGACTTCTTCCTATCTTTCTGGCAATTTTTGCATCCCATCCCAAAAGAACTGCGCCGGCTTGGCAGCCAAGAATGAATCAAGCCAATTTTTGATAATCTGCTCTGATGTGAACCGTATTTCAGTGAAGGCGTTCTGCATCGACCGGAGCAAATGGTAGTCAAAAGGGGCAAGGTCTGCGCTATAAAGCGGGTGGGGTAGGACTTCCAATTCACTGTTTTCCAAAGAGTTCTTAACCGGAATAGCAACGTGGGGCTGAGCGTTGTCATGATAGAAAATTATTGCCTCGTGTCTGGTCGCATATTCCGGGCGTTTTTCGGCTAGTGCTCTTTTCAAACGGATTAATTGCGTTCGGTAGCGTTGTCCATTAATGGTTACACCTGGTTTTAGCAGCTCATAATACAGAACACCCATCTGATCCCACCAAATACAGAGATTTACCTTCGCGCCATGGATATTCGGCTTTGCCGTTGATTTGGCTGGTTGGCCGGGTTTCAAATATAATTTTTTGCGCTTGGGGTTATCGTAATGGATCTATTTTTCATGACCAGTAACAATCCGATGCAAAAGTGACTTCCTTTTGTGGCGTTCCAGCAGCATTTCGGACAAGCAAAACCGCCTTTCGACGTCTCTCGGCTTGAGTTCATGTGGAACCCAATTTCCTTTCTTTTGAACATATCCAGCTGCTCTTAAACGTTTTGAAATGGCTGCTTGAGTGACACCCAAAGATTCTGCGAGGTCTTCTTGTGTTTGGCAACAATCTTCATAGAGTAATGCTTCCAGTTCTTCATTTTCAAACTTTTTTGGCTGCCCAGGACGTTCATCGTCTTCCAAGCCAAAATCACCATTTTTAAATCGTGCAAACCACTTTTGGCATGTTCGCTCAGCTAGCGCATGTTCACCATAAACTTCCACCAAAATACGATGACTTTCGGGAGTAGTTTTCAGTAATGAAGAATAACTCCCCGCAAAAACACTTTTTCAGGCACAAAGTTCGACATATTTGAGTGAAAAAAAATAATTATTGTTGTTTACGCTTCAAATGAATGACATATACTGAATTGACGTACAATGAAAGTTTCCACTTAAAGTAATATTTCTATCATCACATTCGTTAACAATAAGTTCCTTAACTAAGTTCTTACAAGTATACAAATGTTCATCGATAGTCACAATTTCGGTTTTATTATTATTGCAGAAATTACATTCTCGCTCAATTATACAGTTATTAATTTTCTTTAGACTCTGTCTGTAAGTTATCGGGATTATAGTCATATCTGTTGCCATTTATTTCAACATAATTTATTGGCTTAATGTCAATTTCCTTAAAAATTTTATTAGGAATAGGAACTATCATCTTTAATATTGTCTGAATTTAATCTTTAGGTAATATAATTGCTAAGACAAGTTTCGTATTGTTTAATCGAACAGCTCCAATTTTGGCACGCTTTAGCTTAAAGTAGTCTAATTCTACAATGTCTAATAGTTCGTTTGTTAAAATGCTTGGGTGCTACATTTTTTTAAAATATTATTAATTTTTTCTTCGAGAATCTTTAACTTCACAAGCTGGCCCGTTTGTAGTAAGTTCAATTTCTTTGACTATCTATGACAACATTATAAGCATCCCTTATATGTTGCCTATCTTCTAATACCATTGTCTTGATGTTATTTATATTATCCATAAATTTTTGATTTACACCTATTTGTTTGTTCAAATTTTCAATAGCAGCATTGTCATTCTTTTCGACTATTTAAAGATGTTCAGCAATATCTATCCTATCTTGGTCATCCATTGTTCCGAATAGCCATTTCTAACCAGTTCCAATGAATTTCATAAGACCTCTTTTTTCCGAATTGGGAGTGTGAACGCCTTGGCTTTTACATTAATATTTAAAATTTCCCTAAGCAACGGCCCATTCTTCATTAAATTAAGTTTTTGAAGATTCATTTCAGCAGACTCTACCACAACTACAATTTCCAAAGTTTCTATTACATGTATAATCGTTTGGGAATTGTTTATTAATTGGACAGATCCTCGGTATAGGGTAACATAACCTTACTCACTCTGGATCGGCGTTACTAGGAGGGATGATTGTGCTGCTGTCACGGTTATCAACATGGTTAGTAGTATCACAAGCCAATTCTGTACCTGTAAATTTATTTGGTCTTAAGGTCTTGTGCCTTAAATGTTTGTAATTTCTAATAAAACCTGCATGCCTATTTTCTTCATAATATTCCCTAGTTACATTCCTCTTATTTAAAATTTTATCTTTCTGTTTTGAAATTTTAGTAGCTAATACTTCCGGGTCTACGTTCCTAGCTTGATTCGGATTCATTCCAACTGTAGAATGGTGGCGGTTATTGTAAACTAAAACAGCTTTATGCACTTTCCGGACAGTTGTAAGTTCTTGGTCTTTAATTGTTAGTGAAATTTCTAGTAAAGTGGAATGGAAGCGTTCAATACCAGAGTTTCCAGTGTAAGAATTCGGTATGGTAATATGAACTTCGATGTCGTTTTCCTTGAAAAATTCTTTATTATTTTCAGGTTTGAATTCATTATCGCAAATAATTTTTCTAGGTTTACGGAACTTTGTTAAATGGTCCTCAATTGCTTCTACTTTACTAACCCAATTTTTACTGTTCAAACTGTATGCATATGCCTGCATTGTTAGCTTATCAATGAAAGTAATGAAAAAAAGCTTATTGAAATGATAAATATCCATATGCAGAATTTCATTGGCTTTAGAAGAAGTTTCTGATCTTTTAAATTTTGGTTTGCGAGGTTTGCTATCGTACTTCCCTTCCTGACATGTTTAGCAGTTTCCAATAACTTTCGAAAATTCTCTCATAAGTCTTGGATATTACAATCTGTTTTTAAATGTGTGATAAGTTTCCGAAATTCCTGAGTGATTACTTTCTCTTACATGATAAAGTAAAATCTGCTTGCAAATTTTTGATTCAGTTCTGATCTCTTGATCTTAACGTGTACTTAATAAACGAGATATTTTTATTTCCTCCAAAAAGACTTATCAGACATTGTTGAACTTTATTGTACTCGGTGTACGGCAGTTCGGTATAAATACCTACAATTCCCTTTCGTAACACTCTCTTGAAGAGCTCTTCCCAATATGAGTTATTTTTAGTCATATCTAACTGAATAATTTTTCTACACCTCCTCCTGTGCCGAAACAGAATTTGTTAGATTTAATTGGGTTTTGCATTTATTAACGATATCTTCTTTTATAGGAAAATGATCTACTTGTTGCTCAGAGGCAGAATGAACTGTTGCCTGGTTTGTTGTTTTTGTTCTTGTTTGTTGTTCGGTTTCCTCATCTATTTGGTCGATATCTTTCATACGGATTAAAAAATCACCTACTCTATTTTCCTTTCCCCTGAGATATTCGATATCGTAATTGAACTCAGACAACTTAAGAAGCCACCGCTGATTTCTAGCGGAGAACTCTTTTCCGTTGTATTTTTTGTTCAAATACTGATGATCAGTAACGATTTTAAATTTATTTCCAAATAAATATGGCCTAAAATATGTTACAGACCAAACAATAGCTAAGAATTCCTTATCGATAGGCGAGTAGTTCTGTTCATGATCATTTAACGACCTAGATGCATAGCAAATTGGCTAACACACTTGAGTAAGCACAGCACCCATTGCAAAGTTCGAGGCATCTGTGAACAACGTAAATGGTTTTCCAAAATTTGGAAACCTGAGTATGGGGTAGTTGATGATGTTTTGTTTTAACGTTCCAAAGGCCTGTATGTATTTGGGATCGCTAATTTTTATCTTTGCACCTTTTTTCAAAAACCCAGTCATTGGATACGCTATTTACGATTAATCCAGTGACTCCAAGGAAGGCTTTTAGCTCTTTTTCCGACGATGGCAATTTGTAATTTTCTGGATTCGGTTTCATGCCTTCTTCCATTAATATATGAAGGAAAGAACATTCACCAAACTGCACCTTCAGGTTATGTTTAGCAAGGACATTGAAAATCGTAGTAATGGCTTGGAGATGTTCTTCGAAACTTGTGGAAAATATTAGAATATCGTCGAAATAGACGATACAGATCTTGTTTATATATTCCCTTAGTATTTCTTTCATCAGACTCTGAAACGTCGCTGGAGCGTTGTTGAGGCCAAAAGGCATCCGTGTAAATTCATATAAACCGTTTTGAGTTACAAATGCAGATATGATAGTATCCTTTGGCTATATCCAAAGTAATATGGTAATATAATTCATAACAGTCTATTTTCTCGTAGTCTTCTGAATATACCTTTAAACTAGCAGTGTTTACTAAATTCATTATTTTCCTGCTTATATTTAATTCAGCTACGTTTTTTCTAATAATGTCCATTCCCAAAAGAAGATCGTAGTCTTTATCTCTAAGTGACATTTTATACCATTTTAACTTACTATTAGAACTCATCCGAAATTCTTTGGGAACATCAGTAATAATAATCTTAACATGTTCCTTAGTTCTATTATTTATCGTGTTTATGAACATACATTTTTCTTCAAACACGGGAAAATAGCTACAGTCAACCCTTGATGAATTTATTATACTAACCGTGGAACCGGTATCTATTAAAGCCTTATAATTAATATTACCTATCGTAAGATTACAAAATATTTTGTTCCCGAGGCTTAATTCCGAAAATCCGTCGGCTCTATACTGTGAATCTCCCCACTAATATAGGTACACTCTCATTAGCAATATTAGCTCCTACGGAATTTACCTCCATCGGTTACAGATTCTGACTATTATTCCTCGCCTTTCCTGAAGGAGTAAATGTTTGGGATGAATGCTGTCTCGACTGGCTAGATCCATTAGTACTACTATTTCTGCCCTGCCCTGAATTGTTACTCTGATTTCTATATTGCCTATCATTGTTCTGGTACCTGTTAGCATTATTTTGCGACCCTCTCTGTTCTGAAACTCTATTTTGTGATGATCTATTATCACCATTATTGCTAGCTCTCTCTGAGCCGACATTTCTCGAATGCTTGTCAACTTGGAAATTATTTGAATTATTTTTGTTAAATTTCCTTAAATTCCAGGCTTTATCTGGAATGTATGAACGCAAGATGGACAATATTGCATTCAAATCAAATTCATTCCTAATTTCTCTTGGTAGCTGACCGATTGTTAATTTTTTTATTTTTGCTACCATTAAGTGCTTTACAGAATTAACAATATCGGCACTATTAGTTTCATATAACGCAAACTCATGGGCTTCTTTTAATAGTTAATCTAACTTATTACATAGTTCTAGGATACTATTTACTTTCAGGTTACTAATTTTTTATACCGTTGAAATCCACTATGTTGCGAAAATGCTGTATTAGATGACCCTTAGTGTCTTCCGACGTTGTTATCGGCATCGTATACAAAATACTCTTTGCTGTCCAAACGATCTTGATGTTGTATATCGCCCTAAACATCTCCGCCTTTCGGTTATCAGGAACGGCTGTTATATGGGTGTCCACACAAGTAAGGAATTGGGTCAGCTCTTCTTTCTCGCCGGAAAACTCCTTTATGTAAGAAATAGTTTTCTCTGTGGGTTCTGGTCTCCTCTGGTTAAGTTGTTGCTGGAAGTCCTGCTGTTGCTTTTGAACAGCGGCTATGTTGTTAAGTGCTTCCACCATGCTTTCCATCATCTGCTCCATGTTGTTATTTATAAATATCCCTCGGTTAGCAGTGAACAGTGACAATCGCTATCTCGACTCGACGCAATTTTGGACAAAAACTAAGTTTACTGGATATATTTTCGAGTGGTTCGTGTGTGGAAACGAAAAGTTGAATTTTATGTACGATCACTTCTACACAACCGATTAATAACTCCGTATTAAGCACTGATTTTAAGTGTGAATACCGTCACTTTTACATAACCGTTTAGTAACACCGTATTAAGCACTGATTTTTAGTGTGAATACCGTCGTGATTACTTTTTCAGGTTCGATTTAAATATCTTCCAATTTAGAAGAATCCTACCGACTGCGCCAATTACATTTATTAACGAATGGAAAAATGAAACAAATCTGCTTTTGACGTCGTCTCGATTAAGACTGACTATTTTCTTTATTCGAACATATTACTTCATGTCATATCATAAACATAGATATGGTCAACGCATTCCGTTTCCGATGGCCCTCAGGCAGCACCATTGACACCGGAATGTAATTGACATTTTTTTTATTCGTTGCGAAGCAACATAAATGTGCCGTCAGCTGACTTGCATTTGTGTAACACGCGCGCTTATTATAAAAAAAGCCGTACACACACCACTCTACTTTTTTAGGGTAATGTAAATTTACGAAACCGCTAAACTTTTGGCCTGACCAAAATACAAATAATAACAATGCCAGTAATAATATTGACACAAACAATTCAACAACAGCGACAAGTGGTGGCGGCAACAACAATGGTGCTCCGAAAAAGGATGCCATAGTGTTGCAAGGCTCTACAGACGCTACACAAACATAGAAACCGGACGTATTTGTGAAAGGATTTAAGGAAATTGTATCGAATTCAAATTGGATCATCATGATTTCATAATCAAGGACCGCAATGGCCTTAAGCTTTGACTGACCATTTTTTGTTTTTAAACATAATCGAGCGTGTTCCCTACGTAATGTGTTTACCGCCACTGGCAAAATGTTGAGGGACAATTTTCGCTCATTTAGATGATACTGAACAATTCTGAGTTGTTCTCCTTTGCCGATTACATATTCACTCATTGTGGAGCTGCTGAAAACACCCCCAGAAACAGATAATAAAGAAATTGCAGCGTGGAAGTCATCTATCGAAATTCGGGAGTAATTCCTCATCATGCTTAGAGTTCACCAATTTTCACATTGCAATTGCGTCCCACAAACATGCATGCCATGTCAACACCAAACACCCAAGAAATGATTACTGAATTAGGTCGATAAATACCTAAGGAGGCTGAGCATGAAGCTAACAGTTATTTCCAACGCATTTACAACCATCCCCCACACCCCACACTCTCAATAAACGAGGAGTTCGACATGTTTCAAGGAATCAAACATTCGCCGTGAACAAGATGTCTATCAATGTATGCTGCACAATCTATTTAGAGAATATAGATTTTTGCTGCAGTAACTAAAAAAGGAATTAAAAACTACTGCTCAACTATTTGGCGGTATCATCGAACGTAATTTTGCACCAGCATACTTCAACCTCGGATTGGCAAATATATATATAGTATATGTACTACTTTGGCGTAACGGCTCTGGATCGATTAAAATTACGCCTTCGCGCTTACAATGAGTACTGCAAGTTTTTCCAATTTCCCTTCAATTCCCCATTTTCAGGAATTTCCTGTACTGTACGCATTCAGTATGTGGAGTGCGGATACATGGAACAAAAATCTCCCAGAGCAGTATTTTTCCCGGTTTAATGCCACAAATAATACCTGATCAGTAAGTAAAAGGTACCTTTTACTATGGTAAAGGTAAATAATAATAAAAAAAACTGTGCAAAAAGAAGCCAAGGGAAAGCAAACACTTTTGCAGAGAATTTTGAAGACGTCTTCGAACCTTATGAAAATATAGGTTATTAAAGAATCCAAGTAAGTTGCGAAAAAGATAGACCTATTCGACCAGTAATAGTTAAAGAACTTGCCAAAGACTAAATTACAAAACGCATAAATATAAAAAGGCCTCAGGGTTTGATTTAATTACAGGGAAAATTTTAAAACAATTTCCACGAAAAGGTTTAAAAAACCCAGCGCAAATTTTAAATGCTGCTTTCAAGTTAAGATATGTACCAAGCATATGGTAGATCGCTGAAGTAATAATGATACCAAAACCAAGCATACTACCTAGTGAAGTAACCCCATATCGCTCAATTTTAATACTACCAATGTTGTCCAAGTTATTCGAAAAAATGCTGGTAAAAGGTCTGCAAAAAATTATTGATAAAAATCGCAATTCATGAATTTGGATTAAGAAATAAGCACTCTAATTAAAAAAGCAACTGCCGAAGCAGTATTCGAAAATTCTAGAGTTATATACCATAATGAAGTATATCAGATTGATTCTTCAGAATTAAACAAGAAACAGGTTACTCCACATTTATAGAAATTAAAGCTCGTGTACCACAAGGCAGTGTGCTATAACTAGGGCTATATTGCGACCTGCAATGTATACATTGAAATTACATACCTTCGTATATATATATGGGTGCAAAACATTCCAGTTTACACACCATAAACAACAATGTGGTGAGATACTCAAATACAGCCGAATACCTATTTAAGCATAACTCTAGCCTAGTGAATGTAAGGAAAAAGAGAGATGATTTGAACATGCGATACCATAGAATGTTCTGATACCAGTATGGGCCTCCGAGCTCCTTGCCAAATAAATTTACAAAAAACCCAAGTCTTCCAAAATAAGGTCATAAAGAACATAGATAATGCACCTTGGTGCATCTACAAAGAGATCTAAATATTGAAATGGTTGAAGATGAAGTTAAAAAAGTAACTCACAGGCACGGAAGTAGGCTCCTAAACCACGTTTACTTAGAAATATCAGAACTATTAAATACTGACAATAAAATCAGGAGACTAAGGCGGGTAAAACCTCTTGATCTTTAAGAGTTAGCTAAGGCCAAGAAATTAGTTAGTATTTTCAAACAAAAAAGTTTAGAAATCCGACAAACGCAAGATTTTACTTCTTAATTTTTTAAATACAATTATTTAAAAGGAACTGTCGAACTAGTCGAACGACTAGGTTCAATCCCATTCGGGACCACGAAAGTTAGTATACCTGCGAGGTTTTTTTTAGATTACTGTCTTTCCTTGCAGCGAAAAAAAAAAATAAAAATAAAAAAATAATAATATAATATTATTATTATAATTCATTAAACTTTACATAAATGCACAGAAATATATATTTACAGCTCTATAGCTACCAGGGCTTAAGACTAAGAATGTAAAATGCAATAGTTTGATAAATAAAATTCGGTTCGAAATGACACCAACGTTGTTATAAGCTATTCTCGAGTTTTACATTTTTTAAAAGAATATGAAGGTTTTTTAGGTTTTATTCTGAGGGAACAGAAAGGAGATTACAAAAATCTATGTTAAATAATTCATTTCAAACTTTTTTAACATAAATACAATGGACTGTTAAATGTTTAATTGATAAAATAAGGTTGGATTCGCAAAAGTGGCATATCGGGGGAGGGTCCTTGTTAAGGAGGTAACTATGAGTTAGCTTGATGTGTCCAATTTTTAGTCTAAAGAATTTTTTGTTTAAAGTTGTGGCTGAGTTTGCAGGGTAGATAGCAGGAGTTAAATTGTTAAATTTAGATTGATGGAGGAGTGAAGGAGTTTCCATTCTATATGTTTTTTTTTTTTTTTTTTAATTGGTGACTTGGCACCCAGACTAGCTCTAGTTTATTTTCTTGTTTGATGATGTTTTCACGAATTTTCCTAATGTAGGATGACGGTTTTTTATATTTTTAACAGCTGTTACTGTAGATAAACTATCAGTGCAGATACCAGTTTTCGTAGCTTTGATAAAAGACTGAGAAGTATGGTGGAATTTTTTCAGTAAATAAAATATGATTATCTGAGTTGATTATAGCATAGCCAGCAGTATTTTCGTTTTTTGAGCCATCAGAATAATGGATATCTCAAGTGTTTCTGGAAAAGCAGTTCATTAATTCGTTGAACATTACAAGATAAGTTTCATTTGGCGTGTTATCTTTTTTGAGTCCAGATAGTGTGTTGTTAATTGATGTAGGAGACAAGAGCCATGGTGGGTGTATCTCGGGAGTTTTCTTTTTCAGCACAGGGCTAAGACCGATGTCTTTGGCAAAAATCTAGTCGCTGTAAAGAGCTGATGGAACCTTCGGATTTTTTTTTTCTGTTTAAAATATTTCTTGCTTCTACCGGCGTTCGGGAAGAATTGTAGATCTTAGGTAAAAGTCGAGATGTAAGCAGGTTTTTTCTGACTTTGATGGATGAGAAGCCTCCTTCTGCAAGTAAGTTTTTAATTCGACTGGTTCTGAATGCTTTGAGACTGAATCTTATAGCTGCATGGTAAGTTGATTGAAGGGTTTGAATAGTCGATTTTGCAAAATGCTCGTATATAGCCAGGCAATAATCTATTCTTGACAATATAAATTTTTTTGTTACATTTATAAATGAATTTATATGTACATTACTATTTTTGGATGCTAAATATTTTATTTTTAGCATTTAAATTTAAATTTAAATTTAATAAAATATTTTAAATTTAAATTTATAATTAAACTAATACCTAGAATACTTAAATCGCTAACAGAAGAGATTACTATGGTGCTAAGTACAATAATTGGCTTAGAGCAGTTCATTTTCCTGAAGACGTGCAGATGTTTGCTTTTATTGAGGGAAATCAAGGCTCCCGAATGGGTGCACCAGCTATTAATGTTTTGAAGTATTTGATTAATAGTGTTTTCTGTGCTGGAAACATAATTGCATTTTTATAGGATGTATAAGTCATTCGCATATAGCGTGTGACTTATGTTTTTGTGCTGCGTGAAGATGTTGCTTATATCATCATATGCAATGATAAAGATCATGACCGAAAGGGGTGATTCTTGCGGTATGCCATTATCAAGATTGTATATATTTGAATGATAGTTATTAATCTTGGCGCGGAATTTTCTATGTAAAAGAAGGGATGTAATGTATTGTAATTAAACAACTTTGACCAATTTTAAATTTTTTCAATTTATTTAGGACAATATGGATGCCTACCCGTTCGAAGTCCTTTTCACAGTCAATTGAAACAATTGAAACATGATTTTTGCAGGAGAGAGCTGTGGAGACGCATTCGTCTATATGCAATAAGGAGTCCATTGTGCTTAGACCTTGTTTAAAAGCAACTTGAATAATAAAGTAACATTTGTGCCTTGGTTAAAGATATTATTGTAAAGCGAAATTAAGCACTGTTTTATTATTAAAGGTCCGTTAATTAGCACTGGGTACGATATACGGTCATATCCAGGTGTTTTACCTTTAACCGAATTGGAAAAGCATTTAAATTCTATTGGGTTGATGGGAATTTCAAATAATCTGGCCGAAGGACCTGGGGTGCAAGTAAAGTTTGGGTTATTTAAAGCTGAGGTTTTTGAAATACGGAAACTGGGAGAAAAATTTGAATCTTTGAAATAGGAAGACCAAATTTTTGCGAAATGTTTAGAAATTGCATCACAATTAATTTAAGAACCAGATTCTGATTCAATAATTTGAATACCGTATGGAGAATAACTGGAGGTTAGTGTTTTTATACCGGACCAGATTCGTTTACTGCTGGTGTTAGAATGGAAACTCGCTGCTTTGGCAATTTTTACTTGTCGTTTAAATACACCGTTCGCTTTTTCGTAATTAACTAGGTTAGTGTCGTTAGGGTAATTTTAAAATAATTTCCAAAAGTTCTGTTTTATT
Source organism: Volucella inanis (assembly GCA_907269105.1). Lineage (NCBI taxonomy): Eukaryota > Metazoa > Arthropoda > Insecta > Diptera > Syrphidae > Volucella > Volucella inanis. Next base: position 22,419,771 of record OU026158.1, read on the forward strand.
TCACGTAAATAAATAATGTCAGGGGACCACCATGGAACCATTTTTTGTAGATTTTATGTTTAGTTTGAGGAATTGCAATGTTTGGTGCGGAAAGAATGCACTTTTTTATGGAGACCATTTCCCAATTTACATTTTGCGATTGGGGATAGAGAATCGAAAAGTCCCTTGATTTTTCTTGAAATAGGTTCTAATCGGCAAGATCGGTTTTGAATTTTGGGATGGGCTTAACAAAGTTAGAGTGGATGCCAAGTTTGATTGAATATAAGGAAGTGGTCGCTTCCGTGAAGGTAATCGTTCCTCTTCCATGAGCAGGAAGGTAATAATTGTGAGGAAATTAGCGTGAGATCGATATGTGTGTAGGTTCTGTGGGTTGAAAAGTCCGTCAGGCTGTCATCGTTAAGAAGAGAAAAATTGTTATTAGCAAGAAAATTTTCAATTTCCCTAACTCTTGTGTTACTACCTACGGGAGAACACCAAGGGGGACTCCAGGAGTTAAAATTACCCGTAAGCAAGACGGGAGTATCGAAGGAATTTACGATATCTTCTATATCTGAAGACGAAAAAGATTGGGATGGATGAATATAGATTGAGATAATTGACAATTTGATGCTGAGGTGAACCTCGACAGCGATAGCAGATATATTTTAATTTATGTTTCATTCTTTGTGAGGAATAGATTATGGATCAATAACCCCGCTCCATGTGCACCTGTTGTATTAGTGGGAAAGTTGTGGAAGTAGGGTGCACATTCTTTTGGTACTTTAGGTGGAGGTTTAGGTTGCGCATGTGTTTTTTGCAAGGATATTATCGATAACATATAATCTTTTATCAGAAGTTTGAGTTGGTGGTAATTATTAAGGTATCCGTTAAGATTCCTTCAAAGGACTTTAAGGATTAGGTTCTGAGAAATGGGTGAATTTTGGGCAGTATAATTACTGTTATACTGGCAAAAATCAGCTGTATTAGGAGTATAATTAAAATACCTCGATGACATTATCATATTTTCCAGAGAATTGATATTGATCTAGAGGTTGTGTTGACATTGGTATGGTTCTTTGTAATACACGAGTAATTGAATATTATTATTATTTAGAGAATTTGAGTCAAGTATATTAAATTTAGAGCTTGTGGTGTGAGATAGTGATGAAACAAATATCTGCAAATAATAATTTTATCAGTTTCCGTATGGTTTTGAGTTGTGTTTGTTGTTTTATGTGTAGATGCAGTGGAAGGAGATAGGGATGAGGTGGAGGGTGTTATAGAATTTGTTTAGAGGATTTGAGACGGATAATTGATTAATGTTCAGAATAGGAACAATTCTTTGTTTTGAGGAATCAGTTTTGGAGTATTGATTGTGGTTGAACTATTGTCTGTTAGAGGAAGAAAAATATCATTATTGGAATTAAGAGATTGGGGTGGCGAAACAGATTTGGATGAGTTTTTTTTTACAACAGAAGAGTATTGTAAAGAAGAGAATGGAAGAGGATTTTGCTCAGTGTATATTTTTTCGCTTCGGCCATATTGCATTTTGTTGTTGATTTTATTTTCAAGGTTTCTTTGGCTTGAATAAACCGCTTACAGAATTTTTATGAGGTGGGGTGTTCTGAAGAGTTGACGCAATTGCGTGTGCAATTTTCGGGGTGGTGAGGAGGTAGGTTACACGTTACAAATGATGGACTAAGGTTACATATTTTTGATGTTTGTCCGAAAAGTGAATAATACAAGGCCAGAGGCCCGTTGTACATCGTTTACATTTTTCATTTAAGCCACGATTTCGTTTTCTAACACATTAATTAGACAGGGTGCCTAAACCGTGCCCTTGGAAGATTTAAGATGTTGGTGTAGAGAAACCACAATCAGACAAAAACTAGAGAGTGATTTTTTGGGCAGGAAGAGATCTGTAATTTTTTGTGATTTTACTAAAATGAGGAGATTACCATCTCGAAGTTGTGTGGTATATTCGTATGAGGTGCTTTTTTTAATAAGAAAGACGCTGAAGAAAGTGAAGGGTCGTCAGGACAAACTAATATAAATTTGGGATTTGACTAAGGTTCATGTTATGGACTAATGGAAAAAAGGAGGTTTTTTCTTTTTTTCTTTTGGGGGAGTCGGGGGCTGGTCTAACAGCCAAAAACGATTGATCGAAAGCACTTGTGGCCTTGGGGCCATTGTCAAATAAGCACTCGCACACTAGATGTATTACGAACTCTTTTGCGGACGCGGAAAATGTGATAACGCAGGGGAAGGCGTTAGAAGAGGGAGGGAATAAAAAATCACTAACTTTTAAGAGAGTAGATTAATAATAATCGGAAGACGATGCTGACGGCTCGGGATATAGACGGTGACTGAAAAAAAAATTATAAAAATAATAATTGTGTGTGGTTCTATATTTTGATCGAATTCAAATTTGTATTCGTATTTTTTTGCGCTTTCGAATCAACTGAATTTCTTTCAATCTTCTTGCGGTAGGCGTTAAACAAATCATCTATCGTTGCATCCTTTTTATCTTACAATTGCGAATGTTTAAGAGCTAATGTCGGCTGTAGAATCCCGTCGAGAATTTTAATTACTGCTGTGTTGTTTGATAGGATAACTTAAGTCTGATTTTCATCCTCATGGTTAAGTGAACATAAAGATACCAAGTAAAACTTCATTAGGAATGATTTGATAAATAATTAGTAAAAGAATATCTCGCGGTTTATATACGTATGTATATTTTCTATACTAGTATACGTATTTAATAATAGCTTAAAAATTCAATGAAGAATGCCACTGTTTCATGACATTCGTACACACGAACATGTATGAAACATACCAAATATGTTATATCTGTAGTTGTAACCAATATACGAACGACTGCATACGGATGAATATATCATAGTTACTTAAGGTAATGAAACAATATCACTCTTAAACTCACATTCCATAAGTACGAGTATCTATCTGGTATTGTTACGTATTTGTTGCAGTCTAATTGAAAATGTGCTCGTATTGTGTATTCTTGTCAATCCCTAAGTCCTGCAAATTAGCTTTAAATTGAAATTACGAGTTACAGAGAAGACCATATATGTGCTATTTTTGACGAAAATGTGTGAATCATTGTTGAGTCAATTAAAAAATGGTCACTGGACAAAGACCTTCTTAAGACTAAAATTAAACCCATAGATAATGCGCGTACCTTGAATGGAAAACCATTTTATTTTGGGTGGATTAAAATCAGTAAATGATAACATTCCGTAATGTGATGTCGTCCTTCCTTCTTATTGTTCCATTAACCACATTAACTTTGCTCGCATATTGCGACGAATTTTCAGGCATGTGGATAAACCGAGTAGATATCCTTGTGTCTATGCACACTAAAACAGAGAACACATATTACTCGCTCCAAAAACCCTTCCATGTCCCTTGCGCTGGTGAGAATGACAGTATTCCCACCGCCCACACAAAGTCCATTCGTACAAGCGAGTAGGAATAGGGATTTGTATGCTCTGCGTCCAGTCATTGACTTTATTGTGTGTACATAATTTGGGTACTTTAAGTGGTACTGGTACTACTGCTGATGGAGAATGCTTGTGGTGCTCCCTTTTCGCTCAAGCAGTTTTCTTTTATTTGTTGTTTGCGTTTCTAGGGTTTCTTTCTTTTCATGTATTTCGCAATGTTTTTTTTTTTTTTAATGCTTTTTTTGTGTAGTGTTTGCTGTGTCGATCATCAATCATCAATATCAGCAACGGTGAATTTGAATAGTATCTTTTGAGATATTGTATCGATGAACAATAGACTCTTGACATCAGGTATGAGAAATAAGAATCAGATATCGTTGTGCTCGTTCTCGTATTATACAATATGTATGTTTATATGTAGTTTGCTCACAAGAGATGTGGTAGTATATAAGGCATCTTCTTAACGTTGGCTTATAAAATATATTATTAAAAAACCTTAAGATTTTCGTTAGTATTTAAAATGTTCGTATTTTTTTAACTTTAACTGTCATCAATCAATTACTTAATCTTAAAACTAAATTTACCTATTCATCTATGATACTTGGACTGCCAAAGCTTGTTATCGTGGCGCACGTTGTCCTTCAATTAATACGAGTATATCAGTTAACCAATGCAGTGGTATCATAATCATTCGGTTGTGCTTCATGGCAGAGAAATTTATGCTATCGGTTTAAATGCGAGAGTTTACGATTGCAGCTTTTTAAAAATATGGGATCGAAGTCTCGAACACCGAAACTTTGATAACTTTTAAATCTTAACTGGTAGATACTGGTATCGAGATGACTTTGATTATTATTAATATGGTAAGCAGATAAAATAAGACCTCTTTTGTGTAGGTGATATTGAAGGTGATTAGAAATCCAACCAGTCTTCTGATATCATCCCTCTTGAGTAGGGACTCTTTTTATTTCTTGTGAAATATACCAGAAATACCCAGAAAGCTTGATCTCCTTGAACATAAATGATATAAGGGTTATAATACATATCAACGCACGGCACTATCTCACAAACAAACGTATAATACAACAAGGTTTTACGTATTTTCAAATGATTTCCTTAAAATGTGAAGAAGACTATGTGGTCATACACTGTTGTCTCGAAAAAATAAATTTATGCCTAATGATTTAGCTAAACAAGCATTTTGCAGCCTACTAGGCTTTTTTTAAACTGTAAAGGAAACAATTTACCACTTCGCGTTAAAATGGATATTATGTACAGTATATGTGTGTAAATTCGGAATTTTTCCGACAATTAACCTCCTGATTGCGGTGTAGAAGCATGGTGCCTCTAAATGGTTTAGCTGGGATCCGTATGTTCAGTTCAGCATTTTTTCTGGATAAATCAGTCTTGTTTTAATGTTGCGGATCTTCTGTTTCTAATTTCAGAATTAATCATTTAACGCACTGTAATGGAAAGTAATGTTGAAGCATATTTACTTATCATCAACCTTATTTGTTTAATTCTCTTAGACGAGCACAAGGAAGTGCAGCTCTCCTGCACGCGACCCAGCTGAAACACACCCAATAGGGCCTTGCTTAGGAAAAGACAGCAACCCAACAAAACAAGCTCTTGAAGTTGGTAACATATCAGGATTTAATTACTGATGGTCTCGTTTAGAATGCGATAGATGCTTAGTTTCAGGTGAAATGGGATATTATTACTACCCGCCGTCACCGCTTGGAGGCTTCTTTCGTATACGAGTATGTTGTTTCATCTTTCTCAATTTGACAGCAGATTCAATATCTTTGCAGAAGTGTGGTGTAATGCCATCGAAGCGTGCCACAAAAATATCTCTCTTCTTTAACGCAACTGTAATCGCCCTTTTGATGTTCTTTCCGGCGATGTAAACGTCATCCGCGGAAAACATATGACATATTTTATTTCATAAAAAGCAACATATACCCAATGCTTGTATTCTTAGCAGATTTGAACTGAATCTCTTTTGTCATTTTTACAGTCTTGCATAGCATCAATTACTCCATACTGGTGATACTGGTGAAATTTTCGTATTCCGAAAATAATAGCGTAAGTTTCTTAATCGATCTGGAAATATTTTTGCTGTGTCGATGATGACGTTCTGTTCCGCCCGGGTATAAATGGGATAAGACCTCATTCACACCGTATGGTAAGACATCTGTCGCTGAAAGCAAATGTAATTCTGAATAAATGTGAGCTTAAATACGATCGAACTGAATCTCGAATACTTTTTGTCCTTTTTGTTTTGTCCAATTGAATGAAATTTTTTTTTTAAATATCGTATAAGGGTTTTAGGAGTGTACGAGTACTAATGTCTTGAATAAATCTGCGGTAATAATTTACCAGGCTAATGAACGCACGAACTTGAGTTTAATTTCTAGGAATTGGAGCTTGCTGTATAGAATCTATTTTATTTTGAACTTTTTGTATACCTTTCTTTATAATGACGTTTCCACAGTATTCGATTTGATTTGCTAAAAATGTACATTTGCTTAGATTGATATATAAATTGTGAATTTGGAAAAGGTTTTTAGAACTACTTCCTTTAGTTTTAATCCACGAATTTACTTCTAACTAAATTAAATACAATTGAAAAAGAGCACGTGCTGCTCTGCCTATTATAAGCATGGGAATCATCTCAAAACAAAATAGAATAACCATGAGGTGGCCTATCAATGACAGGTGTAATTATCATTGGAAGATGTGGTCAGAAAGTTACGTCAGTGGTTGATAGATTGAGCAAATGCTGCCAGTTCAACATCAGTTTCCCTCGGATTTATTTTTGGTTAAATCTGACTTGTTTATTCCGTAGACGTTCAGATCGTCTAAGTTCTGGTGTTGAAACTGCTGGCTCTACTTCTGCGTCCACTACTGTGTTTCTTGGATTTACTCTGCCGCTGGAAGAAATACTCGGCTCAGGTGAGTTCAAAGTGATGTTGGTCATTACTTGACGGTTCTTCATTGAACCTTGGGTTGGTACGGGTGCTTACTTTGCTTGATACTGTCACAAATGGATAGATCTACGAGGACGCATCTGATTCTGGTGATGCCGATGTAAACTGGTTGGTACACGCTTACGTCTTGGTTAGCCCCTTAATTGCGAAAATCGATTGTAGATGCCATACGGAGAACGTAGGGAAACTTTGATTTCGAGTCAACCACTATCAGCCACATCTACTTCTGAAAGGGTCCAGCGAAGTTGATATGTACGCGCTTTCATACTTCTTCGGTCGACGGCCAGCTGGTGTACTCTCTTGGCGGGTTGTGCCTTTTTAAGGCTGTCATCTTCTACAGCGTTGGCCTTAAAATGCTTTTGGAAATGTAGTTGGGACACATAGTTGTCCCATGTCCCTTTCCGTGCGAAAACGGCCGAAACTGTGAAATGAAACCGGATGACTTGTTTGTATTGGACGAGGAGGAACTTTGTAAAATTCTCTACATGTGCTCTGCATTCGACTTGAGAATATTTTCCAATAATTTCTTTTGCTGGTCCAAAATTCGTTCCACATTGCTGGGACCATAGTGAATTTCGCTACCTCGTCGCTAGATGTTGATAAGTTTATTAGGCCTACTCCCTTTAGTCTTAATGCACGAATTTATTACTAATTTAACTAAAGACGATTTAAAAAGAGTACGTGCTGCTCTGCCGATTATAAGCACGGGAATCATCTCAAAACAAAGCGGGATAACCTATCATTGGAAGATATGGTCGGAAAGTTACATCAATGGTTAGTATACTGAGGAAATGCATTCGGCATTAACCGATGAATGTAAATCTCCGTGTAATTGATTTTCATCTCTCTTCGTGAGTTCGATTCCGGTGGCTACTTCAACTACTTTTCCGAGGTCTGGGACTTTCACCTCTAGAAGCGCTTGCCTCTAAAGCGAAATACGAACTGACTGCGCAAAGCTTTTTGCAGGTTTGATTTTGATTTTTTCGAAGCTTAACATAGTGCCTTCTACAGCAACAGTTTTCTTATGAGATACAACAAATCGTTCTATAAATGTATACATTTTGTTACTAAATTGTTTATTTGCAAGTTTAATTGAACAGTTTGAAAAACTTATAATGTATTTGCCCGATAGTACAAAATTTATCCCGTCGCAAGTACTATTGAACTGTTTGAACTTACTTAATTCTATAAGGTTATCATCAATTTTAATAAATTCTTCATCTAGGCTGTCGATTAATTTACAATTTATTTTTATAATACAATTTGTACTTAATATTAATTCGAATAGATTTGCATCTTTCTGAAACTTAAATGTTTTATTATTTTTTCTTAGAATATATTCAAAATCTTCATTTATTTGTTTGTTTTAAAATTTACTATTGGCACGATTAATTTTTTATCGATTTTTAAAATTCAAGATTTTAATTGCCATCATTTACGTATCATTTATGTATCTGGCTCCTATATTACTCAATGTTTGTATATCAAATTTATATTCGTTTAATTCGCCGTTACTTAGTATATTTGGATGTATAATTCCTAGCCTAGCAGAAACAATGTTATCCTGTATATGATTGATTTGTTCTATTAACATATTAATTCGAATTTGCTGTTATAAAAAGTATTCCTGTTCGATAATCCATTTTTTGGTGTTTCGTATTTCATTTACCTTCCCTATGATTTTATTTCTATCAGCTTCCAAAATGTTTTTTATTAAAGTGAAAGAGCTGTTAAAGAGTTCCTTTAACCTGCTGATTTTTTACTTTTATTGTATTATGAGTATTTTCATCGCTTTCCTTTAACTATTCTTCGATTTGTATCCTATCATTTTCATCTCCAGTACCGAAGAGCCATTTCAAACCCATTCCTACCATGTTAATAAGACCTCCTTTACTTCTATTAGGAGTGTAAAAAATTTGTTTTGAATAGAAGAAATCTGCCGTATGAGAGCAAATTGTAGCTAAAAGTGAGGATTATTAATATGCAAAACAATGTCAAACTGATTTATAATTTCAACTTAATCTACTTAAATTTCCGCGAATCCCAGATCTATATCAAATCTTTCCATTACAAGAGTTCCTTCATTAAAGAGGAGTATGATTAGGACCAGCATCCATATCAGGGTTATCTGAAAATTTCAACGCTCATTTATTATATGCTTTAATCGTGGAATGAAATGAGTGGTTATAGTCTTCAACAGCCTTAAACATCTGTTCTCTAATGGGAATTTTATTTTCTATGTCAAGTGACCAGATTTTTTCCGTTATTGTGCCGTTTTATCTTTCTGCATAGGCAATCCCTGTATGACCTAATTCAACTTTGTGGAATAACGATATTTGTTTCAGAGCCTCTTCCTCGTTTTTATAGTATTTTGCAAAAAAAAAAACTGCATTTTACAAATTTAAAATGAGGACTTCTAAGTTCAATTAATTTTTTCTGCTTAACGTTGTACAAAGAATCGTTAAGTTCGCAATATACATATTCCAATTTTACCCTTTGTGATATGTATTCAGACTATATTGGATATTAGATCGGGTATGTCACTTTTGTCAATTAAAATTCTTTTATGGTTAAAAATATTTTCAGTCTCTACTGCCCTTTTTTCAGCAATTATAATCTGGGTTTTAAAGGGATTAACTACCGTTTGTAAAATTGGAATATGGTCATTGCATTTTTCCTCTTGAAAATGAGCGGTTAAAATCTCCAAGGACTTATTGCAAATAACATTGTCTAGATATTCCGTATCACTGGGTTTTTGCATCAACCATCGCTGTAGTCTTGGGCTAATATTTCGACCAATATTTTTAGTTTGCAACCATTTAATAGGTGGGTGATCTGTGTGCAGATCGAATTCTCGTCCAAACAAATAAGTTCTAAGATATTAAATGTCCCAAAAGATAGCCAGCAGATCTTTTCCGATAGTCTAGTAATTTATCTCGTGATCGTTAAGTGTTCTGAAAGCGTAATAGACTGGGTGACCAACTTGGGTTAAAACAGTTCCTAGAGCAAAGTTACTAGCATCTGTTATTAGTTTAAATGGTCTGTTGAAATTTGGGTATTTTAGTATGGGGTAATCTGTGGAGACATTTTAGTTTCTCAAAAGCATCAATGTAACTTGAATCAGACATTTATTTAAGCATTTTTTCCAGATATTTTATTATAGAGAATGCGATTTTTGCATAATCCCTTATAAGTTTCCGTATTGACTAGTAGATAGTACGGTGATGAACGTAAAGTTTTCATTATAGCTTGTTGGCACTGGCAGCACATTAAAAACCTTAGACTCCTTATTGTACAAAAGGTATAGTGTTATTTCGATGATGATGTTGTTTCCCATAACTCTTCCCTTTGGATGCAGCTCCTTGTACAGTTCTCCAGGTATCATCATCATCCGAGGAATGTTGTCATGTATGCGCAATAGTTCGTTATTTCGTTGTTGAACACTTAGTATGAGCGGATGTATTTTTCCGCTATGCGTAGACAGCAAAACATCCATAAGATACTTTGTGTATTTTGATAATTTATCATTATTAATTTGTAGTAATTGCAGTGGAGCTGAACCTTCGGAATGTATTATACTTATCGGTTTGGTTCTTTAGATTACTTATCAATTCAGTAAGTAACTTCAGTTGTTTTTGGGTTGACTTATGCTCTTCCTTAAATACATTTAGCGTGGATTCAGTGATTGTAGTAATGATTTTCATGAGCTTCACTATGTTGTTTTCGTTATTATGTACGTTTTGAATTTGTTCTTCATATTTCTGTGCAAATCGCTGATCTAACCCGCCGAACAGCTCATTGGCCGCTATACCAATAATATCGAATGGAGAGCGTTTACTTCTTTGAACTGGACCATTGTTTGCATGTTTCAGCTCGATTTGCTGAAACTGGCGTTTGAATTGAGTAAGAGTGGTTTCGCATAACATATCACTATTTTCTGCCAATTCGTTGTTATTGCATATTTCACTCATCTGCCTTAAACATTCCTTATATGTGCAAAACTAGTAGACTATATTAACCAGTGGTTAGTCAGGTTAAAAAATACAACTGTTTTCCAAGAACCTGCAATTATGTTTGCACTACCAACATTTTCAAAGAATATTCCTGGCTGGCTGCTGAAATGAGTTATGTCCACTTCATTGAAGATTTGTTGTGAGGCAGCTGATGGGATGAGTGTTACCATTAAAGACACAAGCAATAATGAATTGACAATTTTTGACCCTAAGCCCTCATTTCTCCTTGGCTTGCTTCTGCTGGATTCACCTGATTCATTATCTGGAATGATATTCGAATTGTCTTCGATTATTAGAAGGCAAAGTTTGGTTATCAGCCCCTTAATATATTTTTCATTGCTAAAAACAGTTACAGCAAGAACTTCTTTGCCTTTTCCCGGATGTACTTCTGAAATCTTTCCTAACACCCACTTAGTTGATGGCAGACGGTCATCCTTAAGCAATACAATATCTATTTTATGAATATTGGATTCCCTTAGTTTCCATTTAGAACGCTGTTGAAGATGGGATATGCACTCCGTTGACTATATCCTCCAAAAACTTTGGGTCAGCTTGAAGGTGAGCTTCATTAGTGATGTTATTTCTTTGCTGGCTCCTACAAATGTTGTTCCACAATCGCTATTAATTTGTAAACATATTTTTCGCCTTGAGATACAATAAATCGCCTAAGAGCAGGTAGAAATGCTTCTGAAGTAAGGTCGCTAACTAACTGGATTTGAATAGTTGCTAGGCATACGAATACTGCTATGTATCCCTTTGACGTCCAGTTTTCTCGCCCTTTGGATACAAGAATATGGATGGGACCAGAATAGTCGATTCCCGTATGAGTAAATGGTCTCGAAGATGTTACTCTGGGTGTTGGTAAGATCGGTGACATCGTACACACTTGTAAAAGTTTGTACGTACGTACAACGTTTTTAGCTTACAGAACCCAGTATGATTGGTGCAAAGTTGCCACGGTTACTTGAATTCCACCATGTAGCGTCCTCTTGTGTATCATTTCAACCAGTAATTTCATGAAATGGTCATTCCTTGGCAGTATGTACGGATGCTTCTCCGATTCTAGTAGCTTTGAATTCTCTAGTCGGCCTTCAACTATTAATATATTATCTTTGTCAGGGCGTGGGAATAACGATAGGAATTTGCTCTTTGTAGAAAAACCGATACCACGCTTCAAGCATGACAGTTCCTCAGGAAATGCTTCTTGTTGCACAGTGCGGATTACTGCCTTTCTCGCATTTTCTGGTTCGATTTTGGTTTGTTCGTTTTTCTGCTTTGCAGTTTAACATAAAACGTCTGCAATTGGCAATGATTCGAATTAATCTATTGTACGATATGAAGAAAATCGTTCGAATATGTTTTGCTTTACGACAAGTGACGTTATCTTCAATATCTTCTGATGACCGAGAAATGACAGGTTCCTTAAACCATTCTGGGACATTCCACCACAATCGATGGTTTTTCAATTTATTTCATGTAATGCCTTTAGATGCACAATCAGCAGGATTTTCAATGACGTTTAAAGGTTTCGAATAACTTGCAACAGTAACCTCCTGTATTTAAGACACTCTATTTGCCACAAATATTTTTCATTTAGATGGGCATCCCTTTATCTATGCTAAAGCAACAAAACAATCTGTCCATGCAAATACGTAAACCATTTGCGACCCAAATATTCGGTTTAGTTCCTTGAGTACCTGTGACACTAAATAGGCTCCGCACAGCTTCAATTTCGGAAGCGTGATTTTCTTTTTGATGGGGACCACCTTAGTGTTGGCTGTTAACAGAGTGCATCTGTATGTCCCATTTCATTGCGTCACAGAACCCATGCAATTCCATGTTCTGCAATTTATTAGTTCCTATCCATCTAGGAATCCTTATGCCTTCAACGGCTACTAGGTTCTTAAAGGTGTACCAATTGTTTTTTAATTCATCTGTAAGTGGATCATCACAGTTGAGGTTAGATTTCTATATTTGCTGCATTATCAGTTTTGCACAGGTGCTAGCCAACCAAAGGGGTCATAAAGTTTCGCAATTTCTGACACTGATTGTTACCTTGAGTTGGAAGGTGTCAGCTGATTTACTCCAATGGATGCCCAACGTCTTGATCGTTTCTTTTTTATCTCTCTTAATATCATGCTGATACTGTGCTTCTGGTGATATGTCGATAAGTACCTGGATGTTGTTACTGGACCACTTCCTGAGGTTAAATCTACTTTCCTTTAGTATGAGAATTAGTTGAGATTGTGCCCGTCTACAATCGGTTAAAGTTCCTCTCCCAGACATCACATCATCGACATAGAAATAATTTCTCACAATCTCTGATGCGATAAGAAATCGCTCATGTTCATCAATAGCTAGTTGTTGAAGTGGTCTGACAGCTATGTATGGTGCTGCTGCTGTACCATATGTGACTGCTGTAAGCTTGTAATCTTTTATTTCACCGGTTGCAGAACTCCGCCATACTCTCTGTTGGTAATATTGATGATTGCTACAGATTCTTATCTGGCGGTAAATTTTTGCGATATACGCCGTAAAGGTGTATTAATGTTGTCGCCATCGCGGTATAATCGTCGTTAGATCTTCTTGGAGCCTGGGTCCCACTAACATCAATTTGTTTAGACTTAGTCCGGTTGAGGTCTTTGCAGATCCATCAAAAACAACGCGTAATTTAGTGGTTATACTATCCAGCTTGTGCACAGCGTGGTGCGGCATATAATAACTTTGGTTTTGTCGTTTTTCACCTAGACTTACTTCAACCATGTGTCCGAAATCAATAAACTCCTTCATGAAGCTGATGAATTCTCTTCATAGTTTTTCATCGGCATCAAATCGTCTTTCAAGTTGAAGAAGGCTGGATACTGCTCTATGCCTTGATTCTCCTAACTTGTCCTCTACTAATTCTTCTCTGAATAGTATGTGAACAACATATCGCCCATTTGAGTCTCGGTAATATGTCTCCTCATAGATAACATTACATCTTCGATTGCCTGGTGTTTGTAGATCTTGCTTACCAACTTCTTCCAACTCCCAAAATCGTTCGAGTTGTTTCTATCGTCGTCTGGACAATCATCCCTGTGTTTTTTCTATCATCAAAACTATTGATTGTAGAGGTACGACCTGTTATGAGCCAACCAAATCTTGATTTCTGCGTACTATTTTTGCTGTCTGCTTCATATTTAATGTCTTAAATACTAAAATAATGCTAAGTTTACAATTTGCAAAATATACAACGCAAAAAATTTCACACTCTCAGTCAGCATGATATCTCATGAGTATCATATTATATCATAATCATCATGATACGTATATTTAGCGAATTTTAAATCCTTCATTTCGTTGTGTCATGCCTTGCTAACTAATACCACCTTGATTCTAAAGAAAACGGTCGTTTATCAGTGGCACGAGCGGTTCAAAAGTGGTCGTGAGTCAGTCGAAGATGATGAACGCAGTGGCAGACCATCGACATCGAAAACCGACGAAAACTGATGAAATAAAAGAAATGTTGATCAATTACCACAAATTAACCATCAGAGGGATAGCGGAGAACTTAAACATTGCCTATGGATCCGTCCAAGACATTTTGGTTAATGATTTGGATTTCCGTCGTGTAGCAACAAAGTTGGTGCCAAAAGATCTGAAGTTCATGCAAAAAAGAGACTGTGTTGACGTCGCAAAAGAGATGGTTTGTGAGGCTGAATTCGATCCCACATTCATCAAAAGGATCATACCATACAGAAAACCGAATATAAAAAATGTTTCGAGGCTTGGATCAAGCGCTGGCATAAGTATGTTGCAGTCGATGAGGATTGCTTTGAAGGGGACAATATAGATCTAGATGAATAAACTTGTATTTTTAATTTTCTGAATAAATTCCGGGAATGATCAATGTGGTATATAATTTTTTTACCATCAAAATTTTCTAGATTTATGGCATCAAATTTGGGAATTACTAGTGCTTTCTTCGTGTATCTCTTAGTTCTAATGTAGTCGGCTTAATCGTTGATATCCTTTGATTCTTGACATAAATGCTACTTTTTTCGCTTTTGTAATTTCTTGGATACTCTACTTTCAACACCAAGTTTCTTTAAACACAATTCGCCGAAATTTTCCCACATCTCATTTCTGGTCATACTTTTGTTCTTAATGGTTCCAGTGTATTGAAGTAATTCCGAGAGGAGTTCTTCGCCTTGATGGGTATTTTGTTTATTCCGTCTGATTTTTGGTGAGCACAAAGATACTTATGGGCTTTATTTCTCTTTTCAGCTTAAAGTCAGCAACCAGCCATCGATGGTGTGAGGTCAGGGGCTCTTCCTTGATAACATTGAAGTCTGAGAAATTTTTGAGGTCTTCCCTGTTGGAAAGTATAATATCTTTAAACGTTATTATGCGTTTGACTTCTTTGCATGGAATGTGTTAATGATTGCTTGATTCGCAGCAGCGGCCAGTCTCAATATATTCTCCACTTCGTTATTGCTTAGGCCATATATCATTTTCCAGACCAATATGACCATTAAGGTCGCCGCAAACTGAAGAAATAACTTACTGAAAATTGGTACCTCAGTTTTACTTTATTCTCCCGTTTGCCACTCCGAAGTCACCTAGGCTCCCTATATTTATATATATACAATATATTTGCAACCAATGAAGTACATTTCATTACCAAAGATGATCTATAAGCACTTCTGTATACTCTTCGACTCTCAAGCACAACAACATAATCTGAATAGCTTTTAAGCCTGATGTGAAGAAAATTTGTTGGAGTTTAATGCTTGCAAATTTCAAACTATAACTCATTTCCGTAAACGTGTGCTATCACCACCAAGATCCTATTTCATCGACAATGAATTACCTGTCAATACCTGTCACCTTACTACGTGATTTAGGTGTTATATGCGAAAAAGAATTTAATTTCCGGCGCTTATTGATAATATTATCAACAAAGCTAATTCGTCACCGGGATTCATTAAGCGATGGTATAAAGAATTCTCTAACCCTTACATCACTAAATCCCTTTACATTACTTTCGTAATGAAAGAAAATGATAGCCAAATTGGTCTCTTTACTATGAAAGCCACTCTTGGCGAATTGAAACTATTCAACGCAGATTCATTCGATTTGCATTACGGGGTCTACTTTGGACAGATATCTATAGCCTTCCTCCGTATAAAGATCATTTAAAGTTAATAAGTCTTCAGTCCCTTAAAGAACGTGTATATCAACTACTCACTGGTTGTATTGACTGCTTTATCCTGCTCCAAATGATATCCATCAATACTAATGCAAATCAACCTTCACCGAACAGAACCTTTGACTAAAATCCTGCGAACTGCGAAGAACATGGTTAATGCGTTCGACTTCAACACCAGCAAAACCAGTCTTCGAAATTCTCTCAAGCTCCATTACCCTTTGCCTTTCTCGTAGTTGTTGAGTCATATAAATGTTAGTTTTAAGTTTACTCGTAAAATCTCTTAGATATTTTTTTGCGGTCCTGAGAAGGACCTTTTTGAAACAGTTTATTGAATGTTTATAGCACTTGTTCGAAGTGCTTTCCTTCCATTTGAATACACTTTTGGGCGCGTTTAACCATTTCGGATGACAGATTTACGGGCAGCAAAATTTTTCTCATCTCCTCTGAAGTGGCACTAAGACTCGACATTTCTCTAAAATAAACCTTTTCTTTTATAGCACCCCAGAAGAAAAAATCCATGGGTGTAAGGTCAGGAGATCTGGATGGCCACGGGTTTAGGCCGAATCGACCAATCCACCGTTCGTTAAAAGTATTTTTAAGGAACGAAGTTACCTCACTGCTACTGTTGAAAGACATCACCCTTCTCTGAACAAGAGAAACATTTTCAAGAAGTTCTGGCAATCGTCCTCTAAGAAATTCCAAGTTGTAATGGGAATTAACCGTTTGGGGAAGAACGTGCGGGCCTACTAAAGTGTTTCCTATCAATCTAGCCCAAACATTTATGCTAAACTTTCCTAAAAAAAAAAACACATTTTGAAGAAGTTGTTTACAATAATCAAATTTTTACCTTTAAAAGAAAGTTGCTCGTATTAAATGGGGATTGAAGTCTGACCAATGCTGCAAATTATGATGGTTAGTAACCCCATATCTGGTGAACTGTGCTTCGTCAGTCTACAGAATGTTTTTGAGGAATTGCCCGTCTTTTGTATGTTTTCGCAGTAGCCATTAGCAAAATTCCGCTTTTCTTTGCACATCACCTGGTAGTGAATCCTGTTCCGGTGTTAAAGGAAATGGTGTAATCTATCACTCTATTGATTTCTGTGAATTCTGGTTCTGGGAAGTTCCAACTGCACAGCTAGTTTGCGGACGCTGACTGAAGGCTGAACTTCCACAGCACGCAAAATCTCATCCGCAACTTCCGCCATCGCTGCGTCTGAACGTCCCCTTTTTTTTTGGTGCAGTTGTAGTTGCAGTGCAGCGAATATCCGGATGCACGGTATTCTATCGTCGTTGATACTCCAATCTTGCCAATGAAGCGTTTCCATTGCAGAACCCGTATACAAACACTATAGTATTTCCGCGAATTCACGTTTTGAATACATTTTGTAGAGATTATTGTACCGCAATGTCAAATTGAAAAAAAAAAATAGTAACAAAGAATTATTTAAAAGTTATAGCGTTTAAAATGGTTACACCTCAAGATTAGAAGTCACCCAGAAATTTTCTTTTTAGCCATTTATTTCTGACATAATACGGTTTTTACTACAAAAACTGTTGATGGTACGTAAAGTTTCTAACCATAATTTTTAAAAAATTTTGCAAAAATAAAAATTAATGCAATTATAGAAATGCAAGTAAAAAAAATGAAACCGCAAATTTTCATAATTTTGATTTTAACGAGCCATAACCTTTTTGTTGCTGCACAGATATTTAAGATATGTATGCACTACTAAATTATCTTTTCAAAATGTCTAAAAATATTTTTGTACCTGTACTAGTTCAGAAGTTATAGCGTTTAAAAGGGTTACACCACCAAATTAGAGGATACTTAGGGAATATACCTTTAAAGGATTATACTGCAAAACTAGAACACCTTGTATACTGTCCAACAAGTCAGAAGTGGGATAAAGAACGGGAAAAAAAAACCCCAACTTTTTTTGGGTGTGCGAACTGCATTCGTGCATTGCGGGTAAAGTCTAGGCCAAACAGCGAAAAAAACCCTAACGGAAAACGAGTAGCACCAAAAGCACCAACACGTCAAGACCGAAACCGGAGTTTTTGTTGCCTCGACGATCATCACCACCACGACGGTCTTCACCACTTCGGCGATCACCAGTGCCGCGACGAAAACCATCACTTCGTCATTTGTCACCACCTGCAGAAGCTGTTTGAGTTCTGCTTGGGCCATCGACATGGCATGGGAAGTGACTATGTCACCTTGTGCCGTACGATTGCTGACGAAGGTGGAATTAAATACGTTAAGGATCGGAGGTACTTGAGCGAATTCGGAGTTGGGACCTGCCAGATCGTTGGGCGAGTGTATTTGTATAAAACGTTCCATCCTTGTTCGCCAATTAGAATATTTTTCGTTCTGTCCTCGCTCAGTACGTTAGCCCCAAAATATCTTCTATGGTGTTCCTGAAGAATAGGACATACAGCAATAAAAATGTGGAATATATCTCTCTTCAAGAGATCGTAATTCAAAGTAGTGATTTCCGCAAACTCTCTTCGGACGAAAAGAAGTACCACTCTTCCGAACCCGAAGTGCGGGCAGTGGTGGAGAGTCTGAACCGCTTCAGGGTGTATCTGCTCGGTAGACGTTTTAAGGTTGTCACGGGTTGCGAAGTCATAGTCGCTACCAGCAACAAGGCAAAGATGAGTCTCCGAGTGGGGCGATGTTGACTTAAGCTGCAAGAATTTGATTACGAGACGGTTCACCAGCCTGGGAAACGCACACGTCGATGACTTGAGCCGACAACCGGCAAAAGACGAGCAGCAGGTGGACGAGGCATCTACGTTTGTATTGAATGTCATCATACCTGACGAGTATTGGGTGGATACCAGAAGTTGTGGGGAATTATCTAGGTTGAGAGCGGCTGAGATAACACGGAAAAAAGGGGACTGCAAAAAAACTTCTCAGTGAGACGACATCGACTCTTCCGGAAGAAAGACGAAGCCGAGAGATGGGTGGTCCCCAAGGCCATAAGGTGGAGGATCCTCATAATGTCCCGCTGACGAGAAAACGCTGGAGAGGGTCAATAAAACGTTTTAGTTCCCAAAGGGATGAGATTGGGCAAGCCAACTGAGGGTAGCGCAACTTTTGGAAATGCTCAACGAGGACGAGTCCACACGAGCTCATGTTAACATTTACACTGAGGAGCATTTTGGGCGACAAAATTTTGCTCGAGTTGGGAGCGCAGACGATGGCAAGGCCTGGGGAATTCTCAAAAGTTAGAACCGCGATATCGAGGTCCCCATATTGTAGCCAAGATGCTACCAAACGACCGATACGTGGTGGAGGATATCCCCAAAATGCAGCGGAATCAGCGGAGATTAAGCGCGGTACTGTCTGCGGACAAAATGAAGCCTTGGTGCGAGCTCCCGGAAGAAGGGTTATCCTAGAACATCAGCGATGACGAGTGCTCCGATCTCAAGGACGAGATCGATTCAAGAATGGCCGAATTGTAACATTAAGAGAGTATAGATTGGCTTGCATCCGACACTGAATAAGAGTTTCGGTGCATCAGTCGAAGAGACAAGTAGCAGAATAAAGACTTATCGTTGTATATACTATCCAACACTAGTGAAGGAGTATTTGGAAATGCGTATCGAAGGCTTCGAAACAGGGATCAGTAGCAGAATCGGCTTATCGTTGTATATACTATCCAACTCTAGTGAAGGAGTATTTGGAAATGCGTATCGAAATCTTCGAAAGAGGGGATCAGTTTGAAATGCACGACCTAATGTGGGAGCTCCACAAGTAAGAAGAATTTCGGCTGATGATAGAATACTGGAAGCTGTTACAACTGGTCCATTAGAAACAGATGCTTAGCTTTACAATTCAATGTTTCCAGATATAAAATTTCTAATGAAGTTAATTGAGAAAATCTTTATCCATACCACCGTTGATTTGGCGAAGAGGCTTGAGTTTTCTAACTGATTGCTAGAGCGGAGTTTGGATAACACCAATCTCAATTTTTATGAATTGGGATCACTAATTTTTATTATCTTCACACATGGGCTGCGGATAATCCACATACAAAAAGACATAAATCATTCCAACATAAATTCAGCGTCAATATGTGGGCATGTGTAATTGGAAACAAGCCCCTTCAAACTACCACCTAGGCTGAATTCTACAACCTATCTAGAGTTTTTGTTAAGTGATTTACCAGAACTATTGGAGGACATTCTATAATTCAACTAGCTTCATCGTATTTTCAACAGAATGGTACTTCAGTCCACTATGGTCGTGAAGTTAAGAATTGAGTAGATGAAGAGTACGGTAATCGTTGGATAGAAGAAATGGAACAGTTCATTGGTTTGGAAAATCTCCTGACCTTAAAGTGTTCGTTTTTTTGTATAAGGAAGGATGAAAGAACTTGTTCATCCAACCGGAATAGCACTTTAAGTGAATTGATAGAACGTATTCTCGAAGTTTCATCAAAAGTGAGACAGCAATAAGATAATTTAAAGGTAATTAAGCTAATTTTTAAGCATTTTTTTGTCTAGCAAGTAAGAGTAAATTAATTAATACAATAAAAATGCATACAAACTGAAACTCGAAGTTTCATCAAAAGTGAATCAGCAATAAGATAATTTAAAGGTAATTAAGCTAATTTTTAAGCATTTTTTTGTCTAGCAAGTAAGAGTAAATTAATTAATACAATAAAAATGCATACAAACTGAAAAAAAAAAACTGAGCAATTAGAATTAATAATTACAAAAACAGGCTCTAGCTGCATCCAAGGAGGACATTTTGAGGACCGGTTATTACTGTTTTAGTAAAAATATAAAATAAAAACCACACAAAAAGGATTTTTTTTTTCATAGCCTTTACAGCTTAAATCAAAAAATCCTTTTTTTAATTTTATCTGCTGCAAATTTTACCAAGTATCATAAAATCTACGGGTTTATCTGCAGACTTGTTGATGATTTTTTTTATTATTGTGAAACGTTATGTTAATTAGGCATTTTCTCGAGAAAATTGGGACGGGTTTAGAAATTGAATATCTTAAAAGACAAGCAAGATTTATTTATTACTTTATTTAAACGCAGTTATTATTATTTATTATTTAGTTACTATTATTTCTTCTAAAAACAAAGTCATTAAATCCTAGATAAATGGTGTCAATATTGGGGATAGACCCTAACTGCAGAACGATTTTCCGTTTTTTCTTAGAATATACCCAAGAATCATTTCCCAAATTATTCTTGACGAATTAGAGGACACCCTGTATGTATATGAGTTTACGAATAATTCATTTCTGTTTTTATTATAAAACATTTCTTAATTTAAATCTATGTAAACAGCATTTTTACATAACATATTTAATTTATTCTATTATAGTGCGGAATAAGGTTGAATACACTGCATTATATTAAAGCTTTACATTAGAACATTTGTTTTTCTCTTATTTGTTAACATTAAAACTCTATTCATCAAGTTTTAAAACTCGGGAAGTGGGACGTTCATAATGATGAATAATTCTTTTTTTCTCTTTTTACTACTGGATTACGGTATTAAAGCAATTTTGAAAAATATTTATTTTATTTACTTTAAAAACCTAAATCATAACATATTAGGAAAGCAGCTAAGGTATCGCAATTTTTTTTTTTTTTTTTTGAAAATGAAACGTTTTCCCAACTTTCTGGCAGAGCACGAATTCTGTTACGATAAAAGTGTTCATCTTTTGAGTCTATCCCCTAATCAAGCCATTTTTTGATGTCTTCATATGAGTGGAACTGCTGATTAGCCAGACCATGTGATACTGAACAGAATAAGCAAAAGGTAAAAATAAGGGGTAAAATTTCCCATTTCAGCGTTTCCAGGTAAGTTTTAACGAGCTTGGCAACGTGTAGAATCACTTTTTAGTGCGTCTGCTCGTATTGTGGCCGTTTTTCGCACGGGGCTCAACCGCATCAATTGAAGTCGATACCGTTTCCCAGTAATGGTTTCATTGGGTTTTAACAGTTTATAATAACTAACATCAACCTGGTTCCACCAACTACGCATCACAACTTTCGCAGCCTGAATATTCGGCCGAGCATGACCGGGCAGCCCTCATGACTTTCTTCTCTTTGAGTTGAATTCATTTTTTATTACCCGTCACCATGAGATGAAGAAAACCCTTCCTTTTTTCCGCTTAAGCAGTTGTTAACGTCCCTTGGCTTCAAATCATAAGGAACCCACGTTCCTTGTTCTCAAATAATTCCCAAGGCATGCAATCGCTTGAAAATGGCTTGGCGGGTAACACCTAATGCTAAAGGAAGCTCTTCTTGCGTTTGCCACGAATCTTCATCGAGAAATGCCTTCAATTTAGCGTCTTCGTCTTCACGTTGACGGTCGTTAACATCAATATCATCGTGTTAAAAGCAACGGAACCAATCACGGTACGTTGTTTCACTTAGGGCAGCATCTTCGTAAACTTTTTGGGGCTCTTGATGCGCTTCAGCTGTCGTTTTCTTCGAATGGGAGAAGAAAGTCAACACTTCCCGCAAATGACAATTACTTGGCACAAAATAAGACATTTTCACACAACCCGAAGTATATGACGCCAAAACAAATTCAGAATTATATCAAAACAGTTGGCTAACCATATATTTAAGCTTGTTTCGTGATGTTATGGATATGTCAAAATCGATGTTAATATCATTCTGAATTTGATTAAAATTACAATCGTTAATTCACCTACTCATATAAATATTTAAAATATAGTTATCTTGTCTAATTGTACTTTGCCAAACTATGTTCTTGCATATCGTATATAAAATTCTTTGATCTTCTAACATTGCTTAAGATCTAAAAAGGTTCCAAATTCTTCTCTGTTTTCACTTATTAGAAAACGATTAACTTTAATATCTAAACTGAAAACTTTTTCCTGTAATAAGTGGTAAGGTTATTATTTCAAAGTGTTCTATATTTTTATCTTCTACATAAGGTACCGATAAATAAGATTTTACTTCAGATTCTTCTATAAGATAATTGTAATTTTCAATACTTGAATACACGCTTTAATAGCAAATGAAATTAAAAATCAGAAAATAATTTTTATTTAATTAATTATATTTTATTCAACAGCCATAATATACTTCAGTATACTTCAATCATTTTCAATGATTCTAAAATAAAAGTGAAGTGATAAAAAGAAATCAAATCAAATTTATTGTGGGTTGCTTATATTCTTTAATTATATTTTTATAATAACTCTTCTTTTACGAAAAAATACTACTGATATATCTACAACAATCAATATCAAGCACGCCACGCTTTTTTTACAATGAAATTAATTTTCTTCACAGGGTGTGGGGTCAGTTAAAATTTTGTATTGTCATCGGTGTTTAATACGTGTGCAAGTGGGTCTTGAAGTGGGTGAAAATTGCATTGAAAAATTCCTTTACATAGATACATACAGGTCAAGTTGATAAGAGCTTGTTAAAAAAAGCTGGGTGTATAATATCCGTTTCTATGTCTGAAGCTAAGGTTTAATCAAGAATCTACCTATGAGCTCTTTTAAAATATTTATTTATTATAATTTCTTCATATATTTTAAGCTAATTCGTTAAATTTGTCCACTAGCTCATTTATTTTATCCTCATAGGAGTAACAGAATAATTTATTTTGTTCATTCAATGACTTCACTATGACAAATTGAGATTTCAGACTATTCTGTAAATTTTCAATGTTACTTTGCATTGTTCTTATTGTTTTTTCATAATACTCTATACTAATACTAATAATATTTGTACTATATTAATGGGACTTCTTCTGTTTCTATTTGATCTTATATATTATCTTATAAACCGTATATGTCATCTAACCTTCTATCTAATTTATGCATGTTACAAATTGTGTCAAGTCCTTGGGACTGTTTAATTATTTTATTTAGACTGCTTTCTATTTCGGTTATATCTAAAGTATTAATTATATAGTTTGACCTTCAGTTTTTCAAATATTTCCTATTCTTTTAAAATATATATTTATATTTATATTTTTAGTTGTAATACTGGACACCGACTGCATTTTCCATAGGATTAATCTAGAATACAGAATAATATATATATGATATCGTCTGGTAAGAGTACTAGTATCCGAAGGTTAGCCTTGAAATGATTAAATTTTACTTTTATCATACATCATGTTTCATAACATTTATATGATCCTGGCAAATTTTGATTATTTTAAATGGTTCTACCTCCCTGTCACTATCGTTTTCTATGAGAACATGATCATTTACTTTGTATTTTCTAATTTTGGACCTTAATCTATTATCGTACCTTCTTTTTGTTAAATAAATTTCTTTTTACATCAGACTCTAACCTTATTAGTTTTAATTGTAATTGTTGTACATAATCAGTGTTAGTATTCATTTTTAAACTGCTAAAATCACAAGGAACGACCAAAAAGAACTTCATGTGGTGTACCGTCGAATTGTGACAGAATGCTGCATGTCTAAATAATTTTAATTATTTATATTAGGTTTTGATTAATCTTTTATCATAAGTTTTAAGTATTTTCCTAGTCTAACATGTGATCTTTCAGGAGATCCGCTTGCTTGAAGATACACATTACTAGTTCTTAAATGTTTAGTTTTAAAAAGCTTGCATAGTTCCTTCATTAAATCATTTATAAATTCTTCTCCATTGTGAGTAAGAATCAATTTTGGAATACCGAAGTACAGTATTCAATATCTTGAATAGGTATATATTTTATATATTTGTTTTAATCATCTTAAATAGTAAGACAATAAAGCGTTATAATTTTCTTTAATTATTAGTTGTTGTTAATTTCGATCGCTAAGAACTGCGATATCCATTTCAGTTATATTTTCCCAAAACTCTTCAATTTCTTTTCCTTTTTTAACCATATCGGTTAAATTTAAAGTGTTATTGCTTTAATTTATTAGATTTTTACACTCTTCTTCATAAATTTTCTTTAAAATAGTCTAATCTTTTACTTCATCCGAAAAATCGCTACCAAAAATGTCCTTTATTTTCTTTCGAACTTCTGCCTTTTTGCTCTTCGTTTCTATAGGGTATACGTTTCTACTTAATTAAAGCTTAAAAGCCGCAGTGTTGTCGCCACCTTTCTTGTATTCTATTGAGTATGAGTATTTTTTCAATTTTCATCGCCATCTTACTAATCGATTTCCTGGGTCTTTGACTCTAAAAAGCCATCTCAATGAACGATGGTCTGTTTTTATTTAAAATTTTTTTCCCATAAACGTATCTTTTTTTATATTATAATTTGCGCACGCTCAATGGATTTGAGTACCTTTAAAATGCTTATACCCAGCCTGGGCGAGGAAAATCAGGGAGGTAGAAAAGAAAAAATAACGATGTACGTTATTTTTAAATGCTTGTAAGTTATAATAAATAGGAAATAGAGAACTTGGCAGGACATTCCATTAGCGAGTTGTACGGCTTAGGAACGAATCAAGATATTTCAGAGTACGGCCGAAAGTGGGCACGAGTGTATACTGATAAGCATTCATAGCGAGAATGGTGTTACGGTTGAAGGTTTGAAGGAGCGGAATACTACTGGCAATCTCTAAGGAGCACTGGTGCTTCGAACAGCGATAAAACAAAGTGAGACACGAGACATTACGTCGGTGTTCAGGAGTGTCAATTTACGGACTAATATTAGTATCTCCTATGAGCTTTATCGCACGGCTTTGAATTCTATCTAGCAGAGATATTTTAGGAGCACTTGATCAGACGTGGGCATTGTACTCCAATTTTGAGTAGATGAATGCCTTATATATTGAGGCCAGATCAGAGTGAGTGAAATATTTTTTAGTTCGCTTGAAGAAACCTAGACACTTCGTAGCATTTTTGGCGACATCAAATACGAGTATGTGGTCATTCCAACAAAGGTTGTCTCAGATGCAAATACCGAGAGCAAAAAGTTTTTCGGTTACGACGATGCAAGTACTATTCATTGATAAGGACTGGGTATTTAGATTTGCTTAATGACAGCAGACAACATTGAGTTTTGGAACCATTAAATTCCACTTTGTTGATAGCTCTCCAATTGGTTGTGCTGTTCATATCGGAAATTCCGTTCCCGTTCTACAGCCGAACAGCAGGGACGTGCGTCCGGTAACGAATATAAAAAACAGGGAGTACTGTCACCAGCAAAGGAATAGATTGGATTAGAAGTAGCAGATAACAGATCATTAATGAAAATTAGAAAGAGTGTCGAAGACAGAACGGAGCCCTACGGCACACCAGCATTTAAATTTACCGTTCCGAAAGGTAATTTCTAATCTATTGAAGAAGAGGGCCATCGATCCCAAGAGCGCGCATTTTCGACAAAAGAGCCAAACTCTGTCAAATGCTTTAGATAAATCAAGTGCAACTATCTTGCTATCGCTAGATTGATGTACGCTTTGGTTTCATTTTTCAGTGAGAAATACGATCAAATCACCAAACCATACTGCCGGTCTTTGAGAAGTTTTCGTATCTCGAGATATTTCATGAGCTTACGGTTTATCAGCCTTTCCATCACAATGGAAAGAAAGGACGAAAGTGCAATGTATCTGTAGGAGGAGAGAGAAGATTCGCCTTTATAGGGGCTGGCTGTTATTGACGAACGACCAAAATTTTTTACTACCATTGCTATATTGTAGTATCTTTTGCCTCAGCTTGTGGTCGTATTGGAATTTCACGCGCTTAAAATAGGCGTTGTAGTTTTTCCTGGCTCGTTTAAACTTTTTTCGGTTTTCCTCAGTTGATTTGGTCTTGTATTACTGAAAAAGATTTCTCTAACCCTGACAGCCTTTTTACAGCTCAAGTCGTAACATGCCTTCTCTTTTGGTTTGATACTCTTCATCCAACGAGGGATAAAGGATCTCATTCCAAAGAGAATGGTGTCTGTGATCATATCAGCAGCGGCATGCACGTCGTAATCAGTTCAAATTTGTAAAGGCACTGTTAAGTTCGCTCCAATTGGCTTTATCGGTTCTTTTAGGAATCTTTTCTCTAATTGGTCAAATACGAGAAATAATGAAACTCCTACATCTGTGTCTACCAAAACAATACTTTATTTTTATATATCATATCAACATGAGGACTTCCTAACACAACTGATGAAATAGCTGCCTCTGGAACTACCGGTTTCACCGAAAATTTGATACGTTTCTTGATTCACTTTTGTTTTTACTTTTATTTTCATACTTTTATTTGTCATCACTATTTCTTCTTTGGGTATGTCGATGACTTAAATCATTGGAACTATTCCGATTTTTTTGATTTCTAATAAGAAATTTATTATTCTGATTCTGTACATTAGATTGGTTTTTAAAACAATTTCTCGATAATGACCTTTGAGTCCACAAATATAACATTTGATATCATTAATACGGTTTATATTAATTTAATTCTTTTCCATATATTCCCTGCCTAGATTATAGTTCTTCGTTTTTAAGTTCTTTTTCCATAGCCATAGTTGGCTAATGGTATTGCTAATGGTTTTGGTCGTTGTGTGTTAACAAAGGTCCTGATTTCCTTCTTTAGCCCTGATATGAAAACGTTAGGCATATCTCGTTGGACTGATATTTTTTGACCATAGAAAGTTGGATCATCGGGGTTTCAGTATACAGAACTAGTATATGTCGACGTTGAAGAGTTTCGACTCTCTGAGTAAATTGAATGACTGTTTCTTTAAATTCGTGTTTTAACTTGGTCATTTCCAAATGGAGCTATAGACTGGAATATGTCGCTGTAAAAATGGTATTTAGTTCCTGTTTCAATTGCGACCATGTGTAAATATTTTTATTCATTAAAAGTATTTCTGCGTTTCCTGAAATTAAACCTTTGATTAAAGTTAACAGCAGTGCTTTCTGTTGTATAGACACTAATTTTATACTTTTTGCGAATTACTATTAAAATATGGTACTAATTTTGCTAAATCACTGAAACCTACTTGTAGATATAACTGAGGTACCGCTAACTGACTTTCTTGTCCCTGAACATGAGTACTATTAGTTTCGGAATTTAAATTGTCCGCGTTTGACAAAAGTCCACGTTGCCCATTTGTATGAGTTTGATTTGACTTTATTTTTGGTTTAGCCGCAGATTTTTCTAACTCGAGCTACTCTTAAGATCTGATTACTTTCTCAACGGAACTTCTTTCAACATCTTTAATTATATATTCTTTCAAATGAGCATAAAATATCTTTTGACTAGGTGTGACCGCCAAAAAAGGTGATTTTTGGGTTTTTTCTAAAGAAAACTTCTGCACCAAATGTTTCAAAATTTATATATATATATATATATATATATATATATTGTTACGCCTGGAGCGCTTCACAAATGATTTAAATGAAAAAACGTCACACGAATTACATTTATTAACTAATGGAAAAATGAAACTACTCTGCTTTTGGTGTCGTCTCGATTAAGACTGACTATTTTCTTTAATAGAACATATTACTTCATGTCATATCATAAACATAGATATGGTCAACGCATTCCGTTTCCGATGGCCTTCAGACAGCACCATTGACACCGGAGTGTAATTGACACTTTTGTTATTCGTTGCGAAGCAACATAAATCTGCCGTCAGCAAATTTGCTGACTTGCATTTGTGTAAATTCACCCCCCTTTGACAAAGAATTCTCCTGAATTCCATCTTTAATTATTTTTATCCCTACCTTAAGTTTCTTATTATTTTTACATGTTATTACAACTATAGTTACTGCCACAAGTATGACAATTAAAAGAGTAGAACTTATTATATAGTGGTTATTCCTATGATACTTCAGTTGTTCTAAATCTTTTAAATTTCGAATTTGAAAAATATTTAATTTATTCGAAAGGTTCATTCTTTCATATATTGTCACATTTTGATGTGATTTTTGGATAAACTCTATATTATAATTAGACACTATGGTATTTAAGCCTTCAATGGAACAATTATTAACACTTACCATAAAGTTTCCATTTAAAGTAATTTCTATCATCACATTCGTTAACAATATGTTCCTTAACTAAGTTCTTACAAATATACAAATGTTCATCGATAGTCACAACTTCGGTTTTATTATTATTGCGGAAATTACATTCTCACCCAATTATACAGTTGTTAATTTTCTTTAGACTCTGTATATGTAAGTTATCGGAATTATAGTCATATCTGTTGCCATTTATTTCAACATAATTTATTGGCTTAATGTCAATTTCCTTATTATTAAGAATAGGAATTATCATCTTTAATGTTGTCTGAATGTAATCTATAGGTAACTTAATTGCTAAGACAAGTTTCGTATTGTTTAATCGAAAGCTCTAATCTTGGCATGCTTTAGCTTTTAGTAGTCTAATTCTACAATGTCTAATAGTTCGTTTGTTAAAATACTTGGGTGTAATAATCCCTGTTTGGCAGATGCTACATTGTCTAAAATATTATTAATTTTTTCTTCGAGAATCTTTAACTTCAAAAGCTGGTCCGCTTGTAGTAACTTCAATGTAATATTTCTTTGACTATCTATGACGACATTATAAGCATCCCTTAAATGTTGCCTAACTTCTAATACCATTGTCTTGATGTTATTTATATTATCCATGAATTTTTGATTTATATTGTACCTATTTGTTTGTTTAAATTTTCTATAGCAGCATTGTCATTCGTTTCGACTATTTAAAGATGTTCAGCAATATCTATCCTATATTTGTCATCCATTGTTCCGAATAGCCATTTCTGACCAGTTCCAATGAAATTCATAAGACCTCTTTTTTTCCGAATTGGGAGTGTTAACGATTTGACTTCTGCTTTAATATTTAAAATTTCCATAAGCAACGGCCCATTCTTCATTCAATTAGGTTTTTGAAGATTCATTTCAGCAGACTCTACTACAGCTACAATTTCCAAAGTATCTATTATATGTATAATCGTTTGGAAATTGTTTATTAATTGGACAGATCCTCGGTATAGGGTAACATAGCCTTGCTCACTCTGGATCGGTGTTATTATAAGGGATGATTGTGCTGCTGTCACGGTTATCAACATGGTTAGTAGTATCACAAGCCAATTCTGTACCTGTAAATTTATTTGGTCTTTTATTTGTGGTGGGATGAACATTTACTAATTTATTTTTTCTATAATAAGGTTCATTCTTGTGCCTTAAATGTTTGTAATTTCTAGTCAAACCTTCATGCCTATTTTCTTCATAATCTTCCCTAGTTACATTCCTCTTATTTAAATTTTTATCTTTCTGTTTTAAAATTTTAGTAACTAGTAACTAGTAACTAGTAACTAGTCAAGACAGACTTGATTCGGACTCATTCCAATTGTAGAATGGTGGCGGTTATTGTAAACTAAAACGGCTTTATGCACTTTCCGGACAGTTGTAAGTTCTTGGTCTTTAATTGTTAGTAGAATTTCTAGTAAAGTGGAATGAAAGCGTTCAATATCAGAGTTTCCAGTGTGAGAATTCGGTATGGTAAAATGAACTTCGATGTCATTTTTCCTTGAAAAATTCTTTAATATTTTAAGGCTTGAATTCATTACCGCAAATAATTTTTCTAGGTTTACCGAACTTTGTTAAATGGTCCTCAATTGCTTATACTTTACTAACCCAATTTTTACTGTTCAAACTGTATGCATATGCCTGCTTTGTTAGCTTATAATTGAAAGTAAGGAAGAAAAGCTTATTGAAGTGATAAATGTCCATATGCAGAATTTCATTGGCTTTAGAAGGAGTTTCTGATCTTTTAAATTTTGGTTTGAGAGGTTTGCTATCGTACTTCCCTTCCTGACATGTTTGGCAGTTTCCAATAACTTTCGAAATTTCTCTCATAAGTCCTGGGTAATATAGGATTTTCCAATAGGGACTTGACAACTTTGAATTTAATTTGTAAACCCACTCTTTCACTAATCATCAAACCGTTTCATCAACCGTTTACTGTCAATTTATTCAGTAAACTCAACATTTTCATTATAATAAAGTACACTAACGAGCTACGTTCTCCGATTGGGTTCAGGAGAAGATGCGCCAAGATGATGAATTTCATCGCAAAATCATCTTCAGTGACGAAGCTCATTTTTGGCTCAATGGGTTCGTCAATAAGCAAAATATGCGCTATTGGTCGGGTAAAAACCCACATGTGCTTCAAAAAATAACTGTTTGATGCGGTTTACATGCCGGCGGCGTTATTGGGCCATATTTTTTCGATTATTTTTGGACCGAATTGAAAGATAAGAACTTGGACGACATGTGGTGAGCATTTTATCTCAAGACATGGTCCAGTCGATTGGCCGCCTCATTCGTGCGACTTAACGCCGCTTGACTATTTTCTATGGGGCTACGTTAAGTCATTGGTTTATGTCAACACGCCGGCGAAGTTGAAAGAGCTCAGAGCCCACACTGAACGCGAAATAGCGGCCGTTTCGGCCGAAATGTCTGACTGAGTCATTGAAAATTGGATCCAACGAATCGACCGCTGCAAACGTGCCAGCGGTGGCCATATGAACGAAGTCGAGTTCCATTCATAAATGTTTTGATTGTAATTCAAGCCAATAATAAAGTTTTTAAAATATCTCAGATGGTTTACCTTTTATTAAAAAAAATATGTGTAAAGTCGTTATTAGAAAACCCTATACAATCTGTTTTTAAGTGTGTGATAAGTTTCCGAAATAACTGGGTGATTACTTTCTCTTACATGATAAAGTGAAATCTGCTTGCAAATTTCTGACTCGGTTCTTAACGTGTACTTAATAAACTAGATATTTTTATTTCCTCCAAAAAGACTTATCAGACATTGTTGAATTTTATTCTACTCGGTGTACGGCAGTTTGGTATAAATACCTACAAATCCCTTTTGTAACACTCTCTTGAAGAGCTCTTCCCAATATGAGTTATTTTTAGTCATATCTAATTGAATAATTTTTCTACCATGGATTACCTCCTCCTGTGCCGAAACAGAATTTGTTAGAATTAATTGGGTTTTGCATTTATTAACAATATCTTCTTTTATAGGAAAATGATCTACTTGTAGTTCAGATGCAGAATGAACTGTTGCCTGGTTCGATTCGGTTTCCTCATCTATTTGGTCGACATCTTTCATACGGCTTAAAAAATCCGCTACTCTATTTTCCTTTCCCCTGAGATATTCGATATCGTAATTGAACTCAAGCAACTTAAGAAGCCAACGCTGATTTCTAGCGGAGAACTCTTTTCCGTTGTATTTTTTGTTCAAACACTGATGATCAGTAACGATTTTAAATTTATTTCCAAATAAATATGGCCTAAAATATGTTACAGACCAAACAATAGCTAAGAATTCCTTATCGATAGGCGAGTAGTTCTGTTCATGATCATTTAACGACCTAGATGCATAGCAAATTGGCTGACACACTTGAGTAAGCACAGCACCCATTGCAAAGTTCGAGGCATCTGTGAACAACGTAAATGGTTTTCCGAAATTTGGAAACCTGAGTATGGGGTAGTTGATGATGTTTTGTTTTAACGTTCCAAAGGCCTGTATGTATTCGGGATCGCTAATTTTTATCTTTGCACCTTTTTTCAAAAACCCAGTCATTGGATACGCTATTTACGAATAATCCAGTGACTCCAAGGAAGGTTTTTAGCTCTTTTTCCGACGATGGCAATTTGTAATTTTCTGGATTCGGTTTCATGCCTTCTTCCATTAATATATGAAGGAAAGAACATTTAGCAAACTGCACCTTCAGGTTATGTTTAGCAAGGACATTGAAAATCGTAGTAATGGCTTGGAGAAGTTCTTCGAAACTTGTGGAAAATATTAGAATATCGTCGAAATAGACGATACAGATCTTGTTTATATATTCCCTTAGTATTTCTTTCATCAGACTCTGGAACGTCGCTGGAGCGTTGTTGAGGCCAAAAGGCATCCGTGTAAATTCATATAAACCGTTTGGAGTTACAAATGCAGTTTTATGAATATCCTTTGGATACATCTTGAACTGATAGTATACTTTGGCTAAGTCCAAATTACTGAAATACTGGGCTCTCCCTAGCTTATCTAATATACTGTCGACATTAGGTAGAGGGTACTTGTCGTCGAACGTTATATCATTCAATCTTCTATAGTCTACACAAAGTCTGAATTTTTGTTCTCCTGTCTTACTTAACCTTTTTGCAACAATTACTATTATGGAAGAATATCTACTATTCGACTTCTTAACAATGCCTTGCTTCTCCATTTCTGTAACCTGTTTCCGAACTTTTTCTTCATGTTTCAGAGGCAGTCTATAAAGCCTTGCATTAATTTGTTGATCAGTGGTCGTTCTGATTTCATGCATGTTTGAATGCGTATTTGTAAGCTTATCCCCTTCTTTATAGATTAAACTCTCATACTGTTTTAATATTTTCGTTATTTCTTCTCTTTCTATTTGACTCAGATGTGAAGTGTCTAATTTCTGCTTTTTTTCATAACTTAATTCATAACTGTCTATTTTCTCGTAGTCTTCTGAATATACCTTTAAACTAGCAGTGTTTACTAAATTCATTATTTTCCTGCTTATATTTAATTCAGCTACGTTTTTTCTAATAATGTCCATTCCCAAAAGAAGATCATAGTCTTTATCTCTAAGTGACATTTTATACCATTTTAACTTACTATTAGAACTCATCCGAAATTCTTTGGGAACATCAGTAATAATCTTAACATGTTCCTTAGTTCTATTATTTATCGTGTTTATGAACATACATTTTTCTTCAAACACAGGAAAATAGCTACAGTCAACCCTTGAAGAAGCTATTATACTAACCGTGGAACCGGTTAGTAGCCTTATATTTAATATTACTTATCGCAAGATTACAAAATATTTTCTTCCCGAGGATTAATTCCGAAAATCCGTCGGCTCTATACTGTGAATCTCCCCACTAATGTAGGTACTCTCTCATTAGCAATATTAGCTCCTACGGACTTTACCTCCATCGGTTGCAGATTCTGACTATTATTCCTCGCCTGTTCTGAAGGATTAAATGTTTGGGATGAATGCTGTCTCGACTGGCTAGATCCATTATTACTACTATTTCTGCCCTGCCCAGAATTGTTACTCTGAACTCTATATTGCCTATCATTGTTCTGGTACCTGTTAGCATTATTTTGCGACCCTCTCTGTTCTGAAACTCTATTTTGTGATGATCTATTATCACCATTATTGCTAGCTCTCTCTGAGCCGACATTTCTCGAATGCTTGTCAACTTGGAAATTATTTGAATTATTTTTGTTAAATTTCCTTAAATTCCAGGCTTTATCTGGAATGTATGAACGCAAGATGGACAATATTGCATTCAAATCAAATTCATTCCTAATTTCTCTCGATAGCTGACCGATTGTTAATTTTTTTATTTTTGCTACCATTAAGTGCTTTACAGAATTAACAATATCGGCACTATTAGTTTCATATAACGCAAACTCATGGGCTTCTTTTAATAGTAAATCTAACTTATTACATAGTTCTAGGATACTATTTACTTTCAGGTTACTAATTTTTTATACCGTTGAAATCCACGATGGTGCGAAAATGCTGTATTAGATGACCCTTAGTGTCTTCCCACGTTCTTATCGGAATCGTATACAAAATACTATTTGCTGTCCCCACGATACAACATCAGTATATCGCCCTAAACATCTCCGCCTTTCGGTTATCAGGAACGGCTGTTAGATGGGTGTCCACACAAGTAAGGAATTGGGTCAGCTCGTCTTTCTCGCCGGAAAACTCCTTTATGTAAGAAATAGTTTTCCCTGTGGGTTCTGGTCTCCTCTGATTAAGTTGTTGATGGAAATCCTGTTGTTGCTTTTGAACAGCGGCTGTGTTGTTAAGTGCTTCCACCATGTTTTGCATCATCTGCTCCATGTTGTTATTTATAAACATCCCTCGGTTAGCAGTGAACAGTGACAGTCGCTTATCTTAACTCGACGCAATTTTGGACAAAAACTGAGTTCACTGGATATATTTTCGAGTGGTTCGTAAATGGAAACGCAAAGTTGACTTTTATGTACGATCACTTTTACACAACCGATTAGTAACTCCGTATTAAGCACTGATTTTAAGTGTGAATACCGTCACTTTTACACAAGCGTTTAGTAACACCGTGTGTGAATACCGTCGTGATTACTTTTTCAGGTTCGACTTAAATATCTTCCAATTTAGAAGAAACACACCGACAGCGTCAATTACATTTAATAACGAATGGAAAAATGAAACAAATCTGCTTTTGACGTCGTCTCGATTAAGACTGACTATTTTTTTTATTTGAACATATTACTTCATGTAATATCATAAACATAGATATGGTAAACGCATTCCGTTTCCTATGGCCTTCGGACAGCACCATTGACACCGGAATGTAATTGACACTTTTGTTATTCGTTGCGAAGCAACATAAATGTGCCGTCAGCAAGTTTGCTGACTTGCATTTGTGTAACTCACGCGGGCTGGATTGTTAGCTGGGGATTCGCATGCAGTATTTCCTCTATGTATTATCAAAAAAAGAGAAACAAACCGAACTGTCGAATTAAACTGTCGAAAACTGTTGAACCAAACTGTTGAATAAATATCGGCAAACAGCAGAAATGAAGACAAGAAGAGAATAATAAAACAACACGAAATTTAGCTTATGATTACAGTAAATTTTATTGTTCTATTTGTTAGTCTATTCGTTAGGGGGTCTAGAATTAAACTCTTCGATTTTTCCTAATTTACTCATACTTATCATCTACCTTAAGCTACCTTATGCTGACCTATGCATTCATGTTTTTTGTATTCAATTCCACGAGCGTTGTTTTTCTGAGGTCTGCGTAATATTATACGTTCAAATATCATATCACAACATTTTCTGTGGGAACATTTTTTGTTTGACAATTTTCTTTCGTCAGCATCACACCTTACTAACACCTCCTTCCTTAAAACGGTTTTATGGTTTTCTAACCCTTAAACTTGATTCGACTCGTCCCATTGTTATGGTCTCCGATGATGTCATTGAGGGTGATCTGGTTGGCTGTGGTAACTCTTTTATGTACCTCTTCTTTTTGCGATTAAAACATTTGTTGAATAGAGTGAGGGTTGTTCACCCTTCAGATCTACAGCCACACTTGTATACAGTTACCAATACTGCAATAAATGCTAAGGTGCCTCCGATTCCTGTAAAAACGCTTCTGGTTCTCTCTGGAATAGAATCTAACGCGTTTTCCCAGAAATGCTTCTGATTCTGTATGGCGATTGCTGGGTCATTAAGTCCTTCTACATTTTTTACCTTAATTTTATTTAAGGTGTTTAGTTCAACGGTCTAAATTTATCTAATTTAACATTAACGCAACAATCTTCGAGTTCGTTTGTATTAAATTTATCTCTCAATTCAATTTCTATTGGTTTACTTATCGTTCTTATACTAGAATCTACTGTGTTAAAAGTACATTTTTCGCCTAAAGGTAATATTCCTACATTACTAAGAGTTCCTTCAGTTTTTTTATTATTACAACAACAATTGTATTTTGTTTCTTGAGTAACAACAAATATAAACATGTTTGTTTTGATTTTGTATAACATGTCAATATCTGAATTGATTGTCTTTAAGTTACAGTTATTAGCTTTGTTGCGCATGAAAACATTTATTGCGCAGTTTGTAAAATCAAGAGTATTCTAATATAATTCAGTTTTGCATATAAAATTTCTATTAATTTCTTTACAGTCTTCCAGATTTTTTTTTTAAATTGTAAAATTCCTTATCTCTTCTTATTATTAAAAATTTATTAGGCACACCAATTAAAACTACACCGTTTGTTAAATCGAATTCTTCTTTTGTTACAATTGGTATTTGTAATAATATAATGATCTCTTGGTTCTTAACATAAGCTTTTATTTCAATTTCCTTTATAATATTTGCATAATTTTCTATGGTTGGTTCAAATAGAAGATAGTTGTCTAGGTGCAACTGGTTCAATTCATCAAGAAGTTGTAGTGGTTCAATTACACGGGGGTGAATAACCCCATTTTGAATAAAAAGTAAACTGTTTAAAATCTGTTCTATTTCTATTTCTAATTGTATAATCTTAAAATTTATCTTATTCATTATTTCGTTAAAATATGAGTGTATGGAATTAGTTTCCTGAATTTGTCTGCCTTCTGTCTTTATAAAATTTATTGAACTAGTTATTTCATTGATTTTGGTTGCGCTAACATTCTGAATTACTCCTACGTTGCTTACTTAATTTTGTCCTGATTCTTACATTTTCTTCCATCCCATTTTTAATTCTAAAATTCATTTGATTTGATTGTAATCACAGTTTCTGTGTAATATTCGGCGTCCTCATTATCCATGGTACCGAATAATGTTTTAAATCCAGCACCGATTATATTAACTAATCCCCTACGAAATCTTGTTTCCTTACCCATTATATTATAGATAACATGAACTCTATGCTCTAGCTTTATCAAATTATTCTTTACAATTTCTTAATACTTTTCACAATTGCTAATATTTTCCCTATATTCGTTTAAATTCCTGACACTTATTTTGTTAACTAATGTTACCTTGCTTCCTATTTCTCTGACAGGTCCTTTAAGGTTAAAATATAATCCGCTATTATTGGTTAGTTTCCTTATTTCGATGTTCCTGGCTGTAGTCCCGTACGGTCGAATGTTGGATTTATTTTGTTTTGGTTCTTTATTTCCTAACTTAATCAATACGTGAACTTGACAAACTTTTGATATCTTAAACGGTCCCCTAAAATTACTTTTTAACTTACCTTTTACTGAAGTTTTTACTAAACCTGTTGTCCTATTCTATACTCTACCGGTTTCCCTATGTGCTTATCATGTCGTACAATAGTTTTGCCTTTTGTTTTGAGTTCAAAGTCCTATTTCTAGCTTTTACTGATTTAATTAAGAGATTCGCTTTTAACTCATCTAAGTAGTCGAAAGTACTCTTCTCATAATTCTTGTCTAACTCACTAGGTTTGTTTGCCAAATTACCATACACGAGTTCATACGGAGTGCATCCGGGTGTGGTATGCACTGTTGTGTTATAGCAGAAACTTGCGTAAGGCATTCGTTCATGCCAATCTTGCATGTTATTTAATTCCTTTCCTGTAGCCTTTAAATATTCTAATAAACGACAGTGTGCCCTTTCTACACCACTATTAGCCTGGGGTGGGCTATACTAGTAGTGATGTGTTGCATTTTGAAAATTCTACAAAGCTCCTCAAATAGGGCGTTGCAAAATTCCATGCCGTTATCAGTCAATATTATTTTCGGCAATCCAAAATTTAGAATCCAATCATTGGTGATTGCTCTAGCTACTGTTTCCATTGCTTTATCTTTTAATGGTATAAATTTAATGAATTTTGATAGGTCATCCTGAATTGTCAAACCAAATTTATATCCATCTTTTGTTTGTTTAAGTGGGCAAATCAAATCCATAGATATTTGTTCGAGCGCTCTTTCTGCTGAGGTTACTATTTTCATTGGGTTTCGTTTTGTTTGCCTGGTTACTTTCTCTGTTTGGCAATGTTTGCAATTTCTTATGTATTCCTCAACTTCTTTTTGCATCCCTTTCCAGTAGTATTTCATCTTAAGTTTCTCATAGGTCCTCCTAGTAACCCATAATGACTTTCTTTTATTATGCTTTTTCTTTCTTCTAAATCGGTTATTTCTCTGCGAATATTATTTCTATTACATTCGTCTTCTCCTGGCTCCTAATGTGTAATTCTTCTACTTGTTCCTCTTCTAATTAAACTTCGCTACTTGGAAGAGCTGTATCATGCTATTAACTATTTCATCTATTAGTTGATCTACTTGTTCTAAGCTTTCTATTTCCTGATTATTACATTTCCCATTATCATTACCCTCTTCTTCCTGTTGCATCATCCTTACGTTCCGAGACAATTCATCTGCAACAACGTTTTCGCACCCTTTTTTATAACGGATCTCATACTCGAACTCCTCCAGTTTCAGCCTCTACCTGACGAGTCTAGATCCAGGATCTTTTACATTAAATAGCCAAGTCAATGGCCTGTGGTCTGTCTGAACGATGAATTTTCTCCCGTAAATGTAAGGTCTAAACTGCTTCGGTTCCCAAACTATGGCCAAGCACTCTTATTCAGTAGTGTTGTAATTCTGTTCGGCCCTATTTAGTGTCCTACTGACATACTGAATTGGTAAATCTTATGAACCGTGTTGTTGGCTGACAACAGGTCCTATTCCCTTGTTCGGGGCATCCGTTGTAATTGTAAATTTCTTTTCATAGTCTAGGTATTGTAGGACTGGAAATTTGGTAATTGCTTCTTTCAACTTTTCGAATGATTCCTGTTGCTCTCCTTAAATAATATATCTTTCTTTAGCAATTTATCTAGGGGCTCTACTATTTTACTAAAGTTTTTGACAAGCTTTCGGTAATATCCTACCATTCCTAAAAATGATTATTTTCCTTTCAGATTATATAACGGTTGCATTTTAACTATACTCTCTATCTTATTGGGATCAGGCTTCACGCTGTGGTCAGTTATCACATGACCAAGATACTGAACTTCCTTACGAAGGAATTCACATTTGTCTGGTTGCAACTTGAGATTAGCATTCCTTATTTGTTCAAGAACCTGCAATAATTTCTCATTATGTTCCGTCCTAATATTCCCTGTTACCTCTGATACTCTTTGTTTTTTGACCTCAAAGTCCTCTTAATTTCGTATTAAAAATAGTGGCCACACATTCACCATTGTTGTTTTTGGTTATACATTCTGGTATAATTATTCCTTCCTTTACTAACTGTCTTGGCACAACTATATCCTCTTTCTATTCATTACCATTTTTTATTTTTACAACTCTAAATGCTTCAGATCTTTGCTTCAGAAACTTTTCTTCGCTGAAATAATTTAAAGTTATTTCTTCGTACCTGTTTTTCAGTATACCTTCTTTATAATGGATGGAATAACCTACTTCCTTAAAAAGAAGGCTACCCAATATTCCATCATAATCCACAAGTAATCCATTTTCCACTACCTGAAACTTTATTTCTCTACTTATAGCTTTACCTTTGTTATTTGGAAATAAACAGATGTTCTAAGCTACCTCTCCCATAGTTTCTTGTAATCTACTCCCTAATACCTTAAACTGAATTATTCTATTTGTGTTTACTTCATGTTCATACACATGCTTAGCGCATATTAGCGATACTTCCGCTCCTGTGTCAATTATCATTCTTTTAATCTCGTTGTCAATTACCACGTTGACGTGAGGGCTTTCTGAATTACTCATCTTATTAAATACTGTTAAATTCCTAACATTGGAATCTTTTTTGAATTCTTTCTTATGCACATGTGAAGGATTGGAACTTGTCCTGGTCCTGGGTCACTTGAACGATTTCTCTGTGCGTTTTGCTTTTCCCTATCCTTCCTAGGTAATCTGCAGTTTCTGGTTTCTGACCTAGCTTGCCACAGTTAAAACATTTTGTTTCTGTATAATTAACCCTTGCTAAATTTCTACTCGAATAGCCCCTGTTAACATTTGATGTAAATAGGTTGAGCCGTTGCTCTTCCTCTTGAGCAAACCTACTCGCTTCCGCTTAAGTTTTAGGTTTTTGTGTCACCGTATGATGCTAATTTTTCCTGCAGTCCATTAATAATTACACTCTTAATATAATCTATCTGTCCTTTGGAATCTTCTTTTTTTATATTATGTAGTTTACTCTGCATCAATCTTCTTTCTAAAGTCTCGATTATTTGTGTATACAATGTCACAGATTCATTCTTATTTTGCCTAATACTAATTAACTTTCTGTGTAACCGAAGACTACTATGCGGCTTCCTAAAGACACCGTACAATTCTTTTTTCAACGAGTCCCAATCTTGTATATCTTTGTTCATTAGGATTGTAGTGGCGTTGTCACGAATGCTTGTTTTGATAAACTTAAAAAGTATTGATTTCAAATATGCCGATGCTAATTCCATAGCATCATTACACGCGTCAATGAAACTAAACATCTCATCACCGTTACTATTGAAAATAGGGATAAAGGATATTAGAACATTGATTGGTATTTTAGACATTATTGTGTTTAAATTTCCCGAATATTTAATATTTTGGTTAATTTCACTTTCTATCTCTTCCGATTCACTATCACTGCCGCTAAGGGACATAAAAGCTTTTCTACTGATCCACCTAGACAGTAATATCCAATATTTTCCCTCGTTTTCTTGTACCCACTTTAAACTTTTTCATTTAATCTCTCCTGAAGGGAGTTTAATTTGATACATCCACTAGGAGATGTAGGAGTTTAATATGTTTGAACTTATCTTTTAACCTTGCTACCGAGACAACTTTCTCTTTTCTTTATCCACTCTTTAAAATGTTATCAAACTTAATGTAAATCTACTTGCATAATTCATTAACTTACATAATAAAAATTATTATCAGCTTCATGGCAATCATCAGCGAGACGGCAATATTCATTTTAAGGTTCTGCAACAATTATTTTTTTTTTACTACACGTAGTTTACACAGCAACAATTAAGTGGATTAGGATATTTTCTTTTATTCCCGAATTTTTTTTTTTTTTTTTTTTTGAAGTAACTCGGTATCTCACCACTGCCATCAATTTTTTAAGTTACGCCTGGAGCGCTTCACAAATGATTACAATATTAAAAAAAACGTCACACGCAGGCTGGATTGTTAGCTGGGGATTCCCATCCAGTATTTCCTTTGTGTATTATCGAAAAAAGAGAAAAACCGAACTGTCGAATCAAGCTGTCGAATCAAGCTGTCGAATCAAGCTGTCGAAAACTGTCGAATCAAACTGTTGAATAAGTATCATCGAACAGCAGAAATAAAGACAATATGAGAGAAATAAAACAACACGAAATTTAGCTTAAATTTTTTTGTTCTATTTGTTAGTCTATTCGTTAGCGGGTCTAGAAATAAACTCTTCGATTTTTCCTTATTCACTCATACTTATCATCTACCTTAAACTACCTTATGCTGACCTATGCATTCATTTTTTTTGTATTCAATTCCACGAGCGTTGTTTTTCTCAGGCATTTCGTCGTCTGTGTAGTATTATACGTTGAAATATCATACCACAACATTTCCTGTGGGAACATTTTTTGTTTGACAATTTTCCTTCGTCAGCATCACACCTTCCTAACAATATATTTATACATAAATAATAAATATACACTGAAATTTTCAAAGGAAAAATTAAATTTTCAGCGAGCTATTCGCTATCTCCCAAGTCACAAAAAAGTCCTCTACTGCTGCAGTGATTGCGGTCTTCACCGTGGCTGAAATAAAAAAGAAAAATAAAAAAAAACATTATTAAACTTTTAAGCGTTTAAAGATAAAATGATTGATTTCGTTGTTATAAATAGATAAAAACAATACTTATAGCTAATCTGCTATTCCAGGACCATATATTTCACCATCCACTTCTTCAAAAAACACCTGCTGGGCTGTAGAAGCTATTTTTCGAGATGATTGGCACTCTTTCGAGGCAGCCTGTTGGCGAAGCTCTACTATTCCTGCTTCAAGTCCAGTTATCATTCGCATTACATTAAATATTTTAAAAATAGATGTATAGCCGTCATTGAATATTTAAGTAGCAAAGTAATTTAATAATTCAATAGTTTTGAGGCCACTGTCGAGGTGTTTTGGAGCAAAGTGTCAAATAAAACCATTGTAGCTTTCGCTATTATTCTGCGTATTATTACCCTTACATCTATCAGGCAATTCACCCCGAGACAAGTATTCGTATATTGGCTTCAGAGCTTTTTGAACATTGGGATCAAGTGGCAGATCTTATCAGTTGAACTCAAATGATGAAATGTAGCCCAGATTGCTTTATACATATCACCCACATTATCTTGATGTGTCATGATCGCTAGGCCGTAGTACTTTTAAAGTTTATTAATTAAGTTAACAGTTAATTTTAGCGTGGTTTTACTTTTTCCTCCTAAGTTCATATCGGCTTTTTTTTATATCATAATCCTTTATAAATGGCACTACCTCCATTACCAATATACCGCGAATATTTAACCCCGCATTTGCAAATCGGGCTTGTCTTTAACACTGTCAAATTACATTTTTGAAGCTGATCCTTTATGAGTTATTTCGTAATCATCTTCGTAAGCTTCAGGATTGCATAACTCTGACAGTAAGTAGACTTTACACACGAATCGATGATTTTCCTGCCGGATTTACCACACCAAAACGTAAAGAATGACAACGTTTTTTCCACGTGCCATCTCCCGAGGTTGTGAAATTTGTCTTTGAATTTTTTGTCTCTAATATCATCACAGATACTAAACTTCTATTTATTTCAAATGCATTTTCAATCACAGGCCCGGAATTGATGCACGAAACACCGCATTTACACATGACAGCAATATTGAATCCTAAG
Source organism: Volucella inanis (assembly GCA_907269105.1). NCBI lineage: Eukaryota > Metazoa > Arthropoda > Insecta > Diptera > Syrphidae > Volucella > Volucella inanis. Next base: position 22,462,782 of record OU026158.1, read on the forward strand.
CCTCGCGGACTTGCTTGATTAAGGTCCAGTTTTTCAGTGCTAAGTCAACTCCGAGTTAAGCTTTAGTTTACTAACTCGGGGCTAAAATTAATCCAGAGTTAACTCATGAAGCAGTTTTCCAGTGAAGGATTAATTTTAACTCCATGAGTGGTGGTTAAATTTGGCATCACTGCCATTGTACGTTCAGTTGTCAAAAAACTATCGAAATCTTTCATTCTCATCTGCTTATTGTTTATTGTTTTGTTTTTCTTTTTTCTTTGTTTGATGCATAACAATAACAATGAGCAAAAGAAGCTGCAATATTTCACAAAAATATAAGCGAAATCAACTTTTTTCCTTGCTATTTTTAAAATCTGTCAAACAAATTTGTTCAGTTAATCCAGAATTAACTGAGCAAATTTACTGAGTTAACTCGGTGTTAGCTCAGGATTAAAATCGACTGAAAAACATATTTCTGGAGTTAAATGGAGTTTAATCCTCAGATTCGGATGATCTCGCACTGAAAAACTGGTCCTAAAAGTCTTTTTTTTTATTCAAGTTAACTCGGTGTTAGCTCAGGATTAAAATTGACTGAAAAACATATTTCTGGAGTTAATCAGATTCGGATGATCTCGCACTGAAAAACTGGTCCGAAAAGTCATTTTTTTTTATACAAGTTTTACACATTTCTAAATTGCTAAAAAAAATTCCATAAAAAAAACCGAAGCAAACTGAATAATGCAATATCCATGAGTTGAATCAACCACAATATTACAATAATATCATTCAGCGGACGTACTGGTGTTCGCGGTAGACTGCTTGAATGCATGTTGATTTTCCATAGATTTTCGTTTTATTCAAACTGGGTTTGGTTTAAATGCAGAGGTCGATCACTCATTTTTACTAAAATAACTTACAAAGTGCTTAAAATAACAGTCACAGTAAAACTAAATGTGTCTGGCTCCGAAAACATGCGACGTAGTTAAAAACAAAAAATCCCTATTCATGTATTTCTGTATACCCGAATGGCAACAATAGAAAACAGAATCGTATTATAATATGTATGATGACGACAGTGATCGAACAATAACTCTGGTAGACCCCGTAGCAAACGTACCTTTCTAACCGCTGAGCGGCAACTCATTAGAAAGCCTTAACACAAAAACTATTTGAGATATTCGTTTGAAATTTTAGTGTTATTTTTAAAGGTATAGACTATCGAAATAATTTTTTTTCAAAACTTCATACTAGGTGTTCCTATTAATGTTTTAGCATTATAATAAACTAAATGTTCTTCTTCTATATTCTGTACCCTAACTTTCAAATTTTCACTTATGTCTTTAAGAGAAAAATCATAAATTTTTCCACTAGTTTAACCTATACATTTGAACTTTACTGCCACGAGCTCTTCACTAAAATTGAATACATTCATTTTAACTTCGATACTTTTCCTCTCAATGACTAATTTATAACTCTTCTTAAAATTGGTTTCCAATTAAAACAATTATGATCTTAAATAAAGAGAATGCTGGGCATCTTGTTACCTTTAGGTGCTGCGAGAACTTCTCAAGAATGTTTGTTATTTGTTGAATTTCCGCGTTGAATTCGTATGTTTATGATTTTATGTCCTCAGGTTAAAGTTTATGATTGCCTTCAGAGTTTTTTTTCATAAATATGTAAGCACTTTCATAAGGATCAAAATATAATAATTTATGATTTTCGTCAGAATTACATTAAAATATTATTTGTGAATTCCGTCAGAAATTTTTTGTAAGTACAATACAATACAATTTATTTCCCGTATCGAGAGCAAAATATTTCACCTTTGGCACCAAAATTTGTTATGTGTGACCCTTTATGGTAAAGAATTAATACGTACCAGCTTAATATTCTAATATATTAAGTGCTAGTTCAGAGATGTTGGATTTAACAGAGTGCTGGTTCAAAGATGTTGGATTAACCTAAATTACATGAAGAATGTCATCTACAATGAGACCTATGCATTCATATAAACCCTGGGAAGATAGAGATAAGAGATCATCGACGCTTCACCTATAATGATCGAATGTTTATGCAAGTATTCGAAATATAAAACCGATGTTTACGATTGTCGCATAACCATAAACGAACGAGACGACAAGGAATAGAAATGCAAGCGTACACAAAAATGTACGGCATCCGTTATAAAATATTGTCTTTCTTAAAATGTACTCGTAATACATTCCATGTAAATGCATAACAATACCAATTCAGGGATTACCATTACGATTCGTACATCAAAGGCATCAAGGGAAAGGTCAAGGAAATCAATAAATCAAACTAATAAATACTACCGAAATCATAACCACTAAAGATCTTTCTTAGGCCTTAGCATAAAAGTATAATAAGGATCATGAATAGATAAAAGCTGATGTAACCAGTCAATGCGAGTCAAAACAATAAAATAAAGCATTTCTACTTCACAAAAGGATTCTATCAAGTATAATAGTGAAAATCCCTTGACTTTGTTTATAGATTTGAGTCTGTCAAGAGAAAAATTAAAATTTTGAGTAATTCCTTGAGAAAACACAAAGCAGATGTTGTTCCATCCTATAGGATTATAACAGTTGTCAAAAAAGAGACAGTTCCAGGAAATTACGAATTCACGGAAATATTAGCTAGAGTGAAACTTTAAGACATGATGGATCTTACTGCAAGGCGGATTTTAGGAAGCGAAAGTGAGGGTGAATTAATTGCACTTTCAGAAATTCTTACATTACAAAGTAAGTGGGGCTGTAATGGATTATCTGGGAAAGGTGTCTACAAGCAAGTAAATATAGGGTGATAAAATAAAACACATAAATTTGAAAGTGAACTTAAAATTTTTACTATCGGTTAGAAGAACAATTCATGCCATTTACTTTTCGAGAATGATATCATGTAAATCTTGCCTACAACTACGTTTGAGGTGTTTCATTTGGTAGGTACAATTTTGGGCGACTTGTTCGAGCATAGCGACCGGTATCTCGCGGATAACACGAGTAATGTTGGCTTTCAAAGCGTCAATCGTAGCTGGCTTATTCCTGAAGACCTGAGACTTTACATATCCCAAGAGAAAATAATTTACAGTAGCAAAACGTGAAATTAAGTGCTCAACAAGTCCACTGTTTCATGGCTCGTAGTGTCGTCTTGTTGAAACCAGAGCTCACCGAGACCATTTACTTGAATTTCTGGAAGTACATAGTCCGTTAACATGGCACGGTAAAGGTAGCCATTGACGGTAACATTCTGATTTGCCTCATTTTTGAAGAAATATGGACCAATGATTCCACCAGCCAATAAACCACACCATACCGTTGTTTCTAATGAATATAATGGTAGCTCTTTTTACTCTTCGGGTTGCTCATCAGCCCAAATGTGGCGAGTTTTTTATTAATGTATCTATTGAGCCAGAAATCGGCTTCATCACTGAATAAAATTTCACGGTAAAACACCGGATTTTCATTGAGTTTTTCCAGAGCCCATTCACTGGAAATATGACGCAAATTTAAGTCGCCTAGCTTCAATTCTTGCACAAGTTGAATTTTGTACGCCTTTAGGCCGAGATCCTCACGTAAAATACGTCAAGTTGTCGAATACGCCAAGCCAAGCTGCTGAGAGTGACGACGAATCGATCTGTCACGGTCTTTGCGTACACTCTCAGCTACAGCTGCTATAGTCTCTTCACTACATGCTGGATGCTGTCTGTCTAACCGGTTGAGTGTCATCACTAATGTTAGCTAAGACTCAAATTTGCGATTGGTATTGGCATTAGTGGTTTCAGTAGGTCGATTGTCTAACCGGTTGAGTGTCATCACTAATGTAAGCTAAGACTCAAATTTGCGATTAGTATTTTCATTAGTGGTTTCAGTAGGTCGATTGTGCGCACCGTAAGTTCCTCGAATCGCACGAAAAACATTTCTTACAGAACGCTGATTTTCGTAATACAGCTGAATAATCGGGAGACGCTGTTGTAGTGTGAGTCTTTCCATGATGACTTGCCAAACAATACTGAACAAAAACGACAAAACAGTTTGATCGGAGTCACGCGTGATCTGTCAAAAAGAGCCTATTGAAAATCAAACCTCACAATGAATAAGCCTATATGTTTATGACCTCAATTATTCCACTGAGGCTTATCAGTTCAAATGGTGAACATTGAAGGAACCCTCGTCCATCATCAGTCCATTTATTCTGACCCATAATGTTCCAATATACAAGAAAACTGGAGAACTCGTAAAAAGTACAGTTAACGATATCAAAAGAGAAATGCAAAATAACACAAAAAAAAACTTCGACAATCAAGATGAAAATTTCCAAGGAATCAGACTTTTTTATTTAAATTTTTGGTCCGTTCACTGTTTTCTTCACTGTTTGAATTGAAATGAATCATATACTCACATTTGTATGTTTGATGCAAAAATGGTTATTTACTTTAATTGACCACTGTTTTGGTCGGGTAGCTTTTAGACACCCTGTTATTATTTTAATCATGCACTTTTGAATATTTTTCAAGAAAAAAAAATTATGTTTATCCCCTATAGTGAGAAAGTCTTATTTCAGCAGAAGATTCTGAAGCACCCTGAAAATCAATTTTCTCAAACTCCATAGCCCTGGGAATTTTCTTTAAGCGGAATCTTAAACGATATCTTCATTCGTTTAAGAGTTATGATATTTGCATTCAAAAAAGTCAAATTGAGATACTTTACGATGCACAGTGGTGCGAAAACATCAATTTCGCGAAAAAAAAATTCATTTTAACTGCGGATCCGTTTTAATATACCATATTAGTCGTTCCACTTTTATATGGCTTATATGATATTAACGAAATGTATATAGTGTATTCTTCTTATTCGTCACGAATCAGGAATACGCAAGGTGTATCAGGTGTACCGGTACGAGCGTCAAGATATAAATGTCTCGATAAGGAACATTCATTGTGAGCGGGCCTTAATTTTTTTGTTTGGTTGCTATGACACCTCTCAAACATTTCTAGTATACATCAAGTCATTGAGCAAACAATATCATTTCTTTTCATCGTATTAAAAATGTCGAATTTTGTACCAGTAAATGATGATTTGCGGAAAGCATTAATTTTTTGTTTTTATTTGAAGAAAAGTGCATCAAATGCTTGTCGAGGCATATGGTTATCATATGCCATATATTGGATAAAGATGACACTTTGACCAAGCTATAAATGGCAGGAATGTTAAATGTTGCACAACAAATAATTTCTGACCGTTTAAAAGCTATGGGAACGATCCGAAAGTTTGGAAAATGGGTGCCACATGAATTGAATGAAAGGAAGATGGAAAACCGAAAAACCATTTCTGAAATTTTACTTCAAAGACACGATAAAAAATCAGTCTTGCATCAAATTGTTATTGGTGATGAAAAACTGATCTATTTTTAGAATCCTAAACGAAAAAAATCATGGGTTAATCCGTTCGGCAAGAGGACAATGCTGTGTGTCTGGTGGGACCAGAAAGGTGTGGTGTACCACGACCTCCTAAAACCTGATGAAATCGTTAATACAGATCGCTACCGGCAACAAAAAATCAATTTGAACCATGCATTGATCGAAAAACGACCAGAATGGGCAAGGTAATTCTGCTCCATGACAATGCACCTACACACAAAGCAAAACTGGTTCAGGATGCAACCAAAGTACTTGGCTGGGAGCTGCTATCCCACCCGCCGTATTCACCAGACTTGGCTCCTTCCGACTACCAATTGTTTTCATCGATGGGACAAGCATTAGCTGAGCAGCACTTCGAATCCTACGAGGTATGTAGTGGTACGTACACTTAAATGAATCTGCCTAAAAAAGATGTAAGGTATAATTTACCTTTATAGGATTTTGTACAGAAATAAGCTTTCTGGTCATATGCTGAACTGTTTAAAAAAAACCTAAAACTCGTGTTAAACATTAATAATATTAGCATAGAATGTAATTTAATACGCTTTAGAATTAACTTTGGTTAAAACTTAGTTTGAAACTTTTTTACAACTTCATGAACAAGTTTGGTCCCATTTTATACATTTGTAGTCATTGTGTGCACATATGCCTATGTATGTATAAAATGTATGTTCGTAGGTAGAACTCCTTTAAAAATGTAAGAGTTTTTTAAGATCTTGGTAAAAACATAATTTGTTTTTGGTTTTAGGTTCTGTGAGAAAGATATGTACATAAGGAGTGGAAGTCACCAGTAGAATGTGGGTGAGGTGTCGGAATGAGGTGAGGTGGAATGTGTTGATATGACCTGTAAAAATTATTTCGGGCTTCCTGTGACTCGGTTAAAATCCCTATCGGTAGTATCGCAGCTGGAATAATGGTGGCTCCGTGCCACAGAATCTTGTGTACTGTATAGGACATGTTGTCTCAATTATACAAGTTTACGTATAAGGCCCAAGTTTCTAGGCAATATTTTCCAAATTTGACTGTGTCTACAGCAGCACCACTATTGATAACACCGAGAAAAATTCCGAGGCGGGGAATCAGTTCTTCACTCACACCAGTAATATTAGCGGTAGTTTGTGGATCCTAAAAAAATCGACACGATGTGTTGATGTTGTTGTTGAATTTGTTCGGAATTTCTTTCCTTGTGTACCTTTACGCAATTTTCAAGATAAACTCAATAAATCGTCAGATTCAGGGAGGTTTCTTTAAAATTTAAAATCGTTCATCTGTGAAGGTTTCGCCTTGCATATGGGTGAAACTGCCATGTATGTTGTTTCAGTTACTGTCTGAAAAACTTTTCCGTCGATCATTAATACAATCAATTCACGATGAATTCTGAAAGTTTTATCATGAAGGACAATAATTGATTCAATTAACTGTGAAATCTCTTGCTTCACTCGTTCAATTTCTTTCTAGATGGTGACAGGCATTTTTTGTATGAATTCGAATTTCAAAGGTATGCATAATCTTGCCGACGCTAGCCTTGGATTTTTCCATTGAGTTAGATTAGAGTTGTTTTTGTAACAGACCCATTTAGAAACTAGAAACTAGCCATGAGCTTCATGGCTGATAGAATCTAATTGAGTTTAAGTTTAAGTCATCAAGATTCTCTTCATGGTATGGTCAAGCAATGAGAGATACTACCAAATTTTCATGATAACACAGTATTTTAATTTTCAGTACTCAAGTATGTCAAGCCCTTCTTCTTTTGCCGACTTCCTCAAATTTTCATACTGATGTTTTGAATGAGAGGCCCCCGCCATTGTTAGTTGTTCAAAAACATTTTCTTCTAGGTTTTTAATTTTCATGTGTTGCCTTCTTAAGCCACACTCTTTAAAAGGCTTTCATGTGAGTTACACAAATGCAAGTCAGCAAACATGCTTCGCAACGAATAACAAAAGTGTCAATTACATTCCGGTGTCAATGGTGCTGTATATAGTTAGTCTTAATCGAGACGACACCAAAAGCAGAGTAGTTTCATTTTTCAATTCGTCAATAAATGTAATTGGCGCTGTCGGTGTGTTTCTTCTAAATTGGAAGATATTTAAGTCGAACCTGAAAAAGTAATCACGACAATTTAGTAACAATCGTGTTACTAAACGATTATGTAAAAGTGACAGTATTCACACTTAAAATCAGTGCTTAATACGGAGTTACTAATCGATTGTGTAAAAGTGATCGTACATAAAAATCAACTTTTCGTTTCCATCCACGAACCACTCGAAAATATATCCAGTGAACTCAGTTTTTGTCTAAAATTGCGTCGAGTCAAAATAAGCGACTGTCACTGTTCACTGCTAACCGAGGTATGTTTATAAATAACAACATGGAGCAGATGGTGCAAAGCATGGTGAAAGCACTTAACAACATAGCCGTTGTTCAAAAGCAACAACAGGACTTCCGGCAACAACGTAATCAGAGGAGACCAGAACCCACAGAGAAAACTATTTCTTACATAAAGGAGTATACCGGCGAGAAAGACGAGCTGACCCAATTCCTTACTTGTGTGGACACCCATCAAACAGCCGTTCCTGATAACCGAAAGGCGGAGATGTTTAGGGCGATATACTGATGTTGTATCGTGGGGACAGCAGATAGTATTTTGTATACGATGCCGATAACAACGTGGGAAGACACCAAGGGTCATCTAATACAGCATTTTCGCCCCATCATGCATTTCAATGGCATATTACTTAAAATTAGTAACCTGAAAGTAAATAATATCTTAGAACTATGTAATAAGTTAGAGTTACTGTTAAAAGAAGCCCATGAGTATGCGTTATATGAAACTAATAGTGCCGATATTGTTAATTCTGTAAAGCACTTAATGGTAGCAAAAATAAAAGAATTAACAATCGGTCAGTTATCGAGAGAAATTAGGAATGAATTTAATTTAAATGCAATACTGTCCATCTTGCGTTCATAAATTCCAGATAGTGCCTGGAATTTAAGGAAATTTAACAAAAATAATTCAAATAATTTCAAAGTTGACAAGCATTCGAGAAATGTCGACTCAGAGAGAGCTAGCAATAATGGTGATAATAGATCATCACAAAATAGAGTTTCAGAACAGAGAGGGTCGCAAAATAATACTAACAGATACCAGAACAATGATAGGCAATATAGAAATCAGAGTAACAATTCAGGGCAGAGCAGAAATAGTAGTAATAATAATAATTAACCTACATTAGTGGGGAGATTCACGGATTTTCGGAATTAAGCCTCGGGAACAAAATATTTTGTATTCTTACGATAAGTAATATTAAATATAAGGCTACTAACCGGTTCCACGGTTAGTATAATAAATTCATCAAGGGTTGATTGTAGCTATTTTCCTGTGTTTAAAGAAAAATGTATTTTCATAAACACGATAAATAATAGAACTAAGGAACATGTTAAGATTATTATTACTGATGTTCCCAAAGAATTTCGGATGAGTTCTAATAGTAAGTTAAAATGGTATAAAATGTCACTTAGAGATAAAGACTATGATCTTCTTTTGGGAATGGACATTATTAGAAAAAACGTAGCTGAATTAAATATAAGCAGGAAAATAATGAATTTAGTAAACACTGCTAGTTTAAAGTTATATTCAGAAGACTACGAGAAAATAGACAGTTATGAATTAAATTATGAAAAAAAGCAGAAATTAGACACTTCACATCTGAGTCAAATAGAAAGAGAAGAAATAACGAAAATATTAAAACAGTATGAGAGTTTAATCTATAAAGAAGGGGATAAGCTTACAAATACGGATTCAAACATGCATGAAATCAGAACGACCACTGATCAACAAATTAATGCAAGGCCTTATAGACTGCCTCCGAAACATGAAGAAAAAGTTCGGAAACAGGTTACAGAAATGGAGAAGCAGGGAGAGCCCAGTATTTCAGTAATTTGGACTTAGCCAAAGTATACTATCAGATCAAGATGTATCCAAAGGATATTCATAAAACTGCATTTGTAACTCCAAATGGTTTATATGAATTTACACGTATGCCTTTTGGCTGACGAACGAAATACTAAGGGAATACAAGATCTGTATCGAAACTTCTACAAGTTTCAAAGAACATCTCCAAGCCATTACTACGATTTTCAATGTCCTTGCTAAACATAACCTGAAGGTGCAATTTGATAAATATTCCTTACTTCAAAAAGACACGGAATCTTTGGGCCATATAATAACAGAAGAAGGCATGAAACCGAATCCAGAAAAGGTCAAATGTAGAGCAAATTACAAATTTCCATCGTCGGAAAAAAAGCTAAAAGCGTTCCTTGGAGTCATTGGATTTTATCGAAAATTTGTAAAAAATTATTCGTAAATAGCGTATCCAATGACTGGGTTTTTGAAAAAAGGAGCAAAGATAAAAATTAGCGATCGCGAATACATCTAGGCCTTTGGAACGTGAAAACAAAACATCATCAACTACCCCATACTTAGGTTTTCAAATTTCAGAAAACCATTTACGTTGTTCACAGATGCCTCGAACTTTGTAATGGGTGCTTACCAAGAGGGTCAGCCAATTTGCTATGCATCTAGGTCGTTAAATGATCATGAACAGAACTACTCGCCTACCGATAAGGAATTCTTAGCTATTGTTTGGTCTGTAACATATTTTAAGCCATATTTATGGGGAAATAAATTTAAAATCATTACTGACCATCAACCCATAAAGTATTTGAACAAAAAAAATACAACGAAAAAGAGTTCTCCGCTAGAAATCAGCGGTGGCTTCTTAAGTTGCCTGAGTTCAATTACGATATCGAATATACCAGGGGAAAGGAAAATTGAGTAGCGGATTTTTTAATCCGTATGAAAGATGTCGACCAAATAGATGAGGAAACCGAATCGAACCAGGCAACAGTTCATTCTGCCTCTGAACAACAAGTAGATCATTTTCCTATAAAGGAAGTTATTGGTAATAAATGCAAAACCCAATTAATTCTAACAAATTCTGTTTCGGCACAGGAGGAGGTAATCCATGGTAGAAAAATTATGCAATTTGATATGACTAAAAATAACTCATATTGGGAAGAGCTCTTCAAGAGAGTGTTACAAAAGGGAATTGTAGGTATTTATACCAAACTGCCGTACACCGAGTAGAATAAAATTCAACAATGTCTGATAAGTCTTTTTGGAGGAAATAAAAATATCTAGTTTATTAAGTACACGTTAAGAGCTCAAGAAATCAGAACTGAGTCAGAAATTTGCAAGCAGATTTCACTTTATCATGTAAGAGAAAGTAATCACTGAGGGATTTCGGAAACTTATCACACACTTAAAAACAGATTGTATAGGGTTTTCTAATAACGACTTGAAAATTTTTTTTTTTAAATAAAAGGCAAACCATCTGAGATATTTCAAAAACTTTATTACTACTACTACTACTATTACTACTACTATACCAAAACATTTATGAATGGAACTCGACTTCGTTCATATGGCCAACGCGGGCACGTTTTCAGCGGTCGATTCGTTGGACCCAATTTTCAAAGACTCGGCCACAACAACATCGCCGGCGTGTTGGCATAAACCAATGACTTAACGTAGCCCCATAGAAAATAGTCAAGCGGCGTTAAATCGCACAAACGTGGCGGCCAATCGACTGGCCCATGTCTTGAGATAACACGCTCACCACATGTCGTCCAAGTCCATATCTTCCAATTCGGGCCAAAAATAATCGGTGACCATTGCGCGATAATGCTGACAGTAACGTGACGATCGTTATCGTCGACGAAAAAATATGGCCCAATAACTCCGCCGGCATGTAAACCGCACCAAACAGTTATTTTTTGTGGATGAAGAGATGGGTTTTCACCCGACCAATAAAGCATATTTTGCTTATTGACGAACCCATTGAGTAAAAAATGAGCTTCGTTACTGAAGATGATTTTGCGATGAAATTCATCATCTTGGCGCATCTTCTCCAGAACCCAATCAGAGAACGTAGCTTGTTAGTGGACTTTATTATAATGAAAATGTTGAGTTAACTGAATAAATTGACAGTAAACGGTTTGATAATTAGTGAAAGAGTGGGTTCACAAATTAAATTCAAAGTTGTCAAGCAAGTCCCTATTGAAAAACCCTATATTACCCAGGACTTATGAGAGAAATTTCGAAAGTTATTGGAAACTGCCAAACATGTCAGGAAGGGAAGTACGATAGCAAACCTCTCAAACCAAAATTTAAAAGATCAGAAACTCCTTCTAAAGCCAATGAAATTCTGCATATGGACATTTATCATTTAAATAAGCTTTTCTTCCTTACTTTCATTGATAAGCTAACAAAGCAGGCATATGCATACAGTTTGAACAGTAAAAATTGGGTTAGTAAAGTATAATTAAATGAGGACCATTTAACAAAGTTCGATAAACCTAGAAAAATTATTTGCGAAAATGAATTCAAACCTGAAAATTTTAAGAATTTTTCAAGGAAAATGACATCGAAGTTCAATTTACCATACCGAATTCTCACACTGGAAACTCTGATATTGAACGCTTCCATTCCACTTTACTAGAAATTCTACTAACAATTAAAGACCAAGAACTTACAACTGTCCGGAAAGTGCACAAAGCCGTTTTAGTTTACAATAACCGCCACCATTCTACAATTGGAATGAGTCCGAATCAAGACAGACCCGGAAGTATTTGTTACTAACATTTCAAAACAGAAAGATAAAATTTTAAATAAGAGGAATGTAACTAGGGAAGATTATGAAGAAAATAGGCATGAAGGTTTTATTAGAAATTACAAACATTTAAGGCACAAAAATGAACCTTATTATAGAAAAAATAAATTAGTATATATTCATCCCACCACAGTTAAAAGACCAAATAAATTTACAGGTACAGAATTGGCTTGTGATACTACTATCCATGTTGATAACCGTGACAGCAGAACAATCATCCCTGCTAATAACACCGATACAGAGTGAGCAAGGTTATGTTACCCTATACCAAGGATCTGTCCAATTTATAAACAATTCCCAAACGATTATACATGTAATAGATACTTTGGAAATTGTAGCTTTAGTAGAGTCTGCTGAAATGAATCTTCAAAAACTTAATTTAATGAAGAATGGGCAAAAGTCAAGGCGTTAACACTCCCAATTCGGAAAAAAAGAGGTCTTATGCATTTCATTGGAACTGGTCAGAAATGGCTATTCGGAACAATGGATGACCAAGATAAGATAGATATTGCTGAACATATTAAAATAGTCGAAACGAATGACAATGCTGCTATAGAAAATTTGAACAAACAAATAGGTATAAATCAAAAATTCATGAATAATATAAATTATATGAAGACAATGGTATTAGAAGATAGGCAACATATAAGGGATGTTTATAATGTCGTCATAGATAGTCAAAGAAATATAACATTGAAGTTATACAAACTTTGAAAGTAAAGATTCTCGAAGAAAAAATTAATAATATTTTAGACAATGTAGCATCTGCAAAACAGGGATTATTATACCCAAGTATTTTAACAAACGAACTATTAGACGTTGTAGAATTAGACTACTTTAAGCTAAAGCATGCCAAGATAGGAGCTATTCAATTAAACAATACGAAACTTGTCTTAGCAAACTAAGTTACCTAAAGATTACATTTAGACAACACTAAAGATGATAATTCCTATTCCTTATAAAAATTTTAAGGATTTTGACATCAAGCCAATAAATTATGTTGACATAGATAGATAGATTTATTTTTACGTATAATATTTTACAAATTGGCTTGTTACCGCACATTTTACAATACAGGGATTCGATATACTATCTTTCCACTGAATTATTATAATTTTTAACAGGAAAAAAAAAATTTTAATAAAAATAAGAATTTTAGAAGGAAACCCGAGTAAAACCTTCCATATAGAGAAAAAAATAGCACATTAACATGCAGATGATATATAAATAATTAAATAAATAAGTAGGTAAATAAATAAATAAATAAATAAATTAATTAATTAAGAATAAGAAATTAAATAAATAAATAAATTTATTAATTAATTAATTAATAGATCAAATTAAGCAAATAAATATACATATAAATCCAATTAATTTAACAAATAATTAAACAAATGAAAACAAACTAAATGAGTAAGTAAACTCAACAATAAATATATAACTTAGTCGCATTTAATTAGCGCGTAATTCATTTATGACAGGGTTATCAGCAAAACTACATCGTTCGACAAATTAAGATTTTAGTTTTCTAATTCTTTCATAAATCAGTTCAACATTCGCTTTAATGTGCAGATCTAAGGTAGAATGATGCCAGGGTAATTTAAGCATCATTTTTAAAACTTTGTTTTGGCATAATTGTAGTTTTTTTATGTGGCATTTTTTACAATCACCCCAGACTTGGCTTTCATATAACAGAATCGCTTAAAAAATTACTTTATAGATTATAACCTTGTTTTTTGTTGAAAGGGATGATTTTCTATTTATGAATGGATACAACGTTTTGATGACAATACCTATTTTCTTTACAGTTCTGTTTGTGTTCTGTAAATGTTAGTTTTGTATCTAGATGAATACCTAAATATCTAACACAAGTCAAGGAATGTTTACCCCATTAATTCGTAATTAAGTGGAAGGTAAAAAGCAACACTTCCTTTTTCTGGTAAAAAAGATAGCTTGCATTTTATCTTCATTCAATTTAATTTTCCACTTTGAATAATATTTCCTTAATACTTCTATCGCATTCTTGAGGCTGCTTTCAATATTGGAAGCGAGCTCATGCGAAGAATATATTGCTGTGTCATCAGTAAAAATGGCTGCTTCAAAATTGAGCAAGTAAGGGAAATCAGAGGTGTAGAGGTTATATAGAACAGGACCTAGAACTGAACCTTGGGGAACACCAGAATCGAACGATATTAAATATGAGACTCCACAGTTAACATGAACTTTAAAACAACGGCCAGATAGAAAACTTTGGACCTTTCCACAAATATATGACGGAAAGTTATAATTTATCATTTTAAATATAAGACCGTTATGCCACAAAGTATCGAATGCCTTTTCAATGTCTAATAGCACCATTCCAGTAGATTTACCTGCTGAGCGATTTGCTTTCACATGTTTACAAATTCTAAGAACTTGATGCGAGGTATTATGATATTGCCTAAAACCAAATTGTTCATTAATAAATATATTATTATCACAGATATGCTTGAGAATTTGGTATTTCAGAACTTTTTCCAGTATTTTGCTGAGGCTACTAAGCAAACTTATTGGCCTGTAACTTTCAGGACTTTCAGGTGGCTTACCGGCTTTGAACACCGGTACAATTTTGGCTAACTTCCAAACGTCAGGAAAATACTCCATTTTTAAACAAGCATCAATAAGGAATGATAGATATTTTATTCCGGACTTGGGAAAATTTTTGATGTATATGTTTTTAATACAGTCAGTTCCGCCTGTTTTTCTTATTTTTAGATCTTTAACTATACATTGAAAATCTTCATGTGAAACAAAACCTACTGAAGTACTTTGAGAGACTCTATCAGAAAAAAATCCTAACATCCGAAAAATATGTGTTATTAGAGACTTTTAGGAAAGGCAATTGTTTTCTTTTATTTTTTATTACCTTAACTATGTTCCAAAAAGGTCTGGCATTTTTTTCTAGTGACTTAAGTTTATTATTCCATAGTTTATTGCGAACGTGCAGTATTTTTTAGGATATAAGTTTGTTGAGATTCGATACCTCATATTTGTAAAAGGGGTCCCTATATCTCTGCCAGTTTTTCCGATATCGGTTCCTTAATTTTATAAGCTCCAAAATGTAGGAAAAAGCTTAATGTAAAATTCATTTATAGGTTTTTTAGGAACACTGTTTTCAGCAGCATTCAATATGATCGACGAAAGCTGATTTAAAACGGTGTCAACAGTTCCTTTAGTACAAACGCTTTCTAAGTTTATCGGTTCATTTCGAAACAAATAATTAATTTCTGAACGAAAACGTGACCAGTTTGTATTTTTTAAATCCTCTATGTATTGCGCTTGTTTTACCCCTGGGCTACGAAGTTTACAAAAAACAGGCATATGATCGGAACTAAGCACGTTTGGTTGGGCTATAAGGTAAGGAGTATTAGTAACGAAAAAATCAAGCACAGATGGATGACCACGTGAACCACACGGAAAGGAGGTGGGACTAGGGGGAAACACAACAGTCACTGGCAAGGTAAGACATAGACATGACAATATTTTACCCCATGAGTTAGCTTTTACACAACCCCAATCACGATGCCTGCAATTGAAGTCACCTCCAACCAGAACTTGACCATTCACAGCAAATAACCTATGGAAGTCGTTTTTCACGGCTATTCTTTTGTCTTGAGAAGCGCTCCCCCCTGGAAAATATATACAAAATATCTTTATAATTCCCTGATTGTTTAAATTAAGTTCAATTCCTATATTTACATTCAGGTAAAAGCGAATGTTCAATTGATCTTTTAATTAATATGGCAACCCCTCCACCATGGTTTCAGTAACCAAAGCAATATCAATGTTACTACTGTTTAAGAAATAGATAAACTCAATAATCTTGCCGCGAATACCTCTCGCATTCCAAGTTAATATTCTTAGATTTCTATCTACCATATTATTTAACATAAGGGTATAAAAACTTGGTAGCTAAACTGCGATGACGTTAAAATGGTCTAATTTAGTTTTGCAACCAGCTTACTTTGAAATCATTTTCATACATAAGGTATTAATCTCTTCTGCTGTAAGCAATGTGTTGGAACTGTTACCAGGTATGTTGTCGGAAGTGTTGCTGGAGTTGTTGCTACATATGTTGCTAGATATGTTGCTAGATATGTTGCTAGATATGTTGCTAGATATGTTGCTAGAGATGTTGCTGTACCTATTTCCATTTGTGTAAGTCTCCCATGCATTTGTTGATTGTGATTGGGAGTTTAGCCGTATTTCTCTGCCAGGGGAGAAATGTTGACGTGGCTGCGGCAGTGCAGGAAAATCAGACATTGACGAAAATGAAACTTGTGTGCAAGCGGGGATTGCAGAAACACGTGATGTATGAGGAGCTTTGAGTCGAAAAGAGCTTTTAAGCTTTGTAGATTCCTCTTTCAACTCTAAGTATTTGGTTCTGCTAACACACGTTTGGTCGGTGGATTTGTGAGCACCTCTACAATTAGCGCATCTCAGCAAAGCTGCATTATCACACTCCGCAGTCTTATGTGAACCGGCGCATACAGTTCAATTTAATGGAACCATTTTCTAAACACACAATGTAAATAGTGTCACTGTAGTGTTCCTAGGTTTTTTTAATTTTTGCACAAATTTAATTGGCGGAATAAACACTTTTTTTATATTGCGTGAGATCACTTCATCCATATCATCTGTGTCACTGTCCGGATGACATCGAAGAGGACTCCAGTAGGTAGTTCTGGAGCCCTTACGTACACCTTTGTTAATCTATTACGTTTAGAAATTTTGAAAATCTACGAGAGTTGTGGGTGAGAATCAAATTTAATTAACATGTACGGATGAAAGCTCCGGGTAGACTGATTATGTTGAAATAAATGACAACAGATATGACTATAATCAAGATAACTTAAATATACAGAGTCTAAAGTAAATTAATAACTTTCTACTCTTTTAATTGTCATACTTGTGGTAGTAACTATAGTTGTAATAATATGTAAAAACAATAAGAAATAAAAACAATGAAAGATGGAATTCAGGAGAATTCTTTGTCAAAGGGGGGTGAAGTTACACAAATGCGAGTCAGCAAACTTGCTGAAGGCATATTTATGTTGTTTCGCAACGAATAACAAAAGTGTCAATTACATTCCGGTGTCAATGGTGCTGTCTGAAGGCCATCGGAAACGGAATGCGTTGTTTATGATATGACATGAAGTAATATGTTCAAATAAAGAAAATAGGCGGTCTTAATGGAGACGACGCCAAAAGCAGAGTAGTTTCATTTTTCCATTCGTTAATAAATGTAATTCGTACGACCGCTTTTGGCTATAGTATCAGTATTACTTATAGAGCTAAGAGCATGTATTTGTCAGCAAAGCCTCCTTTTTTTAATGAAACAATCTTTATTTCGGCTTTCTTCCTTCCAATTTAATACATGGGCTGAAAAGTCAGTGTCGTTTCTAAGAGAGGGCACCACTTGAATTAAATCCATTTTCAGTTAGTACCAACCTTCAAAAGATACGTGTATAAATTTGACAGCTGTCGGACGATTAGTTCTCGAGATATAGCGTTGTGAGTGAAGCAACTTTTGTTATTGTGAAAAAAAATGGATTCAAAGCAATTTCGTGTGTTAATTTATCATTGCTTTTTGATGGGAAAAAATGCAGCCGATGCAAAGAAATGGCTTGATAAGTGTTACCCGGACCAGCCGAACGAACCATTCGCAAGTGAATTGAAAAATTTAAAAGTGGTCATACAAGCACCGAAGATGATGCACGCAGTGGACGTCCAAAAGAGGCTGTTTCAGATGAAAACATCAAAAAAGTCCACAAAATGATTACAAATGACCGTAAAGTGAAGTTG
This sequence comes from Volucella inanis, assembly GCA_907269105.1. NCBI lineage: Eukaryota > Metazoa > Arthropoda > Insecta > Diptera > Syrphidae > Volucella > Volucella inanis. The sequence goes on from OU026158.1 coordinate 22,480,773, forward strand.
ATCGAGATAGCTGAGGCTCTGAAGATATCAAAAGAACTTGTTGGATATATCATACACGATCATTTGGACATGCGAAAGCTCAGTTCAAAGTGGGTGCCAAGTTTGCTCACAGTCGACCAAAAGCAACAACGTGTTGATGATTCAGAGGAGTGTTTAAAGATGTTCAACCGCAATAAAGCCGAATTTTTGTGTCGGTATGTGACAATGAATGAAACTTGTCCCCATCACTTCACACCAGAGTCAAGTCGGCAGCCAGCTGAGTCGCGATCAGGCGACGAACCTCGTCCAAAACGACCAAAAATTCAACAGTCGGCTTACAAGGTTATTGCATCCGTATTTTGGGATACACATGGAATAATTTTCATCGACTATTTCCAAAAGGGGCAGGCTATCAACAGCGACTATTACATTGCGTTGTTGGAGCGTTTGAAGGACGAAATCGCAGAAAAACGGCAGCATTTGAAGAAAAAGAAAGTGCTGTTTCATCAAGACAACGCACCGTGTCACAAATCGATAAAAACGATGGCAAAATTGAATGAATTTGGTTACGAATTGCTTCCCCACCCACCGTATTCTCCAGATTTGGCCCCCAGCGACTATTTCCTATTCGCACACCTCAAAAGAATGCTCGCCGGAAAGAGATTTAAGACCGATAAAGAATTAATCGCCGAAATAGAGGCCCATTTTGAGGCTTAACCGAAATCGTACTACAAAACTGGTATCAAAAGATTGAAAAATCGTTTCAATCAGTGTATCGCCCTCGAAGGCAACTATATTGATAAATAAAGTTGAATTTTTCATCTGGTGTTAGATAGGGGAAATTAGATTTCACTTTCTTTACGCACTTCACAATATCACGGTCACTGCCTAAAATTATTTCTACTATTTCGCTACAGGTCAATTGGAAAGTTTCCATCGTGAGATATATTTATAAGTATGATACATATATGTACGTACATATATACGTACGTATTAGTTCGAAGAAACTATAACAACCGAATGAGAAAAAATCAAATAGCTTTGGTGAAATCTCCATATAAAGAGAGACTTGAACAGAACAGATTTTTCAACGGCATTATTGAACTGATAAACGGAGAAACAAGTTGACGCAGCTTGAAATGGTTCAGTTTCTTAGGAAAGAGTCTAAAAAATATTTTCAAATAAGAAACAAAACGGAGGAGTGTAGAGCACGTTAATTTTGCTCTACTGAACTTTTGCAGATATTGATTTTTCGACTGAAGAAGAAGAATTAGAAAATAAAAATTTTGATAACTTTAAAGTTCTCTTCAAACATGCTGTATAACGTATTTAATTTTTTTAAATTATTATCAACTTGACGCAGAAAAGATCTTAACCAGAATACAATTGTATTCTAGTTAATCGTATATCCAATCGTAAAAATGGTCACATAATTTAGCGACTTATACATTTCAACAAAATGTATTATCCAATTCATATATTTTTAGAATACAAAGCCACTTAGTGTTTCAAAAAATTTGAAAATTTTGATTGCCTTCGCCTCTCACACCACTGTGCGACGTTGACAAATTCGTCCACAAATCCCTAGCTTTTAAAAGTCATCGCCATCTGGCTGACATACAATATGTATGCAAGTGCATTTCAAATGAGGATCATTCTAATCTAACCTTACCTAAAATATAGGATATTTGTATTCTGTATTTGCATTAAACCAGTGAATAATTTTTTTTTATAAGAGTTGAGCAACAAATCCCATACGGTAATTTAATAAAAACTTAACTTACAAACAAGTTTATATGATAAACATATTTTGTGTGTGAAAATATAATCTTTTTGACTAGTGTATTTATATCGCATTAAATTTTAGGTATACGTGAGTCGAACCATTCTTTTACACGTACAAGCATTAAGCACTTCATATGTAGATGAACAAAAGAATCCCTTTTGGCTTCGCCCTTTCGCTTATTTCTCTTTGTCTACAACGAACTTACTGATGCAAATGATTGCCCACAAAAGGCATTGAATCGAAATACAAAATTCTTGGGCATCATCCACATTACTATATTGCCCTACGGCATGTATCCAGCATGCAGAGGTGCAAAAACATCTACTGTTCTTCCTTTTTCACATTTTCTGTGCGAAAGCCTTAATGTAAATTGATCGATCAGTTCTGGATTACTTTTTTTTTGTTGGGTATTTCACTTTGTGACCGCATTATCTGCGTGAATAATTCAAGTGATTGGTACAGGGCGAGTTTAGTAACACAACGGGATCAGCAAGATTAAGTATCAAATTTTGTGAGTTTTACTCAGCTCAGAAGAACAATTTTCAGCTAGGTGCGATCACATGTAATCGGATACGATCTTCTACACGGAATAAATTGAGACTATCCTCTCGATAGTTATCTGTTGTCTGTTACCTGTTACCATCTCTTGCCACCGATGTATTGAATAAATTGGAAAATGAGGCAATAGACCAAAATGAAGTTGATGCAGTGGACTTCAGGCTACAGTGCACTTTTCATGCATCGCAAGATCATTAGCATGATCGAATGCAAAATTTGAAAGTTCGCACTAAAGACTTTGGGTAAGCGCGTTACTGTTTTTGTGTACAACACTTACATCATAACATCAACTCAACTCAAGTGGCAAAAATTTGTAAGAACGTAAATAAAAGCCTTCACAATATCAATAACAAAATGAATAACACAGGCAACATGTTGCGTGACGATTACGACGTCACAAGCATTGCAGAATATGGAGGCCCAAAGTGTTGAATTGCTATCACTGCTTCGAAGCATTGACTTCTCGAGATTCCAAAGACCTTTTACTGTAGAACTATTTCCTGATCGAATAAACTTTATGAAGAATGAATATAAAGCTCTGGATGTCTTAAATATGAGTAAAAATAATATATCCTTCATAATTTTTTTATTTGAAATTCATTGAAAATTTTGAATTTGCCAGATTTGCATCATGCAACTTGAATAAAGCGTAGTCGTCAGCGGCTTTCGATTCACACTATATTCAGACTAGTGTACGTTAAATTTTCTGGTTCGCAACGTTGTGGATCTGAACTAGATCTAATAGAATATCAGAGTACTAAATCCTATTGTCCGCTTGGGACAACAATATTTTTTCATTAGAATTTACATTATTTTCTTCTTAATTAATTTTTCTATTAGGTATATATTTTAATTCGTGCGGTTTGATTTTTCAAAATTTGAACGTTTATTTAGGAAAAACATGTACAATAGTATTATTCAAAGTATTGCCCATCCGAAGCTATGACTTTTTCCTATTTTTTTTGGCAATTTTTGGATCCCATCCCAAAAGAACTGCGCCGGCTTGGCAGCCAAGAATGAATCAAGCCAATTTTTAATATTCTACTCTGATGTGAACCGTATTTCACTGAGGGCGTTCTGCACCGACCGGAACAAATGGTAGTCAGAAGGGACAAGGTCTGGGCTATAAAGAGGGTGGGGTAAGACTTTCCATCCACTGTTTTCCAAATAGTTCTTAACCGGAATAGCAACGTGGGGCCGAGCGTTGTCATGATGGAAAATTGTTGCCTCGTGTCTGGTCGCATATTCCGGGCGTTTTTCGGCTACTGCTCTATTCAAACGGATTAATTGTGTTTGGTAGCGTTGTCTATTGATGGTTTCACCCGGTTTTAGCAGCTCATAATACAGCACACCCATCTGATCCCACCAAATACAGAGCATTACCTTCGCTACATGGATATTCGGCTTTGCCGTTGATTTGGCTGGTTGGTCGCGTTTCACATATGATTTTTTGCGCTTAGGGTTATCGTAATGGATCCATTTTTCATCATCAGTAAAAATCCGATGCAAAAATGACTTCCTTTTGTGTTGTTCCAGCAACATTTCGGACAAGCAAAACCGCCTTTCGACGTCTCTCGGCTTGAGTTCATGTAGAACCCAATTTCCTTGCTTTTAAATATATCCAGCTGCTCTTAAACATTTTGAAATGGCTGCTTGAGTAACATCCAAAGATTCGGCGAGCTCTTCTTGTATTTGGCTATAATCTTCATAGAGTAATGCTTCCAGTTCTTCATTTTCAAACTTTTTTGGCTGCCCAGGACGTTCATCGTCTTCCAAGCCAAAATCACCACTTTTAAATCGCGCAAACCATTTTTGGCACGTTCGCTCAGCTAGCGCATGTTCACCATAAACTTCCACCAGAAAACGATGAGTTTTGGCAGCAGTTTTCTTCATATTAAAGTGACGAAGAAGAACTCCCCGTAAAAACACTTTTTCAGGCACAAAGTTCGACATATTTGAGTGAAAAAAAATTATTGTTGTTTATGCTTCAAATGAATGAAGCATACTGAAATGACTAACAATGACAGTAACTTTCCTACGCATGTTCCAATGGAATAATAACAACGGAATAGTACAAGTTACGCCATCTCTTAGCAAACCGCACTTAGTTATAGACCCAATATATTATTTGTAATTATTCGCAGGCTACTTAAGTTCTAAATTTTCTATTTTCAAACTTCTTAGAAGTTTGTATATATTAGTACACTATCGACGCCGACGACGTTCAGTTCGTCTTCAGTAACCCCATTAGCTACTTAGATGAGGTACACAAATGAATATGGACTTATCAACTATTTGTAGACTTGTAAGTTTATTTTTCTGTCGGCTTAGCGCCAAGAATCTAGGACTCACTTTTAATATAATAGTACCCTCACATAGAAAGAACACATCTACCTTTCCAAAACGTATATTCGGCTGCTCTTTTGAAAATCTGCTCAAATATCGCTCTTTTCTGTTATCAGAACATAATACAGACAAAACAAGACAAGGCAAGACCTTGGAAAGAAAGAACGTAAGTGCATTGGGTCTTACATAAGAGAAAAGAAGATTCACCTTTTTTAGGGACTGGCTGGAAAAATGCTTTGATAAAAATGCTTACGTGTTGGCTTTTTCAGCGTGGACGAACACCTCTTCAAAAGAAAGGAAGATATACCATCTGGATCAGCGGATTTGTGTATGTTAAGATCTTACTACAACACGAGGGCGAAAGTGAATTCGTCCCATTGAAGATTCGACGCACTCAAGTGTAGGCAAGGACAAATCACAATCTGTAAGTGTTGAACTGGGCGCATGGAGCCAATATCACACATCCATGCACTTAGTTGCCGTCATTCCCTATTTGAATTGTGACAGTTTATTTTATCGACTGCTTTGCTTTCTCTCCTTTTATTTTGGGTTTTTAACAAGCTTGTAAATAAGTGGAATGTAATTAGTAAACACAGTAATTAAAGGCAGTGAAAAAAGGTGGACTGGTTACGAAAATAGTGTCAAACAAAAGGCACATTGTGGTTAAATCTCACTTCACTATTTTCGCCCTTTGGAATAAATTCGAATACATTCCGAGCTGGAGCAGTTCAACATGTTCTAGCCCTTTAGACCAGAGGATTCATTTATTTGTTCTAAATTCCGTTTTAACAGACGGGATCATAAATCACTCGAATAAAGTTTTTCTCGAAGCAACCACGGAGATTATCGTCCGCTTTAGGTAAAATCCATGCTTCCACGCAATGCAGTATTACTGGGACGATAAGGATCATAAGACGCGGTTTCTTCGTTGTCCGATTTATTTCTCAATTGTTTCCCTAGTCCAAAAAATAGGCGATTGGTAACAGTAATTTTTCGCTTGATCAATATGGTGTTGTCGTTGTTTAAATTATAAACTGAATGCAGATAAGCAAATTCCTTTATTATCTGAAAGTTGTAAGTTGAAATATTTGGTTTTGGGCGTCCTTTCTTGTCGACATCGTTCTCCGTTGTCATTCCACAGAGTCGGATAAGTTTGGCCAGCTATGGTCTTTATTATTGTTGTCATTCTCGACTTTGAAATAAGTGAGCTGGTGGTGGGAGTCGATTTGAAGTTTCTGAATTATTTCCTAAATCTGCTGAAATGTTGAATAGCTGGTCTAAAACCACATTGTTAAGGAACTACCAGAATTATACAATTCGGTGATATTTCGCACGGGACTAGACACTGATCAGCGTCAACCTTATGATACCCTACTTAAAACGTTTTTCCTCTTGTCCACCTTTAGGTGTGATATTTTTGCCAGGAATATTGTTTAACATTGAAGTATTATCCTAATAGTATTTCCCGCAAGTATTTCCATATTGTTGCGTGTAGTGTCCACTTCGCTTACTCTGATATGTGCCAATTGGACAAGTGGCATCGATGCACACATGCATAAATAGTAAAACTTTCTTTTATCTCACTACAGATACAACTTTGGCTGTTGACTGTTTTTTTGCCCTCCTTTTCCCTTTCCCGCCTTACGATTTTGTCTTTCCTATGGGGTTTCTTGGTTAGGGTTTATGCATATCCCTTTTTCGTAGCGTTTTCAAAAAAAAAGTAGAAAATGAAAATTTTTTTTCCCTGCGATTTGATTTACTACATTTTTTTACGGTCTACACGTTGACGCGTTCCATTGCATTGCATACTGCAATGCACATGTCCCATTTGATGTGACAGTGTGTGGGTAATTTTTTACCCCATTATTACTATTTTATAAAAATTTTCCCTGCATCCTGCGAACAAACATCAAAAGAATCCTTAATTTCTATATGTACATGAGTGCATCACATAAGTACGAGTATGTGAATCACTTTCCTGCTTCCTCTTGCTGTTCTCCTTTCATCTTACTTTTTCTTCTTGTTCTACTAGGCTTGCATTATTTTTTTGTATTTAGTTTTTTTTTTGGAATAATTTATACGCATAAAAGGGGGGAGATTGAAGACAAAACATAAAATGCATCCCTCCTCCACAAACGAACATTGGAAAGTGGATGAGGATACCAGCAATCTGAGTCTCGTCTTCTTGTAGCTAAACCCTCTCAGCCCGAGAAAAAAATACGAAAACTGTTCGGATTGTACTGGCAAGCGAAACGTAACATTTTCCAATTCACCCTTCAACAGAAAGTCTACTGACGGGAGGGCAAGAGTCACACATCGGGTATGGAGTCACATGTATGCACGAGTATATTGATGTAGAGGGTGATTGTTGATGGTGAGTGTTGAGTGATGGGTGACGGGTGTTGGGTGTTGGGTGTTTCCACCGCAATTGCACGGAACAAAACGAACACTTGACTAAATGTCCTATATTTTACAATTTGGCACCATTTGAGTATGCTGTGGACTGGGGTTAGAACATAATGAAGAAGACAGTGATGATGATGATGATGGTGATGGTGATGGTGATGGCGATGATGATGACTGTAAGAATCATCATAAGCGGATGAATGAATATATGGTGCTATGCTACTGCACCTGAGTGTGGAGTGTATCCTGCTCCCCTTAGGGGTTGGTAAACACAAACACAGGCGCGGGTAAAAACGAAGATAACTAATCTTCACGCAAACAATTTACCGGGTCAAAACGATGGCGACAATGACGTTCAGGGCCCATGATATTTCTACATGCATACATATATGAAATAAGTGTAGGGGGGAGGACGGAATCACAAAGTTACGCCTGCGACTTGAAATAGATATAGTAACCTGGACAATGTCCATACAGACTACGATGATGACAAACGTTCATGACGTTGATGATAATAAAAAAGAAGAAAGTTATTAACGCACAAAAAAAAAAAACTTTATACAGAGGAGAACCAAAAGACCAGTAGATCTCTACTCTGTTTGCATGCAGGGATACATGGCGATCGAGATAAAAATCTCTTTTCTAATAACCCAAAACGAGAACTTCTTGGATTTTCTTTATATTGCAACAGAAGTGCAAGTATGCATGTACCTACGTGTGAATACCTTCCTCCAACTCCAAAGCATATGAAAATATAACATTGCAGCAGCTGCAACTGTAATATAAGCCTACTCCTGCTTTTTGCTGGTAATTGCTTATTTGACAAACAATGACCAAATGTACATGACATACAAAAGTATGGTAAATACAAAGTACAATTGTAATTTCTGCTTAATTATTCGGAGACCAAGAAGTTCATTTTATATGGTATGTGTGCGAATATAAGTATACCTACACTTATGTGCATATATCATAAAAGGGAGTGAGGCCGCCTGGATACTCCCTAGGAGATTACGAGTACAAACATTGAGTACAGGGGTGCAAATTTAAATCGATTTAAAGTTTGACCGCTAACATCGAACATTGCCAAAATAGCTTTGAAATGAAACTGATCGCATTTTGTTCTCTTTATTAAATAACTACTTTGCTGTACAGAATTTGGGTTTACAGTTACCATTTTATTTAAGTTAAGTTTACACTTGCATTAGTAAATAAGGAAGCTAAGCTAAAGTGGGACATTTGTAGCAAAAGTTCTGCAATATACCGAACAACGAAAGCGAGAGAAAAATGCAAAGGTTTCAAGCTTGAATTAACTGTAGGCATAGCCAAACATGGCGGGAGCTTCTTCTTTTTCTTTTATGAACCGTTGTAGTATGTAACACGAATAATGGCATCTAAGCTTAGTAATTTTCCCATGCATCTGCATTGCTACTGCTCGCTTGTTTTTTCGGACTCTCCTTTGAACCTCGGCTAGAACGTGAGCCTTTGTTGCCTGACTGAATTTTCTGGCGGTCTTTGTTGCAAATAACAAAACCTGCTGATTTGCGATGTATCGGTTTCTTTATGTGGAGACTTCTGCGTATGTGTATACTCTTATAAGATCTGTTTTATTACATTATCGCTGAGATTCGTTACATTTTCATTTTTGGCGCTGTTAGAAAGACAGACTTATTTGCACATTGTGATGCCACTCTTGGAAACATTTTGAGCTTCTGATGAAGCGTTGGAGACTGCTAACGTCTAAATCTAAAAGCACTTAAGTGGAGTTTTTTTTTTTTGGGATAGAGCTAAATTGTCTCCTCCTCAAGGGCGGTTCAATCCTGTGTAGATATCAGTTTTTCTTTAGCCAGGGCAGGACTTCTTTCAGCGCCAAAATTTCCGCCTGGAACATGCTACAGTGATTTGGAAGGCGGAAGGAAAAGCTTAGGTTATACTTACCTGAGAAAACACCGCTATCAACCCCGCTATCAATTTTAAATCCATCTGTGTAGAAAATAATTTTCCCTCAGAAAGATCTAGAGGAGATGCTTACAGTCTTTGTCAAACCAATGTTGGGTCAAAAGATAGTCGATATTCTCTGGAAGTATCCCTAATGTATTAAGAATATCAGTGTGGCCAAATAATTTATTTATTCACTGTGTAATCGCTTTAAAGCGAATAGCTGCTGAAAATATCAAATAAAGTAGTCAAATGAAATAGAATATTCAAAAGAAAATACTGTCCTTTGACAGTATGATTTATTTTATCTATGGCTTCATTGCCAGAGGTAAAGAACTACTGTACTCTGTCTTGAATGTTAGGTTTCCAGTTTAGTTGCCTGTCAAAAATGAGAACCATATATTTTTCTGTATCGAAGAATACTAAACTACTGCCGTACAAGATCAGTTTTATGAGACTTTACTTCGAATATACCGCGTTATGCGTTAATCTGTTAAGATTTGACTGTACCTGCTTCCAAGTATAAGGTTTTCTAATAACGACTTGAGAATTTTTTTTTTTAAATAAAAGGCAAACCATTTGAGATATTTCAAAAACTTTATTATTGACTTGAAGAACAATCAAAACATTTATTAATGGGACTCGACTTCGTTCATATGCCCACCGCGGGCACGTTTGCAGCGGTCGATTCGTTGGACCCAATTTTCAACGACTCGGCCACACATTTCAGCCGAAACGGCTGCCAGTTCGCGTTCAATGTTGGCTCTGAGGTCTTCCAACGTTGTCGGCATGTTGGCATAAGCCAATGACTAAACGTAGCCCCACAGAAAATAGTCAAGCGGCGTTAGATCGCACGAACGAGTTGGCCAATCGACTGGCTCATGTCTTGAGATAACACGCTCACCATACCTACTCTTCAATAAATCGATTGTAGCGTGTGCTGTGTGGCTTGTGGCACCATCCTGTTGAAACCACATGTCGCCCAAGTTCATATCTTCCAATTCGGGCCAAAAATAGTCGGTGATCATGGCGCGATAACGCTGATCATTCACATTAACGTGACGATCGATATCGTCGTCGAAAAAATATGGCCCAATAACGCCGCCGGCATGCAAACCGCACCAAACAGTTATTTTTTGTGGATGAAGTGGTGATTCATGAAGCACATGTGGGTTTTCGCCCAACCAATAATGCATATTTCTCTTACTGACGAACCCATTGAGCCAAAAATGATCTTCGTCACTGAAGATGATTTTGAGACCCCGAATATCTGTAGCAAATTGTTATGATTTGCAGACGCTGCTCGATAGTGTACTTTACAAATATGAAAATGAAATTATGAGTTTACTAAATAAATTGAGAGTGACAGTTTGATGATTAGTGAAAGAGTGCGTTCAAAAATTAAATTCGAAGTTGTCAAGTCCCTATTGGAAAACCCTTTATTAGCAGCTCGTTGCCCATTAAGTTCCAAAGAAGAAATGAAAAGATATTACCTTGCGGGGTACCTCTGCTGACATATACTCGTATTTTAGTAGAAACCTCACCCAGTTTTGATTTGATGATCCTGCTATTTAGCATAAGATTGATTAACTCCCCATATGAGTTATCTACCTTCAGAGTTGACAGCATAGTTCGGATTGCAGATGTGTTGTCGTTGTTAAAGAATCCTTCAACGTATATTGTTCAGTGTGGCTAGACAACGAATGTAAAGCGGTTTACACTGACTTTCCTTTACGGTAGGTATATTGAGCAGTAGATAGAAGTCATGGAACGTTTCTAAATCATATATGCATATCAATTAATCGTTTTAGAGTTTTCAGAAGGAAGGATAATAGACTTATAGGTTTGAGGTCCAACAAAATGACAACCTTTTTCGGCCTTGGGAATTAAAACTACATTCCATCTCCATCTCCATGGCAAAATGACGTTGATCGTTTCTATGCAGCTCCTCATGATATTCTCTAACGTTGGCAGGATAACATCTGAGGACTTATGTGGCTGGACGGGTATTATGCCGCTACGCAGCGCCCAGACCAGCTTATCTCTTGTAATCAGAGCGTGAATTTTAGTCGCGGCAGCAGTGGGCGGAAAGTGGGTGTCCTGGAGTGGGTGGTTGAGTGATTCATTACTTGAAGTTGTCCAAGAGTCATCCTTTTTTTCAACAGCTAGGCATCGAAGAATTAGGTAAATTAGGTAAATACATAGGTAGAGGTGGTTGTTCATCTTGAACCCAAGTAGCACTTGACTGTGCCTTTTTGTTACCATAACTCGTGTGACCTGTACCCAGGAACCCGGAGCAGTGTGACCCTAAAGCGTTCGGCCGGGCGGGCGACCTTATTCCGGCATCTCTGCACCAGTTTAGAGGATATGGTAGCCGAGCCGATATCTTTAATAGCGGCTTGGTGTTCTATGAGGATAGCAATGCTTTGTTTGTGCGTTGTGTCAGGCTCAAGTTTCGTGCAATCCTCTCAGATAGCCAGTAGTTCCGCCGGGAAGACTCTGGCTAAGATACTGGGCCGGCACACCATAACCGTGTCGAAGTGCTTTACTACTTCATCCTTCTTCCACTGAGCTCTGGTGGGAAATCCTACGTGGTGGTTTTATTGTTTTTAATTTAATTTGGGTGTGATGTAGTCCATTGATCATGCCGCTAGGTAACAAGAATGTTGCTGTGGCCTGGCACCTTGATTCTTTGAGTCTGATTGCGCTGCATAGTGGGGTATTTTTTGTGTGAACCAGGTGTGTTCCGAAAATAACGGGAATTTTTTTTATTATGATGGTATGTGGTACATGCCCCTGAAGTATGATAAAATTTTCAGCTGTATTTGCTCGGCGATTTTTGGTTGTGAAACAAAACGGATCAAAGAATTTGTATCTGATTTTGCTTAAAAAATTAAATAAAGTGTAAGGCCTATGATCAGTCTGCTATGAGTAAAACAATAGTTTGCGAGTGATATAAGCGTTTCCAAGATTACCGTAAAGACGTTTAATATGACGAACGCCCCGGACGCCCCGGAGGCCCCGGACCCCCCAGTACCCTTATTCGCCAGACATTGATCCGTGTGACTTTTTCCCATTTCCAAAAATAAAGCGAACCTTAAAGGGCCGTGGTTTTATAGATAACATTAAAAGAGCTAAAGGCTACGTCAAAGATCGAGTTTGAGAAGTGTTTCTAGGATTGGAAGAAGCGTTGGCACAAGTGCATAAGATATATATACCTATACTGGCTGTATGTGATGATGTAACCTTTGCTCAACGCGGGCCAACATAGGTACTAGTGGATTAGATTGGACGTGTCCTTATCCATTTTGGGAATCAAATGCACCACCGCACTCTTTCAATGCTTTTAATTTTTAACATAGTGTCGTGTAAATGTCCACCGCTGCTAGTGGGAGATGTCTAGCACATGTTCGGTATCCCATCGGTTACCACTGATTTTTTCCTTTTAAGTGATTTTAAAATCGTTTGGAGCTCTTCCTCTAAAATAAACATTATATGTCATATTTTTCTGATTGATCTCAATGAAGCCTGCTGAACCTTCGAATCGCCTCTTGGATATTTCAATTTAAAGGCAGAAATTGAGTCAAAGAATCGAATCTCCAGATCGTGATTTAGTCCAGTAACATCATTTTTTTATACACTTCCTGGAAAGTTGGTCCTCTGACCACTACCATCTCCTCCCTCCTGGGTATCGTCGATCACAAAAGAGTTTTATCACCTACAGTTTCACCTAGATCTATAGTATACCTGCTGTAAACAGGAACTGTTCGTTTTTTGTAGTTCAGGTAATCCTTAGACACGGAAAGTCATCTTAATCTTTCCTCCGAAATATTCTAGACCGAATTTTATTGTTCCAATACTAGTGTTTTAATAATGTAAAAATGCTATTATATGCCTTAGTAAAATTTCTTTCTTTTGACATTTTATTTATTAAGATTGGTTCTGTGTAAGCATCGCAAAAGGGATCTACACTACAGAAATAATAGAGAGGATATATTTTGCCCTAGCTTGTGCCCCAGATTTATTAAATTTACAAAATAATGATAAAATATACGTCAAAAATTGTAAAGAAATATCCTCCTTTTAATTCTTATTGTATATTGTATAATTATGAACCAATAGTATGTTAAGGGTAACAATATTTAAAGCTTTTCATTCTTATATCCTTGACAAACATTTACCGAGCAATTTCTTGGTAAGGAAACTTACGAGTATTTATTTGATATAACTAAATAAATAAATTTCTTTCCAATTTTGTCATTTTATTATAAATTATAAAACTAATTTTTCCATGTACAATATATTATTAAAACTAACTAAAAAGCAACTTTCTGACATAATGTTTGAGCACTCAGCGAAAGACTGGCATTCTCGATTGCAACATTTAAAAAGTACTATGCACATGAAAAGAAATTGTCCGCCTGAAAACATTAATAAAATTATTAATAAAATAACGCATTTTTACAATGCATTTCAAAGCAGATACTTGTCAGCAATGTAAGCGTTCAAAGGCAATTTTTATTCAGGTTATGAGCACTGGCTCAAAACTTTTGAAACTTTTGAAACTTTTAATAAAGTTACTGGACAAGATTGGCCCCTTTCGACCTTTGGTCAGGTAAGCGATCGTACAAAACGCAGGCGTACTGAGTGTTTGCGAGCCGAATATTCTGCTTCTAATATTTCTTACGCAACTCAAATAAAGTTTCGAGAGCAGAGCAGCTCAGCAGTTTCAAAAGTAATAAAAGATGTTTCCTTTTCACCGTCCAATAAATGGGCTCATAAATAAAGTATACCACAAGTTTAAACGAAATTAGAAATAAATAACGGCCTTTGACCGCAGAAGCTCTTGCCTTGATAATTGAGACACACTTGTCAATTCATCAAAACAGCTGTGTAAGATCGATAAATAAAAAAACATTTCCTATCTATCGATAACTTTGGGAAGCAAAAAAGTTCCGCTAACCATCTATTCAGCATATATTAAGCTCAAAGCAATATGTGATGGTATCCTTGCAGACACTACTATACCATAGGTGGTCAAGAATCCTTAAAGCACAAGAAGAGGTACTATTTTCTTCACATGGAGTGACTTTTTTAACACTATATGTAAAATGGGGATGTGATGTCAGTTCAGGGTTTGCTGAATACAAACAAAAGTTTATTGAAAATACGACATCAGATTCACATATATTTGCCACATCCTTAATGCCTCTGAGATAAGTGAATGAAAGGGGAATAATTACTTGAGCTTTGAGCACGAAACTTCAAAAGTAAGTGTTCAAGAAATGAACCGCGTCGAAAAATAAATAAAAGCTTATACGGGATGTTTTAAATAGACTGTTAATATCATCTGATCCTTTTATTTCAAGCCTTCGCGAGCTTCCCAAAAAATCAATTTAAACATTACCAAAGGAAGTAGTCCCAATGTTAGTAGAAAAAGATAAAATACACGCAAATGAATCAACACAAGTCACAATTAAATGAGAGTATTTTACAAATTTATATCGAAGAGAATGTTATTTATAGATGAGAATCACACGCTGCTATGAGCACGTGCCTGATGTTCCTAGACCACAAGTATCCCTGTAAGATTTTCGCCTGGTTTCGGAAAAGGTAACTTCGTAAAGAAGTTCTTCTCCAGAGAAAAGATACAAATAAACCGTGTAGGTTAGTAACTTTCAGGAACTATGGACATAATGAACAATAGCACATTCTTTTCCATTAGTTCTTCAAAATCCTAGAAGGGTGGTCGGTTGCCTTGCAATTTCAATCTTCTAGTATCTTGAAGAAACAACAACTGCAGGTTGGACGGACGGTCCCTTATTAAAGCTATTAAGCAAATATATGATCTGCTAAGAAGAAGACGCGTGGTCAACGTCCAACATATTTATATGCAAAAACCTCTTCGTATAATAAATCCCTAAGGCCACAGAATCAGGCGGACTGCCACCGACCCTCTATTTGGTGACACCCATCAGAAATCCTTCCACGTTTGCATTATTTGCTTGCACAATGAATTAGAAAACAAATTAAAGCAAACTTTACTTACAAAAAGCCAAACAATGGCAAAATATCCCAAAAGTTAGCACACGACACACAAAAATGATAGCCTTCGTCAGCTATGCTATTTTTTAATACTAGTATGCCAAATTGACAGTGATTGAACGATATCCTATCGATCAAACTTTAATTCTTTAATTCCGCATCCTTCTATACACATATCAATCCTGAAACAATAACATAATGGCTTTTAAAAATTTTCCCACATAAGCACTTGTTTTACCATAGTAAAAAAAAACTTAAACTTTCATCCCACATACGAGTATGGAGATTATTATCAAATTTGTCTTGCTCCGTTCGTATCCGTCTGAAAATAAAGTTATTTTCAAATTTTATTTTAAATGTCTGCAGCTATTCTTCATTCGCAATAAATTTAAAACAAAGTCTGCACATTAAAATTGTACTATCCCCTACCTAGTTAAATACTCTTAGTGGCCGTGTGCTCCGATGAAGTCCCGGAAGTCAGCGTGGCAGGAACTCCCACTCAACTATCGATAAAACTCCATCGTGTATGTAAAAACAACCCGCCGAGTTTTGACAAGCGCCCCAGACAACGTTACAACTACGCATAACCTCCCTTACGGGCTTCTGCCACTCAATCCATCACTCTACCACCCATTTAAATCATCTATGCCGATTAGGATGAGTCCACGTCACATGGAAATCGCACTCCAACGAAAAGGAGAGTCAAAGGAGTGGAGTCAACACTATCCATTCCCAAATTCCATACGGTTACCCACAAAATTGACGGAAAATATTAAATACGATTAAAACTATGAAGCTTTTGGAGCATGACCGTATAAAGAAGAGGGAAGAGGATGGTTAGAAGTTATATCCTTTTCAGGGTAAGCGCTCAAAGGTCTTTTGAATTCACTGGGCAGCCAAAGTAACTAAAACAATCTCTCAATCCATTTTCTTTTCTATTTTTTTGCTTTTTTTTTTTTTTTTGTTTTGGTCTTTTGCTATTTTGCTTGTTTTTAATGCAGCCGCAATTAAGAAACCATGCAATCAGCAGACATACATAGTTACATATTCTAAATACAACAGATACAGTTGCTATGAAAAGTTTTCACAACACTCAACTACAATATATGATGTTTAGCAACAGTTTACATATTCTTCGTCAATCCATAGAACTTCTTTGTTTTGGAAGCTTCACAATTATTCCTTTACTGGAAAAATTATGTTTCAGAGGCACACAAACCTGTGTTCACTAAGAACTCGAGTTAGACTCATATGTCCCTGAAAATTTCTTCCTAACGGAATCGACAGTACGCCCCATATAGAAAACGATTTGACAATGAGAATCTTACAATAAAGATTGGTTTCTTAAATGTATACTATATAAGTATATTTTTAATATCAGAATTTCTCTATGCGAAGAGCATTCTTGAAAACCACGGTAACGGCCACAGGCTCACTGAAACGTGATCTTCTTCCTAATAAACTTGGCTTCTTGGGCTTTCTTTGCAAACAGCGAAAGGAACCTATGCAACGTGGGTGGCCGTGGCTTAAGTGGTAGTGAGCTGGCTTCCAAATCGGAAGGTTCGGTGTTTGAATCCCAACCGCACCCCGAAGACCCAATATTTTTAAATTAAGAAAAACCAATTCAAATCTGTGGTTGACTAGAAATAAAAAACAAGCCAACTTCCACTAATAATTTAGTCTCCCGATTAATTGTTGGATGCCACCCATGAAGCGAAATGACCACTTCCCAAACATCTTTCTTTCAATTCTGCCTACCAGATTTTGAAGCTCAGTCTGCCAGTTTCTTTCACGTTGGTCCATCAGATTTTCTGAGTGGTTCCAGCCTAGTTGGTCTTTCACTTTTGACGATTGTTTCGATTTTTTCGCTAAAGTCTTTATAAGAGCTACTCTTCAAAATCCAGATAACATTCTTATATTCTTAAGGATTCCAGTCCAAATTAAAACGCCAGCCGTGGCGCAAGTGGTAGTGTATTGACTTCCCAATCGGACGGTTCGGGGTTCAATACCAGCCATGCCCGAATGATTTTTTTAACCAACTAAAATCTCGTAAGGTGAATGGTTGCTTAAATACAACACCAAGTCAATTTACACTAACAATTTAGTTTCCCTGTTAAATTTTGGATGCCATCCATGAAGCGAAATAACCACTGAGCAAAAACATCTTTCTCTCTCTCTATCCAATTTTGCAAAAAAAAAACCTAATACGTGCTCCGGCATTTTAAGGGAAGTCACATTATCTTGAGTGTAAGGTTCTTAAAAAAATAAAATAAAAAGTCTTCCTCAAAATTAGTCTTAAGTGAGCTGTTTCGAAGTTTTCTGGTTTCTTTACGAAGACGCTGTAGATCTGGGTTCCTCCAAGGACCGGGCGATCTGCAGGATTGCTAACTAGCTCGATATTTAGGTTGAAAAGCTTCCTCTAACTTTTGTTTTGTCCTGAACTAAAGGGAGCACTGTTAGACTGGTCCAGTTGATTTTCTGCGAATTCCTCCTCAAAAAGGTCGTTGCACCTTATTTATATGCAGATTCTTTCTGCGACTACTATATAGGATTCAAAACCCTGCGATAAAACTCATAGGTAATACTAATATCAGTTGGTTAATTTACACCCTCGAACACCGACGTAATGTCTCTTGTCGCACTTTGTATTATCGCTATTCCTAAGACCAGTGCTCAGCAGAAGTCGCATTCTGCTCCCTCAAACCTCCAAACCGTCTCGCTATGAATTCTCAACAGTATACCCTCAAGCCCACTTTCGGACTTACTCTGAAATATCTTGGTACGTGAGTTCTCTATGCTATTTGCTATTCATTATAACTTGCAAACATTTTAGACCAATGTACATCGGTATTTCTCTTTTCTTCCTCCCTAATTTTCCTTCACCCGCGCTGTGTACAAACATTAATTTTAAGGGTACTCAAATTGTTTAGCGCGAGTTACGGTTACTCCTTAGGTAACCTCAACACCCTATATCATTCCCATATGTAATATTAATCTTTTGTTTATTCCCATAAGCACATTCCTCAAGTTGTAATCCTAAACCTTAAAATTTTTCCCATCCATTTAGTTTAATTGTAATATTAAACTTTCGCACGTTTCCATTTTTGATTACGCAAACTTTTTATTTCAATAAAAACTTAAGAAATTTGTAAAGTCCAAAAGAGAGATTAAAGTTGTTTTTTTTTAATACTCCCCAAAGGTTAACACCATAACTGGCACGGTCGTGGTTGAAATTCCGGGATTGTATTTTTGATTTTAAACTAACGAATGCAAACCAAGTGAAAATTGGTATTGTGGTGCAGAAGAATATTGCAATTAACTCGGTACGTCAACTCAATTATTCATTTTTCCTACATCAAGTTCATATTGATGTTAGTGAAGTGAAGGGACATAGGCACACAAAAGCATTAGTGTCGAATTTTAATTCCTTAGCCCCTGAAAAACTTACAAACAAAAATAGTGTATAAAGCAACTAAGCGGACAAGACTGCCATTTGCCATCTAACGCCATTTTTCATCAAGATCATGACAACAAAGATAATAATTACTGTTTGCATGTAAGTTAACGTATACAATCACTTACTTCTTTTACATCCCCAATTCTTTACAAAATTAATGATTAGGAACTGTAGAAAACGTAAACCTGTAGATTTAAAGTCTTATGCAAATGAAAGTAGTGAGGAAGAAATATGTTTAGAAAATGTGAAAACCATTTTAAGTTCAATACCTTCCAGGTTTTAGAAAATTCAAATATCGCTAGTGGAAGCACTGCGGTAAACAGAGCCTGTAGCAATATCTTGAGTAATGATTTAAGAGTCACAAATTTAAGTATAATAAACAATGTATTTAATGCACTTAAAACTCCGGATACTATTAAAGATCTGCCCAAATACGATTGGAACCCAAGACTTTTGTTTGACTTCATAAACGATATCAAAGAAATCCTAGAGTTAATGCAACTTATTAAAAATACCCCTTATGCAAAAATAATACTTAGATCAATCAGAAATAAAGTAATAGGAGAAGCCAAAGTACTGAATATGTTCGGTACACCTATTAATTGGGCTCAAATAAAAAAAGACCTTATACTACATTATTCCGACAAACGGAATGCAAAATTTCTCATAAGAGATCTTCATACTCTTAAGCAACGCAATGAAAGCATAGAAAAATACTACTCCAAGGTAATAGAAATTCTGTCAGCACTAACTAACCACGTTCATATACATGAAAATAATCCAAATGAAATAAGGGCCAAAACAAGTCTCTTCATAGAAGTGTGCCTTCACACATTCATGGCAGGGATACGGGAACCATTAGGCTCTACAATCAGAGGTATGAAACTTGAAAATCTACCCGAAATATTTAGCTAGTGCATTAAAGAACAAAGCTGGTGGCGTTGGTGTGATGGTTGACTGGATTCGAATCCCGGTAGGAGCACAACAGCAAAATTTTCAAAAATCGTCATCACCCTTTCGGCGGCCAAAGGCAAACCTCCGAAATTAAAATTCTGCCTATGAAAAAGCTTCTCAGAAGAGCCATTTGGAACCGGCAATAAACAGTAGGCCCTGCTCAGGAGTGCGAGAAGCTAGAAATTTGCCCTCACCGGGTTTTCGCGCCTATTATTTATTTCTTTTTTTTTATTAAAGAACAAAACTCTTTTTATATGAAGTATTCTAATAATACTCAACTCACATTTCTAGCAAGCACAACGCCTTACATACAAAGAAATATACATAAATCCATAGTAAAGAACCAATCAGTATACATTCCACCAATATCCTTCCCACCCCAGAACACTATGCAACATTTTCGAATTACTTCAAATATTAACAAACAAATCAATGAACCAAATTTGTTCCCAATTCCTCATTCTTAGTAATAAAACACTAGACAATTTCCAGTGGAAATTCCAGAAATACACAACGTACTAACATTCGGCAATTTAGCTCTAATAGGCCAAATTATCACCCACCAAACCCGTATAAGAATTACATACCATATACCATAAGAGAAGTCAACATCGTTAACGACATACTTATCCCTCAACAGAACCCTGATCAGGAAACCATCGAGTTTTTCGCACTAGATCAGTTTTTACCACAAGAAAACAATGATTTAAATGAACTCGTAAATGCAATAAATGAGGT
Source organism: Volucella inanis (assembly GCA_907269105.1). Taxonomy (NCBI): domain Eukaryota; kingdom Metazoa; phylum Arthropoda; class Insecta; order Diptera; family Syrphidae; genus Volucella; species Volucella inanis. Next base: position 22,500,980 of record OU026158.1, read on the forward strand.
CGATGACGGAAATTTTTTAGAACCTGCCTCGGTGAACCAATAGAATTTATCGACTTATACGAACATAGCTCAAATATATTACCATACATTAATGTCTCGGCTCCTTCAGGAAAAAAAAAACTTAAATTATTAGTTGATGCAGGAGCTTCTACAAATTTCACTAACCCTGAACAACCCTATTTTGATAAATATATACAATATCTTATAAACATATTTACAGAATTAAATACAATACAACCCTAAAACTTGAATTGGAGCACCAAATCTACTTAAAACCAATCTAAATCTTAAGAAAAAAGTTCTAGAAACGAAACACCGTACCATTCTTCTTTATTTTAAATCAAAATTCTCATCTTAAGTATATAATGTACCAGCAAATTCTAAAATCACTGCACAACTACCAGTCGATGTACAGAATGGAGCCATTTTACATGCCTATAACAAAAATAAAAAAGACGTTAATCATTCCAGAAGGAATCTCCAAATCTATTAAATAGTACTGCCAAGCAAAAGTGATAAATATTACAAACCAGGATCAAAATTTATTTCTTAGAACAACCCTTTAAAGTTTAAAAAACTAAAACTTTTCAGAAAATAAATAGTTACAAACACATACAACCAAAAATATTACCCGCTAATTGTTATAACAAAGAAGAACTCTTAAGACTAGACCATCTAAACGAAGAAGAAAAAAAGCATTAAGTTAAACTCTGTAGAAATTTTGACTATATCTCTTTCAGGGAAGAGCAACCCTTAACCTTTACTAATGAAGTAAAGCATCGTAATATAACTAACAACGATATACCCGTTTATACCAAATCTTACAGGTACCCATAAAATCATAAAACCGAAATCCAATCTCAAATTCAAAAGCAGGGAATAATTCGTCATGGTGTAGTCGCATTTGGATAGTCCCAAAAAAAATCGATAATTCAGGTAAACGCAAGTGGAGAATGGCAGTCGACTATAGAAAAATAAATTTAAAAAACTAAGGGGTTCGCTATCCTCTCCCAAATATATCGGATATATTAGATAAGTTGGAACACTGCAATTACTTTACGTAAAACCCTAGATCACGCATCTAGCTTTCACCAGACTGAAATCGATCCGAGGGACATCAATAAAACGGTCTTCACGGTCAATAACGGGCATTATGAATTTATAAGAGTGCCTTTTGGGATGAATGCCTCAGCAAGGTTTCAGCGGGTTATAAACAACGTCCTAAGGGAACTTCAAGGCAAAATTTGACTTGTTTATATGAACGATATAACAATATTTTTAAGCCCCGTTCAAGAGCATATGGAGAATTTGCACAAAATCTTTTTAAAGCTGCGAGAAGCAACCTTTAAAATTTAACAAATCAGAATTTCTTTAGAAGGAAAAAACCTTTCCTCGGTCATGCTGTAACACCAGATGGTGTCATGCCTAATGCTGACAATATCAGTGCTATCAAAAAATTGTCTATTCCGAAAACGCAAAGACAAATGAAGTCGTTTTCATGACTCCTCGATTACCACCGAAAATTTATCAACGATTTTGCTCACATTAGAAAACCACTAACAGAATGCCTAAAAAACGACGAAGCGTAAAGTTAGATGATAGGAATGTAAAATTCTGCTGTAAAGATAATCTAACAATATTCATTCATAATAACTACAGACGCAAGCCGTATTGAGTCAAGGCCCTATAAATTCTGATAAATCAATTACAAAACATTATGCGATACGGAGACTAGATATAGCACAACCAAGAAAGAACTTTTGGCAATTATTTGGGAAGTCAAACAATTTCGCCCATGCCTGTTTGATAGCGTATTTAAGATAATAACAGATCACAAGCTCCTTATATGGCTCTTTTCCTTTAAAGATTCCAACTCGAAGCTTATCAGATGGCGCCTTTAGCTAGAGGAATATGACTGTGAAGTCATTTATAAAAAAGGGAAAGATGACACAAAATCCGACGCTCTTGTTAGAGTTATATATACTAGAAAATCAAATAAGAGTAGAACTAAACATTAACGAATCAGAATCCCTATAAGGGATTCCGCTAAAGGAAACTTAAATGACGGAATTTCGAGTTTAGAACAATTACTTAACTCATTTAGCTCTTAGTTAGTCTTAGAAACCTCAAACACAACACCTCTCAAGCCCATTCAGAAATAGAAAGAAAACGCTCAATCAGATTCCCTACTTTTAATGAAGAAAACATTACAGCTATTTTTAAACAATATTTACCTGCCAATTCAAACAGTGTATTCTAAATTCTTTGCACAATTCTAAATTCCTAAACTGTTTAAACGATGATAACCAAGACCAGATAATTAATAACTATCATGCAAGAACCAACCATAGAGGTATAACTGAAACCCTCAACTATCTAAAAAGAAAGTATTATTATTATTAACAATGCCAGACATGGAAATATAGAATACCAAATTCCACCAAACCCAGAATTACCATTAGACATCGTTCATATGCCAGATGTCTAATAAAAAAATTCTAACAGTAAAAGATAAGTCTTAGTATCTCGGAACAGCCTACACACTTACCGATAGGAATAGAATAACAATTATAAAATTTTATGAGCATTCCAAAAACTCTTTTCACATAATACATAAATCAAAAACTAAACGAAAACGTAAATTCCAGGTTTTCAAACAATCAGGGCACAGAAACTAGAGATACAAGATCTGGCTAAGAGAAAAGGAAAAAAATTCAGGCCCAGCTAAAATCATAGGACAATACACCAATATTATTTATATAATAAACTTGAACCTTCTGTATGCAAAAATATACTGACAAGATACAAAAATCAATAGAAACAATAAAAAGAAATGAAAACTTAAAAATAATAACTCAAACCATTTACCTTAAATTTATTGACTTAAAACGTCAACTAAATATTTTACTCCCAAGAAAAATAAGCAAAAGAGGACTCATAAATGGTTTAGGCTCCTTAATAAAATTAATAACAGGGAATATGGATGCAAGTGGTGCAATATCCATAAACAATAAAATCAACGCACTTAAGGAAAAGCAGAATGAATTCCAACAGACAGTTTAAGAAGGAGCCATGCTTAATGAAATAATGACAGAACTATACAATATACGAGTATAACAAAGCACATAAAGGCACAACAGGAAATATTTGAAAAATATCTTTAAAAACACCAAAAAGAATTCATAAATGAAATCCGCATAGGTCGAGATAACTTCCTATATATCCAGTACCTACACCAAATTAATTTTAATATTGATACACTTTAATCACAACTTCAGGATATTGCAGAATCCGTAAATCTAGCAAAGGTTTTCATTATTTCTAGGCAAAATTTAATCCTTTTGAAGTAGACTATATACGAGTATATAAAAAATTTAAGAAACAGAACATCGAGGTGATTTCTAGTAAAGAAATATATAAGTTTTTAAGGCTACAGTCATACTATAACCATTCTTAAATCATTTTCAACATAAAAATACCAACATTATTGCAAACAAATTTTACACTTCAACACCCTTCCTTCCTTTAAATAAAACCACACAATCCATATACCCAAACCCTATGCCCTCCTAAGTGATGTATATATACAATTTATTGACAAAGAATGCGCAACGATAGCAGAGATGTCCTACTGCAAGGAAGATGAGCTCGAATTAATAGAATCAAACAGTTGCATTGCCTCCCTAATCCAAATCACACCAGCAGTATACAAACTCGGCAAGGAGCGCCAACAGAGGATAATCCAGCCTGAAGACAACTATATAGCATTAGTCAACGTCCCACCAACACAGATAAAAACAACGTGCGGAACTCCTGAAAAGATTATATCAGGAAAAATTTTATTACACTACGAGGATTGTAAAGTGACCATTAACAATATCACCTATACCAGCAAATCCTACACTTTTTGGGACAAAATTCACATAATTCCTTCATCATTTATTTCATTTAATTTAACCGAAACAATTGAAGAATTAAGTTTTGAAAAATTAGAAGAATACCAATTCAAAAACAGTAAAAAAATCAACATAAAACAGCAAAATTACTCCTTCTACATATGTGCGGCATCAATTGTCATCATCTTTTAGAGTCATAACTCTAACGTATTGGCGTCAATAGGAAAGAATACAGATTCAGGGGCGAAGTTTTAGTTCAAAGGAGGAGAATTTATGGCTACTCCTTAGGTAACCCCAACACCCTATATCCTTCCCATATGTAATATTAATCCTTTGTTTATTCCCATAAACACATCCCTCAAATTGTAATCCTAAACCTTATAATTTTTCCCCTTTTTTTATTTTAATTGCAATATAAAACCATCACATGTACCCCTTTGTGATAACGTAAACATTTTATTCCAATAAAAACTTAGGAAATTTGTAAGAGTCAATCAAAAATAAAGAATAAACAAGTAAAGTCCAAAAGAGAGATAAACGTTGTTTTTTTTTTTTTCAAACTCCGCAAAGGTTAACACCATTACTCGCGCGCTAATAATAATAAAAAAAATTGTTAAGTGTTAATCAGTCTCTTCCCTACAGATTGTTTTAACACACTATTAAAAATTTATCCTGAAAATTAAAAATACCAGCTTATTTATCTAAATCTATGTATATTGTCCCCTTTAAAGTAATCCCCATCGACTGCAACACACTTTTTTATATTCCGTTTCTTGAACAGAAAGAAGTCACAGGGAGCCAAATCAGGTGAATTCAGTGGCTGTTTGATGGTATTTGTACCATTTTTGGTCAAAAAATTACGAATAATGATGGCACTGTGCGACGGTGCGTTATCATGGTGCAAAATCTACGAGTTTTCTGCCCACAATTCTGGTCTCTTTCGGCGAATTGATTCACGCAAACGTCTCATAACGTCCAAATAATACTCTTTGTTTACTGTCTGGCCTTCTGGCAAAAATTCATGATGCACTTCACCGTTGTAATCCATGAAAACCGTGAGCATTGCCTTCTTTTTTGACTGAAAGCGACGTGGTTTTTTTGGTCTCGGCTCATTTGGTGAATGCCATTCACTTGCCTGATGTTTGGATTGCGTGTCATACTCATAATACCCACGTCTCGTCTCTAGTAATGATCCTTTTGATGAATGTGGGATCAGATTCAGCCTCACAAATCTTTTCGCACCAACTTTGCTCCTACACGACGGAAACCCAATTCATTAATCAAAATGTCTTGGACGGATCCATAGGCAATATTCAAGTCCTCCGCTATCTCTCTGATGATTAATATGCGGTTATTGACCAACATTTCTTTTACTTCATCAATGTTTTCGTCAGTTTTCGATGTCTATGGTCGCCACTGCGTTCATCATCTTCGATTGACTCACCACCACTTTTGAACCGCTCGTACTGGTAAGCAACCGTTTTCTTTAGAGAATCGTTGCCGAAACACTTTTCCAACATTTCCAACGTTCGCGCACCATTAAATCCGTTTTTTACGCAAAATTTAATACAAGTTCGTTGTTGAAAATTGAAATCCATTTCTAAAAGTGTAAAAAATCACACACAGAGATAGATGTACTTGGCTACGTTACTTTTGCAAATGTCAAGCTATTGTATGATACTAAGATTTGGAGAGAATGTCAACAACAGATGTACCAACTTAACAAAAAAAAAAACAGAACTCAAATCGGAACAATGGGAGCGCCACACGGTGGTTATTATATGTTTTATTTTATTTTTTTTTTTTTTTATCAAGGTGGTATACCGTATCGTGATTCGTACATCTCGCTTATGAAATGCCATGTCTAGCTCATTATTTCCTCTCTGATTTTTCTTCGCCCACATTTTGTGCAAACATTTTAAGGGTACCTTAACCCCTTGAGAGCAAGCTAATTTACAAAAATAAAAGTTAACGCTGGCAAAGGTCTTTTATCTTAGCTAGCAATTTTTCTATGATAGCTGTTTATGTAAATGTATGGCCTTGTGCTTATCAACCATCCCTGGTTCTTCTGTAGGTATTCTTCCACTAATCGCCTAAGTCTCTTTATAGTACCTTGGTTTAAATTATACACTGTAGATGAGAAGGTTATCGGCCTATATTTGTTACAATCGTAGCTTGTGAATTGGCAATATCAGATATCCTACTATCTTTCCAGTATCTTGGTATTCTATTTTCTTCCCATGCCATTTAAAATAGTTCAATTAAAGGTTTTCGCATCTAGTTCACAAGCAGACTCAACCCATTCTAATTGAACTTGTCCTTCTGTTATTTGGCCCTCTACATTTCCATTCTCACAAGGTATGGCGGTAGGTAAAGGCCTCTGCTACTTGTTCGGCTGCCCGTGCTTTGTTAAAGGTCCAACTATTCCACGTGCAGATTTAATCTTTTGCCAGTTGATCCATTGTTATCCGAGGCTATTAGCTGCTTCATTGCATTTTTTTTATTTCTTCCGTATTGGATTTTGACTGCGTTTTCTAGTACTATTCTACTGATCGAGCACGCATTTGTCGTTTTAGCCTTCTACCGGCAACCAACTCTGGAAAGTAGAGCGAATGCAACGCTATGAATTTGACTGTTGCTCTGTTGTATAGCACACTTGCCAGTTTCCCGATCAATTGCCGCACAGATCTGTAGAGTATAATTATTATGTGTTAGTGCACTCTAAGCTTGTGTAAGGAATTGTTTCATGGGGTGGTACTGTATACACATTTCTCAAAAATACGGTATAGAAGATTATTTGTAACAAAAATAGTCTAACACTTTTTAGAACCGTAAGAATTCTACCCCGAAAACATCTGCAACTTTTCAAAGTATTAAATTTATTTTCGTCAGTTCCACCTTTTTACTGAACAGATACTCTTCCAGCTATAATCCCAAATTAAACAATTCTAATTTTGTTTAAGTCTGAAACTTTTATATAAGAAAAGCTTGTGTCTCCATTCGTCAAATCTAGGGTTTAACAAATATGTAATCATCACAAGATTTCATAATTACTAGGACTTTTATCAAAAATCGCGGAAAGGAATATAAAAATAAATACTGCGGACGAAATCTTACGATGGCGACTGTAATACGAATAGAAGAACTAAGAAAAAATTTACAATACATACCCAGCTCTTAACACTCCCTACTCTGACTCACGCTTCCCTACAGATACACAAACTTACAAACACACCTCGACTAAAAGCTTTTAGATTTCCCGATTGCATGAATGCGGAGGTGGAACTTGAGAGTTGATTCGAGAGTAAGCCTCGTCTAGTAGGGTAGTAGCTGCAGTCCACAATTACATTCTCTCAAAGTATAGGGGGGGCTCTGATGTTATAACCTTTTGGCCTTTAATTTTTATTTTTTTTTATTCATTACCATAGCCCGAACGACGACTGAATGGGGCCGATCGGATTCCCGTATCCTCTCTTCATGGTATAAACGAACTTTAGTGCAAAATTATCATACTCTCAAGCCCCAGGAATAGAAGTGAAATAAAATAAAAATAAAAAAAAAAAAAAAAAAAATTCAAAGGCCTGGAAAATGTGTTAAAATTAAATAACTACACCAAACGAGAGTCAGCAAACGGAAGTACAAACTTCGGTACCGACACGATAGCACATTCCTCTCAACCCAGCTCACCAGTCATTCGTCCGGAATATTTAATTAGCCAGTCAGTTAGTTACTCCATTATAGCCAATTTGGTTGGGGAGGCCACAACCAATACCCTTATTAAGGATAACATATGAGCATTGATGCCTGAAACCGAAGCTATTGATAGATAAACTACTGGGGTTACGAAGGGCAGACATGTCGAATGTTGTGGCTTTGATTTTGATTTAAATTTTCAATTGTATTTGAATTATGTTGGTTTCTTGAATATTTAAGATCTGCAAGGCCATATAGGGTTTTATGTGTGAATAAGGCCGAAAATACGAGTATTAATTAGATATCGTAAGGGGATCAACAAGGTTATTCAGAGTAACTTAGCAAATTGTATGGATTCGAATGAAAATCGAATATGCAGTGCTCGTATCCATGGTAAGCTTTTCGTTTTTGTTAGTACAATTAACAATTTGAATTTTGTTGTTTTTATCTTTGTATCCTTGAAATTCTTAAATTCTTCTATTCCTTGTCAGTGGCTCCATGGGACTGTACTCGGTCTTGGGGTGGTACTGATGCATGCATATTGTATGTATCAATAGAGTGGATCATGATTTAATGATTTTTTTAAATTTATAAATAATTATGACATTTTTGTACCATTTGAAATGTTTGTTGACTAAAATATAGAACGCTTCGAATCTTATTTCACACTCCCCTGAACACTGGCAACAAGAGCATCCACACATGGCAGAGCCAGTGGAGGATGCTTATATGGGATAAAAAAGGGACTAGAAGATAACTGATAGGAATGGAAAGAAACGACTGAACCAATAGTGATGAAAAGGGCATCTGACATTTATAAGAGGCGCCGTGAACTCAAAATTTGATTATTGGTTCTTGCAGCGAAACTGGCTAAAGCAAGCAGCAGGTTTCGCCATCCAGCACCCACTCAGACCACCTTCCAATATCAGTATAGCTGAACCTGTAAAAAACCTCGGCACCACTGAATTGTATCCTACCAAAACTGCTTTGGAGAAATAAAAATGTGGAAAGATACAAAGGGAATCTAAACCTCGAAATAAATGCAATAAATAATAGTAAGCTTCAATCCATCAGAGGCAAAGAAATTCTTACGACATGCATCCTAAAGTAAAGTGACCTTGTTATGACTGGGAATGCAAGGCAGCTAGGAAAAAACCGTTTGGCTTTCTAAGGCTCATAATAAGCATGGGCGCCAAATATACAAAGTGTATGCAATGTGCACTCACATCGAAGTTAACTGTTTAGATCGACCTATAACTTTCCAGGATGTCATCAAAATTATACATATATGCTGCTCAAATAAGGCTCCAGTAGAAGATCGTATTCCTTACGAATTCTTAAAAATGCGACTGATGCCGTCCTTCAGTACTGGTGAGGTGAGATCATTTTTCAATTAAAATATAAAATTCCTGATATTCAAAAAAGGAGACCCAAATGACAATATATTAAATGCGACCACCAACATTTTTACAGGGATTATGGATACATGAAAACGACTGAGTTTTAAGCTGGTTTCCGAAAAGATTATTTCACAGTCGACAATATCTTCTCTCTAACAAGCATTGCCCGAACGTTTTTGGATAAGGGTAAAAAACTATATGCCTTTTTCGTGGATTGCAAAAGATTACAGAAGAGCTCTGTTCTTTAAACTGAGCAACCTGGGAATTTCGACAAAAGTACTAAGAGTGATACAAAAAATATACCAAGACTGGGATGGAAACATTTTGTCTAACTGATTTCCTAACTAAATCTGGAGTTTGTATGTTATGTCTGCTAAGCTCTCTTCTGATCTCATTTTCCTAGACGATCTCGTTTTATATCTCCCAGGAGGAGCTTTTCTCGTCGCGTATAAACCTCTTGCCCTTCGTTGACGATATCGTAATACTAAAGGAATAGTAGGAATAGTACACCGGCGTTAAATCCCGGACCCTAAAAATTAATTTGTATCGTTCCCTTGATAATAATAATAATAAAGAAAAAAACAAACATGCTACAAATCATGATAAATAATTAGCAGCAATACTGCCAAACATGGAACTCGCAAGCTAATATTAACAAATCAAAAGTTATCGACATGGATAAAAAATTGACCTGGCAATGTGAAGAACTGAAGAAAGCCGAGGAATATATAAATACCTCCGAGTTCTGATCATCCCAGAATTATGTGGGATATAAAAGAATTAAAAAGACAATCAATTGTAACTGGAGAGAGATCACGCCGAGTGTATCTAAAGTATAAAGTATTTGAATCAGACATAAGGTCAATCATGTGCTATGTGGACAACTGTGGGGGATCTGGCAGTTTGAGGAAGTTAAAAAACTCATGACATACTTTTTAAAGAAAATGTTCCGACTGCCTGAAAATACGCCAACTGCATATTGTAAATCCGAGAACTTGTCCTTATTTGCCGAACAAACTTTAACCCTCTAAACTTTGCTACCAAGAGCTAGTTGCTTCAGCTATAGGCTGCAAAACCAAGGGAGAATTGTCGAATCCGTCGTCATGTCTGCTTTTTTCCCTATGATTCATTATTACTACCACCGAAGGCGGTAGCCAAACTCACTAAATACTGTGATTCCAGAAAGATGGGACTTATTATATGCTGCGACTGCAAATGCAACGGCAGGGCAATTCATCTCCTGGATTTTATACTATGGTCTGACGTGGTTGTCAACAACGTTGGCTTTTAGCCAACTTTTTGTACGACAGTAAACAAAAACTAATCGACTTAATTACTTAATAATCCAAGATATGCTACGGGGATTAGTAGCAGAAAAGTACTCTCCATGTGAGACCAAAGATACATCGAATTCAGAAAAGAATTATTATAATATCGACCTTGTTAAAAAGGAGGAATCCGCAGAAAACCAACAGAACAAGTTTTGAGGAAGAGCTCTACAAATCCAACAGTGCTCACCCTAAGATCAAGGCAAACCAAAAGCCAAGGGAAACTGTTCAGAACCTGAACGGCACTCTCACTACGTGTTATGAAATAACATGTGCAGCTAGTAAGCAATAACTGTTATCGTAAAGAAACCAGAAAACTTCATTAAGTTACTAAGGTTACTTTAGACTAAATTAGAGGAAGTTTGGAATCTTTAAGGATATAAAAAGCTTGTTCGGATCTGAACAGAACCTTCACTACTGGCCTGGGACTGACACATATACCGGAACCCTGGTGAACAGTGAAAGCAGTCTTTATACTTAAAATCGGAAAGGAGGACTACACGTTTGCTTTAGACATATTGCATAGATATAACTTCCTTTATGTTAAAGAGCATGTAGAGGATGGTCGAGAACCATGTGGGCAAGACTGCCTTGGGTATGCATCTTTCGTCTAAGTTAAAACACGTTTACAAACGTGAAAGAAACTGCCAAAGTGAACTTCAAAATCAGGTAAGTAGAATTGAAGGCGCACTCGAAAAGAAGAGCGCTTTCGACAACTCAACTTTTGACGTCATGTGTAACATGCACAGACGATACGGTGTAGACAAATCCTTAGTTTATTAGGTAAAAGCAATATTGGTAAATAGGATATAAACTGTGAGTACTCATTGCGGCCAATACGTAATGGCGTGGGTAAACAAGGGTTGCACGCAATGCGGCGTTCTGTCGCCATTACTATGGTGCGTATTGGTCGAGTTACTGCTCAACGCGCTTATTAGTTCTGACCTCTATAGACAAGCATAAAAGGCTGATTCAGCTGGTCTGTCTTTTGGATCATTTCTGGTGACTGTCTACTCTACAGTGCAAAAATTCGCTTCATAGAATCCTTTCAAAACAGAGGTTGTTCTATTTGCGACGAGGAGCAAGCTGACGGTTCTGACTCATCTTAGAGGCATCACCATCCAATTATCCAAAGAACCTAAGTATTATGTGTTATCCTGGATAAAAAAAAATAAATTTCCATTGTCTCGGCCGCATAGGGGCTTTTCCTAGCATACCTGATTCCTGGCTAAACGCATTAAAAAATCTCATTCCCTTTGATATTCATATCATGGTCTGCACTCTCATGGTCATCTTCTGTTTAAAAAGTGGTCTTTAGTACAACACGCACAGGAGCTTTGATGACCTTACGCGCAAGCTGTCTTATGACTCTGGTCTTATGGACATGCCGTCTAATGCAATGACACCAGAACTCCTGCTGCAAAGAATTACGAAATCGACTTTCCCTGTGCCCGTAACTGACTTTGGCCGAAATCTGAGTTAAGGAAGGAATACAGATGCCTCAGCTGGAAAGTATGCAGGTTGCTTACTGGCGTTGTGACAGGGCATTACACTTTTGCTGAGCACAAAAATTTACTGAGAATAAGTGACACAATATCTTGCGATGCTTGATGTGAAAGTGATGACGGCACCACAGAGCACTATCTCTGTGAATGTTGGGGTTACGTTCGCTTCAGGTTGCAGGTACTCGCCGTTGACGTGATGGTTACTGACACTGTAGGCATTTTACCACTGAAAGATTCCACTGAAAGGAACTTACAAGGTGTACAATAGACTAGATCTTTGTTTGAGTGTTCTGTTCTGACAGAAAAAAAAAACCTGGAATCTTTGTCACCACCACTCCGCGTGTTAACTCGAGTAATCTAATTTATTTAGCTTTTTGTCTCCTTAAGTCCTTTGACCTCTTCCAGCTCTGATGGCATCTAGCATCACTATTTCGTCCAAAGCATTTCAGTTCGCTCTAACTTTTCTTCAACTGTCGTATCTCCTTTTCTACCGGATTACAATTGTCCATTTTCCGCTTGACCTAAGTCCTGTGAATACGACCCAACCAACTTTACTAATATAGGATGATTCATCGTCAGGTTTGATTTATAATGTAAAATCAACACATAAATTTGAAAGTGAACTTAAAAGTTTTATTATCGGTTAAAAGAACAATTCATGCCATTTACTTTTTCAAAATGATATCATGTAAATGTTGGCCACGACTACGTTTGAGGTGGTCCATTCAAAAGGTCCAATTTTGGGCGACTTATTCGAGCATAGCGACTGGTATCTCACTGATAACACGAGTAATGTTGGCTTCCAAAGCGCCAATCGTAGCTGATTTATTCCTGAAGACCTGAAACTTTACATATCCCCAGAGAAAATGGTCCAAAAGTGTGATATCGCACGATCTGGTTGAAACCAGAGCTCACCGAGACCATGTGCTTGAATTTCAGGCAGCACATAGTCCGTTAACATGGCGCGATAATGGTTACCATTGACGGTAACATTCTGATTTGCCTCATTTTTGAAGAAATATGGACCAATGATTCCACAAGCTCATAAACCGCACCATACCGTTGTTTTTAATGGATGGAATAGTAGCTCTTGGTACTCTTTGTGTTGCTCATCAGCCCAAATACGGAAATTTTGTTTATTAACGTATCCATTGAGCCAGAAATGGGCTTCCTTACTGAACAAAATTTCACCATAAAACACCGGATTTTCATTGGGTTTTTCCAGAGTCTATTCACTGAAAATATGACGCAAATTCAAGTCGCCTAGCTTCAATTCTTGCACAAGTTGAATTTTGTACGCTTTTAGTGAAAGACGCCAAGTTGTCGAATACGCCAAGCCAAGCTGCTGAGAACGACGATGAATCGATTCGTCACAGTCTTCGCGTACACCCTCAGATACAGCTGCTATAATCTCTTCACTACGTGCTGGATGTGGTCTAACTGGTCGAATATCATCCACTAATGTAAACTGCGATGGTATTATCCGTACCGTAAATTCTTCGAATCACACAAAAAAGATTTCTCACAGAACTCTGATTTTTGTAATACAGCTGAACAATTTGGAGATGCGTTTTGTTGGGAGTCTTTCCATGATGACTTGCCAAATGATACTGAATAAAAATAGTAAAGAAGTTTGATAACAATATTTTATTTTATGCACACAATAGTAATTATCGATTTGTATACAATCGTTTTTCTGAACTTTTCGAGTCTTTTAACCTTGAGTACCTGTACCGCATGCCATTTACATTGGTCTTGGACTCTAAATGTTTTTACCAGTTTGTTAATACCAAAAGAAGATCAGATGGGTATCCATCTATTCTCAAATTTCTTATTTAATCTTCTGCCGATCCAAAAACCATTACAAATTTCTTTGTCTGTCATTTTAAGAAATCTTTTTCTAATCAAACAGTTGAACCCGATCCTAGCTACTTTATTTATATGAGAAACTGTCCTGAGACGTTATTCATCTCGCTAAATATAGGGTTTTCTAATAACGATTTGAAAATTTTTTTTTAAAATAAAAGGCAAACCATTTGAGATATTTCAAAAACTTTATTCTTGGCTTGAAGTACAATCAAAACATTTATGAATTGAACTCGACTTCGTTCATATGTCCACCGCAGGCACGTTTGCAACGGTCGATTCCTTGAACCCAATTTTCAACGACCCGGCCGCACATTTAGCCCACTATTTCGCATTCAGTGTTGGCTCTGAGCTCTTCCAACGTCGTCGGCGTGTTGGCATAAACCAATGACTTAACGTAGCCCAACAGAAAATAGCCAAGCGGCGTTAAATCGCACGAACGAGGTGGCCAATTGACTGGCCCATGTCTTGAGATAACACCATACTTACTCTTCAATAAATCGATTGTAGCGTGTGCTGTGTGGCTTGTGACACCATCCTGTTGAAACCACATGTCATCCAAGTCCATATCTTCCAATTCGGGCCAAAAATAATCGGTGATTATGGCGCAATAACGCTGACAATTCACAGTAACGTGACGATCGTTATCGTCGACGAAAAATATGGCCCAACAACGCCGCCGGCATGCAAACCGCACCAAACAGTTATTTTTTGTGGATGAAGTGGTGATTCATGAAGCACATGTGGGTTTTCACCCGACCAATAACGCATTTTTTGCTTATTGACGAACCCATTGAGCCAAAAATGAGCTCGTCACTGAAGATGATTTTGCGATGAAATTCATCATCTTGGCGCATCTTCTCCAGAACCCAATCAGAGAACGTACGTCGCTTCAAATGATCCATCGCCTTCAATTCTTGAGCCAGCTTGATCTTGTATGGGTGTAAACCAAGATCTTTACGCAAAATACGCCATATGTGGTCTGAGCGATGCCCAATTCTCGAGAACGCCGTGGAATTGACTGATTGGGATCGTTTATTACAGACGTCTGAACGGCAGCGATATTTTCGACACTTCGACCAACCCGTTGTCTCATTGACACGGCAACATAACAAAACGAATATGTAGACTCAAATTTTTGCACTAAATTTGTTATTGCCTGTCTACTAGGGCAAGAATTACGACCGAAAATTGGAGTTAATGTCTTAAAGTTGCAGTCACCGACTCCGAATATCTGTAGAAATTTTTTATAATTTTCAGACGTTGTTCGTTAGTGTACTTTACAATGATGAAAATGTTCAGTTTACTATATAAATTGACAGTAACAGCTTGATAATTAGTGAAGGAGTGCGTTCACAAATTAAATTCAAAGTTGTCAAGTCCCTATTGGAAAACCCTATATAACAACATATTTATGTAATTGAAATCATTACCAAATTTAGAGATGATTATCCGTCCGGCCCTGATGGCTACTGAAATAAAAGAGTATGTAACCCATTTCGGTTCTCCCCTCACTGCTCTATTAAACTTGTCTGTTTCAACAGGTACTTTCTCTTTCCCATGGAAGGAAATTTTATACCATCCCCATTCATAAAAAAGGAAGTAAGGCCGAAGTTGATAGTTATAGGCCCATAGCAAAACTATCTTTTATACCCAAATTTTTCGAAAGCATATTCTATGAACAACTGCTTCTGTACTGTGGGTCTCATGAAAGGTAAATCAACCACCACTAACCTAATTGAGTTCATCTCTAGAACACTTTGTGCTTTAGAAGATGGTGATGAAGTCGACGCAATTTCCACAATAGAACTTGATTTTCTCCCTCATTTTGTGGCATGGACCAAATCCTTTTAAGAAGACCTAGAATACAGAGTCATCTTCAGATCTTTAATATCCGACCCCAATAAAGCAACAACTGGAGTCCCTCAGGGTAGCCACCTTGGATCAATCATGTTAGTCCTTGCAAATAACGTTATAAATCTCATATTAAAGAGTTCTAATATTTTTATTTTCATTGATGACATCAGAATTTCCAAAATCATTTTGACCTTTGACTTTCATTGCCTGCAAGATGACTTAAATAAGCTTTCGGCTAAGCGGTAACCTATTCCCGCAAATGTCTAGCACCCTCTCCAAAGATCTACTTCATTTGTGATGAGCCTATTCCTTCCTCTAGCGAAGTACAGGATCTAGGAATAATTTGTACAGAGAATTGAATTTCGACTCACATATTGACAGGAATGGCTGCACTTGGTTATATCGAACGCTGATCAAAAGAATTTTCCAACCCTTGAGTTACAAGGTTCCCCTACATTATTTTTGTCAAGCCTCTTCTCGAATATTGTAGCCAAGTTTGTTCACCCTTTAAACAAAGAATTGAAGCAGTTCAACGGAGGTTTATTCGTTTCGGACTTTGTGGTCTACCTTGAGCCAATCAATGTGTATTACCTCTCTATGAAAATAGACTAAAAATAATTAGCATGCATACTCTAAAAAAACGTCGTGAAGAAGCTGATGTACTTTTTATCCACCAGCTATTGACTGGAAACATCGATCGCCCGAGAATATTTCATTTACTTCCCACCCCTGGAACTTAAGATCTGTCCCACTCCTCCTGATTCGAACTCACCGCAAAAATTACGGTCACTTCGAACCAATATCTAGAATGTTGCTTATAACAAGCAACTACGCCGAAATTTTTGACCTTAATAGTAGCAAATTTGAAATCAAAAAAGCACTGTTCAATATGCCACTCCCTTAACATCTTCCCCGACCACCATTTCTCCTTACCACATAAGGTTAAGAATATCTTTTTCAGTTTTTTAGGCCTAGCTTTAGGTGTTTGCTTGTTAATAAGCTTAATAATGTTGTCCGGGGTAGACCCGGGCCAATAATTATCTTTAATATAAAATAATAAATGAATACTCTCTGGAGTAGCTTATTAGAGATGGTACCAGTAACTTGCTATGGTATGTTGGAGCATTGTATAGGCTTAGGCATTTCGATTTGTTGGCACAAGATATACCATATAAAAACATATATTCGTATATCATACATATCGTCCAATATCGCCTCACGTTGGGTGCCAATCATTGCAAAATTTGTTTTTCTCCGGGTTAAAACAATATATACACACAATACATACATATGCTGTCTGCCGGCAACAACAGAAAAACAGCTTTTATTTTAAAGAAAACAACGAGCCCTCTCTACGAAGCCACCACGTTTCTAACGAACAGCTCGATTGAAAAAGTGGCCATGGCCATGCAGTGGACAACTGAATTGCTTGAGTACACCATGCATTTAAATGCGCTTATGTAGGCGGGCAGACACCAAAACATTCGAGATGAGATTTCAGCTCGAATTACATAAAGCTGAATAGGCTCGTGTTTTTTTTTTAATAGATGTCAAGCTAAAGTTAAATGAGATAACTCAGCATT
The DNA here is from genome assembly GCA_907269105.1 of Volucella inanis. Lineage (NCBI taxonomy): Eukaryota > Metazoa > Arthropoda > Insecta > Diptera > Syrphidae > Volucella > Volucella inanis. The sequence goes on from OU026158.1 coordinate 22,518,108, forward strand.
AGCTTCGATGTTTAACTAAAACCGCGAGTACTCTTATGCATACATAAGAGTCTTCTTATGTCTTGTTTTCTGTAAAAAATTTGTGCTGATATCACTGTTTGGCGCTGTCTAGGATATTTAATATTTAAATTATATGCAACTAGAATTTTTCCTTTTTATGATGAATTATTTTGGTCACACTGATGGTGAAAGCAACATTGAACAAACCACAGCAAATTCATTTTCTAACGCTTGTCAACTCATCTGTCACGTTTTGAGAAGCGCTCTTACAACTCAAGGATGAATTAAGTTAAAATTGTATAAAACTAGACCAGAGGGATTCTGGTCGACGCATCGTAATACGCACACGCGCAATCCCTGTCACATGCATTTTCAGGTTTCCCCTGGTCATATCATCAAAAGAAAAAAATCACTCAGCCACTCAGCCATTCGTCGATGAACAGGAGCACATTTACTCATTTTAAAGCAAAAATTGAGTGAATGAGAAGTCACTACACTACGCTTACATGCGGAAGGTAAATTCAGATGCAATTGAACCCATACGTAATGAATACCCAAACTGGATTTAAAGTTAGCTCACTTACCCACGCTCCAGTTGACTGGGAGCAGGAGTTGAGTTGAGACACAGAAACTCAAGTTCTTATCTCCTCATGTACAATAGCTACTGAGCATGAAGCTTGATTTGAATGAGAAAAGTCATTACAAAAGAAAAGAGAACAGGAGAAACAATGAACGAGTGAGAGTTTTACAGTGTTTTCGTTGTTGTTTGCTTAAATTTAAAGTACCTATATAGTACGTATTAGGTTTTGTAGAAAGTTAGTTTCATAACTTTTCTTAACTTGATTTTCTAAGAATGTGCAAACGAATTCACTTTAACCAAATATGCTCCATTTTTACTAACAATGTTTCGTCCTTTTTCGCACGAAAACCACATCTGTGGCTTTTGGTTAAAAAACTAAATCAAGTGGTTTTCACAGGCTTGTTTTCTTCTTTTGCAGAAACCGCAACAAGCGATATTGAGATATTTAAACTATACGGCGAGTGTATCAAAATTTTCAAAACAAGCTATTTGATTTTCTGACTGGTTACCGAAAAAATGTGTAGTGCTTCTTTAGTGTGATGGAAGGCAACATCTATTGGTCAATTCGGGCCGTTTTTTTTTTTTTTAATTGTCTGACGTAATCTCTCAAGTTATTCGCTGTAGAGTTGATCAACAGCATCACCTTCTGATGACCATCCTGGCTTCGCAAATTCTTGCGATGATTCACCATTTCTTGCCCACGATCTTTAACGCTTTTAATTGTGGTTGTGTCAGAAAGGGCTCAAGTTCATCGCCTTCGTAAAATGCAGAACAGATGTAAGCTATTGTATATAAAAGGGATCAATGAAATTTTTATTTTGGATTGAAATATAATTGATATCATTAGTTCTGCAATATGACATCATTCCAAAGTGGATATCTAAGACCCAATTTATTATGACTTTTTAGCCCAATTCGACATTCCAGAAATTTAACGTCGAGGGTTCGCCTCCAAATCATCTCAAATAAAAGAGTATAATGGTTTTATATTGCAAGGGAGGGCGGCAAACTGATAGGGCCATTCCACCGAACTTACTATTCAATAAGTCAAGATATTCTGTGATGCAAATGGCACCATCTTATTGAGACCACGTATCCTCCTAGCCTTCCAATCCTAATTTATCAACAAAAAACATGGTTTAAGAGCTGCGATAGCATCCTTGCCTGATTCTTACCGACTCGTCGGCATCATCTCTTAAGAAGTACTTTTAAATGATACCTTTGGCATAAAGACAACATCAGACAATCATTTTTTTCATAAACATTAACACCTGCTGAAAATACTTTGCTTAATTAACCAAAAGGTACCTCACAGGTTACTGAGGATGACAATTTTCGGTGAAAATCCAGATCTTCTTCCATTTTCAGTAGACAACAAAGAGTGAAAGTTTGACAGGTACAAAGATCATTTGGCATTAGCTTTTGAGGCAGAGACATATAGTCACCTATTTTGCCAACATACGCCACAGGAATGTTTAAGAGTGTCCAGCTTTTGTCCAGAATCGATACAGAAATTTGCATAATCGAAATTAAATGAAGATTATATTTACCGGAGTCCTGCTAGCTCAACATTTTCTATTTTTTATAAGAATAGAAAACACGGAATAACCATATAAACGCGATAGTGGGTAAGACATATCTCGTTCTTCGAACACTATGAACTGCACAAAAGTTTACACCACCGAAGGCAAGGTTAACTCTCTTTAAAGCACTGGTTATCCCTGTATTTATTTAACTGTGGTAACTGTGATGCTGGCAGTAAAACAAAGCTTCAAATTGCATTTAACAGCACTATCCGGTCTACGGCCTTTGATGGTTTGACCACGTGTCACATTTGGCTAAAAAAAACTTTTGGGTATGTCTTTTCAGAACAACGTCAAATTTCGTAATCTTGTTTTCCTGTATAGCACTATAAAAAACAAGGCAACCGATATAAAAAAAACTCGTTTTCGGCGTCTAGCAGAATGTTTAATTCTCCCGCAATTCTCCTGCCTAACGTCTGAAAGACAATTTTTCATTGCTGCCATCTGTCTGTGAAATTTACTGCTGCATTACTGAGAAGCTGAATGGGAAAAGTCGATTTAGAAGTGAGTTACAGCGTCTGCTTAAAAATCAAAGCAACTAGAATTTGACGTACCCACCCGTGTTTGTATAGTTAAATGGGAGAGTGAATCATGAAATGTTAATATTACTGATTATATGAACTTTAATTTTCTTTGTAATTCGCTTCAGTCTATCACAATTATATCTAAATTTGTTAATTGAATACGTTAAATCTTCAATGGATTAAAAAAGACCTTTCGGAACATTCAATTCAAGTTGTCCTGGATGGTTTCAAGTTTAATATTCACAAAATAAATGCTAGTACACCAGAGAGATCTGTTCTATCGCCGACACTCTTTTTAGTTTTCATAAATGATCTCTTGTAATTCAATATATTCCTTTGCTAACGGCTCTCTGCTGCTCATATTCCCTCTGGCTTCGCCTGGGAACAGGGACGGCAGCAATTCCGTTAAAGTTCATTAAATATCAGCAATAAAAAGCGTTAAACAATAAATTCCCTATTCATCGTCGAAAACGACCACTTTTCATTTTCGCTATTTGTGTCAAAGACAACCAATGTTAGAATACCCACATATTCAATATCGCAAAAATGCTGCAAAATGTCTACGCTTCCTTAATCGATTTTTTTTTCTGGTCCCTACATACTATAAAATGCATTCCTCGCCCAAAATTGGAGTACAATGCCCACGTCTGGTCAGGTTCTCCTAAGGCAGCTCTGCACGTTATAACTCTCGTGTCCGGCAACACCAATTAAATGATAACGAGCTAGAAGGTATCGTTTGTACCCTCTTTTTCTAATAATAAATTTATTCAATTCAGACTGATTGATGCGTGGAAAACTGATTGGCCAAAATAAAAAGCAACACTTTTAAAAAACTTTCCTCTGTTCCCACGTAACACCGATGAGCTTAACATAAAAGTCATGGATTTTACTCTGCATCTCGATTAGCCAATGGCTGTGTCTTTTTCTCTGATTCAACTTAGAGACAAGAGAAATGATGGACATCAGCACTGGGACCGTTTAGAAACGTCTGCAGGAAACCTTTTAACCAAGCAAAAGCAAAGTGACTGAAACTCATACCTTAAACCTCAAAATATATTTTCAAAAGAACTGAGGAAGGTAAACCAACAATTCTGAAAGTCATTCTGTGACAAAATAACAGAAACCTCTGAGGCATCACAACTAAGGAAAATACTCTCTACAAATCCTATGATGCCTTGAAAAAAAAAGAAAAAAAAAAAAAAAAAAAACGATGGCTATTGGATGACCTCAAGTGATGAATTACTCAATCTGCTACTGGATACCTGCCCCTTGTCATGTTGTCGCAAAGGACCTCAGGCATATAAGTCTCTCATCCTTCCTTCTGAAAACTCTAGAACTACTGATTAATATAAAAATACGATTTAAACGGCTCAATATGCCAACTGTTAAGTAAAGTCGGTGGCAATGGCTCTACACACATTGTCTGGCCACATCGAACGAGATGATGATATACCCAGAAGCAGGTGGTAGCAAGGGGCATGCCTATACCCGTAAGAACTCTTACAGCGAAGTTTTAACAGATTAACCCATTAGGCGGATCGTTGTGGATAATGAATAAACTTCCATAAAACTGATCTTTTCGAGGAAATATAAAACTCCATTAATACATTCTCCTTTAATCAACAGTATAAGTCTGGTCTTCTCCGATGCAGCAAAATATCTAGGTCTAATATTTGACAGGAAACTAAACTCTAAACCTTACATTGAAGAAAGAGTAAAGTTACTCTTTAGCTCTTGCAAAAAAGTTATTGGGAACAAATGGGATCTTCAACCTCGCATTACACACTAGCTATAATCTTACGTCTGGATTATGCCATCGATACTCACCTACAGGGTGGTCGTCTAGTGGACGACCTTAGACAATGAAGTCAACTGCTGCAAATCAAACAAAATTCAAAGGACATTAAGCTCTTCTGGATTTTTTGTTTCACTTGACACTTCTCGATATTTTCAGCAGGCCAGTGGTTGCTAACACAGCTATTCGTCTTAAAGCGACTACACAGAGGATAAATAAACTATTTGGTCACGCTAATATTTTTAATATATTAGGAATACTTCCAAAAAACATCGACTATATTTTGACTCAACATTGGTTTGATAAAGGCTGTAAGCCTCCCCTCTAGATCTTTCTGAGAGGAACATGCTTTCATTGACGACAAGTCAATTATTTTTAAAGAAGAAGACTAAAGGAAGTCCTGCCCCGCCTAAGTAAATACGTGATATCTGCAAAGGATTGAACCGCCCTTGCTTCTTAGGGAGATGGGAGAGCTGTTCAACATTCACCATGTTGTGTGCCGGGCCACAGATATATTCCAGAGAATTATAAGGCCGACAAAATAGCAAAAATTAAAACTACTCTAGCTATCCTACTTAAAAAAGGTTTCGTCACACCAATCTCTACGTGTTGGATGCTATTAGAAGAACAAACCTTAGGTGGACTATTAGGTCTCTTAGAGTAAAACGCAGTTTTAATGTCAGAATAAATAATTTTAAAATTGTAATTATTCATAAGATTATATGTGAATGTAATTGGTGTGCGTTAAATGCTACTTTTAAGAGGAAAGGTACTTACTATAAGAACTTAACCAATAATTTTTAATGTTCATATATTTCAAATTGTTAATTCAACAGGGTCTATCGACCAAAGAAATCTGGCCAAAGCTGGATTTGAATCGCTCTTAGCCTTTTTTTCAAAAGTCCTCCTAGGCAAGCAGGCAAGAAGGTTTGGTGTCTTTAAATATTATTTCCACAGAAGCTGCATAGACGAAGAGGAGGATGGGGAGACAAAACTTCACCTACATCCACTGTACATCCACAGCTCTATCCCAAAGAAGAAAACTCTACTTAGGAGCTTAAGTTTTGACCCAATTTAGAAGTTAACAGTCTCATACGCTTCATGACAGATCTAAGTGGCATCACAATGGGCAAACTGGCCTAAGTGGGACTGTTTCTCCAACAGCCACTCTTACCTAATCTAATCTTAAACTCGTCTTGCTATGAGTGCTCCTTCGTTTACTTACTTTTGGCTGTACTAGTTTGAAATATCGTAATCCTTTCCCAAGCCATATAAACGTTTAAACATTTTAAAATAATCATTCATCGGTTCCTCTCTTTCTCTTCTTTCTTTGAGCGTGCGCCAATTATGAGGAAAAAAAGTGCGAAGAAACAACTGAAAGTAGTAGATTTTGTAAAGTTGAATTAAACTCAGATCTCGACATTGGCATCGCTGGTATGAAGTAGAGTTCTTAAGTATAGCTCAAAATTCATCAAATTATCGGGAGAGCGAGAGATGTACAAATGAGAGTGGGAGAGATTGACTACAGTGAACAAAGTGAGGAGAATCAATTTTGAAATGAAAATCAGATGTGTATTAGATACCACGGAGGGTGGTTCGTTGTGTCGTTGCTGCTGTCATGTGCATTTAACAAGGTTGTTCTTTCTCGTTGAATATACATTGAAGTTGATATAATTCTTTTGTTGTTTTTTTTTTTTTACTTTACACATTGTCGCGTGTGTGGGTGTATGCGCGCCGCGGGCTAGTGACTGGTGTTTTAAGTGAATAAAGTTGTTCCCGGAAGAACATAAACGGCAACCACATGAGAGAACGACAGCAAATGACAAAAAAGGTTTTCGACTTTTTTTTTTCTTTAATTAAACACCACCGTGTGCATCTGTGGGAGTGTGTGTGTACGGTAAACAACAAAAGTCTAAACTCTAAATCGTTAAATTTAAATCTAACTAACGGTTAATTTGCTTAAATAAAGTTAAATCGAAAACTCGGGTCGAAGGGACAATCGAATTTTTATAATTTTTATTTTTTTTTTCTTTGATTATTCTTTTGCATTGCTAATTGGTATGGAACAACAGTGAAGTTTGTAAAAAATGTCTCTCTCATTTTTTCTCGGACGGCGATCTCTTTGGCTGTGTTGGGTTGCCAGTGCGCGCGTGTAAATGAGTATGTAAAAATATATACAAAGAAATGTTTCATCTTTGTCGCTCTTTATTAAGAATGCTCACTAAGGATAGGTGACGCGTTATTTTCTAAAAACCAACAAAAAACAAGAAAAGTTTTCTACAACAAAAAAAAAAACTTTAGACCAGAAAGAAGAAGTTGAAACAGAAGAAAAAAAAAGAAGAAAAGTAGTTAAAAGAAAATTGTTATCCTTATTGGAAGACAGGATGATGGTAAAAGGAAAGCCAAAAGCAGAGAAGTAAAGGAAGGAAATACGATTTTATCGAGTGGAAGTGAAATATGCCGTCATTATTATCGTCATTGCGACTAGCTCCACCAATTTAGCATCGAATTTTGTTTCGCCCTGTCGTCCTTAAATTTGAAAATTGAAACATTTCGTTTCTTACGGTTTTCTTGGAATTGTTTTTTATCAATAAAAAAACAAATAATAAAAATAAGAAACTCGCAAACAGCGAATAGAGATAATAGAAAAGGAACATTTTACCGTGTGTCCCTCGGCGAGTGGTTTTTGTTTCTTTTCTTTTCGTGGTTAACATTAGAACAAAACGTGAGATAAATTGAAACAAAATAAAGGGGAGAGAAGAAAAAGAAAAATATATATATAGATATATAATCGCTCTCTGATTTCATTATCCATTTTGTGTGCAATGTTTTAATTGCTTTGTCCTCTCTATTTCGCTATTAAACTTATTTATTTTCGTGTTGTGCGTATCGAGATTTTTTCCCCCAAATTTGTCCGTCTTTCATCAATACTACTTATCTCTTCGTCGCCTGTATCTACGTCTTCATCGTTCATCGCCATCCTCATCTTATATTCTTGGTCTTTGATCGTCCGTCGTCTTATTAATTGTATTTACATTGTGACGTTTGTCGTTTCACCATTTCACATTTTCGTTTCTTCTCGTTTCTGGATAAAACAACAAGAAATCCAAAGAAAGTACCAACACAAAAAAGAGGAAAAACCCTCAAAAATAAAAAAATAATTTGGGCTGGATCTAGCGCTGGTCACAAAGTGTGTAATTTGGTGGAGTTTTAACTTAATCTCGGCTAAAATTCTTCGTTTAATCCCAGGAGCTCTGCACATAAACAAGGTATGAATCCTGTAAATAGTTCTTTTCAAGTGTATTTTTTTGAGAAAACCAAAAAATTCTTATTTAGACTCTTCAGAAAAACGTAGAACATTTTTGTCCATTTTAAGTTTGATCCCTTTTGAAATTTTTGTCGATTATTTTTCTCTCTGTCTTGCATAGAGTGTGCTATACTATTCCACTCAAGATGGTATTTTTACCGTCCGAGTGATTTTCTCGTCATATATGTATTTGTGTTAAATTTGGTGCGTGCGCAACACACACACATTCGTACCAAAAACCATGGTGCGGTATTCAATCCTAAAGTAAGAAAACATATTTTCCAATGAACTGGATTTTTTCTTGTGTAGAGTTGCACACACTTATGCAACAAACAAAATAGAGAGAGAGAGACAACACTACAAAAAGTTAAAAAAAAACTGAAATTCCTTGAATTTATGGAGAAAAGAAACCCTCTGTTTTACATTCGAAAAATTATTGGAGGATAACATATTTTCCATTATCTCATGTCTTTTGGAGGAAAATTGCTTTTTTTCTACGGGATTTCCTTGTGTTTTGTTTCGAATTTGGAAAGGTGGAAATCTGGATCTGGGTCTGGATATGTGTAATGAGTTGAGTTGAGTTGTCCATCGCCATCATTGACATCATATCTGCCATCTTGTGGTGTGGTGATGTTAATGTCCAATAGCAACTGCCGATGCAATAATGGAGATTCTTAATTACTCACTTGATTTTCATTCAATTGAAAATAATGTACTTATGTATAGTTAGTTTTTTTGAAAACAAAACAACCATATCTAATGATGTATAAGCTTATATACCAACATAAATTTACATTCATACATATGCATTTTTACCTACTCCCTTCTTTAGCTCAGTAAAAAGTGATGTTACAAAACAAGTCTCAGCAAATATGGCATTTGTGTTGTGATTCTGATGTTTGAATATATGACCACAACGAAATGTGAATTTGATCTGTACTGTGTTTAACTCTTCCACGGTAACCTGTTTAGTTTCTTAAATTTCTGACTACGATTCTGAAACAGAATCTATGTATGCACAGTGGCGGAAAACTAAATAGCACACCTTGCTAAACAACCAAAATTCATTTAAAAGTTTATGAAAAAAAACTCAATTGTTTTTAAAAATTTATAGTTGCAGGAGATTTTTTTACTTGTAAGAATTTTTATAAATGGTGTCCTGAAGGTGCGTGTTATGATTCTCCCTTTTAGTGGTAATAGCTCGTTTTAAGAACTCCCAGACTACCTGATCAACCTAAAGATCGTTATATATATTAAGTTGTTCAAAAAGTTCTGCGGTTTTTTTCTTGGAAGTAGTATTTATCGTTTCAGAAACGACGTGTACACCGTTATTTAATATTTCTTAATTGAAAGGGTTATCTTCACGTTACAAGAATTTGTTTTGATCAGACTTGTTTTAAGTTCTCAATTTTTTTTTTTTTTTTAGATTTTTTTTTTTTTTTTTTTTTTTTTTTTTTTTTTTTTTTTTAAGTGTCAAAACGACAGAGGCGTAAGGGGAGATTTGTAGAGGCTATAAGCATTTACACTTGTCAGCGTTGGTCTACACGGTTTCGATTAGGAAATATAGACCTTGCTGGTGCTCTTCGCTCTGGACGTCCACCCACCACAGACGACAATAAAATCTTGGCTGCAGTTACCGTTTAGAGGAATTGGATTACACAGGAGATCGCTAAGCGGTTTAACATCGTCCATACAACCATTTTGCAGAGACTGAAAAGGCTTGGAATATCGAAAAAGGTGGATGTTTGGTTCGCATAGCGCATAGCATAGCGCTTAGGACAAGCGTCCTGGTGAAACATCACAATCTCGGTAAACAAGATTTGCATCCCAAAAGGGTCATGTTGAACGTTTGACTGACGAGGTTTCCTTTACTTCGAGTTGCTTTCACGCATCAGACAATAAATGCCGTAAAATATGGCTCTCAGCTCGAGACTTTGAATCAGGCAGTGGAAGTAAAACGGCTAGAGTTGGTGAACAGGAAGGGTCTTGTTTTCCATCATGAAAACGCCACACCAAACACAGTTTCAATGACAAAACAAAAGCTGAATTGATTTGGCTGGGAAGTTATGCAGCACCTATCGTACTCTCTAGACCTAGCTACTTCTGGCTACCATCTGTTCCGCTTTCTTCAAAACAATTTGGACGGAAGGCAATTCAATTCCGAAGATGAGATCAAAACGTACCTTTTTTACCCATAAGTCTGCTGACGTCCACAAAAGAGATCGTTGAAATAAAGTAATAGACCATGATGGACTAAATATAAGCTTTTATAGGTACCAAAAATGTGTGTTAAATTTTAACCCTAAAAAAACCACAGAATTTATTGAACAATTCAATACTTTTGTCTTTTTGACATGGAGCCTCGTCATGCATAAAAAGTGGCTTTTCACCACCAGAAAATCATTCTGTCATTAGCCTTGTGTCTCATCGTGTTTTCTACGACGTATTAGTAGAAATCACAAACCAAATCATTATTGACAATGGATGTTTAACCGTTGAAACATTACATTCCGGTTTGTTCTGTCTGACTTTTCCATTATCACTTGGAAAACCGATTCGTTTGCGAAGCAAATCTGAAAAACAAAATTAAAAAGTGTTTGTTCGCGCTCCGCGGATACTTTTTCTTTACGTAATCGGTAGACTCCAAAAAGTTAAGTACTTTATTTTTGGGTGCTTAACTTTTGAGAATTCTTAATTTTTCCAAGACATCGATTCAATTTAAATATATATATATATATATATGTAGGTAAAATAAGTCAAATCCATACGTTTATATATGTATTCACATGTTATTTTATTTATTTTGTAATGTTTAAACCTTTTAAATACATGTTTTATCCAGTGACTTTTATTACATATGTAGCATACATAATTAGAATACATTCATACATATTAGGTTTCATGAAATAAGCAGTAACGTTCTTGTGATGGACTTTTATCGGAAATGCGATTTTACGGTGTCCAATTGTAGCTCGAAGAGCTTTAGATATGTTTATCGGAGAACTTCGTTTTAAAGTCTTACATCGTTGTAAGAAACAAACTTCGGAAACCTTACAATTCTCTGAATCCGTGCTTGTGGCCATTTTATGTTCATCAGGCGAATCGGTATTCCGTGCAGTAATTTCTTCAGTTGAGAGATTATACATAGGATCCGATGGTAACAGTACTGATAAAGAGATATCATCGTCGTCATCATACTGATGATCGTCCTAATTCAGTAATTTATACCATGCTGAAGGGCACTCATCCAAAGCGATTTTTAATAGCAAAAGTGAATTACAAAGATCGTGATTTTGTAATAATTCGTAAATCGACGGACCCTCTTGAGCCACAATACCCGCCAATAACTGATTCTGATAAAAAAAATTGTCACTCTTGGATTTTGGTCCATTGGTTGAATAGCTGCTGTAATGCTGCATTTGGTGGGAGAAGTATACAAAAAATGTTCCCGTCGTTGGAGCGAAGTTTTTCGATAGCCGAGTGCACTATAGTATACAATTATCCAATAAAAGAATTTACATTTGGAGGCAAGTCATTTTAAGCACTGAATCGACGTACCTTTAGGAACATATCGAAATATAATTTAATTTAAAATAACTTAATCATTAGAATCAGTCCTCACTTATTTAAAAACGATGTATGAAACCACTTTTTAAAAATGTTTGCTGTCTTCCATGCGTTTGCAGAATAATCGTAGTCCAGCGGACTTTTAAAGTTCAGAAAGCATCGCGGCTTGGCAGCCTTCCCGATCACATGTGGCTTAAATTTGTGTGATCCATTTGTTTTGACGCACAATACATAAGTTTACGTATTTTACTGTCTGATGCAGTCTTTTCGCAAGAAGCAACGTAGGTCTTATAAGGAAGACATCCGAATAAGGGACCAAACTCATCAGCGTTGTAGAGTCGTTAGTTTATGATTTTCATTTCATGCATTTTTGCCCGCAAAGCATTAATAAATTATGTGATTGTTGAGATTTCGCAAAATTATTCACCCTATCGGAATATGGTATAATTTTTGCAAATGGCGCCGTACGTCACTTATATTTGACATTTGTGAACTAGGCTGCTGCAGTATACAGACAAGGAATGGAGCGCTATACTCTGCAAGAGCGTGGAATAATTGTATCGATGTTTTGACCAATAATTGGTCGGTGATGTTAGCGCAGCATGCAGGAAGTGGCCGCGGTTGTGGGTGCCAATGTCGCTAAGAACGAAGAAACATCAACCAGGCGGACCCTACAGCGAATTTTAGTGAAAGGCTTACACATGTTCCCGTACAAAGTGCAAACAGTGCATCAATTAATGTCTCCTGACAGTCTCAGTCGCATGTGAATTACTGTAAAGCTATCTTCAATCTCAACAACGAAGAGGACGATTTTGTGTCGAAATTCATCATGAGCGACGAGGCGCATTTCCACTTAAGCGGTTACGTCAATAAGCAAAATCTTCGTTTCTGGAGCACTGAAAATCCGAGCCATTACATCCACTCAAAGCCACTGTCTGGTACGGCGTTCACGCAGGAGTGTTTGGGTCGTAGCCATGGCGAACGCTACAGAGCCATGATAAACGAGTTCTTACTGCCGTTTTGGCGATTTTGCATGACCAGCAAGATTGCCCGATTTAACCATCCCAGATTTCTTTTTGGGACTACTTGAAGTTGCAGGTTTATGCCAACCAGTCTCAGACATAAGGAGAATATTCGACAGGATTGCGAACAGTTATCACCGGAAATACGGGCACAAATGTGTGTCAATACTGGCGGCAGCCACTTGGCGGATATCATATTTTCCACCTAACAGAAAAAATGGTAAAAGTCCAAATAAAGATTTCATTCACTCAAAATCATTTTTTTTTTATGATTTAGTAAAAAAGTAATTCAAAACCAAAATTGAATGATTAATTAATGTGGAACCATTTATGGGACATTTTTCATTTCTTATATTGTTTTTTTTTTTTTTTTGCACTGCACGACATTGTTGCAGCCACATCCAAACACGCACTTAAATAAAACAATATAAATTCAACTGTGGTCTGAAACTATCAAACATGAACCTATATTTGGATATGTACAATTGTGCATACATACTTATTTGAAATTATTCCTAACGGTAAATGCCAATTGCATTTGTGTTCCATGTTTTTTTTTTGCTTTATATATGTATGTACGTACAAAAAAAACGCTACATAATAAATAGCGATATTAAAGACAAAACCTAACATTATAGGGACACCCGTGGAGACTAAAACCTACTTCATTTTTGCACGTTTCAACTTTTCCGAGTCTACTGTATTACCGAAAGGTAAGTCCTGAGCGCTAAATTTTTTATATTTTTGGGTTCATTCCAAAAGCTGCTGGATAATGCGTGAAGTTAAGTTTGGCTCGCGGGCCGGCCATCTCGCAACGAACCTAATTTCCTTTAATCTGCGCCGCAGCGTTCTTTGCGAAAATGCAATGAATTCCTTGGATATTTGGTTGGTGAACAAATGCAGTGGTAGCTGCCTATTTTGGACACAAGTATTCCTTATTTTGCGAGTTCATTTTCTTCTTTAAGTTCCTAACTGAATTCCTTGAAACTTCAAGTTTGTTCCGAAACTTTTTAACTTTGATCAGAAGAACCGTCGCATGAGCATCGCTTAGGAGCTCTTGAATGACGTTAATGATGATTCTGACTTGCTGAAAAGTCATAAATGGTGGCGAATCATGAGTATATGGTTATGACGTCGAAACCAAATTCCAATCGTCCCAATAGGAGGAGAGCCAATACTGAAAAAAGCACGCCAAGTTCGATCAAAGTTTTGATCAGTGTTTTTCGATTACCGTGGCGTAGTGGATTAATAGTTTTTTCTTCGTACGGTCGTGCGGTCAATAAGAAGTATTACCTTGAAGTTGTGCACCGTTTGCAAAAAGCAATACGAAAAAAACGTCCGGAATTGTGGAAAAACCATTCATGTCTTTTGCATTACGATAATGCACCTGCTGCACCTGTTGCACCTGTTTGGCCAAAAACAATACGACAAATATGCCTCAGTCACCACATTCAAGGGATTTGGCCCCATGCGATTTTTCATGCTCCCAAAACTGAAGAGACCTATAAAAGCACGGAGATTTGCAACGATTAGAATAATAAAAACGGCATCGCTGGAAGAGCTCAAGACTATATCAAAAATTGCTTCAAGAATTGGAAAAAGCGTTGACACAATTGTATTATATTTGAGGGATAATTAGGGATATTTTTTTTTTATAAAAAGATAGTTTTTTATGAACGTTTTTGCCATAAGAATTAAATTTATTGCATCCAATTAAATATATCATCTTAATGAGAAGCAAATACCGATAATTTATTTTTAAATTGTGAATGACACCTTGGTCTTTGGGTTGCAACCAAGGCTTGTATTTGAAGTCATAAACGCTAACATAATTGACTCTAAACCCTTAACGTCTAGATGAGCCGGACAATTATCCACTAGTAATAGAATTTTTTTTATTTTTACGACGTAACTCCTTGTCCCAGTGACTTTACTAATTAAAAAATAAAAAATAAATAATAAATCGGGTGTCATCCAAGCTCTCCGATTATATTTGTAGCAATTGTTTGATGTTCCTGAAACACTATAACAGACTCTTTCCAGGTTTCGGGAAACACGCCGGTTAACAAAGAACGATTTATAACACGCACAATAACAGGACCGATTATGTTCATTGTATAGATGGCTTTACGAACCGATTTATTTACAAAGGCACCAAAGCATTTTATATATATATAATCCCGCGCGCGCACCAAGGGGATATGAATATCCTTTTACTGTTTTTTTCTAGGGCGCGAGCGAGTGGTGTAGTAGTTTGAGACTCAGGTCTATTAGGTTTGGATATTTTTCCCAGAGGTGGTTGTCAAACTGGACGGGACGAGCAAGTGCATCCTCAACCAGTGGGTCTCAGTACGTGCTAGTTGTTAGTTCGTTACATTTAGCCCAGCCAGCAACCACTCCAACATCAGTGTTATGCCTTCATGTCAGTGTTGACGTCGACGGGATTCTCATATAACTGCATGCAAATTCTACGAAAAGACTTTCAGAGAATTGCCTCGCACGGGATTCGAACCCGCGACCCCTCTGCATGAGGAGTGTATACACCACGGCCACGGATATTCCGGCAGTTAAATAATCCGACACATGCTTCAAAATTAGTTAAACAGTGCTTTGGGTACAGAAAATCAATATTACGGAATGGCCAGCCCAGTCCCCCGATCACCACCCCAAAGAAAATCTATCAGATATTGTATATCGGCTAATATTGTAGTTTACGAGAAGTGTAGCTTTATACCCAAGTCCAGGAGGCTGGGAAAAACATCTCAAGCTCTATAATTTCCAAGTATGCCAAGAAGGTGTAGGGCAGTAATAAAAAACAAAGGTTTTGACACAAAATATTATGGTTATTATTAAATGTGAATTTACTGCGAAGTTGCTTTGGCCACCGTATTTTTTTCTACAATAATGAAAAATTGTTTTTGTTTTTATTTGTTTTCGAATAGATTTATTCGTTTTATTATATAGAAAAACATAGTAAAATACAATATATTGAAATTCAATCAGCTCTAATGCAGAGGCTTGTGTTGTGCAAAATACTGAATTTACTTTTGATGTTTTTTAAAACATTCATCGTTGTAGATTTGCAAGTTTTGTATCTGAATTTTGTATCTTGGATTTCGTTTAGTTAGTACATACAACAAATAAATTTTTGTATATCATTTTGTATTTCATTTCAAGTTTAGAAAATGTCAGTTGTAATTCAGGCGTTTTTTTAATAAATCGAAAAAGGACTAAGTGAAAGAGTGAGTGAGTGACATCCAGTAATACTGTGAAATACAGATAATGCTCTTTATACTTACACCCATATATATGTCGTATGGTATTTTTCAACATTGTTCCTACTTTAATCTATACTTTAACATTATTTTTCCGGTGATGTAAGATGCAAATACATACATATTGTTAAGACGTTCGTGTCTGAAGACTTCATCACCACAGAACTGTCTTTGGGTAAAAGCGATGTAAAATCATGCTAGTGTCTGTTTATTCCTAAAAACTGATTAGCTCTTCCACCGCTTTTCTAAGAACTTCACCATTTTCATTCATTAAATGAAAAACAATCGTGGGCCTTTGTTACGAAAATATTTTTTTGTAGGACTACTCCACTTCGCAGCATTCCCCGACCAAAAATGCATTTAATCTCCTCGTTTTATAAAGAAACTATTTCTCAGAGCCTTTATTTACAAGCCTTCATTTACAATTTGTTTACAAGGAGCTATACTTGACTTGATCCAGTCAGCAGTTTCGTCTGTGAAGGTGACGTTATGCGATCAAATCCTTATCTCTTATTAAATTAATTGTATAGAAATATTAATGACGTTATGTATTTTTGTGTACTAAGATACGAAAATAGTGTGAAATGTCACTTTAATGGACTCACAACTTAAAATGATGTATATGGGTGGGGTGGCCTGTGTATTTATTCAAATAAGTAGTTTGAAATTAATCAAAGATACAACAATTGTATTATTGATAAGTTTTAAGAGACCAAAGAAATCATAATACGTATCTTACAGTCATCTTTTCAAATACAACAGAAAAACTAAATAAATAGCATGAAGGAAAAGAAGGGAAGAGAAGAGAGATATATCAAAAAATAGATTTTTTATGGCCTCATACTCAAAACCAAAAAGCCAATATTTTACACGTTTTAAAATCATTTCAGAAATTGTAAATGTTTTGTTACCTGTAGAAACTTATTAAAAAAATAATATGAAAAACAATAAAAATTAGGAAAAGCCGTGGTGTGGAAGTAAGATACAGTTTCATGATTTAAAGGCTGAAGTTACAAATTAACCCAAAATTAAGATTCTCTGACTTCAAAAAGAATGTCAAACAAAATTATAATAGGGCATCTTCGGTAGATTTTCCTCTTAAAACCCATGTTGAACTGAGCTTAAGAATTTTGTATCATTTAAAAATGAAATTATCGTTTCGTTAATACTTTTTTTTCGAAAACTTTACTAACCGCTGCAAGAAGTGATATAGGCCTATTGTTGAGAGGCACAACGTCTGCAAAATTGAGTTCATCCGGAAAGACTCCAAAAAATATGCTGCTGTTGAAAATATGTGCCAAGACATCAACAAGAATGCATGAAATTTTTTTAGCATAAAGTTTGAGATGCCATCACCTCCACATTGCCAATAGCCTTCAAAATTTCTAATGGACCTAAAGCTATATATAAGTGCTAAGAAGAGCAGACATTATAAGTTCTTCGGGCGGAAATAGGTTGTAAATTACTACCAATTGTTACAAAGTACGTATTTAATTCTTCTGTATTTGCTAAATTGTCAGAAACTTTACAATCATTAACAGCAGAACTAAAGACAGGTTTTTGAACACGGGAGTTTGTTGAGAATGTTATTTACAACTTGCCATTCACCTTTCAAGTTTCCCTTTGCCTAATTGAATTGCGTACGATAATAGTTTCCCTACAAACCGGAGCTCTAAGCACATCCTCTTATATCTTTTAAGTTTACTTTTAGTTTTAATTTTATATAATAATTGACTGGTCATCCAGGGCTTAAGTCTTTTGTCAGTTTTTTCAAACCGATATCGTAGGAACATGGTTGTATGGTTTTTGTATAGTTTTTCAATATGTTGAATATTGAATAACATAACATCTTCCAACAGTTCATAAAGAAGTTTATTGCTAAGCTTTGTAAAATTAATTTTTGTGATGTTGTTAGACGATTGAGAATGTATGACTTTATTTGTATTGTTTTTTCCTATTAAAAGTACTGTCATTGCGTGATTAGTAATCATTATATCTTTATATCAAATATGCATTTTTCATAAGTGCGAGTGAAACGCCCATAGATATGGGCTAAACAAGTACCTGAGAGTACCAAGTTTTTTTTATTTATTTGTTTATTTTTTTTTTATATAATCTTAAAACTACCTTAATCCTACCTAAACTATGGCACATGACCTAAAATATAAAGCCTCCAAATGCGGCTACCCCTAATTAGAAGGAAACGAGGGAGTCCCCCCTCCCTCCCCCTCCACCAGCAAGCCACCAAGCTCTGGTGCTGCCGAGCAACATCCATCAAATCGCAATTTACCGCGTGCTCATGGGGTTTAGTACCTTAAAAATGTTTGTATGTACCGTATATACATTGTTCTGAAATATTTTCAAGTTATAACGACCAGAAAATAGAGAGCTCGGCAGGGCATCCAATAAGCGAGTTGTACGGCTTAGAAACGAATTACGATATTTTAGATTTCTTCCGACAGTAGGCTTGGGGGTGTACTGATGAGCATTCATAGAGAGACGGGTGCTACAGTTGCTACTGGTTGCTACTGGCTATTTCTATGGAACACTGGTGGTGGAAGTAGCGATAAAACAAAGTAAGGTGCAGATATATTTTAGAAGCAGCTGAACAGTTGTGGGCATTGTAGTCCAATCTTGGGAGGATGATTGCCTTATATATTTAGGCCAGATCAGCAGAGATGAATAATTCTTAGAAAGCTTGAGGAAACCTAGTCATTTCGCAGCATTTTTGACGAAGTCGAAATGATTAGTATGGAACACCTTTTCAAATACCTTACTGATATACGGAAGGAGATTTATCGACCGAAGGTTCGTCGAATTGGACGTGTCTTTATCCCTTGTGGAATACCGTTGTCTTCCAATGCGCCGGATAATGCGAATTATTAAACATCAATTTGGCATCAGCAGACGTTGCATCGCATTTTGGTGAAAGACCTAAAGATGTTCCTTTATAAAGTGTAAACCGTTCACCAATTGCTGCCTGCTGACCGTCAAGTGAGGTTAACTTATTCCCTGGTGCAAGAAGAGGATGATTTCGTATACTAAATCATAATGAGCGATAAGGCGAATTTCGACTAAAGTGGTTATGTGAATAAACAAAATTTGGATTTCTGGGGAACACGGACAATCCACATGAAATGCATTGGCGACGGCATCATCATAACCGTAACTGGTGAGCGCTACAAACAAATGCTAAACAAGTTTTTTTTGCCACAAGACTGTGAATTCGGTCTCGAGCATTGTTGGCAACCGCTCACACAGCTCGGGGAACGATAGAGACTTTGAATCACCAATTTCCAGACCGTGCGATTTCTCTTTTTGGCGGTTTGAACTGGCCGGCCAGGCTTCTTCCTTTAGAGCTTTTTGAAATTGCGCGTTTACCACAACAAACCACAGATCTTGCAAGTTTTGAAAGCCAACATTAAAGAAGATTTGGAGCCAGATTTTTTGTGAGCAACAATTCAAAATTCAACTCTGGAAGTGGTTATTTGATCGATATCATTTTTCCAACTCAATGTGAACAATTTTACACCTTCATGTAAATTTTCCGTGAAAACAGAGCGCATTTTTTTTTTATTTTTAACAAAATGGTAGCCAATTCTCACTATGACATTACTTTTGCCCCACCTTGTATGTTCAAATAATCCTACATCATAGAAATGGTATTGCGGTTTAATTCGGTCAGGTTTCTATCACTTCTTCGAGTGATTAAAATGTATCCTTAATAGCTTTGCAAATGTTGCTCAAAAAGTAATATGTTCATTGCAATCTAGGAAAATGCTCTGGTACTCAAACAACATTTACCTTTTTCAGAAGCAAGAATTGATATTAAAATTAACATATTAGTATATGATTGAGACGTTACCATTTATAAATCATTTTCTGTGTGCACTAACTGTATTGGATTGTTCGCTATAGCGATCTTCAGTACATCGACCGTTTGTAATTACTTTAATAATGAGCATCAGGTGGAATGATTACGGTGTTAAATTAACTAGTTTTTGAACGTACCCATTAATATCATATATATTACAGTAATTGGACTTTAATTCAATTTCCTGTACGTGATCGATAAAATTCTATCGTTTTCAACAACTTTTATATTGTTACTTTTGACGCTGAAAAGATCAAACATTTTTTTTTTGTTCTCGGTTAAATTCGCGATATCTAACGAGAAACAAATAAGAAAATTTGATAGGTTGGGCTAATAGATTTGAAAAAAAATTTCTTTTAAGTCCAATTCTGGTCTTATTGTCTGTAGGTAGGAACATCTAGTATGCGTAAAGACGGCATTTCATATCATTTGGATAAAGAAAGGTTTCACATGTGGAAGAAAAAAATAGAAATTGAAAAAATATAGAAAAAGCAGAATCTTTCTGACGTCATCACCAAGTGAAATCATTTACCTGTCTCTATGATGGTAAACAAAATAAAGAGACGAACAACTCGGTGAGTTACAGAAGACAAGGTGGTCCACTCTGAACAGTATACAAAATAGTTATCTTATGTTTTTAAGTTACAAACTTTAATCGTCATTCATAAGCCGTTCTTGGTTTCAATTGGGAATTAAACCCAAAAAGCCTTGTGAACTCTGATGAAAAAATTATATTCGTTTGCGATGGTCTCATGTACATGTGTAACTATATGCTATACAAGATAATAGTTAGCCCCTTCATAATTATACAAAGTATATACTCTTGAAAGAGATTGATCAATTTTGCAAGCCTAGGATCATACAATTAACACATGGAGTAATTTTTTTGGATAATGAACTAACAATGTCGACATTAGACGTAATTCTTTTGATCATATCACATATGAGTGATATCATTTGGGATCATTTTCTCATCTCATTGTCATCGTACGATGTTTCGATTAATTAAACACTAGCGCATTTGACTCAGAGCACCCTCATATGTATGTTTTTTCCCTTAATTTCCGCCCCATCTTTTATTATTATTATTGTGGGTTGGCAGTGGTGTGGTAGTATATGCATATACTCCTCAAGCAGAGGGTCGCGGGTTAGAATCCCGTGCAAGGCAATTCTCTGAAAAATCTTTATAGAATTTGTATGTAGTTATATGAACATCCCATATAACTCTGACATTAAGGCATAACACTGATGTTGGAGTGGTTGCTGGCTGGGTTAAATGTAACGAACTTACAACTAGCACGTACTAAGACCCACTGGTTCAGGATGCACTGGCTCCAGTTTGACAACCACCTCTGTGAAAAATATCGAAACATAATACACCTGAGTTTCACACAACTACATCATCCGCCCGCGCCCTGGAAAAAAACCAGTAAAATTATAAATTTAAAATTAAAAATTATTATTAAAAAAAAAAAAAAAAAAAAAAAAAAAAAAAAAACTGAATAGCATAAAGTTTAAATGTGACTTATTTATTTTACTCATTTAATTTTTCTTCTAGAATTTAAAATTATTAAGAAGCAAAACAAATTTCCACTTATTGCCAAATTGTTTTCATTTATTTGTTTTAAAACTTCTAATTTAACATACAATTCAGACAAACATACAAATTAAAAAAAAAAAAAAAAAAAGATAATGAAATTCATTGAAATGAATCGATCTGATTGCAGTCCTGGGTTAATTACAAAGCGCAGTTAGAACTACTTTTTCGAATTTATCTTGTTTAAATAATTTAAGATGTAGTGTAGGGTTCACATCTGAAGTTTGTCTTCTTTTTTACAATTGCGTGCACAACTTTAGTTAAGGTCTTTCTTTGCTACGCTTTTCCATTGGGGTGGACTCAGTCGATATGGTTGTCATGATCAATATGGTCATCATGACCCAGCCATCGTCAATCACGTCTAGGGCAGAGAGCCGCTAGACACGATTCAATAGACAGTAAGCTACATCATGCGCGTATGTTTGTACATAGACGTTAGAATTATTGAAAGCGTTGAGCAATGAGTCGACCAACATGCACCATAGCAGTGGAGACAGAACGCTGCCTTGCGGGTAACCCCTGTTTACCACCTCCACCACATGTTGCCCGCAGCCAGCATCTGCAATCAATATCAAAGCTCTTATCCACAAAACTAGTGATTCGTCTACGCCGTGTTGTCTGGCCGAGTTACACATGCCGTCAAAAGTTGCGTTGTCGAAAGCACCCTCATCAGATTTGCCAGCAGCTGGGGTATAACTTTTTGTAACATAACTGTGTATATACCATCGGCGCCAGGCGACTTAAACCCACAGGAAGCAACAGCATGTTTAATCGCCTCATCCGTCACCACAACAGATGAGATATACCAGCTACTGCGTGCTGTGTTGTTCAGCTCACTAGCAGCTTTGTTGATAGGAGGTAGTTGTAAGCTGGTTCCGATTAGGTCGCCTGGGAAGAGAGACTCAATTATGGGACGGTGAGCCTCTTTCGGCTCAGGATAGCTACCGTCAAATTTTCTGAGTAGTTCCAGCCTGGTTGGTTTTCCCTTTTTGGCGACTTCGACAGTCTACTGGTTTCACCGTTTTTTTTTCGAATAAGCCTCTTGAAATCTTTTTGAATCGATCAGTAAAGATTCCAATCTTCCTCCAAATTAGTTTTAAGTGACATGTTTACAAGTTTTCTGGATTTTTGCGAAAGCGCTGCAGGTCTGCGTTCCACCAAGAAATGGGCGATCTGCAGGATTGCAGGGAGAGCACTATTGTACTTGTCGAGCTCCTCCTTAAATCGTGTCCAGTTGGTTTTATGCGGATTTTTCCTCGATTCTGAATTCGATGTATCTATGGCCTGAAATAGAACCATTGGACAGCAATGAAAAATCTTGTTTTATTTAAAAAAAAAATTTACAATCATAATTTTTACGGCCAAACTTTCGTTAAATGATGATAAAAGATGATAAAAGTGAGATTGGCCTATAATTGGTATCAGGAGGTCCTTTTTCAAAAAAAGGTAAAACATAAGCACATTTATTAAGAGCTTCAGGAAGGGTACTCGAAAAAAGGCTTTTTTATTTTTTTTATTTTTTATAATTTGCGCGCTCAAGACGCGTGTTATGGTTAAAAGTTTGACGTGGGCATTGTACTCCAATTTCGTGCAGATAAATGCCTTATATGTTTATTGAGACCAGATCAGAGGGGGTAAAGTATTTCGTACATCGCTTAAAAAATCATAGACATTTCGTAGCCTTTTTGGACGATACCGAATATATGATTATTCTAACGTAAGTTGTCATTGCCACACATACCGAGAATGGAAAGTTATAAGTGCCGTTCATGGACAATGGCTGTGTGTTTAACGACAGCAGACAGCGTTGTGTTCTAAATTCTACTATGTTAGTGGTTCCCCAATTACATATGCTGTTAATATCAGAATAATGAAGCTAGCATTCCCGTTCTACAGTCGAAGAGCAGGGGCGTGAGTCAGGGAACGAAAATGAAAAGCAGAGAGTATTGTCGTCAGCAAAATAATTTATTGGATTAGAAGTAGCGGGCAAGAGATCGTTGATGAAAATTAAGAAGAGTTTTCGAGACAGAACTGAGCCCTAGGGCACACCAGAATTTATTTTGTCACCATCAGACTTGAAACCATCCAAAACAACTTGAATTAAACCAACCAAACAAACTTGAATTCCAAAAGGTAATTTCTAATACATTGAAGAAGAGAGTCATCGTTTTCAAAAGGAAGCATTTTCGACAAAAAAGCCTGGTACCAAACTCTGTGAAATGCCTTAGAAATATCAACTATCTTGTTCAATCTACGGTTTCACTTTTCGGTGAGAAATACGAAATCATCAAACTGCCGGTCTTTGAGAAATTTTCGTGTGTCGAGATATTTCATGAGCTGACGGTTTATTAGCCTTTCCATGACCTTGGAAAGAATGGACGAAAGTGCAATATATCTGTAGGAGGAGAGAGAAGAATATTTGCCTTTTTTAGGGGCGGGCCCGACAAATGCTGTTTTCCATCTGCTCGGAAAGAGTTATAAAGAATAGGATTAATGAAAAAGCTTACGCAGTGGTTTTGCCAGCGAGGAAGAAAACTCGTCAGAACAAGGGGAGAGATATACCATCTGGACCAGCGGATTTGTGAATGCTAAGATCTTTAAGAACACTTGCTACTTCACAGAAGCAAAAGTGGATTTGTGTGTCAAGTGTAGGCGGATACTAAGCACAATCCGGGAGTGCTTAACTGGGCGCAAAGTGTGCAGCAAGCAGATCGGCCTTATCCAAAGAGCTGACAGCTGCGATGGCATTGTAAATGAGCGTTGGGATGGAGGATAAGGCAGAATTTCTAATTTTTTTGACGAACGACCAAAAATGTTTACTACCTTTGGGGCATTGTAGTATTTTTTGTCTCAGCTTTTGGTCGTATTAAATTTCACACGTTTAAGAAAGACGTTATAGTCACTTCTGGTTCGTTTAAACTTCTTTCGGTTTTCCTTTGTTACGTTAGTGTTGAGGGACCGAAAAAACATATCTCTAATTCTGACAGCCTTTTTACAACTCGAGTCGTACCATGCCTTTTTTTTTTTTTGGATTGATGCTCTCCATCCGATGAGGAATAAATGACCTAATTCCAAAGAGAATACTCGTAGTGTCTATGATCATATCAGCAGCGGCATCCACGTCGTTATCGAGGAAACATAACGACCAGTTAAAAGGTACTTATCAGGATGAGAAGTTAAAAACAAGTCCACGGTGTTGGCGACTGGGTCTAGTGACTTTCCGCTGTGAAGATCTCAACACACCGTCCTTCAGGTGTTGTCTGAAAAGAAAGTCGAAGCTTCTCAGAGTTGTGTATGTAAATTTAAATCACTCGTAGTACCGATTTCAATATGAGGGATACAATTCTTTGTATGGAGTCAGACACCGCATTAAACTCTTTAAATGTCGAATTGCTGTCCAGTTTGGGGAATAACAGGAATGTCGGCACTAGTCATAGCCAGACAGCTTTAGATCAGTGTGATCTGAGAAGTGTTGGCGACATCTACCTGTGTCTCATTAAGTACCAAAACAGCTGGTCTATATTTACAGACGTGGACGTACGAAGAAAAGTGATAACTGTTTAGCCCGCTTATGTTTGATATATCTACCCTAAATTCCCGAGTCATTATAAAAAAAATCACAAACACCGACGATGGTTATGTAATTTTGAGAGACGTTCGTTATGTCGAAAATTCGCTATACCCGGTATTTGTTATATTGGACGTATCCTGTATTAATCTTATAGTTCTTCAGTGTGATGTGTCAACAGGATGGCGCTGACTGCTTACAATTTGGATGGACCTTGTTGGGGTGTGTAGGTTTTTAACTTTTTGATTTATATGTGTAGGGTCAAAAAGAGGGGTCGGAAAAATGCGTTTTTAAATGAAATACGTCATTTCTTGCTGAACGTCACAGCAAAGAGGCTCTTTATTCGTCCGGAAATTACTTCTATCTTTTTTACAATAAGTGTCATACAATATTAGATTCGTAACCTTACGTTACGTTTAATTGTTTACATTTTAGATTAAGTTTCAACGTTTGGGTTAAGTTTTAAATATAACAAAGTCAAATATAATTATTACATAAGTATAAGATTCAAAAAGTATATTGAGAGATATTGGAATTTGAAATCTCTCAGCTATTTTCCGTAGGGGCACCCAAAAAGATTGATTAATGCCGACTTATCCGATAACTATTGATGACTTGGAAGCCGATATTGTGAATTATTTTACAACATTCATTCGAAAAAAAAATAAAATAAAATAAAAAATCACCAAACTTCCGGCCTCTTTGCCGAGCAGATCCAAAATGTAGGACTGGGAGAGTGGAGAGTCTGTGTATAGGTACAAACATTTCATTTTGCTTAACATTTCATTTTGTCTCATCAACCCGTAGTTTTCTTGAATTTTCTTTTTATTTTGGTAAAATGTTTCCTAAACAATCGCTTTTTTTCCGCTAGTGCAGCAAAGTGTATTTTTTTTTTTTTTTGTTTGTTTCTTTTGACTGAACTTTTTGAGAAGACCACATTAAGTATACAACCACGTATCTGGCCTTATGTAACATCTTTGTCTGGGAAAATGTCTGAAAAATACCAGCAGAATTTCAAACACAGAAATGGGCTGTTTTTGTTTCATTATGAAATGCTATTTCTATTTTAGCAACTGGCCATTTGAAATGTATTTTTTTAAGGACTCTCCCATGAGGCGCGACTTAAAAGGTTTCTTCCGAGTTACGAGTTAATTGTTACACTTAACTCAAACAAAAACTCCAACATAAACATCGTAGCTCACTCCACATAAGTTTCCCAATGGTTAAAAAAAAAAAAAAAAATTATAATAATAAAAATAATTATAACAAGAACAATAATAATAGTAAAAATAAATATAATAATTATAATAATAATAATAATAATAATAATAATTATAATAATAATAATAATAATAATAATAATAATAATAATAATAATAATAAACCAGGTTAAGTTAAAACAATGAAATGCAAATACAAGAAAACATATATATACATATATATATGTAGCTTATTATGGGATTGCACAAAGAAGACAAAAGCAAATTACAAACAGGGAGTTAACATTGCTCTCTTTCTGTACAAACGCTTTCAAGTCTACTTCATGCATACGTACATGTTCATAAAGGTATGCCTTTTTCTACACGGAATACTCACATGTGTTATCATACTTGGGTATGATAAGGATAAGGACATGTTTTTAGTATTAGTTTCTACCAAACTTGGAACTCGAAAAAGTAAATGATAAGTCCAATTTTTGTAACTATAATTAAACTTTTTTTTAAAATTAATAATATTCTTTTGTGGATAAACGTTTATCACACGTTTTATATCATATTCATATGTCAATAAGAAACAGACTAAAAAGCCCCTTATTCCCTACCATCTTATTAATACTTAGGAAAGTAAGTGGTTTGAGCAGAGATCATAGCATTTTTATACGTTCGTGAGGTATCTGGAGAACTCTTTGTCAACGGCGTTTAATTTCTGTCGGTTGGCCGAAACGTTGGCTTTCCCGTCAAAAAAAAAAAAAATAAATAAAAAAAAAAAAAATCCACACCACGTTTCATATCGGTTTTGTATGTACAGCAGTCTGCTTTTCGTTGTATTGCGTCTTCAGCTCCAAAAATTGTACTTCGCATTAAAATCTCCATCGACTGCAACACACTTATGCCAGCGTTTGATCCAGCCCTCGATACATTTTTTATATTCGGTTTTCGGTATGTCCATCAGTGCATCAGTGCGATTTTTTCCATTACTTCCTCTCGGCTGTTGAAACGCGTTCCCCGTAGTGGTTTTTTAACTCGATTGAACAGAAAGAAGTCACTAGGAGCCCAAACAGGTGAATTCGGTGGCTTTTGATTATCATGGTGCAAAATCCACGAGATTTATGCCCACAATTCTTGTCTCTTTCGGCGAATTGCGTCACCCAAACGTCTCATAACGCTCAAATAACACTCTTTGTTTCCTGTCTGGCCTTCTGAGAATAATTCATGATGCACTACACTGTTGTAATCCATGAAGACCGTGAGCAATGTCATCTTTTTTTGACTGAAAACGACGTGGTTTTTTTGGTCTCGGCTCATTTGGTGAACGCCATGTCTGATGTCTGGATTGCCTGTCTTACTTATAAACCCACGCCTCGTCTCTAGTAATATTCCTTTTGATGAATGTGGGATCGGATTCAGCCTCGAAAATCATCTCTTTTGCAACGTCAACACGGTATTTTTTTTGCTTGAAATTGAGGTTTTTTAGCACTAACTTTGCTGCTACACGACGGAAACCCAAATCATTAACCAAAATGTCTTGGACGAATCCAGAAGCAATGTTCAAGTCCTCCGCTATCTCTCTGATGGTTAATTTGCGGTTATTGACCAACATTTCTTTTATGTTACTTCATCAATGTTTTCGTCGGTTTTCATGTCGATGGTTTGCCACCGCGTTCATCATCTTCGATTGACTCACGACCACTTTTGAACCGCTCTTAAACGACCGTTTTCTTTAAAGATTCGTTGCCGAAAAGCACTTCCAACATCTCCAACGTTCGCGCACCATGATATCCATTTTTTTACGGAAAATTTAATGCAAGTTGGTTGTTGCAAATTTAATTCCATTTCTAAAATTGTAAAAAATCGCCAACACACAATAAAATATGTACTCTTTTCTACGTCACTTTTGCAAATGTCAGATTTAGAGAGAATGTCAACAACAGATGTACCAACTTAAGAAAAAAGAACTCAAATCGGAACAATGGAAGCGCCACACGGTGGTTATTCCGGGAACTTTTTCAAGTATGTATGTATTTGATGTCTAGCTCGGCAACTGCATTTCTCTGGTTCTGAACTATGTAATTAGTACACATTTACATATATCATAACATATAGATATATTTGTACATACATATGTGTACACCAGATGAGGTGGTAGTTCAATTTTCTAAAATATCCATATTTTAAATTATTTTTTTTCAATTATAGCTCGGAATCTATTCACATATCTCATATGGAAACCCTGTTAGAATCGGCTCAGTAGTTTTTTGCGATACTCGGACAAAGAGAAAATGTACAAAATTTCTTAAAAAAAAAAAAAATAATAATAAAAAAAAATAAAAAAAAAAAACTAAAAAATTGGGTACAAAACACAACTGTGTTTTTAAAAATATCTTCGATGTACAGACACGGCTTCATTAAAATTTTATAATAGAGATACATATATCTAGTCTCATTATAAGGTGCCTCCTCGTGTGGGTGTGATAGTTTGTTAAAAATTTCTTGGATAAGGTTAGATAAAGATAGAACAGAAAATAATTGAAGTGCAGTGGTTATTTCGGTTTTTGGGTTGCATCCAATATTTGATAGTAGTACAAAATTGTAATTAATGTAATCTGATTTGCTGTAGTATTCTAAGTAATTTGGGGAGAATGGAACCAGCTGTTTAAAAACCGATCTGGTGTCATCTTAAAACATCTCATTCACAACAAGGTATTAAACTAAATCGAAGAGTGAAAACTGATCTTCCGTATTTTGTTGTGAAATGTTAGGTGAAAATGTCTGATTGACAGTTACTTCAATGTCATCCTTCAATTTTTCAATTTTTTTTACGCGTTAATTAGGGTAAAAATAATGTCCACTGAATAAAAACATTACCAACAGTGGACACCGAGATACTGCGGAAAGGCATTCTATTAATAACTCAATGCCATGCATCCATCGGTCTATGCTTGACGGTATATGAATAAGCAAGTTATAAGGGTGCTGGGAATAATTTGGAGGATGAAAACATAGATTGGTTCTTGGTTCTTGGTTTCTGGATTTGCATGAACAAAGATCTATAAAGTCCTTAAACGTATTAAATTGGGGTTAAGGTTGCGTAATGCGTTAGTAAAACAAAGGATGACTGTTCCTTTATTGGATCAAATCAAATGGCAGAACCAAATTTATTCGCGTATTAAAATATACCCGAATAATAATAAAAAAAACTCAAAAAATTTTATAAAAAAAAAATGCTCCAGAAGCAGTTACAGTGTTGCTGCTAACAGCGTCTTCCGGAAAAAAAGAAGACAGAACTTAAAACCGAAACATCTCTTCGTAGAGATATTTATTTTAGCAACAAATAAGCCGATAATATCGGTACCTGGAAAAATAAATGGGAAGCCCTAATAATATATCGAACAGATGTAAACCTTTTTCTAATACCATAAGCTATAATAGGTCAACTGTCTTCCTCTTGAAGTTGATATTTCGGTAATCTAGTAGCTCTGAATGTTAATATGATGCAAATTTAAGAGTAGAGGATTTACGGCTTTTGAAATTCATAAACTAATTGTGTCTCTTAAAACAAAGATGATGATCTACATCTATTGATCAGATATCAAGTGTTGTCTTGAAAAATATTTCTTCTCAAATTCCTGATTTTTTTGTTTTATTTTTAATGTTATAATGAGTACATATTTCGAGAGTCTAAAAACGGCAGTCGTAATATCAGTTTATTAAAAAAGGTATGTTATGATACTTAACAATTAACGACCAATTTCCTTTCTTTCAGTCTTTTGTTTGAAAAATGTACTAAATCTCAAGTTGTATCCTTTTTAGGTAGTTTTAGTTTCTGAAGTGGAAAATCGTTTATTCTTTTTCGAATTTATTTAAATTCATTATGTATTTAATTATAAATTTTGTTGATTTATCATATGTATGATGTTCAATATAGAAGGTATATTCTGTAATGCTTTTCCTTTATACTATCGATCTCACATTACACATTACAGTACTTAATAAAGTTGTCAGACAGTTTTATCATCATGACCAGTATTGTCTCACCGAAAAGTGGAACCAAAACGTACATCAATCTGGCGAAAACAAGATAGTTGCATTTGATATTTGAGAGTTTGGTATCAAGCTCTTTTATTGAAAATACGTGATTTTGGGATCGATGACTCTTCTTCAATAAATTAGAAATTACCTTTCGGAAAGTTTTGCCCCAGGGCTCCGTTCTGTCTCCGACCCTCTTTAGTTATATATATATATATATATATTTGTAAGCAGTATTTCAACACAATTAGCCTCTTACTATTTAATAAAACAAAAACATGTGATCAGAATAATGTTTAAAATAAGTATTACAACTTCCAGCTTTGAGTTCTTCGGAAATGTTGGCATATTTCAAACTGTTACCAAGGTTTAAAAAGGTATTTCCAAAATTCTAGATTTCACGTTACAAGTTATGAAAATTACAGTTTGCAAGTGAATGCTGGGAACTTTGTTTGTAGCTGCACCTCATCTACAATATTTAATGTTTTATCGGAAAATCTTTGATCCGGGAGAGTGAAAACAGAAATAATTTTTTTCTTTTAACTACCTATATAATATAGGGTGAGGTTTGATTTATAATGTAAAACCAAACATAAATTTGAAAGTGAACTTAAAATTGTTATTATTGGTTAAAAGAACAATTCATGGCATTTACTTTTTGAAAATGATATCATTTATGTAAATTTTGGCCATACTACGTCTGAGGTGGTCCATTCGGATTGTCCAATTTTGGGCGAGTCGTTCGAGCATAGCGACTGGTATCTCGCGGATAACACGAGTAATGTTGGCTTCCAAAGCGTCAACCGTAGCTGGCTTATTCCTGAGACTTTACATGTCCCCAGAGAAAATAGTCCAAAGGTGATATCGCACGATCTAGGCGAACAATTTACCGTAGCAAAACGTGAAATTAAGTGCTCACGTAAGTGCTCGTAGCGTCGTCTTGTTGAAACCAGAGCTCACCGAGACCATGTGCTTGAATTTCAGGAAGCACTTAGTTCGTTAACATGGCGCGATAATGGTTACCATTGACGGTAACATTTTTATTTGTTTCATTTTTGAAGAAATATGGACCAATGATTCCACCAGCCCATAAACCACGCCATATCGTTATTTTTAATGGATGTTATGGTAGCTCTTGGTACTCTTCGGGTTGCTCATCAGCCCAAATACGTCAATTTTGTTTATTAACATATCCATTGAACTTCATCAATGATCAAAATTTCACGATAAAACACCGGATTTTCATTGAGTTTTTCCAGAGCCCATTCACAAGTTGAATTTTGTACGCTCTTAGGCCGAGATCCTCACGTAAAATACGCCAAGTTGTCGAATTCGCTAAGCCAAGCTGCTGAGAACGACGACGAATCGATTCGTCACGGTCTTCGCGTACACTCTCAGCTACAGCTGCTATAGTCTCTTCACTACGTTCTGGATGTGGTCTAACCGGTCGAGTATCATCCACTAATGTAAACTGGGACTCAAATTTGCGAATGGTATTGGCAATAGTGGTTTCAGTGGGTCGTTTGTGAGCACCGCACCGTAAGTTCCTCGAATCGCACGAAAAACATTTCTCACAGAACGCTGATTTTCGTAATACATCTGAACAATTTGGAGATGCTGTTGTGATGTGATAGGATAACTTTATCTGAAGTCCAAAAATTTAATATTTTCTATTAGTAGGTGAGTATAGCTCGCAATTGAACGAAGGATTTAAAAAAATCTCCGTTCATTAGACATTCATATATAGAAGTATGCAAAATTTCAAAATGATCGGTGGATAAGTTTTTGAAAAATCGTGTCAATCGATTCCGAAAATAGAGTTTTGATGAAATTTCCATATTCCCGGCTGGTCCTTGGTGGTTATAACCGCATTAGTTTTGTTCTAAATGGTACTTATGTCACTCTTCAAATTTTGCCATACCTATTTGTTTTTTTCAAGTCTCACATAAAAAGGTAATTCGACCAGTAGAACTCGAGAAAAACCGACAAACAAAACCTAAGAAACTGCCTATGTACTTGCGACTCACCTGTCTGACCGCGCCTATTGGAAGCAATTTCCAAAAACTCTCTTCTAGAATTTTACTCCGATTTATTTAAAACGTTGGGAAAATATTCTTGATATGTTGTACTATTAGATAATTTTTTTATTTTTCTAAATTTTCAAACCCATGTAACCCCTTAAGACAACTGTCTGTATTTAATATCTACATACATTAATTACAACATTTTCAAAATCATTTTATGAAATTTACTAAATCCTAAGATTCAGTTTTGTAATAAGTAATAAGTAATGAGATAACAAATAAATAATAATAATATGCAGTATGCATTATACAGTCTTTCAAGTAATAAGGATCAAATCTTAAAACAACTACAAACAATTCAAAAGCGAGCTGACATTGGTTGCAAATTTGCCTAAGAATGAAGATAACTTAAGATTTCTTATTCAAAAAAATTGTCAACACCACCTCGATGTCACACTGAAAAACTTTTACATATATAAAAATTTAATAGTTAATGTTGGGGTTACGTTTATTATTTTGGTGTGGGCTGAAAAGTCAGTGCCGTTTTATAGTAAAACACAACATTTTTGCAAAATTCTACTTTATTTATCAATATAGTTGCCTTCGAGGGCGATACACTAATTGAAACAATTTTTCAATCTTTCGATACCAGTTTTGTAGTACGATTTCGGTTAATCCTCAAAATAGGCCTCTGTTTCGGCGATTACTTCTTCATCGGTCTTAAATCTCTTTCCGGCGAGCATTCTTTTGAAGTCTGCGAACATTAAATAGTCGCTGGGGACCAAATTCATTCAACTTTGCCATCGTTTTCATTGACTTGTGACACGGTGCATTATCTTGATGAAACAGCACTTTTTTTCTCTTTTCTGCGATTTCGTCCTTCAAACGCTCCAACAACGCAATGTAATAGTCGCTGCTGATAGTCTGTCCCTTTTGGAGATAGTCGATAAAAATTATTCCATGTGTATCCTAAAAAAACGGATGTCATAACCTTGCCAGCCGAATGTTGAGTTTTTGGTCGTTTTGGATGAGGTTCGTCGCTTGCTCGCCCCTCAGCTGACTGCCGACTTGACTCTGGTGTGAAGTGATGGAGCCAAATTTCATCCATTGTGACATACCGACGCAAAAAACAGCTTTAAACACACCTCTGAATCATCAACACGTTGTTGTTTTTGGTCGACTGTGAGCAAACGCGGCACACATTTTGAACAGAGCTTTTGCATGTCCAAATATTCGTGTATGATATATCCAACACGCTCTTTTGATATCTTCAGAGCCTCAGCTATCTCGATCAACTTCACTTTACGGTCATTCGTAATCATTTTGTGGACTCTTTTGATGTTTTCATCTGGAACAGCCTCTTTTGGACGTCCACTGCGTGCATCACCTTCGGTGCTTGTATGACCACTTTTAAATTTTTCAAACCACTTGCGACTGGTTCGTTCGGCAGGTGCAGAGTCTGGGTAACACTTATCAAGCCATTTCTTTGCATCGGCTGCATTTTTTCGTATCAAAAAGCAATGATAAATCAACACACGAAATTGGTTTAAATCCATTTTTTTTTTCACAATAACAAAAGTAACTTCACTCACAACGCTATATCTCGAGAACTAATCATCCGACAGCTGTCAAATTTATACACCTATCTTTTGAAGGTTGATACTAACTGAAAATGGTATGGATTTAATTCAAGTGGTGCTCTCTCTTAGAAACGGTACTTTCTTTTCAGCTCATGTATTAAACAATACATATAACAATGTATAGACCAATCATAAATCTTAATACAACATATTTTAAAAATACTTTCTACAGGTGATTTTTCTTTGTAAGGTAGTTTAAATCGTCTTCGTATATTGAAAAAAGACTTTCAAGACGAACACAATTCTGTAATGCAATTGTGTTTTAATTTTAGCTTCTGGCTTACAGTTTTTTGATGCCTCTATTTATGAGCTTTATTTTTATAATTTTTATGTATTTTTTTTATAATTTTATATACTTATGTTCATGTTTAAATTTTTTGTCAAATTTTAATGCACATTCATGTGCACATATGCATGGAAATATGTAGGTTTTTACAATCTACTTCACTTATCGATGTTAATTTTTCAATTTGATTTCCCATTTCAGGCGAATTAAACTCTGGACATTTACAAAGAGATAGACAAAGAACAGAAAAGGATAAAAAAAATTAATTTTTTTTTTTTTTTTTGTTTGTTTGTTTGTTTGTTTTAATTATGAAAGAATACATATGTAAATATATAAAGAAGACAGTGAATCGAAGATAAGAAAATTAGTGATATTAAAAAAGAATTGAGGAAGAAACATGTTGCAAAAGAATATAAAAATTTATAATAAAACGCTAGTGAAAAGCAACGATAATATGTTTGGTGGAAGTACAAAATGTCCACCACCGCTATCATTGATTACATCTTCAGAAACATTACGAATCGAGCAGAAACCACACTTATCTTCAAAAGCAGAGTATTCGTCATCGTCGCTAACATCAACTTCAACACTACCACCTGCAACACCATCAGTAAAACTATCCCCATTGACAATAGCGGCATTACCAATTGCTGCTGTTTCCACCTTTTCTAGTAAATCTATGTCCATGTCGTTTTCATCATCACATTCTGCATCATTACCAACGACACGTATACCAACGGTGCAAGCCTCACCAGCAGCAGCTTCATTACTAGAAAGAACAAAATTATTACAACAACAACAGCGTCATCGCCATCGTCAGATACAACAGCAAACGCAGTACCATCACCACCATCACCATCATCACCATACGCCGCAATTGCGTTTTCGACTTTTACCTGGACTAAAAGCCACGTCGTTTTTTACCATTCTCACGTTGGTATGCTTAGAGACGGTGCTTTTGTCGACTGTATCCAATTGTGCCAAGACATTCTACATGCATTGGAATACATCAAATAGCATGTAAGTATCTATAGTATCACTTTAGTTTACACTGAAATACAAGAAATTAATCTTTCCTCTGTTTGGCGAACAACGAACTTATGTTTCAATTTTTGACATGTCAGGTCTTCGACTTATCAATTTTCTTCAATATATACTCGTACATACATATTTCAATCATAAAAATTTGAAAGTTTTTGGTTCAATATATTAATTGATGCTAACGATGTTTAATTTGATATCAATCCAAATTGGTTTTCATTCAAAGTTTTAATTAGGTAACTATAGGAAAATAATACAACAAAGGGATAAACATAAGTTTACTTTAGAGACTGTAGTAGCTATCTACATGTACAACTCTGCACGATGCGATTTACTTATTTACTTACTTATTTTATCTTACTTTATCAACATTCTGTCAAAATATAACCGGGACTGAGTCAATAAAAACAAAACAAATCAATTATTAATCAAAATTAAAATTTAATTTATCTCTTTCAAAATAGCTCCAAGTGGAGATTCATTTATCCCAGCGTAGGTTGACAATCCAGCCATCCATATATTTTTCTATAGGCATAATCCGGGATCGCCTTCAGTTCTCTCAACGAATTTTTATATGAAGCGGTAATTTGTGTTTCGGAAAAAGAAAGAAGTCATAGGGTGCCATATCTGAAGAATGCGATTGCGTTTTCAAAATCACAAGCATGGATTTGTGAGATGTTAAATTATCGTGATGCAAAATCCAAGAGCTGCTTTGCAACATCATCATCACCATTCATCGTAGAAGATGGATAATTCTTGTGAAATCTGTGTAAAACTATAGTGAGGATTTGCTAGCACTATTTTCTTCACTCTTCCGTAACTGCCGCTGCAGGTCGCCTCGGATGACGAAAGTTTTCAACAATTTCACCAACAATTTTTGAACGGAAATGATTTTGTTCTTGATATTACAAAGTCCGCGTAGGCTTTCTCCAACATTATCAACGCGTCCAAACAAGAAATTCAAAACTCAGCATCAAAATAGATTACAGATTACCAGCATAGGAAACAATATTTTTTTTTTTTATAAGAAACCATTAACGTGGTTCGTTTAAATGACTCAATCCCGGTTAAACGAGTATTTTGACAGAATGTATATAGCGCATTTCTTGACAAAATACTTGCTTCTGCCACATAGATCAGGGCTCCCATGCCTAGGTTCTTATGAAAAGTCACTTGTATTTGTTCGAAAGAGGTCCTTTCTATTCGGTTTTTTTTTTTCTTATTTTTATTTAATTATTTATTTATTTTTTTATTAAAAAAAGGAAAACAGTTATTGGTAAGAGTTATTCTTTGTTTTATCTTAGCACTGCTGTCACTTTCAGAAAAACCTAACTCAAGGATTTACTCGTATCTACCAGTAGTGACGTCCTCCCTGAGATGTAGATGTAGCCGAACAGCACACATTAGTGTAATGAATACTCGTAGCTCGTAGCAATGTTATTTTCTTTAGAAAGATTCGCCATTCTTGAATAGGTTTGTAACATATAGCCAAACTTGGATACGAGACCTATTCCTTACCGAACTAAGGTGCATTTTGAATCGTCTTCTTAGACAATTATACAAGTTTTAACCAATATTAAATTGATTTCACTTTTGTTTGATTATATTTCTTAGATAAGTTGGTGTATGCTCTGTACGCCGTCAAACCTATGTTTCGGTGTGACAAATAAGATGCGTTATGTCTAATGGCATAGGACCTTAAGACAAACTGAGGGACATTTGATCGGCAAAGGCTTTGGCGATCTCTAGTTATTGTAGCTGTCCAAAGGCAAACTTAATATCACAGTATTTTCTTATCTGGATAATGATCAAAGCCGTGCCCTGGCTATTATAAGGTTGTGGTCCGAGTCAATGTTCGGCCCTTTGGCATGTTCCTGGGGAGTTATGTCTGCCATTATGAATTGAAAAGGCGTCCTAGTCGCGACAATATTTCGCCCCGCTTTAAAGCCTATGAGCATGAAACCGTTGTTGGATTTGTCCAGACTGCTTTTCCCAATATACCATTATTGGGAAGATTTGAGCTAGTCTAGGTATTTAATGGGTCCCGACTGTCTAAGTAGCGAAGTTCCGCTTTAGAATTTGTTATTTGTTTTATGTGTGTCTTTACCATGAAACTATTTTAACGGTGTAGTTATTTATTGTAATATTTCTTAACAGAATTCTAGGCTAATGGACTTGTTTTTGTCTTTTTATTTCATATTGAAAGTCAATTTTTTACAAAGTCGGTTTTTTTAATATTTTAAATAATTTTTTTTAATTTTACAAGGTATAGGGGATTATTTAAATAATACTGTTATTTTAAGATTACAACAAGAGATATAACGAAAAAAAAAATCGAGGAACGATCTTGAAATCACTTTTCTTAGCCGCCTAAATCCGATTGTCGTTCGAAACGCAGCCACCTGTCATTGATTACAATTACATTAGAAGATATGGAACAGGTTTTTGATTATGACGTTCCTCACCCTGTTTTAAGTCCTCCCAGCCCAGGTTAAATATTCGGTGTTATTGAAAATAACGTCAAAAAATGATTCTATATCCAAATAATATGATTTGTCAAGGTACTCAAAATAGAAGCCTGTTTGAACGTTGATTTTTCATTATTTGCCCGACAGACCCACCTTGTCCTTCTTGTCTTTTGATCTGAAACGGCACAAAACTAGTCCGGATTTGAGTTGAACAACTTCAAATATTGTGTAGGGTTTTCCAATAGGGACTTGACAACTTTCATTTTAATTTGTGAACGCACTCTTTCACTAATCATCAAACTGTCACTGTCAATTTGTTCAGTAAACTCAACATTTTTATCATGGTAAAGTACACTAACGAGCAACGTCTGCAAATTATAAAAATTTTCTACAGATATTCGGAGTTGGTGACTGCAACTTTAAGAGCGTTGATTCCAATTTTCGGTCGTAATTCTCGCCCTAGTAGACAGGCAATAACAAGTTTAGTGCAAAAATTTGAGTCAACATATTCGTTGTGTGATGTTGCCGTGTCAGTGAGACAACGGTTTGGTCGAAGTGTCGAAAATATCGCTGCCGTTCAGACGTCCGAGCAAACGATCCAAATCAGTCAATTCCACGGCGTTCTCAAGAATTGGGTATCGCTCAGACCACATTATGGCGTATTTTGCGTAGGAATCTTAGTTTACACCCATACAAGATCAAGCTGACTCAAGAATTGAAGCCGATGGACCATTTGAAGCAACGTACGTTCTCCGATTGGGTTCTGGAGAAGATGCGCCAAGATGATGAATTTCATCGCAAAATCATCTTCAGTGAAGAAGCTAATTTTTGTCTCAATGGGTTCGCCAATAAGCCAAATATGCGTTATTGGTCGGGTGGAAACCCACATGTGCTTCATGAATCACCACTTCATCCACAAAAAATAACTGTTTGGTGTGGTTTGCATGCCGGCGGAGTTATTGGGCCATATTTTTTCGTCGACGATAACGATCGTCACGTTACTGTGAATGGTCAGCGTTTTCGCGCCATGATCACCGATTATTTTTGGCCCGAATTGGAAGATATGAATTTGGACGACATGTGGTTTCAACAGGATGGTGCCACAAGCCACACACCACACGCTACAATCAATTTATTGAAGAGTAAGTATGGTGAGCGTGTTATCTCAAGACATGGAATAGTCGATTGGCCGCCTCGTTCGTGCGACTTAACGCCGCTTGACTATTTTCTGTGGGGCTACGTTAAGTCATTGGTTTATGCCAACACGCCGACGACGTTGGAAGAGCTCAGAGCCAACATTGAACCCGAAATAGCCGGCGTTTCGGCCGAAATGTGTGGCCTAGTCGTTGAAAATTAGGTCCAACGAATCGACCGCTGCAAACGTGCCCACTGTGGCCATATGAACGAAGTCGAGTTCCATTCATAAATGTTTTGATTGTACGTCAAGTCAATAATAAAGTTTTTGAAATATCTCAAATGGTTTGCATTTTATTTAAAAAAAGGTTTTCAAGTCGTTATTAGAAAACCCTTTATTTGTAGTCAATTTTGAGCAAAAATTCAGTGCCAAAGCAGACGGAGCTTGCTCACAATTTGACAGCAATAGATTGACAGATGGCAGTTGACCGCTTGCTTTGCAACCTACAACGCGAAAAATTAAAAAAATTATAGATTATTGATCCACCGTCGCATCTCTTTGCCGTGAGCCTTTGGTCTTTTAAAGTCCTTTCATTTCTATAGCCGACATGTCAAAATTGAAATATTCATCTTTATCCCTAAAAAAACATTTAATAGTTCAAGTATGTATACTCATAACTTTATGCCTAAATTGAACAAACATCTAGACGTAATTATCTGTAATGATGTAAATGAGTCATTTTAGAACGTCAAGATGTGGAAATGTTCTAAAAATTTTTTTGTACATAGTTTAAGGTGTGAATGTGTTTAATTTGGTTAAGTATATTTTACTAGAGTGTGTAGGTACTGAGAGCTAGATTGGTCGGAGCCGAGTTGGATAATCGTATTCGAATTCAGGTGTAGTCGAATCTTTGATATTTTAGTCACTGTTTGTAACCAATAGATTATCCTTCCTATGTGTGTTCCTTCCAACGTCTTGGAGGATACTTACTTCTTATGCTTTTTGAATATTCAGAAGATAAAAATTTACACAAGTCATCATAGCACGATTGAAAGAATGGTAGCTTAGAAATACTAATATATTACAAAAAATATTTACACATTTTATTGTAATTGTCTTTTCTAATGTTCTTGGAGCATTAGAAATCTTCCACTCCAGTGTAATGTTGAAATAAAATCAAAATGAGAGGAACTGTCAAATCGACAGTTGACAGCTCAACCCTCAAACCCACTTTCAGGCGTTCTCTAAAATATCGTGATCCTTTCCTAAGCCGTACAACTAGCTTATGAAATGCCCTGCCGCGCTCAGTATTTCCTAGTCATTATAACAATCAGATATTTAAAACCAACGTACATCGGTTCCTTCATGCTTTTCTACCTTTTTTTTATAATCCCGCGCGCGCACCAAGGGGATATGAATACCCTTTTACTGGCTTTTCTCCAGGGCGCGGGTGTGTGGTGTAATAGTTTAAAATTCAGGTGTATGAGGTTTCGATATTTTTCACAGAGGTGTTTGTCAAACTGGAGCCAGTGCATCCTCAAA
Organism: Volucella inanis; assembly: GCA_907269105.1. Lineage (NCBI taxonomy): Eukaryota > Metazoa > Arthropoda > Insecta > Diptera > Syrphidae > Volucella > Volucella inanis. Next base: position 22,558,182 of record OU026158.1, read on the forward strand.
AAGTGGGTCGTAGTACGTGGTAGTTCTTAGTTTGTTGCATTTAGCCCAGCCAGCAACCACTCCAACATCAGTGTTATGGCTTAATGTCAGAGTTGACGCTGACGAGATTTTTCATATAACTACATACAAATTCTATGAAAAGACTTTTTCAGAGAATTGCCTCGCACGGGATTCGAACCCGCGATCCTCTGCTTGAGGAGTCTATGCATATACAACTACACCACGGCTACCCCATAAATTTTATTTCGCCCGCGCTGTGTGTATAGATTTTTAAGGGTACTAATAAACCATTGAGAGTTAGGGTTAGGTGGCCGGAATTTTTGGTCTACATTTTCCAGTTTGCCTCTTGATAAGCTGCAAGGATAGGACTCAGAACCGTGTAATAAAACTCATAGGAGTTACTAATATCAGTCAGTCAATTGACACGCTCGAACACCGACGTAATTTCTCTTCTCTCGCTTTGTTTTATCGATATTTCCAACACAAGTCCTCCATAGAAATCGTCAGTAGTACTCCGCCTCTTCAAACCTTTAAACATAACACACGTCTCGTTATGAATGCTTATCAGTATACCCTCAAGCCCACTTTCGGACGTACTCTGAAATGTCGTCATTCGTTCCTAAGCCGTTCATCTCGCTTATGGAATGCCCTTCCGAGCTTTTTATTTCCTATTCATTATAACTTGCAAACATTTACGATCAATGTACATCGGTATTTCCCCTTTCTTCCTTCCTGATTTTTCTTCGCCCGCGCTGTGTACAAACATTTTAAGGGTACTCAAATCCTTCGATCACGTGCTACTTATAAAAGAAAACCTGCTCGACGTCAAACTTCCTTCAAAACATCATCCAAATAAACGCAGTTTTTGCTGTCGATGTCGCAGTTTTTCATCCTCTTTTTGTCCAGCTCATCTAATCGCATTTCTTATATGGCGGTAATATTTGATTTGCAGCAATCCAACGCCTCTGCTGGTTATTCGGCTGCTGTGCCCTATTAAGAGACCGATCCGGCTTGTTGTCCTTGTTTTGTTTGCAGGGGTTGTCCGTATCCAAGACTTGTTGCTGCTTCGTAACTTGGTTTATTTTTCCCATGGCCGGGCAGTTACCCAGATGCCACAAATCTCAACCTGTTCCATTATAGAAACCCCTAGGACAAGGGGTCGGTTATTGGAGCGCTGCCATTGGTCCATTAAGAGGTCATCCGCCACTATCTCTTTTCCAAGACCCTGATTTATTCTTGGAAATCTTTACCGGGCTCAACTCCACATATTTCGGATAAGGTCTAATTTGTTTTATTCTGTGATTTTACATGATCGTTGATTCATCTTGAGAATTCATCAGCAGTCCCATTTATAGTGCTGATATTTTTGTCTGCTTTTCAGCACTCTATCATGACATGTAACAAAATTGCTCGGTCTAAGAACACACTCGGTTCGAATAAAAGGAAGAGGAGAAGGAAATATCCCTCTTGATAGGATAAATTAATTCTATTCATTTTTTAGTATCTTATAAACTAGAATGTAGTTTCGTCACAAGTGTGTTCGATCCTTCGATGTCTGTATATTGGTTTTTAATAATAGAAAGAAAAGCGGACTTTGGTGCTTTAAATTAACTTCATTTTCTGTGGAGGTTATCTTCGTTACTAAGATAAATTGTCGGGCTTTTTTAAATTGTTCTTATGCTTCTCCCGGATAAAGGGATAATTTACCATCGAATGAAATCATTAATCATAAGTCTTTATGTTGAGGTCAAGGAAGTTCTTGTGGCACCATATTGAGAACCTATTGAGATCGTCTTGTATAGGTTGAGAATCAGAAAATTTGGAAATTTGTATATTTTATAGATTTTCATATTGTCGGCAGACACAGATATGTATCTTTATAATATTTGAGGAGGTTCTTTTCCAAACTTGACTATTCCACTTTTTGTGTTTTTCCACAATCTGAGAAAATAGTTTTGTAGGTATGCAGCTATGTTTTTAACCCGAAAATTTGATGCATTGTTGTAGACGACAACGATAGTCATTGCTTTGTACAGGATTCAAAAATTTAGCAAAAATATATTTTGAATAAATCCAAAATTTAAAATGAAATAATCTAGTTTTGACGCGGCTGATTGTGGAATAATCAAGTTTTGTTATGTGCTCAAGAGGAATGATCATGTTTTGATTCAAACCACTGTGGATTGTGGTTTTTTTTTTTGTGGATTCTTGTTTTGCTGAAATTTATTAGGTATCAGAAGTTTCATTTTTGAATTGAAATAATCTGAGGTCATCTCTAAATAAATAGAATAAAAAAAATAATAATAATAATAGTATGTTTTACTTTTTTTTAAATTCTCACAAATATTTCATGTTCAATGCAATTACAATCCTCTGTATGTTCATGATCATTTCATCATTTCATCAACACCATTGCCATTATTCATTATACTGACATACCGAGAGAGCTCCTGGTTTTCAGCCCACTCCTCGCCGAATTGTTCAACAAGCAAGTTTCTAACACTATTTTTCTTTTTTAAATTCAGATGCTTTTGTATTACAAAATCAGTTAAAGTAAAGTTATCTAGACATTTTTGTCGTTTTAGAAGGTAAAATTTTGTATCATTTTCATTATCCGACGTAAATATGTAATTTTCAATAGTTTTAATATGACATTGAAGTTGGTTTCTATTATTAGTGGTTTAACCAAAATGATTCGTTTTAAATTCTGTATACCTGTTATTTTTTTTTTTATAAACTGTTTCTAATGCCTTAATATTGTATAACTTCCAATCCGATCCCAACTTTTTAACCGTTCCAAACTGAGAGTAATATTCGGTATATTCTTCTGGGTTTGTAATAATCGGATGACCTTTTCTACACGTCCAAACACCCTGTCAGCATGCAAAAAGCTGTGCCCTCTGACAGGGAAAAACAGTTTTATATTTTTAATGTTTTCTGGTGATAGCTTTTGAAGCCAGAACAAAAGTACATGTACAATATGTGAATTTTTGTTCTGGCCTCCATAGCCATCACAAAACAACCTGATAGAATGAATTCCCTCAAAATCATGAGATTTTAAAAAATTTTGCAAAGCGGAACCAATTTCTGTAGCACTTCTGTTTGTCTGTAATTCTGTCGAATTATAAAATAAAGGATTCCTGGTATCTTTTCCTACAATACAAAATACATAAAAGCTAACCTGTCTGCTGTAAAATGCTTCTTCAATCGGAGTGCGAGGGAGCGATTGTACTTGCTGAAGGTCAAAGTTAAAGTGCCTTCTTGTTCTATTTTCATAGAATGCTTTCACTCGTTTGCTATGGATTCTTTTTTCAGTCATAAAATTAGCTTTTTTATTATCTTTTCCTGTTTTTATTTTATTTTTTAAAAGTGTGCATCAGAAGATGGAGACTGAAATCCGATGTTAAAATTTGTAATAAATACTGACCTAAAGAATGACTTTTTGGCTCTAAACGGAATTTCTACTGAATCATTGTACATTCTTCTGAGTTTAGCTACACTTACTTCTGAACTTAAGGATAAACGTTGGGATTTTGACCTATTATAATGGCTTTCAACAGCATCAATTTATTGATAAATTCTATAATCTTCTGCTTGATAACTGCTGATTTCCTTCTTTTTCGGTCTCCTCCTCTTTTTTCTTTTATTATTTCTCCATTGCCTAGACTTCTTACAAGAATATCCACTCTCACTCGGCTTAAACCCATAGATGTTATAAAAAATCTCTTGCATACTGCCTTATGATGACTCTTGTTAGAAAAAAAGTGGCAGACCTTTGCTTAGGTCTAATCTTCTGAGGAAGTGTTTTACTTTGGCGACGACGCACAGGGTTATATACGGAAATGAATCTAGATAAATGAACGTCCTGCCCCACCTTGGAGTGTTTTTTGTACAATACAATGTTTTACGATTTTTCAAAATATCTCTAGTTCCGAATTCGTTGCAATGAAATTTACTCTTCGCCATGATTACAAGGCTTCACAAATGCCAGTGCACATGGGTCACAGTAGATATGTAAGACAAAATTAACAAAAAAATATGCAGGTGAAAATACTAACTTTTTTTTGTTGCGCCGTCCACGCTGCATATTTCTTGTGCCTGTATTAATATTTTTTACTGTACTTTGATGTTCCATTTTATACATTAAATAACTTTTACGATTGTGCAAACACATTACAATGACATGACTTTTGTGTCTAAACTGCTAAAACAAACGCCACGTATACAAGTGTTGTGCAATCGCACAAAAACAAACACACTAACAGCGCATAATACTCACTGATAAACTTTTAGAGAGTAAAGAACATAAAGTTCTGACTAAAAAATGTAGGGATAAAACATGTTTTGTTGCAATTTATATTAAAATAGCTAAATAACTTCTGGATTAATCATATTATGTTCCAAAAATGTGTATTTGAAATGGGTAATGTCATTTTGACGTGGAATAATCTATTTTTGACGAAATCATGCCTTTTATTCTTTTTTTCTTGTGTAATTATCAAGTTTTCGTCCAATTTTATTTTCGCGGAGTGTAAATTTGAATGTTACCAAACAAAAAATAAATAAAAAATCAGTTTCATCAAAAGTGGAATAGTCAAGTTTTGAAAAGAAGCTCCTCATTTACAACATCAATTCAATTCAATTCAATTTATTTTATATTGAAGATCTTTTACAATAGACTACAACCCTTTTTAGTAAAAGTTACCTCAACGTAATTAGCTTAAAGTTAAATACTAATTGAATAGATTGTGTTACAATAACAGAAAATAAATAAATAAACAAGTCAGCTAATAGTCAAAATTCATTCATATCGAAAAGTAAAAATAATAATAATAAGATTAATTTTATTTTTGAAAAGATTAAGAATTTTCAGTTAAATGTCTTAATAATGCCTTTTTAAAAAATATACATGCCACCATGTCATCTTATGATGATTGGTAGGCTGTTTCATTGTAAAACAGATACAACACTGCCTGTAATCTGTTTGTGAGTTAAGAACGTATAAGAATGCCAAATGGGTTAGAAAACCAGAAACTTGGCTTTAATAAATTGTATCAAACGCTTTGGAAAAATCAAATAGTCCAAGAAAAGACACCAGATCTTTACCAATAGAACACATAGTACCTTCTTTTACTTTTAGTAAGGCCGAAAAATAGCTGTGCTTTACCCTAAGACCTGACTGATAAAGACTTGTGACTTTGTTATTTTTAATCAAAATGGATGATTGTTTGTGTAAAACGTTCTCCAAGACTTTTAAGAAAAACGGAAGTATTGCAATTTTCCACAGCTGTAGAAAATTACATGTTAAGAAAATTGTGTTGAAAATGTGTATGATGACCGGATGTATGTGGGGTGAAATAATTTTTAATTTTTTAAGAAATTTAAGATTAATTTTTAGTGTTCATCTGGATCCACATCCGCAGGCAGCTCTTGCTTTTGACGACCGACTCCTTATTTACGAAAACGAAAACGATTCCAAGATATTCTTAGAGGTAAGTTTGTGTCCAGTCTTTTGAAATAAAATTGGAATAACTTCCATTTAACCGAGTGGTTTCCTTAATTGGAACGTGTCCACTGTCAGTCATTTACTGACTGCACCTAGGTCATCCGAAGAATGCAAAATAAGGCAAAATAATGAACTCAGGTGACTGCATTGTGGAATACCATTTTCGAGAAAGAAAACAGTTTAAGTAATAGCGTTCTTTCAATTAGGATTTGAACCAAACAATCGTAATATTGAATTTGAAAAGAATAAACGTGTGTGCTATTTTAGGGAAGACCTTGCTAAAGTCAGCCATAATCATATCCACTTCTTTCTTCGTTTACCAATGGCATCCAGTTGTCAAAATGTTCAGTAAAGTTTGCCATATCATCATGCATCTTTTAACGCTTGCCGAACGAAGGAAAATCATTAAAAAATTTTCGACATACCGGGTCGGTTGTAAATATCCAACGTGAATTCCGTCGGGAGGTCGATCGTCATCATGGCTTCAGTGTGCAGGCAATTCTTCGCATCGTGGAAAAGTTTGTATCTTAAGCCACCAACCAGATAGAGATTGGTGCGAAAAATGAAGAAAACATAGTCGTCGTAGTGGCCAGTATCGAAGAAGACTCAGAAATGGGCATCACCATGGTGAATTGGGCATCATCAAAGAGTCAACCCGGCTTATTTGCGGTTAGGTAGGTTTAGGCCTACATCGGTATAGGATTGTGCTAACTCAAGGCTTGAAGCCGGACGACCTTAAACAACGCCGGAAGTTCGCTAATTGAACGCTGGAAATGTTGGCTGCAGTTCCACATTTTGGCCAAAAAATTGTCTTATCGGACGAGGTCCTTTTTTAACTCAGCGGCTATGTCAGCAAGCAAAATTGCCTTTATTGGAGTGAACGTTGTTGTTCTATTTAAATTTTTTTTCCTATCGTTATTATCTGCTCACAAAAATCCCAGGGAGAGCTACTTCAATTCAATACTTCAATAAACATAAAAGATGTTTAAGTGCAGTTACTTAAGTTACCGAAATATTCGTGTTCCGGGTGTTCAGTTCGTGTGAAAAAGGCTCATTAAAAAAATTGTAGTATCAAACGATGAAATATTGGTGAATTTGAGACAAAACGAAAGAATTCAGAATTCAAATTTAGAACCAAATTTAATGTACACTTTATTTTATTTTTTTATTTTATTTATTTCTGGACTGTACATTAAGAATTACATTCTCATTATTTGTACTTATTCATATAAATTTAACATTAAGGTATCTAGGTTACATAGTTTCAATAAAAAAAAAATGTATATATATATATATATATATATATATCTATTTTTGAGTTAATGAGTCGACAAAAATTACTATTAATCAAAAATGTGGTTGTTAGGATTACTTTTCACAAAGAAACAAGCAAATTTTTAAAAATAAAAAGCGAATTAGATTGACGTATGGTATATTGGTATGGAATTCCAAAGGCTTATATTATGAACAAAAAATAAACGTTGACTATTTAAAAAGTTAAAATATGCAAGATTGATATTTTGGGTACGATTTGAGTGAGCCAAACTTAGTTCCTCGAATAGATATGTCGGTTGTTTAGTTTTGAGCAATTTATACAGAAATGTGCAGTTTAGTATATTTATGTGTTGTCTAAGGGTACATCCGGTAAGCTTAAGGGAAAATCTCGAAATATGGTCATACAGAGACCATGTATGTAGCGAATCGCCAATTAAATGCCAATTCTAGTTTCCTAAAGGAAACTATAAACATCAATTTTACTATAAACTACTGAGCTGTAGTTTATTTATAATGGGCATAAACAGAGCTCTTACGAGTTTAAGCTTTGTTAAGGTCGGGACAAAGTCGGATGAGATATAAAGTTGGCGTAGACCACCATATATTCTTTTGATAACATAATTGATATGGCTTTCACAGGAAAGTTTGCAGTTGATAAATATTCCTAAGTTCTTCACCTCATTTTCATATGGAATCAATTGTCCTATTAGATGCATTTGTGGCAAGCAACTGAAATGAATCCAGTCATTACAGATAACAATTGCTTTAGATTTAGCAGGATTTAAGGACAGTTTATTGAAAACAGACCAGTTATAAATTCGTTACAAGTCCTCATTAAGTCTAGCTATACAATCATCCATTAAGCCAATCGGTCTAGACAGATGTACATGAGCATCGTCTGCATATAAATGCACCGATGCATCAAGAGAGACCTTAGGCATATCGTTTATAAACAATGAGAACAAGAGTGATCCTAAAATAGATCCTTGCGGGACACCTGTATGCACCGCTAGAAAGTTTGAACTTCCCTGGCTAGTATAGGGTTTTCTAAAAACGACTTGACAACTTTTTTTTAAATAAAAGGCAAACCATTTGATATATTTCAAAAACTTTATTATTGACTTGAAGTACAATCAAAACATTTATGAATGAAACTCGACTTCGTTCATATGGCCAATTCGGCAACTCACCACTTTAGTGTAATCGTAGCAAATCCTTCGCTCTTCCGACTCTAATTTTTTTCTGTTGCGTTGCAAGATCGTGTGCTTTTTGAAACTACAATGGCTTGAGCCCAAGCTCATTTTTCAGTATGTGTTGCATCCGTTCCAACGATATGTTGAGCTTACGAGCCATTTTTCTTCCATTTCGACGCAGATTTCGCTCAATTCGAAATTCCGAACCATTTCTGGTGGTGCTGCTGTTTTTTTATGACAACCTCCATTGCGTTTTGCGATACTGCCAGTATCACGGTATCGAGCTATGGTTCGAGACACAAATGATTTATTCACGTTGAGGTGCTGGAGGGCTCTAACGATAGCTACTTGTGGTTTTCCAGCCAAATATAAAGCAATCACACTATCACGTTTGAATTCCATCGCGGATAAAATTTTTTTCAACACAACTGAGACGCAAAAGGCTTTCAAATTTAAATCAAAATTGAGCTCACTGACATGAACGGTTTGGAAATTATAGCAGTCTGAAGTTGGTTGCAGTTTAAGTAAAAAAAAAAAATAAATAAATAATAAAATAAAAATAAAAAAAATAACCTTTTTATTTTGATTTGGCTAAATATAACCTTTTTTGCACGGATTTTTTTGAACGCTGAACAAATTACTATCATACTAAGATATGTCTGCACGTTCAAAAACACACGAGGAAAGATGTGCGATTGTACTATGGTACAAATGCTGAAATGAACTCAGCTCACAAACACTGTATTACAAGGTACAATCAAACTATAAACTACTTTAAACACGTCCTTTTTGGTGTGAAAGTCATTTCAACACGATGTTGAAGTTCTTATTATTTAACTATGTATCTATAAGAAATAATAGAACTATGTATATACGAGTTATCGTATGTCGGTTAAGAGCGTCACAATCATTTGAAAAAATCATGCAGAATTTTTTCTGTCTACTATTTCATGTGTGTATACGCCTATTCCGTATTCTATGTATTCTACGTTGTTGTAGAGTTAATGGCTGAGAAAAATTATGGTACTTTCAATTTTGAATACATATTGTTTATTTATTAACCAAAAAATTATGAAAGCCTGAAGCAGTGTCTGGTTAGAAGTTGAAAGTTGAAACTTTGGAATAGGCAAAGAGAGTAATCATGCATAACTATGGGTTACACATCAGACGAAATGCCAACAAGAATTGATTCCATTATTTTTCTCTCAACAAAAAGGATGTTAATCGGCCGAATATAGAACTCAACACGAGAGGTACGAGTATATATACATATGTGTATGAATAAATCTATGCATAGAAACCCATGTGCAATATATGTATTGGGTATATAACTTAATTCGTGCGGTTTGGTAAGAGATGGCGTAACTTGTATTATTTCATTGTTATTATTCCATTGGAACATGCGTTGGAAAGCTACTGTCATTGTACGTCATTTCAGTTTGTCATTCATTTGAAGCGTAAACAACAATAATTTTTTTTTTTTTCATTTAAATATGTCGAACTTTATGCTTGAAAAAGTGTTTTTTAGGGGAGATCTTCATTACTTTAATATGAAGAAAACTGCTGCCGAAAGTCAGCGAACGTGCCAAAAGTGGTTTGCACGATTTAAAAGTGCTGATTTTGGTTTGGAAGACGATGAACGTCCTGGGCAGCCAAAAAAGTTTGAAGATGAAGAACTGGAAGCATTACTCTATGAAGATTGTTGCCAAACACAAGAAGAGAAGAGGGTGTCACTCAAGCAGCCATTTCAAAATGTTTAAATGCAGCTGGATATATTCAAAAGCAAGGAAATTGGGTTCCCCATGAACTCAAGCCGAGAGAAGTCGAAAGGCGGTTTTGCATTTCCGAAATGCTGCTGGAACGCCACAAAAGGAAGTCATTTTTGCAGGTGATGAAAAATGGATCCATTACGACAACCCCAAGCGCAAAAAATCTTATGTGTAACCCGGCCAACCAACCAAATCAACTGCAAAGCCGAATATCCATGGCGTGAAGGTAATGCTCTGTATTTGGTGGGATCAGATGGGTGTGTTGTATTATGAGCTGCTAAAACTGGGTGAAACCATCAATGGACAACTCTACCGAACACAATTAATCCGTCTGAAGAGAGCAGTAGCTGAAAAACGCCCGGAATATGCGACCAGACACGAGGCAATAATTTTCTATCATGACAACGCTCGGCCCCACGTTGCTATTCCGGTTAAGAACTATTTGGAAAACAGTGGATGGGAAGTTTTGCCCCACCCGCCTTATAGCCCAGACCTTGCCACTTCTGACTACCATTTGTTCCGGTCGATGCAGAACGCCCTCACTGAAATACGGTTCACGTCAGAGCAGAATATCAAAAATTGCCTTGATTCATTCTTGGTTGCCAACCCGGCGCATTTCTTTTGGGATGGGATACACAAATTGCCAGAAAGATGGGAAAAAGTCATAGCTTCAGATGGGCAATACTTTGAATAATACTATTGTACGAATTAAAATATACACCTAATACATGTGCATGTATATTTGAAGACTTTCATTATAGTAAGTCTAGCAGTCTTTCAGGTCAACGCTCGTACCTACAGTATGCAGCAAAAGTCTTGATACCCCAACCCATTTTCTCTTCATCGCAGGATATTATGTTATTAAACGCATTCAAACAAGTTGTTTCTTTGCTCATAACATATGTTTATTTGTACATATTGAAATTCAAAAATAAAAAACCAAACAATTCATTCAAAAAAAAAAAAATTAAAAAAAATGTTCCGTTGCATCCAAAAATAACACAGCAAAAGTGTTGATACTCTTGGTTTATTCATGTTGTTTTACAAAAATAACGGTAAATTTTAAGCGATAAGGATTGTCTGTCAGTATGACGATCTTCCATGCAGAGAAAAAATAAATTTATTTAGTTCGACAAAATCCGAAGTTGGTAAAGTGAGTAGATAGTATTTTTTTAAAATGGGGAGAAAAGAATTAACAATAGAAGAAAGAAAAATTATCATAAACTGTCATAAAGATGGAAAATCATTTTCACAAATTGCTGCAATAAATCAAAGAACTGAACCTACTATTCAAAAAGTAATCAATAGATAAAGAAAAGGAAAAAAGAATCGAAAACAAAACAAGATCTGGGTGTCATCGGGCCTTAACGGCTAGAGATGAACGAGCGATTGAGAAAATTATTCAAGAAAATCCTTTTGAAAGTGCGCCAAAGATAGCCACAACGCTAGAGAATTCTCTATATAATTGTTAGCTTACACAGTACGCAGGTGCGTACAAAGAAAGGGGTATAGGTCCTGCACTGCTAGAAGAAAGCCTTTAATCAGCGAAACAAATAAAAAGAAAAGATTGGACTTTGCTAAGGAATTCAAGAATAAAGGATTCGACTCCTGGGATAAGGTTATTTTTTCAGACGAGCCAAAGTTCAATATTTTTTGCTCATATGGGCGTTCGAAGGTGTGGAGAAAACCAAATGAGGCTTTAAATCTGAAAAACACAAGAAAAACGGTAAAACACGGAGGTGGTGGTGTTATGGTATGGGGCTGTATGTCCACGTTTTTTGTCGGAAACTTAGTCATAATTGACGAAATCGTGATAAAAGAAGTGTATTTAAAAATACTGCAAGAAAATTTGCTTCAAAGTGCACAAAATATGGGAATTGTCAACGATTTTTACTTTCAACAGGACAATAATCTCAAACATGTCGCCCAAATTGTAAAAATGTGGTTGATACCATACACAGAGCTTTGTGATCATTTAGAGAAACGCTTACGCAAACATGTTATAACGTCGAAGCCCCAGTTGAAAGCCTTACTTCCGGCAGAGTGGCAAGAAATTGCAGCTGAATATCTAAAAAAGATTTAAGATTTGTCATACTTTTCTTCAAGAGTATCAACACTTTTGCTGTGTTATTTTTGGATGCAATGGAACTTTTTTTTTTCTTTCTTTCTTCCTTTCTTTCTTTATTGTGTACTCATGGTAAAATTGTTAGCATGTGTAGAGATATAGGTAGTTAGATGGGCTGCTTCTAAAGCACCATATAGAGTTTGTCATCTTAGTCAACTTCAATGCGTCTCCTCATCATTATCACGACATCGTATTCACAACCTTTGTTGAGGGGTTTATACTTATTTTATCGCTACCTTTTCGTCTTAACATGGCTTCAGCTACATAATGCACTTTGTTTACATGTTGCGTTTACACACGACTCACTCATATTCTGCGACGCATTTGTCATTCTCCATATGATAGTGTTTGGTGGTGCTGGTAATAATAATACTGATAACAATCGTAGAGAACAGCAAAAAGGATCTGCATGCTTAAATTTCCATGAGTCCCAATACATTGAATACTCAATGTGCAACGCAGTATAGTACAGTACTTTTTCTTCGTACTTTTTTACTCCGCTATTTGCTTTTATATATATATATATTTGTATTTTGTGCGTTCACTTTTGTTGTTTCACTTCATTTCAGGTTTTCGTATCATAAGCCAACCTAACCTAACTAACATACACATTCATAGATTCACCCGGTGCTTAGGTACAAAAGTACAAACAAAGCTGGACTTATAAGCACTGTCGGACGGCGAGAGCGTAATGGATGTGCGCGCATTTGTGACATAAAAAAGTTAAAAAGGGTGCGTCAATGTTTGGTTCTTGTTTGTTTTTTTTTTTTCACGCCTGAAATAATATGATTCCATTGATAATTAATTGATAATTTTTTTTTATTTATTTATATATTTTTATTAGTTTTTTTCTTTTTGTATTTCCAGTTGTGCATCTAAAAAAAATTATGAGTGGGTTGTGAGTTCTCTTTTCTCCTTTGTATTTCAAATTATAATTTGATATGTTTGGGTTGCTGACTAAACTGTCTCTATTTCTGTGAACTCTGATAAAACTTTGAAATTCAAACAGTTAATCAATAAACGAGTTTCGAACACAACGATGACACTGACTGCTAGGAAGTTGAAAGCAAAAATTAACAAATGTATGACCAGGTGTTGACTGATTTGTTGTTTTATTTTACATACATATGAAAAAGCATCTTTTGAACATGAACACTGAGAACATTATAAAAGAAAAAAATTGACTTTTTGTCTGCACAGTGCAATGTTGTTCAGGTTCATTTGCAACTTACACGAGGTTGTTACGTATGTTATGTACCTACATTCTTTTAATAATTGTTACAGGAAGCGGTTTTATTTGATTTCACTAAAAATAATAAAAGAAAATACTTTAGTGATCATTGATCACGATTTTTAGCGAACAATATGTATCGATTAACGCACATGTGCTCCACTCCAATTCTGATATTAAGGGGACCCGGTGGCCTAGCCCCCGTAAACTTAAGGTACTAAGTGGGGTGAAAAGTAACCTCCTTGGGAATGAAAAAAAAAAAAATTTTTTTAAATGTTTTTTTTATTTTATTCAATATAGTCCCCTTTTAGTTTGATACACTTATTCTAGCGATTTTCCAACTTCTTGATTTCGTCCGAAAAGTAATTTTCCGGAAGGTCTGCAAAATACTCCTCTGTAGCGTCGATGATTTCCTCGCGTGAGCTGAATTTTTTATTGATGAACCATCTTTTGAGGTTTGGGAAGAGATAAAAGTCCGGGAGAGCCAAATCGGGCGAATACGGTGGATGCGATTGAAGCCGTAAGTCATTGATTTTAGCCATGGTTGTGATACTCTTGTGTGCCGGTGCATTGTCTTGCAAAAACAACATTTTTTTTTCGCTTCATGTGAGGCCGTTTTGCAGCGATTTCGGTCTTCTTTTGCTCCAATAATGCACACTAATATTCGCTGTTGATGGTTTTTCCTTTTTCGAGGTAGTCCACGAAGAGTATGCCATGATAATCCCAGAAAACCGACGCCAAAACCTTTCCGACCAATCGAGCCTCAATCGGCCGCTTCGGAGCACTTTTGCCGGCTTCAGTCCATTGCGGGGCAGTCATTCTGTTCTGTGGTGTTCAACAATTACCAATCGACGTCAAACTTCCACCCGTTTCCGCATCAGCAAGTCCAAACACTCTTTCGAAATGCTCTCGCGTTCGTGTTTTTGATCAGGAGTGAGTATGCGCGGCACACAGCGGCAAGATAACTTTCTCATATGCAGAATGTTGCCCAAAATATGGCGTGTGCGCTCAGTACTAATCTTTGTGGTATTTTCTAGCTCGCGCACCTTTACTTTCCTCTCAGCCAACACCATTTCATTTATTTTTTTGACATTGTCCTCTGTAACCGCATCGGAGGGCCTGCCGCTGCGGACTTGATCGGTAGTGGAGTTGCGGCCGCCACGAAATGCTCTGACGGAGCATTAGCCCCATAATATTTATTCAACTTTTCTTTTGTTTCCTTCGCCGTTTTGCCTCTCAAAAAATAATATTTTATGAGAGAACGAAAATCATTTTTGTCTATACTCAACATGATGCCAAACACGTAAACAACAATCAGCTGTCAAAAGAAAACTAAAAACAGTATCGCACTGAAATTTGGCATGTCTGCTTAAGTATGAACGGACTTCAAGGCACCATAACCTTTTTTGCAGTAGCAGCGCATTCTGGCGGTCGAGGAGGTTACTTTTCACTCCACCTAGTATTTTTAGATTTTGTTTTTTAAGGTGAAATTTATTAACAAAAATAATTAAACTTTGTAGGTTTATGTAATATTAAACATACATACAAAAACGTATTTAGAATAAAAAAATAAATAAAATTATATAAAATAATGGCGCTGAAGATGACACTCTGATAAAAATAGACCTGGGTGGCAGTTGTGGTTTTGGCTCTTTCACTTATCTCAGAAAAATAGAATGTATATTCTTTCCCACAAGTCTCTCAACCTCTCCTTTTCTCCATGGGCTGGATCAAGGTGTCATACGACCGTGCCGATGATCGACCCGGCTGAGAGCCCAGCATCTCTAAAAATATCGCAGTCGCAAACGGAGTATCCGGATACCTGTAAAATTGAGGATTAGTTACTCTTATCTGTACACAGCGGATCTTTATAGATAGACCTTCCGTTCTCCGCTAGTCAATGGCTAAAATCTCGAAAAAAAAAAACAAAACCCGAGAACGGTACTGCTTTAAGAGGGTATTCTAGTCTAGAGGAATGAATTACGGGCGGTTTTTGAAGCTCCGTACAACCGAAACAAAAAATATGTTTTCATTATTCATTTTTTAGTCATTTGTTTATTGATATTTTAAGATAATTCACAAAGTTATGACGACCAAAACGTCCTGGCGTGCATGATTTCACGCCATTGTTAACATTTTTGTTAACAATTCTGAATTTTTTAAAAATAGTCTAAGCATGCAAAAAGGCTTGGCGCCTTTATAAATTATTTCTGTAGAAATTGTGTACAGCTCTCTCCCAGAGTAGAAAACTCCACTTTCTTCTACTATGACTTAAACGATATAAAGACTGAAGACAGTGACAGTCTTTTGCGCTTCATCATAAGCTTAAATTGGTTCCATTAGTAAGAGGATAACAGGTCCACAAATGGATCAATAGGCCTAAGTGGGTTGGTCCTCTCCAACTGCCACTCTGATATAAAAGTGTAGCAATCGTCTGAAGCAGAAAAAAAGGAAAAACAAAATGAAAATGAGAAAATGGCGCGCTTTTGAAATTTGAATACCGAAAACAGACTTTGTATCATCAGTTTTTTTACGAAAAAAAAAATAAAATGTTATGAAAAATTATTGGTGGTTCCGACCATAGCCACTGGTATAATGAATAGCATAAAAACTTGAGATTATTCCGATGAATAGGAAGAGAAACAGACTACGATGAAGGATTTCCAATTTTTACTCATTTTTGGCGTTATCATGATGGAAAATGACGCCTCTTCGATTATCCAAAGCCAAACGAATCTCTTGAACTTTCTCATTAAGCTTAGATAGTTGCTCACAATACTTATTCTCGCCGTTATTGTTTCGTCAGGTGAAAGAAACTCGAATCCCACCAAATAGATGTACCATCATTGGATGCAAACCAGAGTTCTGTACCTTCACCTGATTGTTTCCAGCTATGTTTCGTCATCGCATGTTGTTGTAAAGAATCCACATCTCTTCACCTAGTACTACTTGATACAAAAAAAGTGAATCCAAGTCTCTTTAAATGGCGGATTGCTGACGAATAGTCAATATTAAGCCTCACTGCAATTTTCTATGTTGAAATCTTCGGGTTTATTTTTCACTTAGGCGCGCACAATATCGTCATAAATCTGGGAAGGCCATCTAGAATGGGGTTGATCGTCTATGATCATATCACCGTTCCAAAATCTACTGAAACACTTTTTAACGGTCCTTAGATCAGGAGCACGATTCGAATAAACCCTCTGAATGTTTTTTGTTGCATTTCCAACACTCATTTTTCGAAATTCGTACAGCATTACATGGTGAATGTGTAACTTTTCGGTTTCCATTTTAGAATAAGGAGTTGCATCATACAGCAAACTTCCAGCCAAGTATGAAGATCGAGCACGAATTTTTGCAATGATCTAATATCTTTTTACATTTTGAGAATGGTACGAAGTTTATTTCCAAAAAAAAAAAAAAAAAAAAAAAAAAAAAAAAAAAAAAAAAAAAAAAAAAAAAAAAAAAACTGGCTTGTCAATCCAATTTTTCTTGATTGCCTAAGTCGTCTCTGGATTGTTCGCATAGTATTGATCCTTAATGGAACCTCACAAAAAAAATTCCAACGGCGTTAAATCGCAAGAAAAGTGGGCCAATAATGCCGTTCCTCAAAAAAAAAAAAAAAAAAAAAAACCAAACAGTCACACTTTCAAGATGCATTGGCTTCTCTATGACTACGTTTGGATTTTAAAAGCCCCAAATATGCCGAGATGGAAATGCACCTCATGATTTTTTGACCAAAATTGTCGTCAATTTCGAGCTGCTCTATTTCAATTCTATTTGGCCCGCGCTGTGTACGAACATTTTAAGGGTACAAAAACCTCTTGAGCGCGCGCCGATTATTTAAAAAAAAAAAAAAAAAAAAAAAAAAAACAAACAGAAAAGCGATAACAGCGGGTAGTAATTTTTGCTTCGACTCCTGAGTCAATTGGACCATGTAAGCGAACAATCGGAAATCTTTATTTAAAATTCTCCTCAGGCTATGGCAACTGATGTCCAGTTGCTGAGATCTTTGGCGCGTTGAGGTTCTCGGGTTGAGGCGCAAAATTTCGGCAACAGGTTGGAATATTCTTCGTTGATCGCACATGGCGAACATGGGAATATGTTCGGTTACTAATCAGCAAACCAGCTTAACGAACTTTCTTCAAAAATTTGCGTACACCAGCTGCAGTTGGTGCATAGTTTCAACCGAATTTCTTTTCAAAATTAGCACCGTTTCGGGAACTCACTGCGAATCCACATCCCCTTTGAAAGTAACTTTGCACTATTTCCCAACGTTGAACAAGCGTAAATCGGTCTATTTAGTACCGAGAAAAAATAATACTGAGAGCCAAAATAACATGTGATTCAGAAAGATTCAGATGGCTCACCCTATACTGAACGTTCTTTTGTGGTAGAAGTTTGAAATATTAGCATAATATTATTGAAATATTAAATACGTAGAAATATTAAAAATAAATAGTACATTTGCAGTGATGGGGACAAATCTACATGTATCCGAAAAGTTCTCAGGTAAAGCAGAAGCGAAAGCGAAAATTTAATACTTTATATTAACCATTATTAAACAATAGGCCTTACAATTAAATTAAATTATTATCTTACTTTTTTTTCGTATTTATCATGGCTTTGACTGAATCTATCAATCAATGTACCTGTTGTCTGGCAATGAATTATTGTTAGGTAAAGAACAGTTTGAAATTTTAGGTGTGCACTTATTTAGGATAGACCAAATGAGAATTCTTTGTCGCTTAGAACAATATGTCCTTACGAATCGTATATTGTAGAGTACTTAATTCCCAATTGGACTAAGTGACAATTGTTCTATCCATAGAATTGTGTATCTTCGAAAAATTTGGTTCTTAGAACATAGGGGGTATAGGTTACCTAATAAATAGAATGAGATACACCAAAAGGGATTTCAGATTCTAAAAGAGCATCCTCAAATTAGTAAAACTGCATTATTATCTCATTTTTGGAAAAAGTGGATATAGAAGAAGTTGATTTTCCGCTGACGTCTTGTATGTATGGAAATGTATACGAACGTATGTATGAAAAGGGTGAGCTAAAAGCTACTGTGGAAGTTTTCATTAAATTAAACACACATTTCTTGTGAAATTAATTTAGAATTGATTAATAAAGCTCGGTTTAAGGCAAATATGAATGGAACACAACATCGCTCATGTGACCACCACGGCTTCTGTTGCAAGCGACTATTAGATGGTCATAATTATCGATGACTTTTTAAAGAATAAGTGGGTCAATAGCAATTTCAGTTTGTATGTTATCTGTGAGATCCTGAATTATCGCTGGATTATTGGCATAGACCTAACTCTTCAAATAACCCCACAGGGTCTAAAGGTGTCAAATCGCATGACTTTGAAGGCCAATCAACTTCTCCTCTAACCGAAATAACGCGAACTTAATTGTTTGATTTATGGCTTGTGTGGGTGGTAGCACCATCCTGTTGAAACCAGAGATCGTTCAGACCCAATTCATACTGTTTTTGAAAAAAAAAAAACCGGTCAACATGTTGCGGTAACGTTCTTCATTCACTGTCTCATTTTCGAAAAAGCACGGTGAAAAGCACGAAAAAGCAATGATGCCACCAGCCCATAATCCGCACCATACAGTGCATTTTTGGGATGCGTTGATTTTCCGTGAATCTCGTATGGGTTTGTCGGTCTCCAGAAACGTCAATTTTGTTTATTTGCGTACCCATCCATCCAAAAATGGGACCATCGGAAAAGATCAAATTCGATGACAAATTGTACTGGCGATCCAACATCCAGTTAACAAAACGACGACGTCGTAGATGGTTTAAGGTTTTCAATTGTTATGTAATTTGGATTTTATAGACGTGTAAATGAAGACCCGATACCGAACCAGTTTGTTGAAAACGCTTCACCATTGCATGAATTCCGGACTCATTAGGGCGATTATGTTGACCGAAAAATTCACGAATCTTACGCAATGTTACTTTTACATATCGGTCATTGTCATCGGCCAAGATTGAATAACAAAAATGCGCTGTTGCGTGGTAAACGACTCCATTAGTAAAAACACATTGAATTCAGTAATTGATAGCCAACATCTACATCATATGTTAGTTCACCCTTTATATCACTTGCCAACCCTAGAATGAAATGGAAGGCAATAAACAGAATTATTAATACTAATTCATATCTCCTACAAATATTTAGAACGTTTGCTTTGATTTCTTTTCCTCTATTGGTAAACTGTCTTCGTCAAGGACTAGTGATCCTAATTGTGTTCCTCTTTTAGTGTTCGATTTATCTTGTACTGGGAGATTCTTTTTTGATCAAATTAATTAACTAAAACTTTTAGACTTTATGAACTCATTAGACAACTCACATTCACATGGTAACGATAGCATTCCCAATTTTGCCTTAAAGAAAATACTCCTCTACGTAGTTGATGATTCGATACGTATTTTCAAACCAAGTATCCCAACTGGATTTTTTCAGATAAATTAAAGATTGCTCACGTGTAACCTCCTCGAAAAAAAAGGTAAAAGAGGGGATAACAGTAATTATTAACCTAATTTCCTTTCTTTCTTCCATTTTGAAAATTTTTTGAAAAAGTAGATTTCTTTTATTTTAATCAGTTTGGTTGCAGAGAAGGTCTATCTACAGAAGATGCACTTGCATTTTGCTTAATAAAGTTTTGGATGAAAAAAAAAAGTTTAATATGGTTCCTGTGGTTTTATGTTCAATTGTTTCGAATAGAATAGAACATAGGAGGTTAAAATTGCAAAATACTACAGCATCTATTAGGTTATCAATGCAGAGGTTCCACAGGATCTGTATTTGACTCCATATTGTTCCTAGCTTATTGTATGATTTTGGTATTGCATATGATACAGTTAATCTTATCTTGATTGCTGACATTAACACTGAAGTCAACATATCGTGAATATGTTTCATAAATAGTCGTACGCAATAAAACTAAGCTGATGTACTTTAATCTGAGCAAGCAGGTATCTCCAGATATTGATATATATATTTTCATGCTTCTAGCTATGGTCGACATTGTAACATGATTTGTAAGACTTGTTTCATGGTTGACGTCATCATCATAAAACGATGATATGGTAATGATCTAGTTTGGAATTGTTCATTCAAGTTTTTATTTATTCATTTATTTTCAAATGACATAATACAAATAAATTTGTCAAGTCCGGGATCTTACGCCAGGACTATGGCCATTTGGCGTTGTAAACATTCAAGATTAGAGTCCAGAATTATTTGTTGGGGAGTCGCATACCACTCGAAAATTCAAGCAATTCCAGTTTTGCAAAAAATAGTGGAAAAAGTATGGGCGCCAATCGGTTTGCAGTAAAGCATCTTTACTATTTTAAAGTTTTAAAAATGTTCATGAGAAGTGGCTTATATATGCAAAGCCCAATCCCTGAAGGCCGTAAATTGCGCAGCAAATTTAGTCCTATGGTCAACAGACCCCGATTAAAAAAAATCTACTATTGTTAAATATACCTTCTATAGGTATACAATCCCTTAAAACTACTCTATTTGTAAACAAAATAAAAACATGAAAAGCATGGCTTTTTGATTTAGATCAGGAAGAAATTAAAATTCTAAATGCATGTCTTGCGTACATTAATTTTGTTTGATTTTATGCTTCTTAATATATTGTAACTTCTTCTACGAGTATATTTAATGAAGTTTATAATATACCCGTTTTTTTAATTTCTATGATTTTTTAAATTTAGAATTTTTTTATTTTAAAGTCTGAAGTTATTTATTATTAATTTTTCTTTTTGAAGTGATATTTAACGCTATTTTTATATATAAAAAATCACTGATGTTGATATTAAATGCAAATAAGAAAATACAATATAAGTTCAAGTATAAAGATATATAATTTAAGTTAGTTTTGTTTTCCTCTTTAATTAAATCTACAAATATTAAAAGACAAAAAAAAAAAAAAAGAAACACAAAACCAAATCATTTAATTTTAATCATATCAGACATCGAGTGCAAGTTTGTTTTTAATTAAATTGAGACAAAAATGGTAAATGCTTCTATCAACCTAATTTTGAAAAACTCTGGAGTACATACTCGTATCCATAGTACAGAGTACAGACTTAAAATATTTTAACCACAGGCTGTCTGCCATGTTGTCTAAGGTTATTGACTTACTCTCATTTAATAGGAAAATATTTTATTTGTAGCCTGCACCGTCGCTACCGCCATCACCATTATTCCGCGCTTAGCGACTGTTCCATCCCTTAGACATCATTTTATTTTATTTTTTATTTTTATTATTTTTTTTTTCCGAGACAGATTTTGTTGTGTGATGGTGATTTGTTATCATATGACTCGCGTCTAGTTGTTGGTTGTTGGAAATGTCGGCGGAAAATATAACACATGTGTATCAAAGAATAATTCCATAAAAGTCTCAGGAGGTAAAGCCCACCCACCTACTTTTGTTTTCGAATAAAGTGGACTGCCTACGTATGGTATATGGTATACGAATACATGTATTTCGAAAAAATAAATTTCCCTGCATACACTGAAATGTGTCTTGATGCTGGTGCTACTGAGGGATCAGGAGCTGCTGCTAAAGCTGCGTTATGCTATCAGCGATAAACACCCTTATTTTGAGGGATTCCACTTAAATAGCCTGGCTTATACTTTACTGCGTTTTCTTTTCCTCTTTTCTTTTTTTCTTTATAGATGGTAAGGAAATGCTAAAAAAAATTTATAACATATAGTAGTTGCACATTTCAAAAATTATGTGAAATGTTGCACGCATAAAATAACCGAATGAAATTAGAATTTGTCGAAATATTTTGACACAAATTAAAACAGAAATAAAAAAAATGTACACTCTTAAAAAAGCCATATGATGCCATACTCATCACTGAAAAGATATCAGGATAACTTAATCCCATAACGAAGGTAGTCTTAATTTGACTTTGAGCAATATTTAAGTTATAAGTTTTAAATTAGAATATCCAAGACTGCTCAGTCTTTTAAAAACATTCCATACTAGAAGCTGGGGTTAAGGTGCATGATAAGATGATACAAAATGCATGAGTCTTTTTATGTCATAAATTTGATTAAACCGTCTGTCGCTTTCTCTAAAATGTCACACAAAATTTGTCAAAATGAGTAAAAAGTACAACAATTTCTGCAAGTTAGACTTAACTTGCAGAACTGATGTATAAAATATGCCTATATAGTTACGTACAGCTGTGAACAAAAAAATAGCATTGCAATCAGTAAAAACTTATAAAATTAAGTTGCGCCTGTTTCTGAAGTCGTCCATCATAATGAATGCATCTAGGAGAAGTTGTTTTATTATAGATAAGGATTACGCAAAGGAAAACGAAATGTCATCTCAAAACAAAACTTTGAATTCTTTGTGTCCATTTTTGATAGAACAAAAAAATGGCAGTGCCTTATATTTTGCCAAGAACTTGACTTAAAATCAAAACGTAAGTTTTAATTAATTTAGTTAGGGATTAGGAACACATTCAAACTTTTTTTGATTATTACGTCTTAGTGAGTCGGAATAAACACTGCTTAAATAATACAAGAGAACAAATCCTTAATCTTCGAGCTGCAGGAAAAACCTACAAAGATATTCCAGAAATATCATCGTGCTCAGCGAAGATGATAGCCAACGCAATCAAAAACAAACTAATCCGGAAACAAGGGGTCGAAAAAAAAAATAAATGCATTAGAAGATCGAAGGATTATGCGTCATAGCAAAAAGTTTCAAACAAAGTTTGCTGTGGATATTCGAACTGAGCTTAATTTATCTGTTTCGAGTATGACAATTCGAAGACGTCTGTTAGATCAAATTTTAAATGTCCAGATTCCAAGAAGAAAGCTACTTCTTTAAAACACATACTGCAAAACGACTTGAATTTGCCAAAAACATGTTGACTGGCCGGTCTCTAAGTGGCGAAATGTTTTATGGACAGATGAGACAAAAATTTGGTGGACCTGGTACTCGGCAATATGTAAGAAGCCCCCCAAATACCGAATTGCTTCCACATTACACAATAAAAACCTTTTAACATGACAAAATAGCAATTTAGGTGTGGGGTTGTTTTTCATATTACGGGATGGGTCCTATCTATAAAATTGAGGGCATGATGGATTAGCATGGTTATGTAATTATTTTGGAGACGATGATGCTGCTACATTGTGAAGAAAATATGCCGCTTAGATGTGACCTGCAATAAGATAATGGCCCCAAACATACCAGCCGCTAAGCGAAACAATGGTTTCAGCAAAACAGTATTGAAGTTATCCAGTGACCTCCCAAATCCCCAGATTTGAATTCTAATAAAAATCTCTGGGGAGTTATTAAGCGTGATGTGTATGATGCTAAACCGTCAAATGTTGAAAAGTTGTGGGGTGTTATTAAAGCAAATTGTCAAATATTGCAGAAAGGTTATTTCAAGGATTTTGAACTCCATGCCAAGGCAGTGATTAGTAACAAAGGGTTTTCCACAAAATACTAACACACCTATCAACAATTTCTAAAAAAAATATTAAAATCTCATTGGAATTTTGAGCGAAATTGTATCGAATTCCAAGCAGTGCTAATTGTTTTTGTTACATATTAAATTTAATTTTGTTTTTATATTTTATTTATTATGTAGTATGTTTTTTTTTTTTTTTTTTTTTTTTTTTTTTTTTTTTTTTTTTTTTTTTTTTTTTTTTGTTAAACGTTTTTATTTTCATCCCTGAATTAAGAAAAAAAAAAATTGTACATATGACATGTATATACAGACATTATTAAATGCCAATCATACTTGGGAGCTCTTCTATTTGCATACAATTACAAGACGAAGAACAGGGTTTGAACCAAACCGTACCGTTGCGGTATCAATTAATTTATTTATTATTGCTATTGGTCACCATCTCAAATGAATCACTCTTACAAAGCGCAACCTAGGAGAGTATATCCATCGTCTCCTATTCCCTTAGCCGCCAAAACTTTTCAGCACTGATCCGATCCCTTTCGCAATTGCAGGACTAAAACGGAACAGCTTTATAGCATTGACGATGTAGATAAGTCGTTTGTTTCCCACACCTTGGAGATGATAACAAACTCGTTCCTCTTCTTGACCTCTATACATGTTCATTTTTACTTTGTTGCAGTTTTCATTCATTACTAAATCGATCAATTTTTATTTTTTGTGATTTAAGTCATCATTTATCATACATCTTTCATCTTCAAGTCATGTTGACTGCTTTGTAACAACATTTTTGTCAGTACATAAGTCTCATTGACCCTAATGAAGTACATACTTTAACTTAAGATGGCGCTATAGTCTGGGGTGGACATGGGCCTTAATCAACCAGCGTCTCCAACCACCTCGATCTCCAGATAGCTGCCTCCAGTTTCGTACGCTCAGTTGGTTGAGGTTCCCTTCCACTTAAGGACACCACGTAAGTCGCGGTCTTCCTCTTCTGCACTCGGTTTATCGGACCGGTACATTGGTGTCCATTCATTCTGAATGATCCATACACCTGTCGTTGTATTCATCCTCCACTTACCGTCTATGCAGATGGGACCGAAAATCACCCGTGGAATATTCCTCTCAAAGCAGTGCGGATTCGAATTCGAGCATTGGTATCCATCCGCTCTACATAACCCAGCCACCTCAATCTTTGGTCAATGCCCACAGCCCATACAGTTTGTCGTTACATCTCCTGCTTCACTAATCGTCGAGACGAGACCGAAAATCATCCGAAGAATTTTCCTCTCAAAATAGCAAAAGGCGTCCTCATATTCGTTTGATAAAGTCCATGCCTCTGCGCTATAGGGCAGGACTAGGATAAATATTCTTCGTTTGATCTCAGAGCTGATGTCATATTAATTGATGGCGGAGCCTAGATAGACACAGTCCTTAAATACTTCATAGCTATATCTGTCGGGGGTTAGTTATATCTAGCGATAGCGTCCTTTCTGTTTCCTTCTTTCTGCTCAGTCTTGTCTTCATTTACTGTTAAACCCATCTTCCCCGCTTCGTCTCAATATTGGCGAAAGCGCCACTGCTTTCTTCCTATTATGTCAATTTCATCGGCGTATGCGAGTAATTGGACGGGCTTTTAAAAGGTTGTGCCTCCTGTGTTGGCCCGTGAGTTTTGCACTATTGTTTCAAGAACTATGTTTAAGAAACGCGTCACCTTGTCTAATTTTTTTTTTTTTTTAAATCAAAGGGCTCGGTGAGTTCTTTTACGAACTTGATGGAGCAGCGTACATTCTCCATCGTCAGCCAAAATTAGACATTACTCTGTATAGCTCGTCTCTATAGACGCTATCGTACGCGGCCTTAAAATCGGTGCACGGGTAGTCGATGTGTTAAATATTATGGTGGACTTTACTGGCCTAAAGCCACACAATACGGCAGATAGGATTTTGTAAACGATGTTAGGAAGTCTGATGCCTCATAGTTCAGAGGGTCTCCTTTCTAGAGGATTGAACAAACAATGCAGAGGTTCCATTCGTCGGTCATACTTTCGTTCGACCGACTTTTAACTGTAACACTCGTCTCGCAATGAATGCTCATCAGTTTACACTCAAGCCCATTTCCGGACGTGCTCTAAAATATCGTGATTTTTTCCTAAGCCGTGCAACTCATTTATGGAATACCCTGCCGAACTCTTTATTTCCTAGTCATTGTAACAATCGGACATCTAAAACCAACGTACATCGGTACCTCTCTTTGTTTTTTCTCTAATTTTCCTTCGCCCGCACTGTGTGCAAACATTTAAAGGGAACTAATGTTTTACAGATGAGTTGGTGTATGTTATAACCAAGTTGGTAAGGATAGCAGGTCACCGCCTATCTCTTTGATCAGCTCTGCAATCAGGCCGTCCGTTACAGCATCTTTCTTGTACTTAAGCTTATATATGGCTGTTTTCTATTCATCTGAGCCGGTTGGACGGGATTGTTGTTCTACATCGTTCAGGTTGAAAAGTTCATTCTGCCCGACAGCGGTGTTTGGTTTGAATAATAAGGGGACTATATTGAATAAAAAAAAATAAATAAATAAATAAATAAAATAAAAATAATAATAATGAAAAAAATAAAAATAATAATAATGAAAAAAATAATAATAAAAAAAATAATAATAAAAAAAAATAATAAAAAAAATAATAATAAAAAAAATAATAATAAAAAAAATAATAATAAAAAAAAAATTTTCATCCCACCTAGTAATACCCCAATACAGTCCACGAATGACAGTTGCATCGTCTACATCAAAAAACGTTCTATTATGTGTATGCATGTATTGTCTATGCCAATGAAAACCTTCGTCGGAATAACTATAGACTCGATGTTGCTATAAATGATGAGAGATATTTAGAGGTTTCCTCATGCGATATAATATAATATATGTAAGAAATACTTCACTCTTTTTGATCAATATCTCAATATACGTTTATGTTAATAAGGCTTCTATCAACCAAAAATTTGAATAAGAATATTCCTATTCCAAACAAAGAAGTTTATCTTTTTGTTCAACCAAATAGCCGGCAGCTCGTCCATCGCAGATGGTGACGTCGTTCGCCGCATTTTTTCATTAAATTTTGAAGTTCTTCTCAATGTCGTGGTAACGGCGAATTGAATTCTTAGCATATACGAAAGTGGATCCATAAGTACTCCCGTTAAGAATGAAAACGCAAGTTTTTTATATTTTATTTTTTCTGAACGAGTTCTCCTTTTTGGACGATACGGCTTGGTTCCTGCCATTTTTTTTAACTATCCAAAAAAAGTGATTTGTCTAAAGGCTTCTATATCGATGATGATCCCCACGATCAAGCTGAATTCCAAGTTCTCATGTTGGAGAACGAAAGAAAAAGTTGCAAGGGGCCAGCCAAGCCATCCCGGAAGAGCACGGTATATGCGTGAGCAATTCGTACCGTAATTCAATCAATTTTGCCAGAACACTTCCGGATGAGTTTTTTTTTTTCGGTGAGGACAGGTGAAAATTTACTATTACAACAACCAAGCGCGTAGTGTGAGTAGTACGAGTAGTGTGAGATTCTTACTCACTAAAATCTGCTCCGTACGATATCAATGTTGATGTTATCGCAACTACGTTTTCACTTATCAAGCATTTTTTTTTTTTTTTTTTTTTTTTTTTTTTTTTTTTTTTATTGTAAAATAATAGTGGCTTTTCAATGAAAGTCCTTTTTAACGCGGCTTCTTGATTATACAGATTTAAGCTCTATTTTAAGGTTTTGAGTGTATATTCGATAGATTCTTTAATGTACAAGAAGGATCCGCCTCTCGCTTATCAGATGCATGATAAGCGTCATAGTTCTTAAAGCATCTGATTTTTGCAAACAATTCCTTTTCATATGGGTTTGCAAAGATCAAGCAAACGCCGATATTCTTCTCTGGTATAAATACTCGTCATGTTTTTGCAAAAGTCCGTTGGTATTCTAGGTATATATTTTGAGTACGCTTTCATATTCATGTTCTCGATTTAGTTCGGTTATTGTGGCAGTTGTTTTCGATTTTAGTTAACTTCTCGAAAATAAGTTTATTTACTTTGCTTTGCTCCTCAACTTTTTCAAGTATAATAGAAAAAATAGCCAAGTTTCGGTCCTTTCGTTACATTATTTCGCGTTCTGAACATACATATATAAGTTTGCCCAGTAACGTTTTTTGAATGACCTTGCTTCAAAAATGGTAGTATTTGATGGCAATGTTAACTTTCCTTAGCAAAGCCACTCTCTTTAGAAACGGGATCTTATTGGTCGACCCTCCTATACTCGTATATGTATAGGCCAATGGAATGCCGGGGAATGCGGATAAATTGAAAAAAAAAAAATTTATTCAATATAGTCCCCTTTTAGTTTGATACACTTATTCTGGCGATTTTCCAACTTCTTGATCCCCTCCGAAAAGTTATTATCCGGAAGGTCTGCAAAATACTCCTCCGTGGCGTCGATGATTTCCTCGCGTGAGCTGAATTTTTTATTGATGAGCCATCTTTTGAGGCTTGAGAAGAGAGGGAGCCAAATCAGGCGAATACGGTGGATGCGACAGCAATTGGAGCCGTAAGTCATTGATTTTAGCCATGGTTGCGATGCTCTTGTGCGTCGGTGCATTGTCTTGCAAAAACAAATTTTTTTTTCGTTTCATGTCCACAAAGAGTATGCTATGACAATCCCAAAAAACCGACGACATAACCTTTCCGACTCATCGAGCCTCCCCCGGCCGTTTCGGAGTACTCGTGCCGGCTTCAGTCCATTGCCGGGCACTCATTCTGCTCTCTGGTGTTCAACAGTTACCAATCGCAAAAGTCTGCCCGATTCCGCACCAGCAAGTCCAAACACTCTCGAAATTATCTCGCGTTCGTGTTTTTGGTCAGGAGTGAGTATGAGCGGCACCCAGCGGAAGGATAACTTTTTCACACGCAGATGTGGTATACATGTGGTATTTGCTAGCTCGCGCACCTTCACTTCCGGTCAGCCAACACCATTTCATGTATTTTTTTGACGTTGTCCTCTGTAACCGCATCGGAGGGCCTGCCGCTGCGGACTTGATCGGTAGTGTAGTTGCGGCCACCACAAAACTCTCGAAACCAATATTTGACGGTGTAATCTGACGGAGCATTAGCCCCATAATATTTATCCAACTTTTCTTTTGTTTCCTTCGCCGTTTTGCCTCTCAAAAATTAATGTTTTATGAGAGAACGAAAATCGTTTTTGTCCATACTCAACATGATGCCAAACACGTCAACAACAATCAACTGTCAAAACAAAACTAAAGATAGTATCGCACTGAAATTGGGCATGTCTGCCTAAATATGAACGGACTTCAAGGCACCATAACCTTTTTTGCAGTAGCAGCGCATTCTGGCGGTCAAGGAGGTTACTTTTCACTCCACCTAGTAATACCATTGAAAATGACTGACTCTTGAGTGGATCAATATTTTAAATCTTTCATCATTACTTTCACTTTCATACATCTTCTGTTCCCTTCATCTGCTTTCATCCTTTGTTTTTAGTTGTGGCAATGTTCTTTAGATCTCATAGGTACGAGAAGAGTTTAGTTATGAAAGTAAATACGAGTACATATATGTAAATAAATAAATGCTCCAGGCTTGGCCAAATATGATACTTCTAATAATTTAGGTTGGAAAGTGAATAATATAATAGAAAAAAAAAATCTTTTAAGAAAAACTAAATGATAACAATTAAAAAAAAATAAATAAAAATTGGGTTGAAAGCCAACACTTCTTGGTCACTTTGCTTGATTCATCCATACTCCTACAACATTCCCAACAACACCACCATTCTGGGGCTCCTGAAATAAAAAATCTTGTAAAGCTGCCATCTTCATTGGAGATATACATACATGAATAAAAAAATAAAGAATAAATAAATAAAAAAATAAAAATACTTTTGCAAACTTTAAGTGTGGATAACTTTTGGGTTGCTGTTCTGCTGGTTCTGGTCGCTGTCTTGTAGCTGTTGCTTCTTTTATTTTTGGTTCTTATTCCGGTTCTGGTCTTAAAGTTGTGTGATATTGTGTGTGCTTCATGTTATGTGTGAGTTGCCCTTTCAGTTGTTGCTATTGATCGTTTCTTCTTTTATTTGAAGTTTTTGAACTCCTAAACTAGATTTATGCAGCCGTCGGAGGTAGATTAAGAAAAACCTACTAACAAAGCAAAGTTAAGAAAGAGAAAAGGCATATACGAGTATGTATGCATACATACATAAGAGTGGGAACCCAACTTGCAAATGCTTTGAACTTGTTATCGGTTACACGTTATATCAGGATCTTCTACTCTTTCTCTTTCGTCTTTCCCAAAGTCTTCTGTTATGCATTGGAAAATATCTGAAAAAGATCTATTACCATCGCTCAAGTAAAAGCAAGGTATCCGTAAAGTTACTTATATTTTATTGGTATCTCGACAGTATAAACTTTGTAAGGACTGAAGATCAAAAAAACTGTTTTTAAACTGCTCATCAACAAATTGAATACCGTGTTGTTGCATACGTTTTGCGGATTTTCGCGTCAGAGGTCATTTGTCATATGTATACTCATTGAAAATCTTCACATTTTTTCAAGTAAAGTTGGGTGTTTCACACTTATTCGTCGAAATTCTTGGAAAGCAAAGTAATCGGAAAAGTGTTTTTTTTTTTTACAGGGAATAGGAACAATTGCGGAAATATTTGGCGTACGCCGTCATGAAAAACGTATTATGCATTTATGTTTAGTTCGGAGTCGGAACTCAGTCTACTTCCAAAAAAACTTAACACGTGCTGCGGCATTTTAAAAGAAGTAACACCCTCTTGAGTGTTAATTTCTTAAAAAAAAAAATAATAATAAAATAAAAAAAAACAAAAAAAAAAGATCATCGGCGTTAGTAATTACTTGGTCTTACTGATAAATAAAAACAAACGGTCAAAATGTCATTTTTAGTGACAAGCTAAAAGTGAAAATGTACGCCATACCTCTCGATTATTAAAAAAAAAATATTATATATATACAGTAGTGTGCAAAACATTTGCAATTTTCAAATATAATAACATCCTTTATTAATTGATCTAAAGAAAGAATTCTAATGAAATTTTCAATCAAAAGTATTACTTACTGTTTAATACTTAAAAGGAAACAAGGAAATTTAAAATATATACTCTTGATACTTTGTAAAAGATAATGAAACGAGTTTATTCATTTTAATTCTGTGCAAAACATGCAAGTTTTTTTTTGTTCATCAATATTGGGTCCAAAAACCATTGTTTCTAATAACTTCTGCACATCTTTTCGGCATGGAAGCAATAAGGTGGTTTATTAACTCACTGGGAATTTTTTTCCACTCATCCTTTAAAGCTTCATAAAGAACCTTTTGCGAAGTAAACCGTTTCCCCTTTGTCCGCTGTTTTAGGATTCCCCATAAGTTTTCGATTGGGCTTAAGTCGGGGGACTGTGGAGGCCAATCCAAAACATTTACTCCCCGAGCCCCTAAAAATTCTTTAACGAACTTTGAGGTGTGCTTCGGGTCGTTGTCTTGTTGAAACCTCCATAACGGCAACTCTTCCTTAGCGTATGGAAGTATGACTGTGTCTAAGATGTCTTTATACACAAAGCGATCCATTATTCCAGTTATTTGGTGTAAGGGACCACATGCTTGAGCCGAGAAGCATCCCCAAACCATAACGGAACCGCACCCATGCTTCAAAGTAGCGCGGATATTTTCCAGATTTAACCGTGTACCTGGCTTTCGGCGAACGTAACCAATACCATCGGTAGATAAGATATTAAATTTGCTCTCATCGCTAAATAAAACGGTTCTCCATTGTGTCAGGGAACAAGTTGAATATTTATGCGCAAATTGCAGTCTAAATAATAGGAAATTAGAAGCAGTTTTTTATCAAACAAAGAGACTACCTTTTTTGACGGTGTTTCAAGGTTAACAGAGGCTTTTTAACAGCTCGGTATGCCCTCGAATTGCTTTCTATTGTGAAAACTGAATAAAAAAGCCTGCCTATGAACATAATTTATTTCATAAAAAACACTATTTTACTAACCTGATCTGAATATCTTGGAAATTAAAACAGAAATGAGGGAAAAATAAAAAATTTGCATGTTTTGCACAGCTGCATATTTGGCAAGCTAACATTTTCCCCTGGAATAACTAAACTAATTCTACTTTTTTCCATTTTTATTGCTGACACCTAAGAGTGTACTGTCAGTAACGGATTTATCTTTAAATTCTTACATATTATCCTTCTTTATATAGTTAATCAAACAAAACGTCAAGAGAAAAAAAAACTTGCAAATGTTTTGCACACTACTGTATATAAAACAACACTTTGAGAGTGTAAGACAGCGTAGTGCAACAATCCGCAGTGAATGTGATCCCCCAGGTGACGCCAAGAAATTCCTGATTACGAAATATATTGTATTCAATCCGAAATATCACGAGACATCATGTATCAAGCAGTTCATATGTACGAACATATCCAAAAACACATACAGATATATTTAAGTTACCTATCTAAAAAGACGATGTATCGAAATTTTAAAATTTGATTTAGGGTTGAGGAAGATCTCAGAAAATTTCAAATATGTTTCACAGTCTATCAGAACATTGGTTTTGTTTGTTCTGATAATCCTTTTCATTTTGTAGCCAATCGATACTTTGTGTATGTATTTGCCATACAAAGTCTCATAACGTGTTTTCCGAGTTGAACTAATCTTGAAATAACAAGCCTCTCCAGTAGGGCCGGCCCTTTACTAATTTATTCTAATGGCACACTTCAAGTCGTTTGTGTTCTCTTTCTGTTATAGACTTAGGGTGAGGTCATACTTTACTACTATTGAGCTTGGTTGTATTCACTTCAGCTCGCTTAGGCTGAAGTAGGCCAGTTAGATTAATCATTTGTAGTCACTTGTCATTGATTACTTATTAGTCAAACTGATGCCATTTATACTTAAAATACATACGAGTACATACATACTCGTATATTAAAAAGGTGGTAGTCGTAGCATAATCGAGCTTCGCAAGCTTCATCTCAGTAATTCCAGAACTCCTCACGATCTGCGGGGTAAGTGACCGCATACTAAAAGCTTTATGGTTTGGCAGGAGGTTTTCAGTACCTCTGAGAACAGGAATCAAATACGCCTACGACCACATACATATACTCTTGGACACTCAAGCTTTAAAGCAGACTTATTTGATTCCAAATCGGTGCTACTCTGCTTCAATAATATTCAGGACTTATCTAAAGAAACAGGGTATCAGGGCAAAAGATTGTTAAATGAAAGGAAAAAAGCCGATAAACTGGCTAGAAAAGATTAAGCTGATCCGTTTAATAAATGCAACGATTGGAAGTTGGGCGAGAAAAGTGAGTTAATTGAGAGTCTAGACTCGTAAAGGTATAAGAACCTTTCAAAGTAAACCCAAATCATTTTTTAACTTTGAAGGGAATGATATCAGAAAAGCGGTCAGCTTTGTAATTCGATATTACTTCCATTAAACTTAGAATAAAACTGAATGTCACCTTTGCATGGAAGTCGACGAATTCGCAGAACACGTACTGTTAAATCCTGATG
Organism: Volucella inanis; assembly: GCA_907269105.1. Lineage (NCBI taxonomy): Eukaryota > Metazoa > Arthropoda > Insecta > Diptera > Syrphidae > Volucella > Volucella inanis. Next base: position 22,591,369 of record OU026158.1, read on the forward strand.
ACCACAAAAATAATTCTCAAATTTATTAAGTAAGTTGAGGCCATCTGGCATCTTAAAATAACTTTGTGACACAATATTTAGATTTTTACGGTCGCAATGCCCACCGTATAATGAGCGGTTCAGTACTTCTAGAAAAAAACAGCCTTAGTTTATAACATCACTATTAATGTATTTAAATTAGAATTAAAACATTAAGAAGGCATAATTAAACTAGACAAAAAAAAAAAAGAACTAATTACAATACCACCTTGATCAAAAAGTTCCCAAATCAAAAAAGTTAAAAATGCAAGTTTATTCATCTAAATCTATATTGTCCCCTTTAAAGTAATCCCCATCGACTGCAACACACTTATGCCAGCGCTTGATCCAATCCCCGAAACATTTTTTTATATTCGGTTTTCGGTATGTCCATTAGTGCTTCCTGCGATTTTTCCATTACTTCTTCTCGGCTGCTGAAACGCGTTCCTCTTAGCGGTTTTTTTAACACAATTGAACAGAAAAGTCACAAGGAGCCAAATCAGGTGAATTCGGTGGCTTGTGGATGGTATTTGTTGCATTTTTCGTCAAAAAATTGCGAATAATGATGGCACTGTGCGACGGTGCGTTATCATGGTGCAAAATCCACAATTCTGGTCTGTTTCGGCGAATTGTTTCACGCAAACGTCTCATAACGCCTAAATAATACTCTTTGTTTACTGTCTGGGCTTCTGGCAAAAATTCATGTTGCACTACATCGTTGTTATCCATGAAAACCGTGGGCATTGCCTTCTTTTTTGACTGACGTGGTTTTTTTGGTCTCGTCTCATTTGGTGAGCGCCTCATAAACCTCATACTCATGCTCATAAACCCACGTCTCGTCTCCAATAATGATCGTTTTGATGAATATGGGATCATCATTCCAAAATGTCTTGGACGGATCCATAGGCAATGTTCAAGTCGTCCACTAACACTGATGGTTAATTTGGGGTTATTAACCAACAATTATTTTACTTCATCAATGTTTTCGTTGGTTTTGGATGTCGATGGTCTGCCACTGCGTTCATCATCTTCGACTGACTCACTACCACTTTCGGACCGCTCGTGCCACTGGTAAACGACCGTTTTGTTTAGAGAATCGTTTCTGAAACACTTTTCTAACATTTCCAACGTTCGCGCACCATAAAATCCGTTTTTTACGCAAAATTTAATACAAGTTCGTTGTTGCAAATTTAAATCCATTTCTAAAATTGTAAAAAATTGCCAACACAGAGATAGATGTACTCTTGGCTACGTAACTTTTGCAAATGTCAAGCTATGACGCTAAGATTTAGAGGGAATGTCAGATGTAGCAACTTAACGAAAAAAAAAGCAGAACTCAAATCGGAACAATAGGAGCGCTACACGGTGACTCCACCGGGAACATTTTGATCAAGGTGGTATTTTATAGTAATGTTTAAGGGACTGTACTGTTATCAAGATTTGTTTTTTGAACAATGGATAATAACTAATAGATTACTACAATGTATTAGGAAGCTATCAAGGCATTTGCGTCATAGAAAAGGGCATAGAGACCCTTCGTAACCACATCCTTCGTGCGAAATCCATGTGTACCCCAATTTACTTTAAATACGTAATGTAAGCTCTGAATTTAGCGTGGTAAGAATTTATTATTTGAAACTTAGGTAAGCGCAAGTATGAAATATAATATAAATTACGGCAATACAGGTCCAATTGTAATCGTTGACCAGGCAAGTGTCCTACGCAGGTACTCTTGCGTTTAAGGTCTTCCGGGCCATAGCTTTGAAGTTAGTCTATGCACGAGTATATACAATATACGAGTTCATATGTCCACTTTTTATTGTTTTGACTTAGTCGATCATATAGTTAAATTTCGTTGATGCTCTTCCACCTGGTCCTGTCAATGTGAACAGAAATATATGTACATAGAAGGTAGGGCAAAAGTAATGTCATAATGTGAATGTATCATTTTTTTTTTTTTTTTTTTTTTTTTTTTTTTTTTTTTTACTAACTTAACACTCAAATGGGTATGAATATGTTAGGTTTTTTTTTTTTTGGAAAATGGGATAGAGAGAGAAAAAAAGATGTTTGGACTTAGTGGTTATTTTGCTCCATGAGAGGCATCTAATATTGAATGGGCAGATTAAACTCTCAGTGTAAGTTGGCTTGTTGGTGATTTCTAGTCAACTATCATCTTACTTGATTTTTGTTAACTGGGTTGGGATTCGAACACAGAGTCTTCCTATTTGGAAGCCAGTCGACTAACATGGCCACCCACATTTTTTTGCAAATGGCGTCAACTGTCGTTGTGTTCTGATAGTGTTTCAGATAGAGAATTAGTTAATAAATAGCAATGGAGCGATATATACTTGAAGAACGTGGAATTATTGTCACTGCTTATTTGACCAATTTCCGGTTCCTTGTTTTAACACAGCGTGGATTGTGCGCGAACAATTAAGCGCTTGTCTTGGCATATTCCTCTTGTTCGCCCGAGAATGTAACTGCTGTGTCCGAGGACGTCCGCGATAGTATAGTATCGAATTTCCACATTGAAATGCACGGAGAGCAATTGCATCGGCTCAAAGTGACTGTTTGGTGTGGCATTTGCAGTGAAAAAGTGATTTGCACTTATTTTTTGGAAGACGCCGACGGCACCACCTTAACCGTAACTGGTGAGCGCTACAGACAGATGTTAAACGAGTTTTTTTTTTGCCGGAAATTGCTGAATTGGGTCTCGAACACTGTTGGTTTTAGCAGAACGAAGCAACCGCTCAGACAGCTTGGGCAATGGTGGAGATTTTGAATCACCAATTTCCAGGGCGTATGATCTCTCGTTTTGGCGATTTGAACTCGCTGACCAGCGAGCATTCTTTTGAGGTCTGCGAACAGGAAATCGTCGCTGGGAGCCAAGTCTGGAGAATACGGTGGGTGGGAAAGCAATTCCAAGCCGAATTCATTCAATTTTGCCATCGTTTTCATCGACTTGTGACACGGTGCATTATCTTGATGAAACAGCACTTTCTTTTTCTTCAAATGCGGCTGATTTTCTGCGATTTCGTCATTCAAACTCTCCAACAACGCAATGTAATAGTCGCTGTTGATAGTCTGCCTCTTTTGAAGATAGTCGATGAAAATTATTCCATGTGTATCCCAAAATACGGATGTCATAACCTTGCCAGCCGAATGTTGAGTTTTTGGTCGTTTTGGACGAGGTTCGCGGCCTGCTCGCCACTTAGCTGACTGCCGACTTGACTCTGATGTGAAGTGATGGAGCCAAGTTTCATCCATTGTCACATATCACATATGTGAACAAACGCGGCACCCACTTTGAACAGAGCTTTCGCATGTCCAAATATTCGTGTATGATATATCCAACACGCTCTTTTGATATCTTCAGAGCCTCAGCTATCTCGATCAACTTCACTTTACGGTCATTCGTAATCATTTTGTGGACTTTTTTGATGTTTTCATCTGAAACAGCCTCTTTTGGACGTCCACTGCGTGCATCACCTTCGGTGCTTGTATGACCACTTTTAAATTTTTCAATCCACTTGCGAATGGTTCGTTCGGCTTGTGCAGAGGCCGGGTAACACTTATCAAGTTATTTCTTTGCGTCGGCTGCATTTTTTTTTCATCAAAAAGCAATGATAAATCAACACACGAAATGGCCTTGAATCCATTTTGTTTTCACAATAACAAAAGTTGCTTCACTCACAACGCTATATCTCGAGAACTAATCATCCGACAGCTGCCAAATTTATACACGTATCTTTTAAAGGTTGGTACTAACTGAGTATGGATTTAATTCAAGTGGTGCTCTCTCATACAAACGGACTTTTCAGCCCATGTATTATGTATCTTACAAAGGTTCTTTCTCTAATCGACAAATCATCCATTTTGCATAGAATCTATCCTCAACACAGCTCAACAGAACTGGGATGATAAATGTCTTGTAAACTTACTTACTGGTGGCGCTAAAGTTTATGACGTACATGTGCCTTAACGAACAAGTCTCTCCAGTTAGCACGCCCCTAATTCCGTCGAGGTCCCTTCCAACTTGTGCGGCCACATAAGTTAAGGTCTTTCTTCTTCTGCTGCATCGTGCGTTGAGGTTAGGTTCGATAGCTCCTTACAGATCCCCGTTAAATCTTCTCCTCCAAAGACCGTTGATGCAAACGGGACCGAGCGCCATAAAGCAGGACTGGCATAGTTAAGATCTCTTATAGAGTCTTACTACTCAGTTGCCTTTTAAGTCCAAAGAAACAGCGACTTGTTATACCTAGTTTTATTTCTAAGCAGAGCCAAGATTGACTACTTCTTCGTGTGAATACATGTAAAAGCACCGGTGACATCCCACTAAATTTTGGCGATTATGTCAATAGCATTGATAAATGCTAGTAGTTCCATATACTTTTGAAAGATTGTGTCTCCAATTTTCGCTTGTGAGCTCCACGCCATTCTTTCAAGTATGAGTAACCCTCGTACTTATACTGTTTATCGCAGTATTAAACTGTTTTTTATTCTCAAAAACTGCGTACTGTTTTTTCCCCAAAATAGAGTATTATACTGGAAAACTTACGCTGATTGCGAATATAAAGAAATGGCTACAATAATGGAATATATCTTATGTTTGCCAGAAACTTCAACATCGGTGAAACGAATATTTTCTGCGATAAACAAAATTTGGACGTCAGGCAAAACTCTACTAGAAGTGGAAACATTAGAGGCGATTCTGATTTATTAAATACCTCAAAACAAAGCCGGAGTTGCTTCGTCAAATTTGCTGCAAAAATAAAACGAAGACTATTCTGATGATAGAAATGAGTCGCCCAGTGGTTAATTTACTTTCTTTTTTAGTGTTTAGTAAATAAAACAAATAAAATAAAAAAATTATACTGCGGAATATACTGTTTTTAGTTCAAAAAAAGATACAGGCGTAACTTTATCTAAAACCTTTTTTGACATTAAGAGTCTGATTTACATAAGTGGTTACCGACATTGGTAAAGCAGCGAGCGGTCCAATTTTCGATGATTCGGCCGAATATGTGCATCGTTATTCCGGCAATTGCGTGTCGAATGTTGACCTCGAGCTAGTCCAAAGTGATTGGCTTGTTGGCGTAGACTAAGGACTTGACGTAGCCCCAGAAAAAATAATCGCCAAATTTCTCCTTCATAACTGCAAGCATTGCGTCGGTTTTATGGCATGTAGCGCCGCCTTTTTGGAACCACAGCTCGAATATATCGATGTTGTAGCGCATTAACTATAGAAAGTCGGTTAACATTGCTCTATACTCTCTATTGACCGTAACGGAGTCTCCTTTCTTATTTCGAAATTAATAAGATCCGATGATGCCGCCATGCCATAAACTGCACCAAACAGTCAACCTTTTGGATGCATTGCTGCCTGGCCGAACACTTGTGGATTGTGTTTGCTCCAATAGCCGCTGTACAGATGTAGGCGCAAATCCAACCTCAAAATAAGTCGGGTTGACTCTGGTGATGCCCAATTCAGCTGATCGACGCAGAATCTGGGTCTTCTTCGATACTGGCTGCTATGTTTTTTTTTTTGATTCGCACCAATCTCTGTCTGGTTGGTGGTTAAGATCTAAAAGACCACGGGGTAGCCGTGGTGTAGTGGTATATGCATAGACTCCTCAAGCAGAGTGTCACGGGTAGTTTTTTCATAAAATTTGTGTGTAGTTATATGAAAAACCCGTCCGCGTCAACTCTGACATGAAGGCATAACACTGATGTTGGAGTGGTTGCTGGGTGGACTAAATGTAACGAACCAACAACTAGCACGTACTTAGACACACTGGTTGAGGACGCACTGGCTCCAGTTTAACAACCACCTCTGGAGAAATATCGAAACCTAATAACCTGAGTTTCAAACTACTACACCCGCACCCAGCATGAGTGTACTCATGCTAAATATGCGACGAATGGCCACACACTGAAGCTATGATGACGACCGCCCTAACGACAAAATTCACGTTGCGTATTTACAACCGAGCCGAAATTTCGTAATTTTTTAATAATTTCCGCATGTTCGGCAAGCGTAAAACGATGCATGATGAAATGGCAAACCTTACTGGATATGTTGACAGCTGGATACCATTAGTAAATTTGATAGCTGATGAAACATAACAATTGGAAAAACTATCATTGCTCACCCCTTATGTTGTTGTCTTGACGTTGCGCTTGCGCGATTCACTTGTCTGCAGCAAGGTAGTGATCAAAGTGAATGTTGGCTGCCCCGAAGGTTCGGACGTTCAGTATACTGGAGTCGTGTCTTACATCGATCGCAAAATAATCAATTTGACTTTTCATTTCATGATTCGGAGACCGCTTTTCACCTTGAGTACGAGTATACTGAGATGCGGAAACCGTGCTATAGTAATATTTCGTTCCGGTGCAAAGTCAATAAGCCAAGTCCATTGCCATACTTGGTGTCATGTAGGTTGTGCTTACCAACTGTCCTATCAATGATATCCTCGTTTCCTATTCCGTCTTTAAAATCGGCTAGTTCATCATACTTAAGACATTGCTCATAGTCATATGTAGGTCTTGTCGAGGAACTCGTAGAAATATTTTTTGATGGCCTTTGATTGTCTTCCAAGGAGGCATGGACGCATATTATGTCTTATATAGAGTTCGTAATAGGTATGCAGATCAGTTCGTTTAGAGAGCGATCATTCTTCGATTGACTTCTGATGAAGTGCAGTGTGTTAACGATATTTTAAATTTGTCAAAGTTCAATGAACAATCTCCTTGAAATCATACATATCCACCTGTTTTTATTGTCTTGTTGATTTTGATCTTTTGTTTTACAACCAACATTAAAATGTATTATAGCTTTTATTGTTTTCTTTGAATGTTTCGCTCTGCCTCGCATAGGATAATATTTAGTTGTCTAAGCTGTCTAAATATCAATTGAAAGTTTTTTTGTGGCTACAGTTTTCTGTAGGGTAAGGCAAGGGAATATAAGTTCCCTTGAGTCGACCTTTTAAACTTCTTTCAATACTTTCGTACATTGTTTCTGCAATAGCATCTTTCATTAGATTGCCGGGTTTTCGTGCTCTTTCAAGATAGAAATGTCATTTTGTAGCAGACAGATGAAACAGGAAATAGTTGAAGTGTATCTTACCTTGTAGGTGTAGGAAATATCATGAAAATCATCAGGCTCTACAAATAAATAAAATTTTCCAATTATTAAATCAAACTAAATATACGAGTGTTATGATATATGAGTATCCAAAAACCGACAAAAATTTAGCGCTTACTGTTGAAGGTTTTTGATATTTAAAATTCTGAAATCCACACAGGAATTTTAATTTGTATCATATCCGTGCATTAAATTACAAGTTATGCAAGTATCTATAAATTAGGTAGTACATACATACGTTGTTACATAAATATAATGCTACAAAAGTCTAGTTCTCAACTCTCTTTGCTTATGTCTGCCGTGTGTACGTAAAGATCGTATAAATGATCAGACAAATAATGATGGCATACAAAAAAAGAGAGCGATAAAGCAATAGAAGAATAATGGGAAGGAGAATGAGACGATAAGTTGGTTTATCGTGTTAGTGAGAAAAGAATGATGAAAGTTGGGAAGAAAACTTGTTTTTGGTCACAGAATCCCTATCTTGCGGGTTAGAGTTGGTTGTTGGCTTGGTTTTTTTTTTTCTGTGTATGGTTTTATATACAATTTTTTTTTACCTTTATTTCTAACCTCGATCCATTTGGGCTGTTCAGCATGCCGCCGTAATTTCATCTAAGAAAAGCTAAGTTGATTCTACTAAATTTATTAAAGAAAAAGCAATGTTTCGTGGTTTTGCGCCCGTTTTGTCTAAAAAGCTGAAAATTTAAACATTTCATTTAGATTTAATAAAAGTAGGTATCTGGCCAATGAAAGTAAGATCTTTTGAACTTTACATAAACTAACTAAAATCAGGTATTCCATATTATAAGAAATATTAGGCCTTTTGTAATAAAAATTCAGGATTTTTTTTTTTATACTCGAATTTAATATGTATTATTGAACCAAATATTGTCTATTTTGTTCGACCTTCTTCTGTCATTTTTCGGCTAGAACCACCATTCCATCAGTGTAGAAGTTTTGAGGTTTCTTGTTGAAACTCTGATTCACATGATTTCCACATGCCTTATTTAAGCCTATTTTATGCCAACAACAAGAGCGTGTTGCAGATAATCTGACGATGAAGATGCTGATGTATACGGTAGATGCACCAAAACTTCCCAGCCAAGGTCTTCGAATTTTTGTCGATTCATCTCATCAGACGTATGTGGTTCGAAAACCAAAATTTTTCTGTTGATCGGAATTAAGATGATCACTAGCAATCGACATTCGAGTCCATCACATGACAGATGGTACCCTATTAATTCCACCAAACTCACACAACATCTCCGTCAATCTTGGCCTTGCTACAGTTTGTGGAGGGACCTTTATAATCTTCTTTCGATCTAAACCACTTTCCGATTTGTGTATGAAAGTTCGTTTCAAATTGTTTGAAATTTCTTAACGATGTCATGACTGCTAATGTACTAGTCTTAGTCAACTTATTTCATGATGTTATCGGCTTTTTCAGTGATAGGAGGACCACAACGAGGTGGACTTTTTACATACAAATTTTAAGAGGTCAACTTCTTTTATGATGTAATCGGTTTTTTCAGTGATAGGACGACCACAAGACCACATCGAGGTGCATTTTTTAGAGTACCTTATCATAAAAAAGTACCTTGTTAAAAACGAATGAATGGGATTTTCTTATAGCTTTTCCCATAAATATACGAGCTTTACTTAAGAATTCTCGTTAAATTTTCATACTTTTGGACCTTTTCTCACTTTTTGACGTACTCTGAAATTTCGTGATTCCTTCTTAAGGCATACAACTCACTTATGGAATGCCCTCCCAACCACTATGACTTGCAAACATTCAAAACCAATGTACGTCGTTTTATTTTATTTTCTCTTTTATTTTCAGTAATTCGTTTATATGGAAATGATTATTTTCAATCTTTTAGAATTTTACAATGTTAAAGATTTTATTTTCTTAAATTTTTTTAAGTCATATTTGTTTTATAATTATTTTATTTTCACTAAGAACTAGACTCTTTTACAAGTACATATTTAATGATAAATTGAGGGTCTTCAATTATAAAGTTAAGAACGAAAAATAATTATATATATATGTAAATATAAAATAAAAAACAACAAAAATACTCGTATGTGCCAAAATTACACAAATTTGTTACATTGGTTTACTTAATCAATTCTTTGTATGTTTGTGCCCCTATTTGCCCCATGAATTCTTGAAATGGTTGAAGATAGAATACCTAAAATGTCTTGTCCCTTAGATATGCCTGATTTCGTATGGCAACAAGTTCCAAAGCTTAACAGCGTGAATAAATAACAGACGGCTGCTTTCTTAATATTAATGACAAGGATGAATTAGAATACTGGTCCTTGAAAATCTAGGAAATTGCAACTATACAAGTAGTTTGCAAGAAATACGCAATTACGACAGTCTAGGAATTGTTGAAGCGAATGATCGTCTGAATGTAGAAATATGGTCGAACCTTTCGTTCGTTGAAAGCAAGTTCTAATTTTCGAAAAGATATCAAATCAAGAGATCAATATCAGTAACTTATTTGCGGTACAAGTAGAACTTTTACCAGTTTTAGCCCAATGTTACTCGTATTTGGAGTATAGTAAGCAGAAGTCTACAGCATGCGCAACGCCGTAAATATATTTCTTACAAGCAGGTTTATCGTTGTAACAGACGATTATTCAAAATGACTCAAAAACTCCCTACTGTTTCAAAAATAAGAATCTTTAATCTAGATAAGTTAACATCAGGTTATTCGTCAACAATCCCGTTACAATTGTCCCAGAGATTTTCTGCCCCTGAGTCTTCATTGAATTTACTGACACAATTCCCGACAAGCATATTTGGATTGAGGTCATTAAAGTATAAAATGAAGAGCAGTGGTCCAAGGATTAAACCTTGTTGAACGCCAGCATGGAAGAAACATCTCCGTTTAAGGAAACTTGTTGAAGTCTTTCGCTGACATAATTCCAAATCAGTCCAACGGCTCCCTTATCTAATGCGAACTTGCAATAAAGTTTTCTGTGATTCACCGATGAAAAATTCAAAAGACAAAGCAGGGTAGATTTAGTGTCATCAAAGCTTCAAACGAATGTCGTTAACAATTTTTATGAGTGGAGTGGCGCAGTTATATGCTGATCAATATGCTGATTGAAGTGGGCTTAGTCTTATCCTTTAGTTCTTGAAATGTTGCAAGCTTTTTGGCACAGTAGGCCTTATTTTTGAGATTACCGCTCAATTTGAAACATATATCGTCCACATTCATATAATTCAATTTGAGGTATAAAAAGATAGTTACGAGGGTTATTTGGTGAGTACACGAATTGGAAGATAAACGGCGCTTCTGAACCAAATCGGATGTTTTGGGCATGAGATGTGTGTCATCGAAGTTTGTTTCTTTTTAATTTTGATCAGAAGAACCGTCGCATGAGCATAGCTCAGGAGCTCTTGAATGGCGTCAATAATGATGGGTCATTACTGGTGAATAATTGTGGATATATGGTTATCCATAATCGTCCCAATGGAAGCACATAAAAGCACGCCAAGTTAAAAAAATTTATGGAAAATAAAATGAAGTCTTACAATTAGTTCCGTGTCAGGTTATAATGTGCGAATGAGTCTCGGATAACTCGTATCCGGAAAGAGCGGATTTATCTAAATGATTTTTTTTTATAATTTATATACCCTTAAGTGCTTGCATACAGTGCGGTCGAAGAAAAATAAGGCAGGATGGAAAGGTGGAGGTACCGATAGTTTTAAATGTTTAAAGTGTATAATGATTGATAAAGAGCTAGGCAGTGCATTTCATAAGCGGGTTGTACGACTTAGGAATCACTATATTGTGGAGTACGTCCGGGATTATGGTACTAATGAGAATTCATAGCGAAACGTCTGTTACGGTTGAAGTTTGAAGGAGCGGAATGCTACTTGAAATTTCTATGCGGTACAGGTGGTAGAAGTAGCGATAAAACAGTGGGACTTGAGATATTAGTTCGGTGTTCGATGGTGATATTAGTATCGTCTATGAGTTTTATCACACGATTTTGAATCTTATCTAGTAGGTGCAGAGATGTTTTAAGCACACCTGGTCTGATTTGGGCATTGTACTTCAGATTCGTGCAAATAAATGCCTTATATATTTTGGCCAGATCAGAGGGGATAAAGTATTTTTTACATCGCTTGAGAAATCCTAGACATTTCGCAGCATTTTTGGCGATACCAACGTAAGTTGTCATTGACACACGTTATATATTGAGACCGATAATTCATCCCAAATAAATCCATTCCACGCCCTTCGCAGGAAGTGGGCTTGGTTGAAACAATTTTGTTGTATTTTACGAATACGGCCTCCTACGCCCGTATAAAATCAAATTGACTCAAGTACTAAAGCCAGGTGAGTATTTGCAGCGTCGAACTTTCTGGAAATGGTTACAACAAAATCAAAATCATCTTCAGCGATGAAGTCGCATTTCTGGCTAAATGACTTTGTCAGCAAAGCAAATGTGCGTTATTGGACGGCTACAAACACACATGTGCTTCATAGACGTCATTACATCGACAAAGATTGACTGGTGTGGTTTTTATGGCCGCAATTGCGTTCGCTCAACATTGAAGTCAAAGCTAGGTGAGCGTGTTATCTCAAGAAATGGACCAGTCGTGCGACTTGTTACATCTGGACTTTTCTTTGGGGATACGTGAAGTCATTAGGCATGCTCAGAGCACGAAACTGATGAAATATCGGTCGAAATGTGTAAAACAGTGGTCCAACGAATCGACTGCTGCAAGCATATTCAAGGTCGACATACCATATGAACGAAGTAAAAACCATTCATAATGGTATGAAATATATTTTAATGGGAAATAAAAGTTTTTTCGATAATGGAAAATTCGATATACAAGATGTGGCGAGATAACTTCATTTTTTCATAATGCAATAAAACAAAAGTAGTAAAGATATGTTGTTTTATTAAAAATTTAAACTTTTAGAGTTGTGTTTTACTGAGTTTTAAAAGTCATATCAGGTAAGTGATGCCACTCATTGTCGACACACTGTTTGAACCAAACTCTGCTGTTTCTTATCTCTCTCGCCAGTATATTGGTCTTTTCTTGCTGAACGTTTCTTTTCAGATCGTCCAAAGTCTGTGGGCGTTTGGTTTAGGCACGGGATTTTAAATACCCCCACAAAAGGGGTGAGATGAGGCACCCTGGAAAGTGTTTTTAAAAGCTCAAGATCCACATTAAATCCGGAACCAAGTTCGTTTAGACATTTCATTGGACGGTCTAAATTCTTATTCTTCCTTTATTCATCAACCAAGTTTTACTCTAGCAGATTTCAGATAAAATCACTTAACATAAGATTTAATTTAATAACGTTATAATTCAAGATTCATTAATACATATTAATAATTGTATTTCAAGCCAAAATAATAATCAACATTGATTTAAATTTCGTTCTGTCATCAAATAAATCTATTTCACTACCAACAGAATTAAAAAGATTTATATATATTTAGTCATTGGTTCGTTCAGGCCATAATTATAGAAATGTCTAGGGCTCAATAAAAAAATTCTTGCCGAAAAATTCTTTCTGGTGCGTATAATTTAAAGTTTTTCAATATATCGGGACATACTATACGAAAAGAAAAGACATCATGAATAAACAGTATACAATGAAAATTTTGCCTTTTTCCTAAAGTATTTAAACCAATTTAAACACATCTTGTGTTTATATATATAACAAATCTCGTAAAAGACTTCAGTACCCTTTCAAGTCATATTAAAGAATTTAAATAGATTGAACACCATACTATAGAGCAACATTTAATATGAGGTCGTGCATGTAAACGGGCTTAAACGCAAATGGGTTCGAAAATTCAACACACGTTCGCTTTAGAAATCCCAGCATCGAATTTGCTTTTGCAGCAACGTAATCTATGTGAAACGAGAACGAAAGTTTCGTGTCAAAAATCACACCAAGATGTTTAATTGGTGTTTTTCGTTTTTCAAAAAAGACTTTTCTCAGAAATTGTATAGTGGCTACTTTGGGGGACATCAGATAAGACCTCAATATATTAAGAACAGCCAATATTAACGTACTGCTTTCTATTTAAAAGGTAACTCGACATCCGTTTAAGAAGCACTGAATGGACACCAAATGACATTAATTTGTTAATAAGAATAATATGGCATACTGTTTCGAAAACCTTCTTAAAGTCAGTAAAAATGACATTAACTTGATAACCTAACTCAACAGAATCAAATAGATATTTTGTGAGCGGCATCAAATTGGTTAATGTGGACCTTCGAGTCACAAATCCATGTTGCTGTAATGATATCTGCTCCTTGATTGTGAAATAAAGCTTTTTTGTAACTATCAACTCAAACAGTTTCAGAATAGCTGAAAGTTTAGGTATTCCACGATAATTTTCAACTTTTTGTCGGGATCCAGCTTTAAATATGGGAGTTAAAAATGAAATTTTCAATTCATCTAAAAATGTACCAGAAGATAAAGATAAATTATAAATGAATTTTAACGGAAAAGAGAGGGATAAATTGCATTGTATAAGAACATCAAACAGAATACGGTCAGGGCTAGCACCTTGACGAGAGTTCGAAGATTTTATGCCTTGCAAAACGTCATCAATCGAAAGATACAGTGATCCAAAACATGTATTGAAAACAAATAAATTATTTTCAAATGACATACTACCATATAACTCGCAAGTTGAATCAACAATATTCGATACAGCACCTACAAACTCCATATTATGCATTATACCATTAAGCTTTTAAGTGTTTAAAAACATCTTTAGGGTTACTTGAAATTTGAAGTTCTAATTCAGATCTTAATATTTTAAATAATTTAAACGCTTTGCTTTAAGCATTTTTCAAATTAATTAATCTTTTATTATGCCACGGTAATTTAAAGGATTGCCTTTTCCTATTAAGAGGTACGATCTGAGAAAATGCATAATCTAAAATACTCAAAAAAGTATGCTCGACCAATCAAATGAACCTAAATAATTGTTTAAGGCATTATAATCCCCTCTTGAAAAATTATAGGTAATGTCACTATTATAAAAGTTTGATTCTATGAAAGTGTAGTGATCTGCTAGTTTTTTCAGCATTGCAATTTTACACTAAAATATTATGTGCATCGTAAGGATATCACTCTATTTGTTTTATTAAGTTTTTTCGTTTCGATATATGCCAAAATATTGCAGAAAGTCATCGTTGTCCATCCGAATGGGATATGTCGTATACCATTGAAAGAAGGTTCTTGATGTAAATTCACTTAGTTCATACATATATCTTAAACGGTCGCTTAATATTGAAGTACAGATTTGTATGTTTTTACTTCAATCTTCCATGTGTTATTATATATCCATTCTTCTATGCATCCGTACATATGCATACATATTCGAAAAAATAAAAAATAAAAAAAAAAAGTTTGACAACCCCTGATGTACGACATAACAAGAGAGGAAAATCCGTTTGTATGCACATGTGAAAAACAGGACATCCAAAACAGAAGCGGAACGCACTTTTCCTCCTTTGACCAATCATTCAACCACCCCTCACAATGAATGAGTAGATCGAGTGGAGTATAAAGAGGCGTATACACGTTTCCTAAACGTATACATCTTTTTTTTTTTTTTTTTTTTTTTTGATTGTGCTGTGTTGCTTTCCTTCGTCCTGTTTTCCATCTAATGGCAACGATCAAAGAAAAACTCTTGATTACCGTTTGTATGAATGTGTGCGTAGATTCTTGCATGGGTATGCGCGTGTACTCGTATTTGCGTGTGTTTATGACAGAAGTAGTCATCATTCAAGTGATAATGACATAGCACAACCAGACGCAGTATCAATATAAAATTATAGAACCAGAACGACTACGACATGGTTACGCGGATTCCACAGGAAAAAGAACTATAGTTTAGCCAGAAGAGGGCTATACTAGGTAATTCCGAGTGGGTTTGTCGATGGCGAAGAAGTTGAAAGCTGATGGTTACGCTTTTACCTCTACTTCCTCCCGCTGTTAGGATAAACATTAAGTCAGACTACGGGGGTGGTAGTGGTCGGAAAAATATCAACAACTTTTCATTTAATGCCGCCTCGGCGACAACCACAACGTCTGATAAGGAAAACACTCCCGGTAAGGGTAGCACCTGGTCTAGGAAAACAACGCAATGGCTGAGGAGTGAAAAAAAAGGAACATGGATATAGTTATGTGTTTATCCATCACATCACCAACATCATCATCTTCATCAGCACCAACATCATCATCGTCATCGTTATCTGCCAGTCACATAAGTTGAAGTAGGGGTATATTAATATGAGGTCGGTGGTAGTTCTGGTGTTGGAACCACTGACGATGGCACAGTGGTGTGGTTTAGGAACATCTCCGTTCCCAAAGGGGAATTGTTTTAGTTAAAAAAGAAAAAGTAAAAAAAAAAAAATTGTAGGGAGTAGGAATCTTAGTGATGTAGATGGAGTAGATGGAGAAAAAAAAGAATTGAAATACCTACCTGCCACCTAACCTTTTTTTTTTTTTTTTTATTGAAACTTTAATTACATAGCCTTGAAATGATATTATCTCTATTTTCCTTTCAAAAATACTTATGTCATTATTATTTCTTTTAATGTAAATGTAACTGGTAAATTGTAACTGGATTTTAAGAAGTAAATAAAAATTATCTAATCTATCTATGTCACGCATCATATTTATTTAAAATGCTGAAAATAAAAAAGATCCATCTTTAAGCTCTGTCACAAATTTTTTTATTTTATTTTATTTTATTTTTATTTTATTTTATTTTTTATTTTTTTATTCGAAAAGCTCCATTTAACTACTGTGGTAATCCTGTTTTTTAAACAATGGACAATGTTATTTAGTGCCGTACGTACACGTACGTATAATTTTTATGTATATGCATATTACTTCTTACATGAACACCCTGTATCATACAGGAGTACACACGCTTTACCTAAAGGCGAAATGTAGGGCTTTGAGCTTAAACAATTGGTGTGTGGTAAGTGGGAGGTGCAAGCTGAGGAGAAATTTAAGAAATCTTTCAGAGAAATGTTGCAGTCAGTAGTTTTGGAGCTTTCCCCAATTTTCTTACATTCTGGACTACCATCCCTTTAATAAGGGTATTTTCTATACCATGGTATATGGAAAGATGCATATTAAATTAAACTTCGTATGCAATCTTTTATCGGTCATATTCCTCGATTTTGGATTATGAGCTTAATAAAAGCCATGTTCATTAATTTAGTTTTGGCGGTGCCGTGCCAGAGGGGGTAAGATCGTTGATTCCTGCGCAAGAAGATTTAAGTTCAAATCTTGGATACAACTCAAGACAAAATCGTAATATTTATGTATTTTTCTGACATTATCACGCTTTCGGTGACCAATGGAAAACCTTCGGAGGTATAACTTCATTACGAAAAAGTATATCACTTTTTAAATATCCGAAAAATTGGTTCAAAAAGGTACAGTTCGGACACTTGCGCTAACAATTTATTTAATTGTTTATATATGTTTGCGCTCAAGGATGTTGTATAACTTACTAATACTCAGAATTCTTTGAAACTACATTTTAAATGCTATAGGTAACAATATCTTGGATGCCCTGAGTGTTTCCATTCTAGGCGTTTCGAATTAAAAAATTGTATTGTTGGAACGTATTGTATGCGCGAAAACAACAACGCCTCTGCGCAGAATATAGTGGGTACATAGTTCAAACAGTTACAAAAAAATGATTTTGATTTAATTGGTAACCGTAGCAAGGTGGGTTTAGAAAATCCTTCACGCTCCACCGAATATAGAACAAAGAATTTTTGGTAGTCATCCTTTCACGAATTGATGGCAAACCTCTGACATTCAAAATATTTGTCTGTCTGTTTGGAACAGTCCCACATGGAAATTAATCGAAATCGAAAAACATTGTTCAGAAAAAAATGTGTAGAGCAAAGGATTTGTTTGGGCTTTGTTTGGGATTTGTGTACCCTCACACTATGGTCTCGCTGTTACGTAGTGATTATATCATGAGTATTAAAATTCATAAATGAGGCGAGATAGATCCATTCTGTGGCCATCTAGTTTACCGAGACTGACACCAACATATTTATGTAAAGGATCGGATGACACATTGCTTACTCATCAGAAATGACGATATTAGATTACCTGAACCATCGAATTGTTGAAGCAGCTGCGTTTATAGGAGATAAATTGGAATCAATGGATGTTGTAAAAACCTTTTAAAGATGAGCCTTAACGTGCATTCAGAGCTACATTAAGTAGGAACGCCTAATATACCATCGAACTTCTATCTAGCTGGAGCCAAGATACACCTTTGGGTATCTTAATTGTAACAGCAACCCATGCTATAATACTAAAAAAAAAAAAAAACACTAGAACACTTGCCGGTTAAGTGACCCCCAAATTATTCCAACAAGTCCCTTGCAACCTGCGTTAGGTACTGAAGGCTGACAGCATCTATGCCAATAAGCGATCAAAATATCGAAGCGATGTGCTTAAGAGAGTTGTCAAACAAAACAATATTGGGTAAAAGAGCAGTGGAAAGAGGCATGAAAACTTAATATTGTAATAGAAATACAGTCGCTGCTGAGAATATGGAAAAAGGAATGTTTAACGTCGATGATAATCCTACATAAATTCCGCTGTTAGACAAAATGACCATTCAATCTGGTCAGGCATCCATCCATCTGACCAAAATCAAATTAAAATGGAAATATTCAAACTCAAGTAGAACAGGGGTTCTGTACTGAATTACAGTGGGAGATACATAGATTTCGTTTTCATGATTTGGTCAGAGGAAAGTATTATCGATTAAAGGAAAATAGAGCTAGCTGTGCAAGTTATAAAGCCATCAGTCTTCGGGTACAGATTTTTTCTGCTATTTGGTGTGAACATCCGAAACCACACATCAGCGACCTAATTGACGTCCAAGCTAGATTCTCACCAGTCTTTATTAGAGGCAGTCTCTGTGAGATAGTTTTGATGTCAAAAAGGGGATTACGCAAGGTAATACTTAAATTTTGAGCGAATCCTGCAAGTCAACACTAAAGGAATATTTTTCAAAAATTCCACAAGCTGACAGTTCATCAGAAATCAAACTAAGAGTTGTATTGGTTTTTTTACATAAAAAAGCAAATGGGTGTCAGGAAATACCAAGGAGAATCTACATGTATACTATCCTCATTATATTAGTTCTTTAATGAAGGAAGTATGAAAGCGAGCTCTGCTAGTGACACTGATCAGATGACATACTAGAAAGTCTTATTGGCTAATGCCCGGATAAACCTTTTTATAAGGAAATTAAATGAAATAAATAAGCACAGATACATAAGCCAGTTGCACTTTTGGACATATAAAACGCAGCGTTTAAAATTGGCTGTTGATCTAATCCGAGAACCTTTACAATATTAATTTAGCAACACATTTGTTAAATAAAGAACAAGGATCAGAAATGTAATCACTGTTAGCTTATAAAACTTGTATACTAATTTTCGCTCAGCACTGTAAGTGACTTGTGGTTATTCTGCACCAATGTATTGTTTAGTTTAGGAAGAAATTCAGGTTAAACTAGAAAATCTTGTATGAAATTATGAACATTCTGTGTAGAACAATATCTGGTTTCAACACCTTCAAAAAATACAGCTAGTGTTTTGGTTTTTCCCTGGAATTTCATTTAAAATATTTCTCTATCCACAAGTGTAGTTTAATAAAAAATTCGAACCACAACCTCGCACACATCTCTCAGTTGCTCAGTTGCTGGAGAGCACAAACAAATCAAAAAAGTACTGCAAAAATTTTGTCCAATACAGAAAGAAAAAACAAAGTAAACAGCATTTATATTATTATTATTATTATTATTATTATTATTATTATTATTATTATTATTATTATTATTATTATTATTATTATTATTATTATTATTATTATTATTATTATTATTATTATTATTATTATTATTATTATTATTATTATTATTATTATTATTATTATTATTATTATTATTATTATTATTATTATTATTATTATTATTATTATTATTATTATTATTATTATTATTATTATTATTATTATTATTATTATTATTATTATTATTATTATTATTATTATTATTATTATTATTATTATTATTATTATTATTATTATTATTATTATTATTATTATTATTATTATTATTATTATTATTATTATTATTATTATTATTATTATTATTATTATTATTATTATTATTATTATTATTATTATTATTATTATTATTATTATTATTATTATTATTATTATTATTATTATTATTATTATTATTATTATTATTATTATTATTATTATTATTATTATTATTATTATTATTATTATTATTATTATTATTATTATTATTATTATTATTATTATTATTATTATTATTATTATTATTATTATTATTATTATTATTATTATTATTATTATTATTATTATTATTATTATTATTATTATTATTATTATTATTATTATTATTATTATTATTATTATTATTATTATTATTATTATTATTATTATTATTATTATTATTATTATTATTATTATTATTATTATTATTATTATTATTATTATTATTATTATTATTATTATTATTATTATTATTATTATTATTATTATTATTATTATTATTATTATTATTATTATTATTATTATTATTATTATTATTATTATTATTATTATTATTATTATTGTTTTTTTTTTTTTTTGTATAGTCTTCCCATTTTTACCCCTTACACCATGTCACGTCCTTAAACCCATAGGAATAGCCAAATCCGCACAAAAAGAAAAACTTAGCGACAGAATTCATTGAAAATTGGGTTAATGAGATGCGAGCTAAGAGCCCCCACATCCATACCTCAAGCAACATCGCTAGCACGAGTACTAATACCCCACCCCAATATTTTTTTCTTCTCATACGTTAGACAATACACATAATTGTGCGCTTCCTTAGTTTATTTTGTGTGTGTAGATGTATTTATTTACGTGGCCTTAATTCATTTTGGCATAGCAAACGATTTTAAGTTTAAGGAGGTTGAATCAGAACAATTCAAAATTAGTACAAGCGACGATGCTTTCTCTGAGCAGATATCGTCATGAATAGTTTTGTGGCATCATTATTATAGCCCCTAATAGCCGAAAATTCGTACTCTTCGGAAGTCTTAACAATAAAAGAGAATCGATTTTTTTGATTTGCGAAGTGTGTTGCATTCCTCTCAAGTTACTGTTCTAATGTGCTTAAGCAAAAATCCTCGGACTAAGAAACAGACATTTCAGATTCCCATCTTGTTTACGGTTACGTGTACCGCTGTCAATCCACCAGACAATTTACTATCCCTTTTATGAAAAATTTATCAACCATTCTGGATGTGGTTTTTCGGGTGTCAGCAAATAGATAAATTTATTTATAAACAATTCCCAAAGGCTTAGACAAAAAAGCGAAATCTATTGGGATATGGAGGCATGTTCTAGAGCGAATCAGAATAACATAAGCATCCAATGTCATTGTTGTCAATTGTTCGATTCCAAAAATACGCCTGCATTAGTAAACCATACCCCACACACTTCGACCAAGATCCCCGCGGGACTGCCGCTAGGTATTACTTCGCGGGGCTAGTAAGCAATCTATGATATGCTATATCTTCTATATCGCTCCATCTATATTGCTCGTCTCATTCTTTCGATCCTTCGCAGCTCGTTTTGCACGTTTATTATGAATGTGCAAATCTCCACCCAAATTTTTTTCTACCCGCAACATTTGGTCAATTATTGACCGTGGGTTGTGGCGGGTCATTTCCTCAGAAAGCGTGCTCTGTGAACTATTGTGTTCGAAGCGGTTAACGATAGCCATCGTGACCAGACAGGAACTGCATTAGGTGGTAGTTACAGTTTCCATGACTCTGGTTTATCCTAACATCTATTGATGGGATCAATATGTAGTTCCATCTGCCCTTCGTAGTGGTCATTGAAGTCGCTCTTTCTTCTTCTTTGATCCTTTAGACAACTACTATCTCTTGGGTACGAAGTTCTTCTACTATATACTCTCCGCATATCGTCCGCAAGAATATCGGTGGGAATCATCCCGGTTATAACAAAAGCTGCTTCGTACAAAAATCGTTCTGAAGCCACTGATTACCCTTAAGTCGATATGTTGATGATAGCTTTCTCCTTGTCGCTAGGGATCCCCCAAGCCAAACTGAGGCAGCATATAACAGGACTGAATTATTTACCTTGGATATTAATATTCTTCTAGCATATTCGGGTTTGATAGTATCCCGAAAAAACCCGCCCGGATCTTTGACCCCTTTTTGCCTAAATAGTCGATGTGAGGCATTAAACTATATTAAGTCTATTGTCGAGTATTACGACTTCCTACCCTTATGCCCACGTATCTCACATTTTATTGGCTAATTGTTAGAACAACTTTGTGATCTGCTAATTTTAAACCTACAGATATAAGTCAGTCTTTGATAAGGTTGATTGCATTGCTCGTAGCTGATTATCTTGCAAAATCGCAGTTACAATGCCGATGTCGTCAGAGAATCCGATTATTTTTGAGCCTGGTGTTAGTGTTAATTGCAAAACTCCGTCGTACACGATACTTCTTCTTCATTTTGATGACCTTTGTCCAAGTATTGTTGTCGCAACTTATTGTCGGTTTTTCGTCACTTGTGTTTGTTTTGTTGGCCATTTTCAAGTCGGTTTTATAGCATTTCTCACTTTTCCCCGTAGGCTATTTTGCTGTTTGCGCTGCCGGAAGTTCTGGTGCTTTTACGTTTTTCTCAATACTTCTGCTACTTCCAAACGTTGCCATGCCATCAATACACCTACTGTGTATCGCTATTTGTGTAAAACTGCGCAGAAAATGTATCCCAAGCTGCTGACGTACGATGTATAAAGGGTGTCCTGAAATTCATGCGAGAAATTATTTTGATAGAAAACACAAGATTCATGAAGTACACAGAATACAGGGTGTCACCTAATTTATCAAGGGTAATTTGTAAAATGATTTTTGGGTATATTCTATAGAAAAAATAGTTCTACAGTAAATTTCTATATCCAATGTTGACATTATTTATCGAGGATTTAAAAAAAATAAGGCTTACTTTGGTGTACCCTGACTAATGTTAATGGAAATTGCTCTGTTAATACTAACGGTAGGAACTTCGTTTAGGACTTTATTTTTAGAATAAATACAATACTAGCCTTTGTAACTGCGTTTAAATAAAGTTCATATCTTGTTTGAGTCTTTAGATATCTAATTTCTAAACCTGTTCCATTTTTTTTTATTAACCCCTTATTAACCCCGCTGTTTGTTTTCTTTTATTTTATTTTTTTTTGTTGGCAACACTTTTCCGCAAAAATGTCGCAAAATTTAATCTATTTTTAAATGTACTTGCATTATGGTAAGATGTCGGGTGTACCGTGACTTCGTGCTTTCAACACTGTTATTTCTTAGGGGTAAACAAGAGCAAGGACAGTTTAGAAACTATTTGCTATACGTGTTATTTACACAGTTTCACTTTCATGCAACTAACTTCGGTCAAAAAAAAAAAAAAAAAAAAAAAAAAACTACATTGGTTTGCACCACACAGTGCGAACGAAAGGAAAGTAATGCAAGATACCGATTCATATTGGTTTTGAATATTCGTAGGTTATAATGATTTGAAGTTTCAAAAGTTGGAAGGTAACATGATGAACATTTATAGCAAAAGTGTACCATATGTACTCGTATGAATGTTTCAGGGCTTGCAGTAGTCGTTTAAGTTGGGACATGAGACATTACTCGAGTACATCTGTGTTGGAATGTATCAACTATGCAATAGTAGTTTCAGCTGAATAAAAGCCTTACGTATATATAAGTATTATTATAGTAAATGTAGGTTCTCATTGAAACTCATTAGTTTCGGTCTTGGCAATATCAGTACCATTGCCGAAAAATGATGAGTATATGTATAAGGTTTATTAAAACGACAGAAATTTTCTAAGCGAAAGTGCGGCTCTACCTTCAGATTAAATAATTTTGTCAATAACTTTAGGAACTTCTGCCTCATTCGTTTTGAAAGTGAGTTATCATGGCGTATCACTTTTGTTTTTACTTATTTTGGGAACACTTTAAGAGAGGAGGACTTCGAACTTCAACTCAGTTGCACTTTATCAGTAGAAAGAAGGGTGATAAAAATCAATTAAAAACAAAAATAATAATAAAATGACTGACTTTACAAACCATTATAAGTGGCAAGCTAAGAAAGGCAGACACTGGCATATTAGCTGTTAACTGAAGAAAACTCATTTAGTTGTTGTCATAAAGTATGGGCAGGCCAAAATAGAAAAATGCAAAGTATATATGTATGTACTCTTATTCGTATATCAAACAAAATGTGTTATCGGATGAAGAAATGGCATCAGCTGACACGTTGGATTAATAATTAGTCCGATTTTAAAAAAAAAGATATGTAAATAGAAAGCCGTTGTGAAAGAAAGTGCTTTGAAATTAGGTTGTATTTTTGTAACGATATAACCAAAAAAAAATATCTTGACCTAGTGAACGATTAAAAAGGGTTCAAATGATCGAAATGATTGTGATACTGATGCTCATAGTATCAGCAAAAAAAATTCTTTAAATTTAATTGAAAATATTGAAGTACTTACACACTTGTATATACATATTCGGCACGATTAAAGTAGGAGTATCCTGGACATCAGGAGCAATGTGTATTTATTTTTTATTTTTTCTAAGCAAAGTCAAGTCAAGAATGAGTCTCAGGATGAAAACTCACAAACAATAAAATCAATTTTAATAAAAAAAATTCCTTGGAATTCGTTATGGAAAATACCGTATACGCATATTGTCGAGTCAATGGTTTGCATATCTTTAAGGTTTAGATATTTGCCTTTCCTCACCACTTTGTAAACAAATTGTTCTTCAGAAACAGGACACGATAATATAGGGTGACTAAGGTGTGAATAGAGAATAATAAAACAGAAGTGTGTGTATCTTTTAAACAAGATTTACTTCGACAAAAGTTAGAAATAAAAGGAGGATGTGCTTCTATTTAATTTATTTTTATTTCCTATTAGTTATTTCCTGGGAGAGAGAACGTTAAAAAAAATAATTATGTATGTAATATATGATGTGTGAGGGGGTGGCATGAATGTAGCGGTGGTGTTACCATTTAATATTTAATTAACGAAATCCAATGTATTCAATTATAGGTTTAAGTCCTGTTAAGTATCATTTATCACTATCCTTTCTGAACATGTTTATACATGTTTATACATATTCGCATTTACGTATGTATACCGTAGTTATATAAGATGATATGAAGCTGAAGTCTATATATTTTAAATTCCCAGAGAATGCACAGAAAAAGACAGAAAAAGATTATTTCAGTAGTCACCATCGATTCGATGTTCGCAAAATTGATAAGACGAACAATTCAACGAATGGGAGCGTAGGTCATGGTTCACGTTGTTTTGCCAACGACATTTAACGGTTTACACACAGCACAGTGGTTATGCAAAAAAATTATGATTTTCGTATTTTGATTATCACAATCTGTTAAATTTTTGTGTCATCGCGGATGATTTGTCATTTTCAGGGGTGGGAATGCAGCCCCCGGTAAAGTTGTTGCCTATTATGCCGTTTTGTCCCAATTATACAATTTAGTTTACATCGCTTTTCCATTTTTTGGGGCTTCCATTCTTTACCGAAGATGTTAATGTTATCAACTAATGCAATTAGATAGTTGAACAGACGTTCCTATAATTTAATTTTTTGTGTCGTCTTGCGAGTGTCGCATACAGGGGTTACGTTGAGTAAGTCACATGAGTCCGCATCACTTTGTCTAAACTCTGTTTTGATTTAAGATTACTTACTTATATCCTTATACTTATATCCAGTTCTGGGTGAACCTGGGCTCTTACAAGCCTCCCCAGTTATTCCGATATTTAGCTAACTGCTTCCAGTTGCGCAGTCCAAGTCGGTTGAAAGTCCCTTCTTCTTGTGCTTGTGGAGTTTTTCTCCACAGCCTTGTCCCTCTGTGTTAGATTCGAAGACTGCGGTCCTATATTCCTGTATATCCGTGTATTTGATTATCCGTGTAATACCATATACGGTAGAGCTCTGATATATGGATATGTGAAGACGAAGGCCACTTTCAGATCCTTCAAGTTTGTACCCATGTCAACCAATCCAACAGTTATCAATCAGTGATAATGTCAACGATTATTTTTCACCCGGTTACATGTTTTATTTATTTATTTATTTATTTCTCAATTGCATAGAACATCGCGGTGAATAATGCCGATGTTTTAAGTGTCCGTTTTTACTGAGTCCCCATCTGATAGAATGAGCGGCAGTACCAAAAGTCTTATAGTAAAGGCTATATGATATTCTACTGAACGAGTTTAGGCTACAGAAAATTCCTTTCTTGAAGACTCCTTTGATTAATTTCAAAGACAAGCTATGATACAGTTCTACCCAGTGCCGAAAATATAATATATATGAAATGTACGTACGTAGCACTATTAAAGTTCTGCTCTGCTTACCAACATTCCTTTGTAAGGTGGAAAAGACTCCCTTTATGAACAATAAATTTGTTCTGTCAATTGCTGCAAGTAACCATGAGACACGAAGATACTCGTACTTATGTGTGTAGGTGAATTTTCTCACATGAAAAGCTTACGTCAACTGTCACGCCAAAGAAGGGGAAGGATAATATATTTATAATGGTGAACCCAGAAAGTTATTTGGAGCGGATGAGGCAGGAGCTACTATGAGACTTGTGCGCAGTATCGCTGTCGAACCGATTTCCAAAGTATGGAGATGATGTGGGAGCGTAAGAACTTAGGCAAAGGCAAAACGTATATATACTTGTACTAAAATATATACATACAGTCATTTATTCAGTATATAATGCCGCAGAATAAAAAATTTGTGTGTAAGTTTCACAACCACGGACCATCCCTACAGTTACCGTCTAACCGAAAATTTGTTTGCAAATTCTACAGCTAGTATGAATCTAATTAAGCCAATTAAATAATTTTAGTTTTTTTTTATTATTATATATTCAAATATATGCAGGTAATAATGGCATGTGTTTTGGTTGATATATGCTCTTTTTGGAGACTTTGACTATATGATTCAATTGGTTAAAGACAGAGAGATTATACATTTCAACCACGAAATGTTTTTTAACTTCTGAATGGCTTCTGAAGGGCTTGGCGCTTCAGTTTTTTCCTGAATGTGAAAACATTGATCTTCTTTGAGTGAGAAGATACAGTTGAAGACAGGATGAAAAAGTTCATGGAATATTTTTGGCGATTTTACAATTAATCAGAATTCCTCTTTAGGAATTGCGTGGCAGTAAACTGACCCCGAAATAAATGTCTTAACACCAATCATTTTAAATTCTCTCAAGTTTAATTGGAAAAACACTTCAATAAATATGTAATAATGCATCATAGGAAAGAATAGGAAACTAATTTCGTTACTTTACAATACAAAAATGGTGTTGTTAGTGTTTTGTGGTACTTTCCTTTTTTTTTTTAATCGGTCCGGCATTGAAGCAACCAATGTCCAATTTACTCATTACACACTTGTGCAATAAATTTATCCAACTCGGTTATTGTTCATGGTCTCTTCTCAATTTATAACCTCACGTAAATACAATCCGTCTTCTTCCCGACTTTGTTCTGTCTATGATCAATCAATTGCCCTGGTTCAATCCTTTCAAGACCTTGTCATATTATGCGACTGTGAACTTAATTTCGCATATCGATAAGATGATATCACTTAGTTAACCCGAACGTAACCAGATTTTTTATCTTTGATCGCCTCCTGCTTAAGAATGCCAATCAAGTTTGGTTCTTATTTCACCGAGTTAGTGTCTCCCGAATCGAGTATTTAAAGTCGATTTCTTCGATTTGCTCTCCGTGGTCTGTTCTAGAGAAGCCTTTAGTCTTACCTCCCTAGCAGGACCGCCTCAGACTTATGAATATGAATTCGTTAGAAGAACGTAGGAATATTGCTGACATTCTTTTCATTCATCGACTGCACATTACTTTTCAACACTATTACTTTCAACACATACCCACATAACTGATTTACTACACCTCTTATGGCTCCAACGAACCAATCTTCTATATGCTCCGAAAGGCCAACTTAAATCTCTTCATTTCAACCTGAGCCCTCCTCGTCTCAACAAGAGACCTTCCACCATTCCCTTGATTCCTAGCTCTTAAGTCTTTCTATTAGTTTTTAGTTCCAGTTTTAAAGTTAGATCAAGCCAAATAAATGGAGGCCTCAACCCCACCCACATTATAATTTAATTAAATTTGCTATATGAACCTTTATAATGTACCAGCGGTTCAAAATTGGGCTCAGATCAGGAGTGTTCCCAGGCTACTCCTGAAATAGTAAAAGTTTTCGTGATTTTTCGCCGGCTGGAAACATTTTGTTTTCAAGCTGTTGAGAATGAAACCGAATCGATTCATCACTCTCGACTACTCCTGCTATATTTTCTTCACTACGTACTAGATGTAGTCTATTTGGTTGTGTATTATACAATAATGCAAATTGGGTTGCAGGCTTTTCGATGGTATAGCGAATTGTTGCTCTAAGTGCACGATACATATTCCTCGTAGAACGCAGATTTTCATAGTACAGACGTTGCACTCTTAAATTCTATACATTTTGTCTTGAATACGATTAATTCAAGTTTTCTGCATTAACACAGTAACACAGAACATCTTAAGCTTAAACCTAAGAACACATGCGTATATCTATATTATTCCTAATGATGTAAGGATGATACTCGACCGGTTAGACCACATCCAGCAGGTAGTGAAGAGACTATAGCAGATGTAGCTGAGAATGTACGCGAAGACCCTAATGAATCGATACGTCGTCGTTCTCAGCAGCGAACAAAATTCAACACGTACAAGACTTGAAGCCAGGCGATTTGAATTTCCGTCATATTTTCAGTGAATGGGCTCTGGAAAAACTCAATGAAAATCCGGTGTTTTATCGTGAAATTTTGTTCAGTGATGAAGCCCATTTCTGGCTCAATAGATACATTAATAAACAAAATTGCCATATTTGGACTGACGAGCAACCCGAAGATTACCAAGAGTACCATTACCATTCATTAAAAGCAACGGTATGGTGTGGTTTATGGGCTGGTGGAATCATTAGTCCATATTTATACAAAAATAAGACAAATCAGAATGTTACCGTCAACGGACTATGTTAACGGACTATGTGCTTCCTGAAATTCAAGCTCATAGTCTCGGTAAGCTGTGGTTTTAACAAGACGGCGCTACGAGCCATACAGCGCATGTAACAATGGACTTGTTGAGAAATCATTTTGGTGAGCACTTAAGTCCACGGTTTTCTACGGTAAATTGGCAGCCTAGATCGTGCGATATCACACCTTTGGACTATTTTCTCTAGGGGTATGTACAAGTCTCAGGCCTTCAGATATAGGCCAGCTACGATTGACGCTTTGGAAGCCGACATTACTTGTGTTATCCGCGAGATACCAGTCGCTATGCTCGAACGAGTCGCCCAAAATCTGACGTAGTCGTGGCCAACATTTACATGATATCATTTTCAAAAAGTAAATGACATGCATTGTTCTTTTAACCGATAATAAACATTTTAAGTTCACTTTCAAATTTACCACTGAAATAACCACCGTGTGGCGTTCCCATCTTGACATTTACAAAAGTTCCGTAACCAAGAGTACATCTATCTCTGTGTGTGTTGGCGATTTTTTACAATTTTAGAAATGGATTTAAATTTGCAACAACGAACAACGAAGCACTGATGAACGTACGGAAATCCGAATATAAAAAATGTTTCGAGGATTGGATCAAGCGCTGGCATAAGTTTGTTGCAGTCGATGGGCATTACTTTAAAAGGGACAATATAGATTTAGATGAATAAACTTGTATTTTTAATTTTCTGAATACATTTCTTAATTAAAAAAATACTTTTTGATCAAAAGGAAAACCTCGCATTGCTATGTCGTTTATATATCGTAAATATTTAACAATAGAGATCTAGATCTAAGGTATTAGTTTAATGTTTTTGATGCCTAGCTCTCGAAGTTTATGTATAAGGATACTCATATTGATGATCTCGAATGCTTCTCGTAAATGTAGAAATACAGCTATGAAATGCTACCTCACTGGCGTTCGGTTGGAAGATTGTTCCAACTGATGTTGTACAATTTTCTTAGGCACTTTTTCATAAGTTGTTGGCAAGGCCTTTTATTTTTGTAAATGGTGCTATAAACGATTCCTTCCACGTGTCAAGAAATATTATTGTGGTCATTGATTGATTAATAAGTCTGACTAATACAAGACTAACTACATCCGTTGCATCAACCAGCATTTTGCACTTACAAAATTAATATCCTTCCTTTGGTTTATCGATTTTAATATGACTCCCAGGTTGTTTATATCAATTTGTCTGAATTTAAAAATTGTTATTAAGTTAGACCAGTTTGGATAGTATGGTCAAATGGGAATTGTCTCGTTAAGATCGTAGATATCTTTTATGAAAAAATTATTAAGCTCATCACAAATAAATATGATTTTATACATACATTATTAAAGCATACATTTTTTTATTATTTATTTAAAACATGAGGCTTAATATTTCTCCATATCGATTTTTCTCATTTTCAGCATTTTCTAGTTTCTTTTT
Source organism: Volucella inanis (assembly GCA_907269105.1). Lineage (NCBI taxonomy): Eukaryota > Metazoa > Arthropoda > Insecta > Diptera > Syrphidae > Volucella > Volucella inanis. The sequence continues at coordinate 22,621,268 of OU026158.1, forward strand.
TGTACCTGTTTCTCAATTAGCAAAAAATTAACCAACACTCATCACTATTCGAGAATTTCAGGTATTTAGGTGTTTTTTCGTTTTTTAGTTTTAGTGCACAAAAACAGAGAAGTGATCATCAAAATTCATTTTGATTTTATTTCGAAAACTTAAATATATCAAAACAGTTTCATGGTCGGTCATTCATTTTATGGTTTATGTCAATGTCCGTAACGGTGTCTTGAGAACTCGTTATAACTCAGTCGATAAGAGTCCTAGTCGTGTTCGTTATCCTTGTTGATTCGGTTATAATTCGTTTGAGAAAGTGTTCTACTTCAATTAAGACTAATTAAATATTGAAAAAACATTTTCCAAAAGAGAAAAGAAATTTCATAAAAAAAAGTAAGAAATGAGAGAAATACCTATACTGGAAATTAGATTGTTCCACAAAAATTATTCTGAATCTTCTTAGACGACATAGAGGTAAGAAAGAAGAGATCAAGAGCCAAAAACAACTACTCATTGAGATATCCAAATAATAGGAACATGTACTTGTACATTAAGAAGGATTTAAATATGTAGATCGGTGCTACAACGGTAAGAAAAAGACTTCTTGAAGCCAAACTACGAGTAAAACAAGAAGTCAAACAAAAGTCCCCTTTCTGACAAATGAATGGATATGGATTCAATGGATATACCTTTTGCTCCCTCTGGACAGGTTAGTCGACAATCTAAATATTTGCCTGTAGTGGGACAAGGAAATATTGTATGTCAGAAGGCTTGAAAGGATTACCAGCCTCAGTAAAGCACGGACGACGATTGATCGTTTCATTATCCATTATTTTGGATAAAATAAAAATATCACCAAATTTGTGTACATTTACATTGTTCAAAATGTTATGCTGAAGAGAAAATGTCTCTTAAGTGATGGTATCTATGCAGGGTAATCATGTTGATATTATGCCATGGCCACCGCAATCTACAGATTTAAGTTCGATTTAAAATCTTTGAACTGATGTAAAACAAATCGAGGTGGGAGGGTATGAAAAGCGTGGCAACCTATCTCATTGGAAATATGCCAGAATTGAATTATTCTGTCCCACGCCGCAGCATGGCTGTTATAAATAATAATACATATACGAGGTGTGTTCAAAAGGAAAGGTGACTTTATATTTTTGTGAAAAAATTTTGTTTTTTCATCAATATTAATGTTGTCCCCTCTAAGATGTAATACACTTATGATAACGCTTTTTCCAATCACTTTTTGGTATAGCTTTGAGCTCTTCCAGCGATGCCGTTTTTATTTCATCAATCGGGGAAAATCTCCGTCTTTTCATAGGTTTCTTCAGTTTTGGGAACAGGAAAAAGTCGCATGGGCCAAATCCTGTGAATATGGTGGCTGAAGCATGACTTTCGTGTTGTTTTTGGCCAAAAAATCCCTTGCAAGCAACGATGAATGAGCAGGTGCATTATCGTGATGCAAAAGCCATAAATTGTTTTTTTTTTTTTGAATTGCTTCTCGCAAATGGTGTATAACTTCAAGGTAATACTCCTTATTTACCGTAAGACCTTGAGGTAAAAACTGCTGATGTACTACGCCACAGTATTCGTAAAAAAACAGTGATCAAAACTTTGACATTTGATCGAATTTGTCGTGCTTTTTTCAGTCTTGGCTCTCCTGGGTGCTTCCATTGGGACGATTGGGCTTTGGTTTCGACGTCATAACCATATACCCATGATTCGTCACCACGTTATATGTCTCTTTTGAGCAAGTCAGGATCATTATTGACGGTATTTAAGAGCTCCTGAGTGATGCTCATGCGACGGTTCTTCTGATCAGAATTAAGAAGTTTCGGAACTAATTTCGTTAACACACATCTCATGCCTAAAACATCCGAAAGAATTGCATGACTAGAGCCGACCGATATGCTAACATCCTCAGCAACTTCTGTTATGGTAATTCGACTATTTTCCAAAACAACTTTCTTCATAACTTTGACGTTATCATATTTGTTGATTTGGTGGGGCGCCCAGAGCGAGGTTTGTCATTGGCATCTTCTCAGCCATTTGGAAGAACAGACTCATCGTATGCCAATGTCATCATTTCAAGTGTTTTAGAGTACTTGATTCCATTTTTGATAAAAATTTTTTGCTCCATTTTTTATAATAATTGAAAATCGCCGAGCACACCAAATCACGTCTAACCTTTCTATCTGTAAAAAACAAAGTAAGTATTCTATATACTTGAAACTGTGAACATATGTTTGGGACATGTGTACCAACACACAGAAAAAAAAAAATACAAAAATCGATAATCAAATGTGCGTTGACCGCGAAATTTCAAAAGTCACCAAATTTTTTAAACACGCCTCGTACAAGATAACCCAAAGGAAAGTTTATTTTTAATGTAGTGACATATGATAAATATGTATATGTAAGTCGTTTATTGGAAAAAACTTTTATTAATTATTATTAAAGTATACATTTTTAAAAAATATCATTTTTTTTAAAATAATAAAATCTAAATACAATCCTTCACGACCTCGACACCCTTTTAAATGAACAGCAAAATTTCTAGAGACCAGTACGCCATCTTAGTTATGGCGCGCCGTTTGGCAGAATCTGGAAACTAACTTAAAAGCATTTTGAAAAGAGGCTAAGTTGTGCAACGCAGAATTTAGAGCGGGATTGGAGCAATGTCATTATTACAGATGAGTCATCTTATTTTATTTATTGTACAATTATCGGAAGAAAGTCTGCAAAAGTTCATGTTTACGGATTCTTCGCCAAAGGATTCGGAGAGTTAATAGTATTCACACAAAACATCGATGAACAATTTATGATAAAATTATACCAGAAAGGAATAATCTGCCGAATCTTTGTATGGAACAAACAGTTATGACTGGAAACGTCGGAGTCCCCTCTACATGCGTTGGAAAGAGGAAAAGGATATTGAGACCGTAAATTGGCCGTCTCGATCACGAATCCAATAGAAAATGTTGGGCCTTTAAATAAGCAGAGGCATAAGGGAACAAAATAGCCGCGATAAAACAACTTGCGAGGGTCTTGAAGCAAATTTGGTGAGGCCTTAGTTAAGAATATGCGCAATAATTAAGTGAAAGTTCCACTAGACGATGCCAAAGAATTATAAATAATAATGGCGGGGTTTTCCATTTTGTGGTTCCGCAAGTAAATTTAAATAAAACACATTTATAAATCAGATATTGATCAAGTTTTTATTTCAATATATAGTTTGAATCTTGCAATTATCTTTCAAATGTCCTCCACGGGAGTTCTTGCATAACTTGATTCTGACAAGGCAATTTTCGATGACTTTTTGACACATATCGGGCAATAACTCGGCCATAATTTGACGAATATTCGTTTTCAAATCGTCGAGAGTTTGCGGATTGTGTGGATAAACACGACAAATCACACGACCTTGGTGGTCAGTTCACATCAGCAAAACGGAAAATAACTCGTCATACATTTTTTTTGCAATAACGGGTCGTGTTGTGTTAGATGTGGCAGCGTCTTCTTGAAACCACATGTTTTCCACATCCATATCTTCGATTTGAGGCCAAACAAATTCGGTTAACATTTGGCTATAGCGATGAGAATTGACGGTGACGGTTATACCTTCCTCATTTTTTAAGAAGTATGACACAACCAGACCACTGACTTTTTGTGAATGCGATGGTTACATCGACAGTTACATGTAAATTTTCACTTCCCTATATGAGACAATTTTGTTTGTTAACGTATCCACCGAGTGAAAAATGAGCCTCTTCGTTGAAGAAAATATTATATGAAAATGGTTCATCCAAATACTGATGTTATATCATCCAAACGGCGTATGTTTAACGCATTCCGTGGTCAGCTGGCTTCAATTCTTGATTAAGTTGAACTTTATAAAGGTGTTGATGCAAATCCAAATGATTGGGTGTTTGTTAATTGAATAATTTCTTGATCGAATCACGAATCATTTCTTTATTGTGATAAGTCACTTGAAGTTGGCATTCTCCACCAATCTCTAAAAATATAATATAAAGTTTGGAATTAGAAAGATATTTAGAATTTAACTAATTTATAATTGTTAGTTAAATGTTGTTTTCGTGTAGAACCAGAGAAAATGTTATTTTTTACGAGTAAGTATATACATATGATGAAATATATATATATATATTATAATCTGATTGTCGGACGAATATTTATTAAGGGTAGGTACGCTGAATAAGTGTCTAAATCTCTGTTCAATCTGTTTATTGTTTATATCATATTATCAGAACACAGTCATTTAACAAATGTATGTATGCATATCAAAGCTATAAATGTAATTGCTACACTACTTAATTAAACATCAACTACCAGAGTATTTCATAAATACTTTTATCTTTTCTATTTTCAGATTTCGTATAGACAACACAGATCACATCATTGATGTGAACAAAGGCAATCTAGCCTTCGAGTTTGATCAAGTACACATAATATGCCCTGTCTATGAGCCTGGTACATTCGAGAACGAGACGGAGAAATACATCATTTACAATGTATCGAAAGTCGAATACGAAACATGTAGGATAACGAATGCGGATCCACGTGTCATAGCCATTTGTGATAAGCCACAAAAACTAATGTTTTTTACCATAACGTTCCGGCCATTTACCCCGCAGCCAGGTGGTTTGGAGTTCCTTCCTGGAAATGATTACTATTTCATTTGTAAGTACCTACAGACAGGATACTGTGCAATATTATACTCGTAGAAAATAAACATACCACAAATTCATACATAGATATATACTAATAGTATATGACAATTTTTGTCAAAGAATCTATCGCCTTTTAGTTATTGCTGTTGTTGTTGTTTGGTTGCCATTGGCTTGTCCTTTTTTGTTGTTTCAACATGATGAATGGTATTTTGCGGTAAAGAATTCGCGGAGGCAATACCTTCTTTAGGTGGGCGGGGGTGGTAATAGAGTCTAACGAATGAGAGTTAGATTTAGGATGGCATGGGTGGGTGATTGAGTAAATATTTTATGAAGAAATTTAAGCTGAACACAGTAAATGGTGATGAATCGATAGAAATTGATTACGTAATTATCGAGATTTCATTTTTAATGCCAAGTCGTGTAGGTAATACACACGAATGTGTATTAAGGACGTTATCCTGATAAAAAAAAAACAACTATGAAAATTTAATGAATGTTTTTTTAATTTGTTCGATAGTGCCAGGGACAGGTTTATATATTGATTTATTATTTTCCCAAGTTAATGCCCTCCGTAAAGAAGTTATTAAAGTTTTTTAATTAATACATATGGTATAAATGAACTCCATAGATAGGTTATTTATATTGTCGAATGTGGATTTTCTGAAAATTAAAATTCCATGAATTGTTGGTACTATCCTCAATTTCAATTAGGTTCGCAGTCTTCAATGTGCTATCAATTTGGTTGTACATGAACGAAAATGGCAATCTTATGGATATATATTAATGTTACATAGTTATCACCAGACAAAGTGGCTTATCTTTTATTGTCATATTATAAAGTATATTATATCGTCAAACCCTCTTTTTTAAATGAAACCCAGCATATTTCGAAAAACAATTATCGGAAAGTAAAAAAATCTTGGCCTGTTTTTGTTCTTCTCTTGTATCCGTTTTTTTTTTTTTTTTTTTTTTTTTTTTTTTTTTTTTTTTTTTATATGACCTAGGCGGTCAATTGTCAGGTCTATTCCTTGAGATGATTTGCTCACCAAATGTTTGTCCAAGGAGGATTCCTCACTTCAAAAATTGAAATATTGCTTGTTAATATACTCCCTAAGCCAGAAATGAGCTTCATCACTGAGGATGATTTGACGGTAAAAATTTGGTTCAACCGAACGATGGTCAATTGCTGCACCAGTTGAATCTTATGGTATACGGGATTAGGCCTGAAAATCTTCCACGTAGCAGATGGACAGAAGCCGAGTTGCTGGGAACTCGGTATCAAATCGATAAATTTGGGTCCTCGGTCAAATCCTTTTTTTTTTATATAAATATATACTCGTATACTCGTATAATTAGCGTGCAAGTTACAGCGACTAGGAAATATATATAGAATATTATATATACAAATAACACTCACCTCTACAGAAGCGATGCCTTTTTCGGTACGCACAGTATGAGCTCGTGTAGGTCTGTGGTGTCTAAGTCTATACATAGTAATTTGCCAAATTATATTGAACAATGAACATAAATGTCAAAGACACATGCCAAGTCCGACAGATGGTTTCAGTCTAATTGTAGGTCACATAATTTTAATCGCTGGTCAGTCTTAACGCTTTTAATAACAATCGTTAATGAGAAGTGTCATGTCACTCTCTGATTTCTTCAAATTTGCGAATCTGAAATATGATTCAAAAATATTTCGCGCAACAGAGTTGCATGCGGCCCAAGAATCACGTTTTAAACAGCCTATGTAGTGAATGAATATAATGTATCATAATAAACATATAAAGGGTTTGATTTTTGAAAGGTATATAACTTTAAAATGAGAATAAAAACCACATACAAATCGTAGTAATAGCCATGGTATGGTATTGGTATTGATATGGTATGTAAATATGATTTCGGGTACACGGGCTTGCAATTAGCTCGATTAAAGCACAGTCTAGAACAATTTTCAAATTTTAGACCAGTGAAGCGTATATAGATCTTAAAGTTGTTCATCGTCTCTGGTTTATATTACCTGGTTTATTTACCTTACGCGAAATGATGTCCTCACCGTATATTTTCTTCAATAAATTGATAGTGGAGTACGTTGTGTTACATGTTGTGCCATCGGGTCCATTACGCGAAATTATAATGCTCATTGAGTTTTTCCCACGTTAAATTTCTTATCACAGCGTTTTCATATTGCTGCCATTTAACTGAGGAACGAAAATATTAGAGCATGTAACTTTTCGGCTGGCATTATTTTTGAAAAAATATGATTTCAACAGCCCATAAAGCACATCTTTTGATCTTTTTTTTTTTTTTAAGTTGTAAGGGTACTGTGTCTTAATAATACCTTGTCGATTCTCTTCAGTTCAAATGCGGCCTATTTATCGAACGTAAGGCTTAGACGGTATTCAAACGTCTTCACTCTTGTACGAACAAGAATTTATAAGCTATGAGTTATATCTTATATCTCTTAGGTTCTTAAGACCTTCGATCACAAGAGGTGCGCAGGTTACTTGTTAAAAATTTCGACCATTAGTCTTCAAGGTGTTAAAATTGTATTGACTCTTTTTTTGATATTTTCAAAACCATGGAAAAAGACATTAAAATTAAGAATGACTTGAAAAGTGTTATACAGAATCTGCTACCTTAAAAGCAACCATTTGTTCATTGATTTGCTGAATTGTACAGTTACAAATGGTGCTGAACGCTCTGGGCGCTTAAGTGAGAGTATTACTTCGGGAAACATAAAAAAAGTCCACAAAATCGTTTTGAACTACCGTAAAGCGAGAGTCAACAATAGTTATCAATAGACCGTGTACATCATACGAAAGTTCTGGTAGATTTGGTAATGATGTTTTGCTATATTTGACGAAAATTCTAGCCAGACGAGTACGAATAGGGTACCTGCTGTTAAAATAGAATTTGACAGGATGATAAAATGACAGGAACTATCAAATTGACAATGTTAAAAACTTCATTACAGTTTCCACTATTTACACAAAATTTTCTGCATTGGGGCACACAATGTAATGGATTAATTTGCGAGGTCTTAATCTTTAATTCACTAAAAGTTACGATTTGCGCGGTGTATGTTCTAAGACTTATTGGCTCTCATTTTTTTGAAAACGAGAACATCGGACATTAATCTGAGATTTTCTTCATCTGACCTGGAAGAAAATGGCATGGAGAAAATGGTTTCAACGGAATGGCTCAACATGTTATACCGGCTTCTGACAGTCAATTTATTAAACACGTTCCCTAATTAATTGATTTAAAAAGAAAGAGGTGGTTTAGACTGGTCACCACGATCGCCTGATTTAACCTCGTGGGATATTTCGAATACAGGGTTTATATCAACAAACCAGAATATCTAGAACAACTTAAGACTACTATACATATGTAACGAAATCTCTGAAATTTTACAGGAAACCATTCAACAAGAAGTGATGCAATATGCCGAAAAAATTGTCAATCCCTGCATTAATTTGTTTTATTCATTAATTAAGTTTTATTCAGAGAAAGCTTTAAGTGCCATTAAAATATATATTTATCACCTCGAATTTGTTTTGAACTATTTAAACACAAATGTTTGTAACTATAACGCATAAACACTCTTACTCTATGTTAGAGTCTTTATCACTCCTGGGTTGTCATATAACTGCGGAGCGTTTTTGCAAATACAGTAGTTATTGTTTTCAGAACATTTAAATGTTTACACGTACATACATATGGTTGTGCATTGGTAAGAGCAAGAGACAAAAAATATGTTTTTTTTTTAAATATGTCACATACAAATTAGGTCCTTGTTACGTACGTAATAAATTGAAGATTTTGTTAATCTCTTTACAGCAACATCATCTAAGGATGACCTTTATCGCCGGATAGGAGGTCGCTGTTCCACCAATAACATGAAAGTTGTATTCAAAGTTTGCTGTGCACCAGACGACAAAAACAATCGAACGAATAATAACATCGGTGGCGGCAATGGCAGTGGCGGAGGAATTGGTAGTGGTGGCGGTAGTAATGGCAATAGTGGCAGCAGTAATAGTAATACTGCTATACAACAGCAGCACAATAATAACATCAATATAAATGGTAATAACGGTGGTCAACTACCATCGCCGAAATTATCCGGCATGGGTACTGTTGGTATGAACAATGGTGGTGGCCTGATGATAAATGGCAACAGTGGTACATCGATTAATACAAATATCGACCAATTTAACCGGATACCAATGCAACAACCGAACATTGGTGGTGGGATCGGCGGTAGCGGCGTCATGGGAATGGGTGGCATGGGCAGTGCTGGTGTCAGTGGACAACATCAAACGGGTATACGAATCAATAATGTGCCATCATCACAACAACATCCATCACAAAAGAATGGTATGCATGGGGGTTTTATATCGCCAATGGCGGCAAATATTAATACAAATAGCAGTAACGTTGTGCAAAGTACAATAAGTTGGCCCGACTGGGGCAATTATAATAATCATAATGGTGACCATAGCGGAAGTTACGGTGGTGGTGGCGGCGGTTCTGATGACAGTACGCCAGTTTCAACAATTGGTATACATCCACATTTCTATCCGTCTTATATTACAACGCCGCGTCCTAATATAAATAGCGCTGTTCATAACAATAGTAATTATTCACCGTCCCATAAGCCAACTAAGAAAACAAGTAAGTAGTAGTTACGAAAATTCCATCAAAAACTTCAAAAAAAAAAAAAAAAAACACGAAAATCCTCTTCTTAATTTCCTATTTTCCTCCTAACGTTTTTTGGTTATCGTTTTTATGGTTTTCCTCTTTTGATTTCCGTCTTGGTTCGAAAACAACTAAATAAATTGACGCATGTAGGAGAGAGATAGACAGGGAAAGTGAGATAGTCAATCCAGGGGAAGAGAACTTCTACCCTTACAGCATCTACTACTGAACTACCTATGTCTCGCACAAACCATTACTTATTCAAGGGGCATGTCTCCACTTCTGTATAACTCTCGTGCTCTCTCACTTTTCCTGTCGATCACTCCACCGTGCAGGTATATAAAATAATTGCTTTTGGACAGCATTTGTGGCTATGAATTTTGAATGCATATAATCTTTTGATTTTCGCAAAAAAAAAGGAATAAATAAGTAAAAAAATATATATATATATTTAAAAATTTCTACATTTCTGTTTTGGTTTCTCTTTAATTTCGTATATAATTTTATTTTTTTTTGTTTTTTTTTTTTCTTTTTATTTTTCCATACAAAAATAAACCTATTTTGGCTCTGTTCTATTTGACAAACGATACAATATTTTTTTTTCGTGTGTACCGAGAACTTACTTACAATACAAGAAAAAACAAAGCTTTTTTGTTTTTCTCTTTTTCGATAGTGGGAGCTATGGGATGGGTAATATTTGCATTGGTTATACTTGAAGTACAAATAAATATAAAATGAACACACATAAATAAGGGAGGACTTTGAATTTGATTTTGGTGTAAGAAATCGTCGAAACAAATAAAACAAATCAAATTCATGTAAGCTCTTCTCCTCAAGAACGCGCCATTTAAACCAAATGTCGATACTCATTCTTAAAGAAAGAAAAAAAATAAATAAATAAATAAATAAAAATAAAATTTTAACTTATGGTAAGTTGTTGAAATAAAATACTTTATATTGCATCACTGCCGTCTACATTCTCTCAACCATAAGTATTTTTTTTTTTTTTTTCTAAATAAAAAAATGGGAAAATCTATACAAAAACTGAGGAGAGCCATTATCATTACTATTATTGCTCGCATTGGGGAGTTGTAAACTTAAAAAAAAAAATAATAATAATATTTACGTTTATTTTAAATTTTCTTTTTTTTTTATATTTTTATTATTACATTTATGTGTGTGTAAAAATATCATAAAACGTGGCATTCATAGTTTTATAAAGTTTAGTCATAGAGTAGTGTGTAGACAGAAAGTTTCTAATTTGTTTTATTTTTGTTTTATTACCTTAAGTATGATAGATTATTATGAATACTTGATCCTCGAAAATAGAGTATGCAAATTTAGTTCCAGGGTTATGAAATTACTAATTATGTTTGCATCATCTTAATGGCGTGAAAATTCATTTAGAAATTGTCGAATATCGGCAGAAATTTTCTGCGCTATTACAACTTCTTGATCCAGAGGATATCCCTGATTTGGACAATCAATATTTCAGGGTCCATAGGTTTTAATGAAAAAAGAATATGAAAAACCTATATAACCTTCTCTGAACTGAATGACTTATATAATTTGCAATCACCACTTCTCGTATAACCGACGTCCTTAAAATCTGAAATATAACAAATCAATGCATATGTCTATAGCCATCTAGTCACCTAAACCTTTTTGGTAAGTATTTTTAGCACGAGAAATAATCGCTAGCTTCGCACATATTTGAGCATACAAACTAGATTCATCCTGCTACATTTTCCTATAAATGTTACGATTTTTCTTTAGTTTAGGTTTTTCGGTCTTAATTTCAATGCGAAGTCATTGAATGCATGTCCATGGAAATACATACATATATATTTTAAAGTTTGAGTCTTTTCAAACAATCAAACGATGGTTGGAACTGTTGATTGCATTTAATCACATTTTTTGTGTAATTAGACAGATGCTGGCCTGATTCCTTACCAATTTGGTTCAATAAAAAATTTTCAGCATGCTGCGGTAGAAATCATAATTGAAGGTATCAGCTTTCCGACCAAGCACTTCATCCGATTGAAAACCGCAACAAACTGTGACTTCCTCAGATTATTTGGTCTCTTTTGGCATTTTAATAGGATTTTCGGCACTTAAGTATCGGCAGTAACGTAGCCATCAAATTGAAAATGTTAAATATGAAACACTGGGAAAATTGAGGATTTTCACGCAATTATTGGACTGCCTTATCAACAAAATAACGACGTTGTGTGTGATCAGTTAACTTTCAGTCTTTAAAATACTTTGCAGAATAAGACAACCCTAATTGGTGTGCTCTTTGAAAATAGGCAAATTTGGATTTTGATGCACATGGCGAAACACTGTTGTAACTTTTACAGGAATTCGGACCTTACGTGGATGCAGTAACAAAAGAGTATGGTTCTCCCCAAATTTATGCGCAATTCGCATAAATAACGCACGATAACGCACAATAACGCATGAAATGTTAACACTGGTAATATTCGTTAATATGGAAAAGTGTTTTACGAAAATCTAATGTAAAGTGTATAATAACCCCCAAACGAGCGCTTATTATTTATAATCACCCTTTATATGCATGCTGAGCCGAATTCGAATATTGATTCCCATACCATTGTTAAAATCAAATCTGCTTCTTCGACATTAAATGCAATTCTACGTATCTGCAATGCTTCTGCGGTTGCGGTTGGCTACTTTGTGAACGTTAGTACCATCCTAGAGTCTCCTTTATTTTGGATTAATTTTTGATTTTTCCTTCGGCCATTGCTTAAATATGAACTTCTGATTCTTTCAGGAACAGATTTTCTGACAATTTTCTTTGAAAATGGTAGTACCATTAAAGTAACAGCTGAACTGTTAAGTTCGTCTGTTTTTAACTAACGACTTCCCCAATTATGTATAGTTCTTATTAGATATATTTTGTAACACCAGATGACATTCGTAACTGTTGCTGTCCGTATTCTTTAATAGAGAGTCATCCATTTTATAGTTCCAAAAGTTAATTTACATAAAAAACATTATTTCAATATATTGTTTGGATCTTGCCATTATTAATGGATTATAAAATCATTTAAATATTCTCCATGGGAGTTTTGGAGAACTGGATTCTGACAAGGTAATTTTCGATGACTTTTCAACACATGTCGAGCAATAACTCATGAACCAATGACTACCAAACCAGTGACTATTTGTGAATGCGATGGTCTTTCGACAGTTATATGTGAATTTTCACTTCCCCATATGTGACAATTTTGTTTGTCAGCGTATCCACCGAGTGAAAAATGAGCCTCTTTGCTGAAGAAAATGTTGTGTGAAAGTTTTTCATCCAAACACAAACACTGATGTTCAACCATCTAATCGGCGTATGTTCAACGCTAGTCACCTGACTTCAATTCTTGAGTGAGTTAAACTTTATAAAGAGCTTGCATTGAACCCAAATAAAAATTACACCACAATGTTCCGTAAGACAAGTCTAAATGCTGTGATGGCCGTTCGATAGATTTGGATCTTTTTCAGCAGCCATATTTTTTCTAGTGCCAGTCACTTCGATTTTTTTTTTTATAGTTTTGCTTATAGTACGCTCAGATGGACGATTAAGTCGACCATTATCTGCTAGTAATGAGCGAAACGTACCTTCTTCAGAATCATTATTTTTGTAGTAATTTTTGTAAGTTTTGTAACAAGTTCAGCAATAGTCAAAAGATCCATATTGTTAAATGGCAAACCTTAAACTAAACATATAGTCTCGGATGACAGTTCAGTTTGATTGACATAGAGATCTCAAATCCAGAGCACGAATTGGATTATCCTGTATTTCTCATACAAGTCTCAAATTTAGATTTATGGAATCATGGAAATGGCAACGCAGAAGTACGGTCTCGCAATTTCTGAGCCGTTATCTTCTAGCGGCGTTTTCAACTATCAAGTGTTGTCTGAAGTGTTGTTACATCATTATGTTTTTGAGCGTAGTCAGCAGCGAAAAGAAAAGAAGTCGTTCTGGAATCATCGATATGATGATCTTCTCTATCCTCCTGCAGACCCATTGCACTTACGTCCCTTCTTTCCAAGGTCATGGAAACGCTGATAAACCATCAGCTCATGAAATATCTTGAAACACGAAAACTTCTCAATGACCGGCAATATGGTTTTCGTAGCAACAGATCCACTGATGATTTGATGGCATGACCCACCGAAAAGTGGAACCAAAGCGTACATCAATCTGGCGAAAACAAGATAGTTGCACTTGATATTTCTAAGGCATTTGACAGAGTTTGGCATCAGGCTCTCTTGTCGAAAATGCGTGCTCTTGCGATCGATGACTCTCTTCTTCAATAGATTAGAAATTACCTTTCGGGACGTTCAATTTAAGTTGTCTTGGACGGTTTCAAGTCTGATATTCACAAAATAAATGCTGGTGTGCCCCAGGGCTCCGTTCTGTCTCCGACACTCATTTTAATTTTCATTAATGATCTCTTGTCTGCTACTTCTAATCCAATTTATTCCTTTGTTGATGACAGCACTCTCTGCTTCTCATATTCATTCCCGGACTCAAGCCCCTGCTCTTCGACTGTAGAACGGGAACGGCAGCGTATGCTAAGCTCATTCAATTCCTATATTAACAGCATAACCAATTGGGGAAATATCAACCGAGTAGAATTTAATGCTTCCAAAACTCAATGCTGTCTGCTTCATTAAAGCGAAATTCAAATACCCAGCCATTATCCATGAATGGCACTTGCATCGTTGAAACCGATAAACTTTCCATTCTCGGTACGTGCATGAGTAACAACTTACGTTGGAGTGACCACATATTCGATGTCGCCAAAAATGCTGCGAAATGTCTAGGTTTCCTCAAGCGATGTAAGAAATATTTTACCCCCTCTGATCTGGGCACAATATATAAGGCATTTATCCGCCCAAAACTGAAATATAATGCCCACATCTGGTCAGGTGCTCCTAAAACATCTCTGCACCTGCTAGATGGGATTCAAAACCGTGCGATAAAACTAATTGGTGATACTAATATCAGTCAATCAATCAATTGAAACCTACGAACACTGACGTAATGTCTCCTGTCTCACTTTGTTTTATCACTATTTCCACCAGAAGCATTCCGCCCATTCAAACTTTCAACCGTAATACCCGTCTCGCTATGAATGCTCATCAGTATACCCTCAAGCCCATTTTTGGACGTACTCTAAAATATCGTGACTCTTTCCTAAGCCGTACAACTCGCTTATGGAATGACCTGCCGACCTCTGTGTTTTCTGGTCGTTATAACTTTCAAACATTTAAAAACAATGTACATCGGTACCTGTCTTTTCTTCCTTCCTAAATTTCCTTCGCCCGCGCTGTGTACGAACATTTTAAGGGTACAAAAACCCCTTGAGCGCCCGCCGATTATAAAAAAAAATATCCTTATTGTACTGCCCCAGTCTGCCCCAGAGCGTAATATTGTTGATCGACTAACTAATGAGCAAAATGTTCGGTATAACCCTTAAATTTTTTTGGTTAGGGGTTGTGCTAGGTAAAGTAGCACTAATAACCGATATTAGATGTACTCTAGATAATCAAGATAAACTTGGCCGTCATTGTTATCCAAATTCTTGTGTTTACGTCACGGTTTAATTTATTTCTATTATATACATATACATATATATATATACTTTTTTTTTCTTATCATGTACATTAATACTTATATTTTGTTTTATTTTCATTCTTCACTGTCACAACTTATTGTTAGATTTTATTATATGTTTTGTTTGATAGAAATTGTAGATAAAATAGAAAGCTTTAGCTATTTTGTTTTTTTATTTATTTTATTGTTATTTTGTTTATTTTGCCATGTGTGTGCCACTCTGACGCATTCAAAAAAAGAAAAAAAAAAAACAAAAATGAAAAAAGTTACGTAAAAAGCTTGCACAACTTGACTTAATATTTGCCACTTAAACTATGAGATATAATAAAAAAAATGTATTTGAATATAAATTTTTATTAATAACAATTTTCTTAATTTCTCAATTAAAAAAAAAAAAAAAAAAAAAAAAAAAAAAAAAAAAACAGATGATTACGATAAACATCCAAACG
Organism: Volucella inanis; assembly: GCA_907269105.1. Classification (NCBI taxonomy): domain Eukaryota; kingdom Metazoa; phylum Arthropoda; class Insecta; order Diptera; family Syrphidae; genus Volucella; species Volucella inanis. The sequence continues at coordinate 22,636,744 of OU026158.1, forward strand.
AAGTGGTTAAGAATGAGGAACTCACCTATAACAGTGCAGCTTCATCCCTCTCCTACAAAATGGCACGACGAAGAGCATCTTTATCAGTGACACTGCGAAAAAGTCTGCGCCACAATAAATCTACATATAAAAGCGTTTATCAGAAATTTAAATCATTATTACAATTGTTGCTGTTCACAAGCAATCACCGTAACCGTATTAATACAATCAATACTTTTATTAATTTTATTTCTAACTGTAATCCTATTATTGTAACAACGACAGTCCTAGTTACTTTGACTAACTTATTTCAATGTAAATTATCATTGTGGAGATGTATTTCACCGAAAGCATCAGCTGAAGCAGCATCATCATCATCATCAGCATCAGCTAGATTATCAGCTGGAGCATCAGCAACAGCAACAGCAGCATCATTATCAGCATTATCATCAACAGTGCGATCGTTAGCGACGCCGCCGCTAATCTCCGCGTCGAGGAAATACGATTTAAGGCCTTTGCCCATATTATCACCACGATTAATACAACTACCATCATCGACAACTGTAGATTTCATAGAACCAACAGCGGTAACGCCTCTATCTAAAATACTAAACATAGCCTCACCCAAACGGTGAACTTTATATTAGGTTTTACCTTTTTTTTTTTATTTTCTTATTTAAACGAAATACACACACCTCACACACATTCATGCAACATTTTAAAGCCTAACAACCTAACCTAACTCCAATGGTCTCCCAACCCCCCCCCCCCCCCCCCCCGCCCGCCCACATACCACCACTGTCCCACATACCACACCTGTCCCACTGTCTGTTTCCCAACATATTAAAGGTGAATAAAACAACCATACAATTTTTTTAAAAAAAAAGAAAACAAAAATTATTTGACATGAACAAATTTTTATTATAAACTATAAAATTTATTATCATTAATAATATTATAAATATTGCCGTTAATTTAAGGAACAAAATTTGTATATATATATATATATATATATATATATATAATAAAATTATTAAAATTAAAAACAATGTTTAAGAACGTCGCATTTAAGGAAAGACAAAATAATAGGATAAATATGAAAAGAAAAAAGAAAAACAAATATAAATAAATAAAAATAATAATGAATAAATAAATATATAAAAATTGAACTCATTTCACGATAAACCTATGTTTAAGCACGTTTACTTGTTTCTCTTGCGTCTGTGTAAAATAGAATAAAACAAAATAACAACAACACGTAATAACGTACCAAAAAAAGAAATGAAAATATGTTAAAGGAAAGCAACAAATAAACACTACTATTTCGATTGAGGTTTAATAAAAAGAAAAAACAAAACAAAAAAAAAACAATGAAGAAAAACAAAACAAAAAAACAACTTTTATTTTTTAATTGTTTTAATAAATTATCGTAAGGTCTAGGAAAAACCCGTTTTTTGACTGAAACTAGAAAGTGATTGATAAAAAAGTATCTATATATAAATAAATTTAATAAATAAGTAAAATAAAAACATTAAATCGAACTTAAATTAAATAAAATGTATTTTATTGCAATGAAACACAAAACAAAACGAAAATATTGAGTTTAAATTCCCAACAAATTATGAAAACACATTAATTACGATTTACCATATGCATTTATATACAAGAAAAGTATGTATGTACATGCTTTCATAATGGAAACGTAAAAAGGACGTTAAAAGATTAAGAAAAAAAAAAAAAAAACAAGAAAATTGAAATTGTCGTGTCGTGATCGAAGTTAAACTAATTTATTGTTTAAGCAAAAATAAATTTATGAAAAATTATGTAAGAAAAGAAACACAATTAATCGATAATACACCCAAACAACGGTATTCCTCTAAACTCGAAACAAGGATAAAAATAAATAAAAACAAAAACCATAACAAAACTGCATCAACATTTTTGAATTATTAATTTTTGTTCTTTTGATTTTTTTCAAGTAAAACACAGTAACCTAAACTTATAATAATACAGGAAAAAAAAAAAAACAAAACAAAAGCCATGATTAATTTGCTTTTAAATTTTATAACTTTTTTTTTCCTACACATACCTACATATTTTTTAAATGCATAATTGTTTATAAAACAACTAATTGCAGTGCTAACGCATTAAGAGTCAAATTTATGAATTTTAGTCGTTGTGGATTTTATTTCATTATTATTATTATTTTTTTTTTTAATGTTATTCGATTAAATCAAAAGGCATGATGGATGCATTTTCGTTCACCTAAGCCAAGGTCTATTTTAAAAACTCGTTTAAGCTTCAAAAGTGGAGGGTGGGTTGAGTAAATGTTCTCGACAGATCTTTTCTTTGAAAGGGCTATAGATTTATATCTTTCCCATACAAAAAATCACCTTTAGATGGGATGTGGTGTTTTTCACCAATCGTGAACTTGTCAACCTATACCATTACAAGCCTGTCAATTGGTCTGGTATGTACTGTGTGTACGAGGGGTTAGAAAGCTGAGTGTTAGTACGCATTCTAGATGTAGTTTTGAAAAATATGTGGGTGCCAATTTGTCGTGTGACGCTAATAAAATCCCGAAGTCTTGTTTTTTTTTTCTAGTCTCAAGGAATGAGATGAGAATCTTGGTACACAGTTTTCCCAACTATATATACAAGTTGTTGCTTTTAAACGATATTCTTCATCAGAAGAAGAGTACTATTCGTTAATATTCACAAATACACTATGGATTTATAGCATTACTATTTAGGCACAGCTTCACAGAATCAATTTCAGAAACTAGTGCTTTGACTGTAATTAGTTATTGTTTTACAATCAGAAACTGTTCATAAATACACAAGGTATAATTTTAACGTAAGAAATTCCCACAACATCAACTAGGCAGTACACGAGTAATTAAGATTAGCGTCAAAGACTTCTTTTCTATTTGCACACACAAGCAAATGTGTATAGTGCTATTCAAAACAGTTGGCCAGTCAATTGCGCGGGTCTCTTAAATTTGCTCTCACAAAGATTAACTTTTTTTTTTTTACAAAAAATGGAACTTTACAACAAAAAATATACGAAAATATTCGCTGAAAGAGAAAAAAAAATGGGAGGATAATCTTATCCTTTAGATAATGCATATAACGGATTCCAAACAGAAATATTTCAAAACACTTACAGGCTTCGATCGTGCAATAGTGAACTTATTAAACTTATCAAAAAAGAATTTGATTTTGAATCTTAAAAATGAGTCAGAACATCTGACACATATGTTCACTTAGTAATTTTAAATTATGATTCCAAAAATCTGTGTTATTAGTATATGTCCTGGATCCTTTTGGTGCTATAGCAAACTTTTTCCTTTGCTTGCATCATAAAGCTACTATTTTAATTTGCATTGGTTGACTGTAAAAATCTTAGGAATGCAATCTTTAAACTATATTTTCTAACTACTTTAGTTTGTTTTGGTTTAATTATTACCAATTTGGTTGCTATTGTTATAAATTTAAACCCCTTTGCAGTGTAATTAACGCAAATCAGTACCAATAAAAGTTAAATAGTTTAGTTACAGCTGTTATTTATACGAGTACGATGTTTAGAAAGAGCTGTTAGGAGATTTAGTAAGTTTACAGCTAAAGTAATATATCGTATTTAAACATCTCTTAGTCACAGTCTGGCAAACTTAATATGATTTATGATTTTGATTTTACCATGTTTTACTATGATTTTACTATTATTATTGGAATAGTCTAGTTGTTGAACGAAATTCAAGTAAAAACGTACACAGTAATCTTGGACAGTATGTCTTATATGTAAAAGTGGAAGACCTCCACAATTTGGTATATTTATTTTGGAATCAAATTATAATATTCACGATAAGTGAAGCGTAATGATTTGAATATAGCTGTAATTGATACAATAGATGGCAGTAGTATGCAGTTCTCTCTATCCTAGCATCAAAAAGTTATTGTATTGTGATCGTCAGAAGAAGATAGTAATTTGGCTCTTATGTTCAACTTTAATGGTCTGCGTACGACGGGACCTATAAGATCTTCAATTTCTCCTTGATTGAGCTCATCATAAGTGTATGCTGATTCACACATTTATTATGGACCAAAGTGATTACGCCATACACTAATTATTGGGTTTGCGGATGAAGATGATGTGTTATTCTTTCGTCATTCGGATTCGCTTTAAATAGTTAGAATGAAAATCGAAAAACGAAAAATTTTGAATGCTATGCAATAAATTTTCCAAATACCTTCTCCTGCAGATGAATAGGAAAAAACGATTTCCTATCACTATTGAAAAAATGTAACGCTTACAATCATTTTATATTGCATATCCTTTCTATATATCTGTGGTCACAAGAAGAAAACGCCAAGTCGATTTTTCTTATTTTTTCTGGAGACGGGTTCGGTTTTTTTTAAATTCGTGGAGGGAGTCACCTGATTGCGGCATAAAAAATCGAGTGCATATAGATTTTGATACCATGAGTCTTGTGGTAGCAGTAACTAAATGTTGACTTAAGTCTACTTAGGCGGTTTTCCCTTGTAACCACAGAATATGTACATATAAAAATTTTTGTTGCGTCATTTTTGCGACATCAGTGCAATTATTATTCCTTCGGAACTTTCCTTAAATCTCGACTAGAATTGACCAGCTATCTTACATATACGCAACAGTACTAGCAAAGTTATTTAGCTTTAAAAGACTCAGCGATATGAAATCCATTTTTATTTGTTCCATGTTACTCTGGTAGGCAAAAAATATATTATTTTATATTTGTTCAGGCCTAAATACTGGTTTGATACTCCTGCCGAAGTTTGTATTGTGTTTTGATAAAACCGACTTCGACCTTTTTTCTTATCTCAAAATGATCTGTATGCCTTTTGGTAAGATTTAAAACCAACCACCATAACCGATGACATTTGTATCCGTAATTTTATATAGATTTACACACCTTTTACATCTAAGTTTGTATTATACATAAAGAGAAATAAAATTAAGAACAGCTGTTTTATTTCACGAAATATGAAGAAAATTATTGTACTAATAAATAAATATTAAAGTAAATAAGTTTACTCAAAAAAAAAAAAAAAAAAAAAAAAATACAAAAATAAAAAACAATTGTAAAAAGAACCGATGTAAAAGCAAGTAAAAGAAAAGAAATCATAAGTTATTATCGAATATTATACTATACCAATACTGGACGAATCATTTTCAACATGAAGCTGTGTTTTATTTTATTTCATTTTCTGTTTTACAAACTTAAATGGATTTTTATTTTTTAAGACAAATGACAACACATATGTACATCCATATTTGGAATAGTAACAAAATATAAATTTAAACAGAAGAGCATTAAATACTTAATAGGTAACAATAAACTTAATTTCATTAAGGTCTTAACTAACTTTTTCATATCTGAAGCTTAACAAACACATGCACAGAATTAGTTTTTGTTGTTTCTTTTTTTGTTCACTTTTTGTCTTATAATAATTACTACAGCGAAATGAAGTACGAAGAAAGTTATAAATTAATAAAAATCATGCCATACACAACGAGCTCTTTCATTTAAAGATTTTTTGTTTAGTTTTTTTTTTTTTTCAAAAAATTGATATATAAAATATATTCTTGTTTTGTTAGTTATTTAGTTTGAAAAGTTTATCTACATTTACATCTACAAATATCGACTTTCGGCAATTAGTTGAAATATTTCTTTCTGACTTTAGTTTCTGCATAACAAGGTTTATTTTTGGTCACAAAACGAGATGAAGGTATTCAATGGGCTTGAATATTCTTAAATTTGTTGTGCGTAAATTATTATTCAAACCACTGCATGTAATAACTAGATTTGACGATGAATGACACTCCATTGAAAACTATTGATGGCAATTCTGCCATCGGAAAAAAACCTTTTCTGTTCCTTTAAGAAACTTACATATGCTGTCCTCCTCCAAAGTGTACATTCGTTTTCTGTTTACTCTAAAAATAGTGCTGTTGGATAAAACTACATGACTTTGGAAAAAAAAATCCCTTGGAGCCTTAAATGGGGCCAGAAGTAAAAAACAATAGTGTAGTGCTATTTTAATATAAAAAAACGTTTTTTTTTTTTTTTTTTTTTTTTTTTTTTTTTTTCATTTAATGCTTTATCTGGTGATGTTTAAGTATTAGTCTACATTATTATTGTTTCAATTAATTTTAATTCGGATGCATAGTAACGCCCCCGTACATATTATTCCGCCGCTAAAGTAATGATATAAGTAAGAGGAGCCTAAAATAAAAATAAAACAGTGTTTTGGAAAAAACATGCAATCTAATAAGACAACGAATTTCTTCACTTTCTACTAATAATTTGCTAAAAGAAAATAGACTGGAAGAGCTCGTCAAGGTATGTTTATTTAATCTTGATAAATAACAACATAGAAATTGATTCGTTTAAGGTTAAAAAAGATACAACATTATATATACGATATGTAGATTTAATAAGTAAAAAGAGAAAACTAGGTATCGATTTTTTTATTTTTACTTTATGTTAAGAAGATGATGGAAAGTCCTATATCTTTTATATCCCAATCAATTTTGTGTTATACATACCTAACTGTTTTTTTTTTTTTACATTTACACGTGTAAATTAACTCAAGTTTATATTGATCAATTATTATTTTATCAAGTAAATGCAAGCCCATACAAACAAAATAAATATTTTAGCTTAATTAAAAAATAAACAGCTATAAAAAAAAATCAACAATTTAAAAAAGAGACATAAATAAAAATGTTACTATATAATTTATTTTAGTTTATTTTTTTTTCCTTTTTCTTTATACTTTTGGGAATTTGATTACATTTCTCCATACATTTTTCGTTCAATATGTTGATTTCCTTTCGTGTTATACAAAAACAAAAAAAAAATTAAAATAAAGCTAGAACACACTCATATTAAAACCGAATTTATAGTAGAGAACAAATCAAATGAAAAAAAAAAAAATAATAATAATAATAATAGAATAAAGAAAAACCAAACTGGAGCTTTATAGTGACATCAAATGGAGAAAAAAATGGAAAAGTCCTCCCCCGAAAGAAGAAAAGGTAAACGATTTCTTGATTAATGTGCAATTTTCTATATTAATGGTTTTTTGCTTGATAAATGTTGTGTGCAGATTTTTTTTTTGTTTTAATAAATATATATATAGCTGTATCTGTATATAAGTGAATAAGGTAAACAAAAATGTTGGTTTTAGTGGTTGGGTAGAAACAGAATGTGTTTGGCTAAGTTATGCGTATTTGGAAATAAAATTCAGTCAGCTAATTTGTAAATCAAAACTTTGTATACGAATTGGAGAAGTTCAGGCTAGGAGAGTTTTTTTTCCATCATGCTTAACTCTACAACTTATGCAGTCGTACATTTTTAGTAACAGTGGTGCCAACATTTGAGTTGTCTTCTTTTTCATCTTCTATTATTAACTGTTGAAATATGTAACGCCTATAGTTACATCTATTGTTACATACGAGTATTTTTCTTTCGATTGCCTCTGCGCTACTTGAGACGAGGACTTTGGATCATCTCGTTTGTGAGCTCAAATGCATTCTGGTGTTTATTTTTAAATTTGCGTGATCCAATTATTTTTCTTCAAGATTCTCTAGAAAATTGACTGGAACTTGAGCATCATTTGCTATTTGGACCTGCGTTGAAACACTTACATTGAAGCTTTTTTCGTCGTATTTTTTGCGCGATTTATACCATTCCACGCTGACTCTATATATATTTGCAATAGAGATTTTTCGCACTTTGCCACGGTGATTCCTAAATACCATAGATGTCAGAAGCTGGGTTTGCTGGTTCAGAAAAATGGCAACACAGATATTTGTAACCCGTTATCTTCGTATGCGTTTATCTTATAATTAAGAGCTGCTTGAAGAGCAGTTATGCCGTTGTTGTTCCAAACTCGTTGGTGTGCTGTTGGCTTGGTGTACTCAAGCTTTAATTTCGAATTCTGTTCGTTTCGTTTTAACATAATCGTACATATATGTATGCTTCAAGTGCATTCTGATATTTCAGCGGAATCCAAATTAGGTTTCTGGGAACTATATAGAACGCTTTTTCCAAGTCGTTGGAGACGATATGCAGATCCTAGGCAGCATCGCGATGTTTTTCCATCAATATTTTTAAACTTTGAATTGCTTTGCATGACGACCTGCCTCCCGCAAAGACGCCTTGATTGCATTAACTCTGGTGATTTTATGGAAAGCTCGATATTTGCAGTTGATATTTCTAAAGCATTTTAAAGAGTTTGGCACCAGGCTCTTGTCGAAAAGGCGTGCATTTGGAATAAATGAATTTCTTTTTCAGCGGATTAGAAATTACTTTTCGGAACGCTCAATTCAAGCTGTCTTGGACGGTTTCAGGTCTGATGTCCGCAAAATAAAAGCTGGTCTCCCACAGGGCTTCGTTCTGTTTCCGATAATCTTTTCTATCTTCATAAATGATGTCTTATTGGCTACTTCTAATCCAATATATTCCTTTGCTGACGACACAACTCTGCTTTTCATATTCGTTCCAGAACTCGTGTCCCTACTCTTCGGCTTTAGAACATGAACGGCGGCGTATGTTAAGGTAATAAAATTCTGATTTTAATAGTATAACTAGTTGGGGAACCACTAACAGAGTAAAGTATATTTTCGTTAAATTTAACACCCAGCCATTATCCATAAATGGCACTTGTATCGTCGAAACCAATAAACTCCGTACGTGTGTCTATGACATAGTACGTTGGAATGACCATACATTTGATGTCGCCAAAAATGCTGTGAAATTTCTAGGTTTTGTCAAGCGATTTAAGAAATATTTCACCCCTTCTGATCTGGCCTTAATATATAAGACATTCATCTGCCCAAAATTGAATACAAAGCTTACATCTGGTAAGGTGATCTCTGCATCTGGTATATAGGATTTCAGACCGTGCGATAAAACTTTTAGGTGACGTTTATATTACACAATCAATTGGCACCCTTGAACACCAACGTACTGTCTCCTGCCTTACCATGTTCTATCGTTATTTTCACCTCCAGTGCTCCAATGAAATTTCCAGTAGCATTCCACTTATTCAAACCTTCAGCCGTAACATCCGTTTTAATATGAATACTTATCAGTTTACCCTCAGGCCAATTTTCGGACGTACTCTAAAATATCGTGGTTTTTTCCTAAGCTGTTACGGAAAACCCCGCCGAGCTCTTTATTTCTGAGTCATTATAACCTTCAAACATTTAAAACCAAAGTAAATCGGTACCTCTTTCTTTCCTCCTCATTTTTCCTTCACCCGCGCCGTATGCAAGCATTTTAAGAGTACACTCAAATCTTTTGTGAGCGCGCAGATTATAAAAAAAAAAATATTTCGTTGTCGACTCTGAAACTTGCGCTAATATTTTCACAATATGCGATATTACTTTCACCGGGGATTGTAGTTGTTGCAGTTTCTAGTGTCGCCTTTGCCTTTATATAATAAAACCAAAACACTCCCTCCACTGGTTAGGCATTCTATGGCATCTCATTATTTTATTAAAAAAAATCGCTAGCCATTTAAACTTAAGCTTTCCTACTGTCGCCCACACTTTATATGATGTTATCCGGTCTGACCAGATGCCGGTTAATTCTTTTGTGCGATTCTTTGTTTAGTAATGCCTTAAAGTATTCTTTCCATCTATGGTATTGCAAATTGCGTTGCTCCCATAGTAGATTTATCTGTTCATTTACAATATATTTCGGCGACTGTACCTAATGCGAGTTTTTTCTTCGTTGTGCTGCAATCCTAAAAATGTAAGGTCATTTATCATTTCTTCGATGCTGCCACGCTTTAAGGTCTTACATTTGTTCTTTACCGCCATTTTTGTCCCATGGTTCCACCAAGACAATATTTTATTTATGTGGAAACGGCGTTTTGAATTACCAAACAGAGTTTCTTCACTACTGTTACATTTTTCTTGGAATTTGTTTCCTGGTTTATGTCATTCTGGAGCCAATCTTGCATTTTTAGCGGCCAGAGATGACGCTCAAAGTTGCTGTATTGAGATATGCCCATGATATAGTATTATTTATTATTATTATTATTATTATTGACATTTGTCAGCTCTCAGACTGTAAGGCTGGATAACACGTATCACGGGTGTGCCAAAGAATTAGGCTCTGTTGGGACATAATCCTGGTTGTATGCCCTTATGAACTACACGTTAATCTAAGTTTAAAAATTTCCTCACAGTGGCGCATATATTCAATAACTCTGATTTTTGAAACTGTGCCATCAAGTTTCCTATTCCGTTCTTTTTCAGGTTCATAGTCAGATAATTTCGAGTTGCTGATATGACAACTATTATAATATGGACTTGCTCAGCATTACGTCAGTGTAATAGCTAGGTTGGTGTATTTGTAGACCTTCAGTGTATAGTCAGTCTGTAGGTTTCTACTCAGTGGCAAAGTTATATGCAATATTTCAATCTTTCTTTCAATTGTAATCTTTATTTGTCGCGATATGCTGGTCGGTTATTGCTAATACGGGTTGGGGATGGTATCTGTAGTAGCGCAATGTGTGTTGAAGAAGGCCAGCTTGCACGGCTAATTGCTGGTGGATCATCTTAGCAACGTTGTTGTGGCGATTCAAATAGCCAAGTGGTGCGAATGTAATGCAACCTCCATAGCCTACGAATCATCTTAAAACCTTTCCTAAGAATTGCTTTTCGGTAGTTTCTGGTTGGTAATACTCTGTTCAGAATCGCTTTTGCCAGACCTAATGCACTTTGGTGTATGTGCTTCATCTGAAGGCCTTGTTTGGCTCTGATTTGCGGGCTGACATGATTTCATCAACAGTAGTTGCACATTTAGGTGTAGGAAAGCCGCCTCTATTGAAAACCAGAGGTGTGTAGCCGTCGTCAGTGAAACTTATCGCCTTCAGTATATTTCTACTAGTCTCTATTTTTGGATTTTTGTGCTTTTTCTGGCAATTCTCCAAGTGATAGTTATGAGTGATAGGTGTGAGTTATTTTTTGGCATACTGCTGTTTTCTTGGCATACTTCCTAAACTTGCAAGTTTTAACCTTTTCAGTAAGTATTATTTCAAGCCTCGTTATTCGTAGCTACGTTCGTCATTATTTGATTCATCTTGATTGTCGAAGTTTTTTTTTGCATTATTTTGCTTTTGTATTTTGATATTGTTGACTGTACTTTTCATGAATTCTCCAGTTTCCCTCGCATATTGGAACATTATGGGTCAAAATAAATGAACTAATGATGGACAATAGTTAATCCAATGCTCACCATTTAAACTCTTAAGGCTCAAATGAGGCCATAAACATGTTTATTTGCTTGTAGGCACCATGTTTAGCTGATCCATTGTGTAGAGTTGGGCTAACATTTTTTGTACGAACTAGAGTTGAGTTGCAAACTATTGCCCAAAAAAGAGTTTAATGGCGAACTATTGCTCAAAAAACGAGCTAAGCAACGAACTTCGTCAGGTTGATTTAAAGATTATCAGAGAGTCGCTCCCGTCATTGGGGTAGTGAATCGTGTGGTGGTATAGGAAATCTCCCTCACTTAAGTCATATTCGTAATTTCCCCTCTTTTTTGCCAACTGTTTTAATCCTGTAGGATGGAGGAACATCTAACATACGTTATGACAAAACAAAAATAATTGATTATATTTGATAGGATCCTTTTGTGGAGAAGAAATGCTTTCTTTTATTCTTTTGACTCGCAGTGGACTTGCGCCGGAAACTTCCATGGTTATATCAGTTTTCATCTATTCAAGATCCTTATTATACTTTATTGTTAAGGCACTAGAAATATCTTCAGTGATTATGATTTTGGTAGCAGTTATTAGTTTCTGTCTTATGGTGAACGTCGAATAAAAAAGTTGTCGATTTTCTTGGCCTTCTTCTTGATGATTTGATGTACGAATCGTAATCTTAATCCCTGAATTGGTATCGGATGACAATATTTTGGAACAAAACCAATAAAAAATGTTTATTACTTATTACAAGAAAAATGTAAATTTGAGTTTGAGTTTGTAACTTTGCACAGCGCTGTACTCCAATTAGAGAGATATAAAGAGCACAAATGGATGTAAGTTGACGCACCTGAGTTTTTAAGTATCATATATATTTGCAAAAACATTCCGCTTCAACTGAATAGGAGCAAAGTTTTTCAAAAGTTTGTGTTTCATTATTTTCAAAAAATGTGCATGAATTTATTATTTCATGCTGGTAACTATTTGTCTATGACATAGGGAAAAGAAATTAGAAAGAAAAACTCAAAAAGCACAATTATTTTTTCTCTTACTCTCTTTTCCAGTTTTTTTTTTTGCATCATCTGCATAGGTAACATGGTCATTATGTTCATTCATATTTTGTTGAAGTGACTTAATTAAAAATAATTCTGTAAATTCAACATTGATAAACATGGGTAAAGCGAAATCCCTTAACAATATTGAAAAGGTTCAAATTGACTTACTACAGAAGCAAAGACTAACCGGGCGTCCCATAGCTAAAGAAATTCATCGAAGTTTTAATGTGGTCTATTCTTATTTGAGAAACAAAGATTTGTACGAGAAAAACATGAAAGGAGGTAAACAACAGCGGCCGACAGAAGAGCAATTTTGCGATGTGGTTCTAATTCTTCCGACTCAGCTACGAAAACAAAGTAAAGAGCAGATGTTAATACTGGTATTTCGAAAGTTAGAAGATTACAATAATTGTTGCAATCATCTAAAACGTCTGAAACTTCAAAAGAAGCCACTTTTAAATCCTCAGCGAAAGCGTTTGCAAGCAGAATAGTGTTTCGTGGTTTTCTCACATGAAAAAAAGGTTTATTATGTTTATTATTACTTTCACGATATGAGATATGAGTCGCGAAGGTGGTGTTATGGTATTGGGAGCAGTTAGCTGTTATGGAACTATTGAACTAGAATTTCAAACAGCAAAAATTCCCGCAACAACTTATAAGGAAATATTGGAAAGTGATTAATTGAACTTTTTTAGTAGGGCAACGCATCCTAATGGAGCAAAATGTAGGATTGCTTCATTGGTTACCGTACTCATCGGACCTAAGTCTTAATGAAAACGTATGAGGATAATTTGTTCGAAAAGTTAACGAATCTGGCCATCAGTTTGAAGATAAAGAATTATTAATTGCAGCTATTAAATTAGCCTGGAGAAAATTTTCGTTAAATTTTTAAAAGGCACTGTACGATTCCATACCGGACCGAATTTGTGAAACGAATATGAACAAAGGTGGCAGTACTCACTACTATAGTCAACAAATAAAAGTTCTTTTAAAAATAAATTTGTTTTATTTCATTTCATTGACTAGTTTTTGTAATTTCATTACTTGTACCTTTTCAGTTGACGCAAAAAATGATAAAAATTTTCAATATGGAATACCTTGCAAGAGAGCAAGAGGGAAAATAATGGTGCTTTTTGAATTATTCTTTCTAATTTCTTTTCCCAATATCATAGACCAGCATGAAATATTAAATTCAAGTAAATTATTTGAAAATAACGAAACACAAACTTCTGAAAAATGTTGTACCTATTCATTTGAAGCGGAGTGTATATTCATTTTCTGTTGAGTCATGTCGGAACCTTGCGGACCTTTTCCCTAAAGCCTAAAAAGTGCACCGGAAATAGTATTTTAAAAAAACATTAAATTATATAGTTTTAAAAAAATTATAGCAAAACTACGTTTAATTTTGATTTTACATAAGAACGGGTATATTACAAAAAATTAAAAATAAAAGGGAATGATTTTTTGAAACACTTCATAGCTTTTCACTCAAACCTAAAAAAAAAAATTGATTTTTAAAATTAAAAATTACTCAACTTTGAGACTAGCAAAACTATTGAAAGAATAAGAAATAAGATTTTCGATTACCAGAGCTCCAAACATTTGTTAATCCAGTGAATTTAAAAATGTTCTATTATAGACCCACCCGAAAATTTAATTTTGCAAGCACTTTTGCCTAAATGAGCCACTGTGCGTAGGCCGTTCTTAATTGTGACTTGAAATAAACTCCCTACAAACAAAACAAAAGAGATCCTATGAATTTGAGCATTTTCACTTCATATTGTATTTAGTATACTTCTTCAAAATTAAATCGTATGAAAATTAACAAAAAAAAAAAAAAAAAAAACAAAAAAAGAAACAAAAAAAATTCCCAATTAACAATAACACTTTGAAAAAAAAAACTAGAAATAGAACGTCGTTAAACGTTGATAAACCAACAATATCGTGTTGAAAATATACAGATATGAGGGTATATCGTGTACATACTTAAAAGTCTTGGTTTTGATTTACCGTCAAAAATTATGCCAAATGTATAGTTTAACATATGTATATATTTAAGGGTCTTTTTGCTCTTTATTCTTTAAATACAGAAGTGTCAGGACTAACTGGGGACAGAAGAAAAGCATAATTGAATTTACGGCAAAAAATTGTATTGAATTTTGACTTATTTTACTTTAAAAAAAAAAAAAAAAAAAAAACCAGCTGTACAAAAAAAAAAACAAAAAAAAACCAGCTGTACAAAAAAAAAACAAAAAAAAACCAGCTGTACAAAAAAAAACAAAAAAAAACCAGCTGTACCTTTTTTCAACTGAACAAATTCACACGTAGAAGTGACGGCTATCGACGTCAAGCTGTTTGTCAAGCTGGTACATTTTCTTTGAGGACATTTTTGCAGCGCTGTTAAAGTAATTTAGTTACCGTTATGATAAACACTAGGCAGTTCTTGTGGGGCAGAAACACGCACAATGTATACAAATATGATGTTATAAGTATTACATATAATTATTATGTTATAATATAATTATATAAGTTATAAGTTATAAGGGCTGGCCGTGGTGTAGTGGTATATGCATAGACTCCTCAAGCTTTTTCTGTGAAAAAGTGGCGTTCGATGATTCTACATCTAAAGCTTACACACATAGAGTTCCACTCCTGCCAAACTCTCGAATTTAACTGGGCTTTGTTTCTAGGGTTTTTATCCCGAAAAAGTAATTGCTGAAACCTAGCCCAAAGATTTCTCTATTGGGTTTAAGTCTGGATAATTTCCAGGCCAATCCATCCACTCTTCCCATCTTCCATTAAAATGGGTGTCAATCGTCCTTGAATATGTTTTTACAACACTGCATAAACTGGTAGCATGCGTTTCCTATAGTAGTTTCCATTTACTGTAAGGTTCTCGTCAATAATAATGAATTCCGATTTTTCAAGCACGCTTATACCTCCAGCTACCATTATCTTTAAGCTTTTTTTTTCTTTAATCCGGTTTTATCAGTCCAGGATCACTTGGTCTGATACGCATATTTTGTCGATTAGGTTTGGGGAACAGTTCAAGTGGCGATTCATTGGTAAAAAGTTGCTTGCGCCTTGATTTGTTATCAGCAAATCCTTCCTTTATCAGTAGAGCACGAAATTGTCAGTAGTAGTAGTATTTTTTCAGTTAAGAGAGGCAACACTTATACCATTGTAAAGTCAATCGGGTCACTTTCTTGCTCTGACTTCTTGTTTACGGAAGAATTCAACAGTTTTATTCTTGTCTTCGTTTCTACTCTATCCTTAGCCATATCGCATACATTTCTCTTAATTTGCTGCATTAACACATCCATCATAATTTTTAACCTCTTTAATAACTTCAGTTCTGGAAACTTTGAGCTTTTATTGGGTATATATTTTAATTCGTGCGGTTTTTTTTTTCAAAATTTGAATGTTTATTTAAGAAAAACATGTACAATAGTATTATTTAAAGTATTTATAAGTATATTTTCCCATCTTTCTGGCAATTTGTGAATCCCATCCCAAAAGAACTGCGCCGGCTTGGCAGCCAAGAATGAATCAAGCCAATTTTTGATATTCTGCTCTGATGTGAACCGTATTTCAATGAGGGCGTTCTTCATCGACCGGAACAAATGGTAGTCAGAAGGGGCAATGTCTGGGCTATAAGGCGGGTGGGGTAAGACTTCTCATCCACTGTTTTCCAAATAGTTCTTAACCGGAATAGCAACGTAGGGCCGAGCGTTGTCATGATGGAAAATTATTGCCTCGTGTCTGGTCGCATATTCCGGGCGTTTTTCGGCTACTGCTCTCTTCAAACGGATTAATTGTGTTCAGTAGCGTTGTCCATTGATGGTTTCACCCGGTTTTAGCAGCTCGTAAAACAGCACACCCATCTGATCCCACCAAATACAGATCATTATATTCGCGCCATGGCTTTCGGCTTTGCCGTTGATTTTGCTGGTTGGCCGGGTTTCACATATGATTTTTTACGCTTGGGGTTGACTTAGTGGATCCATTTTTTACCACCAGTAACAATTTGATGCAAAAATGACTTCCTTTTGTGGCGTTCCAGCAGCATTTCAGACATGCAAAACCGCCTTTCGACGTCTCTCGGCTTGAGTTCATGTGGAACTCAATTTCCTTGCTTTTGAATATATCCAACTGCCTTTAAACGTTTTGAAATGGCTGCTTGAGTGACACCCAAAGATTCTGCGAGCTCTTCTTATGTTTGGCAACAATCTTCATAGAGTAATGCTTCCAGTTCTTCATCTTCAAACTTCTTCACTGCCCAGGACGTTCATCGTCTTCCAAGCCAAAATCACCACTTTTAAATCGTGCAAACCACTTTTGGCACGTTCGCTCAGCTAGCGCAGGTTCACCATAAACTTCCACCAAAATAAGATGACTTTCGGCAGCAGTTTTTTTCATATTAAAGTAATGAAGAAGAACTCCCCGCAAAAGCACTTTTTCAGGCACAAAGTTCGACATATTTAAGTGAAAAAAAACTATTGTTGTTTACGCTTCAAATGAATGACATATACTGAAATGACGTACAATGACAGTAGCTTGTTCAACGCATGTTCCAATGCAATAATAACAATTGAATAATAACAATGGAATAATACAAGTTACGCCATCTCTTAGCAAACATCACGAATTAAGTTATAGACCCAATTATTACCTCGACATTCAACAAATCCATTTTGCTTAGAGTTTAGATTTTTATCTGCATTTGTGTCCTTTGGCTACTGAAGAAAAACATAAAATAAAGAATGGACACATGATGTCGTAGAAGCGGAGTGAGTGTTAAATCGTTGAATTTGAAATTAAATTTTATCAACAATGCTTTCGCATTGTAATAAGCACTCGGAAATCTATAGTTGCGTTAGGTAAGAAAATATTTGTTTCAAAATATAGTTTCAATTTAACTAACCTCATTTAACTTATGGCAGAAGATTGCTCGTAATTTGAATTCCTAAATATTGGGTCACTGTTTAAAACTTTCCCTTTGAGCTCTCACCCACAAATGAAAATTTTTCAATGAATGATAGGGGTGTATATGTTTGGGTTTTTTGAATTTATGTTCAGAGACTTTTCGAATATACTGTATGTGTCTATTTGCCAGCAAAAGCGTTTTTATCTGCACTATTACAAGCAATTATATATATACATATATATATATTATACATATATATATATATTATATATAAATAAAAAAATAGAACAAGACTACAGGAGATCCGTTTCTAACATACATATGTATATAACAATTTTTTTTTTAAACTGAAGTACAATCTATGAATCATCTGTTAAGATCTGCACAACATTTTTAAATTTGGAAAAAAAGCATTGCTATCAGCACACATTGATCAAATTGTTTTCGCACCTAAAAGCATAATATGCTACAGATTATTATTATTATTATCAAGGGTACGATACAAATTAATTTGAAGGGTCCGGGATTTTAACGCTGGGGTACTATGCCCCGACAAAAACGTTTTTGTAAAATTACACTGCCACGGGACTTTTAATTGGATTCTCTATTTGTATAATTTTTGTTATCCATAACATGCATACAAGAATTTCTTTTTTAATAAAAATAATAATTAAAATAACAATAGAAATCTGCGTACTTTTAATCGGTAGAATTAACTAGCTAAATTTATAAATATTTGTATTTTAAATATAATTTCCTTATCAGTAAATTGTATCTTCACAATCTACTAATCTGCCTTAGCGTAGATGAAAATTTCTGCCAGATTTACATAAATATTTAGATTTAAATAGTAAGGACGAATGCTCTCTAATAGTTGTTAGATGATATTTCATTCGGATTCAGGTAGTCGATTTTCGAACAATAAAATTTGTTCATAACGTTGGTTACATGGGATTTATTTTTCAAAAATTATCTTATACTATTGTGTTTAGCTTTAATTTTTTTATTGGGTATTAAGGAGCTGTAACATTTTAATCAAAGTTCGCAAGCTCACTTTTTTTACTTATATACATTTATTCATTTTACCGAAATGAATATTTATAAGTTTGTAATAGACCTAGAAACAAAATAGTAAAAAACAAGAAAAAAATAAAAACACAAAATCCAGCAGAACATTTTATGAACTAGTCTTATTTTTGTCTACACTTTCTTAGCTCTATCTCTTTCTCTCTCTCTTACAAACAAATGCATATTGGAAAAAAAAATTTAAAAAAAAACAATAAACAAAAATCCGCAGTATTATTCTGCAAATTACATAAACAAAACAAAACTCGTTCATAACACATATTCTTTTTAAGTTTCTGGTCAGTTATATTGTTTATTATTTGTAGAAATAAAAGAAAATTGTAAATATTTATAAAAAAGAAACCAATCTTGTTTAAACTTAAAAAGTAACGAAGGGTGAGTTAAGAAATACACTTGAAAATGAAAAAATAAGTAAGAAAAAATAAAATAAAAAACACGATGAATTAAGAATGAGAAATGAATACTTAAAAAAAAATAAAAATTGTATTGTGGTTATAAGTTAAGAGAAGAGAAGAAAAATACAAGTATATATATATATATATATATGTTTGTGTATATATAAATATATAATAATATATTTATATAGACATATAATTAATGATATATATATGTATAAGTATATATAAATTAAATATAGCATTTAAGTATATTAATTAGGTATAAATATAGAGATTTTATAGTTATTTGCAAACATGAATACGAATATAGAACAAGAAAAAAGAAGAAAAAAGAGATATACATACATTATCGTAATGCGCTACCAATTCTAGCGATGTATATCGTTTTACCTACTAAACAAAAATTTAATTTTATTGATAATTATTAACAATTTGAGTAGCTTAAAAAATGGAAGATCCTTTTTATTTTAAGTCTATTTAAAATATAATATTTACTATTTTATTTTATGAAAAAAAAAAAACGGAAAAAGAGGAATGTTTACAGTAAAAATTCAATAAATCTAAGAAAAAAACGTTGACAATTTTCTTAATGTTCTTTTTGTTGTTTTATGAAATGTGTTTCCGAAAAATTGCTCTTATTGTTTAATTTGCTTCAAAGGAGCCCCTCCTCACCACTTCCACCCTGAAATAGATTAAACACCGGTATGATGACGGCTATGCCATCACACAGACACCAGGCACCAAAACAGGCCCATCGCGACCTCTGTGGAACCAGTTGAATATGACTTCTAATGGTAAAAACGTAAACAATCTCCCTGGTGAAACACCCAATTTCTTTGCAAAAGCCAAGAAGGCCTTTGAAGTCCGTGCCATCTATTTCCTCTAGGCTTTTTGCCGTCAAAAAGCTGCCGGAGAGCATTGGATACCCTATGTCCTTCAAGACTTGACCCACCTTAGGTTGGCAGTCTTTGTGATGGTGCAGGGGCAACCACATTATTTTCGAGTAGCCCCCCTTTTCATCCGCTTGTTCACTTCCTTTAATGCCGTAGTGTTCTGGCATCCAGCACAGTCATACCGGTTCTGATTATATAGTGCTTTGACCATTGGGTGACAGCTCCTGACTGTATCAGAGTTGATATTGGTTGATTCCATTTCCTTGACTTGGCGATATCTCTTTCTGATACTGATCTCATCTGCATTAGCTCAACAGCCCTGAGGATAGCCAGAACCGCTGATTGGAAGACATTGCTTGCGTCCGGAAGTCTTGTAGACACTCTTAGTTCTGGGTCTTCTGAGAAAATACCAGAACCTGTTTCTTCCTCTGTTTTCGAGCCGTCTGTGAAAATTGCAACTTCATTGCACTTGATTATTGCATTTTTTTCCAGTCCTCCCTCTCCGGATATATTATATCATACGAGATGTCGAAGTCGACCAAGGAAAGAATTTCGTCGATTAGAATTGGATTGCCTGGCAGTAGCTCCGCTACAACCGTATCATGTCCGAAACTACTATTCTTGAAGTAACCCAGTTAAGTGAGTCGTTTCGCACAGTTACCATCAAGTTTTTTGATCTGTAAATCAAGCGGTGTTAGGTGCAGAAAGGTGTCCAATGCTGTCATAGGGGTGGTACGGAGCGCCCACGTACGTACGTCCCCATTTATTTTGCATAATACCATACAAGCTTAAATTAACTTGAAAACTAGGACTTAAAAACCAATGACAATTAAGTGCTGAGGTTAAAATCAAAAATGGGGAAAGTTTGAGTTGACCTTACGGAGCATGCGGGAGATTGATTCATTTTAACCAAAAGAGGTACGATGGGTTGGAATATAGAAGAGACGAATACAGCGTAAATTACGAGGGTTAGTGTTGAAAGAAATGCAATTGCAAAGGGAGGCGTAATGCACAGAAGCAGTCTTCGAATGAAGAGAATGTCAGCTATGCCTCTGCGTCTTTCGAGGGTATTGGAGCAGTTACGATAGGGAGGTAAGATAAGGGGGTCATCCCAGGGTAGTCCCCGAAGTTCAATTCGAAGAAAACGACGTTGAATTTTCTCGTTTCGGGATATATGAACTCTTTGAAAGGGGGACCACACTTGGCTGTCATATTCGAGAAGGGCCGAACTAGGGTAATGAAAAGTGACCTTGTTACATAAGGGTTGCAAAATTCTTTATTTGACAAAACTCTGCGATCCTTTAAGCCAGGATTATCTTGTCAATATGCGAACGGAACTTTAAGTTTTTATCGTATAATATTCCAAGGTCCCGAAGGGATTCAACCCGGGGTACAGGTTGGTCATGTGGAAAGTCGAGGGGGGAGTTGGACTTACGTGACGAAGTCATAAATTGGCATATGGCGACATTAAGTTCAAGGTAATTTTTTAGACACCAAATGGAAACCTATCGAGGTCTTCTTTAAGGAGAATAGAATCCTGGGGTTGAGAAATAGTTTTGGAGAACGTCACGTCGGCGTAAAGGGATAGGGCGCAGAGCTTAACAATCCTCAAGATCGTTTACAGTTAAAATGAAAAAGAGGGGACCTAGATGGCTGCCTTGTGGGGCACTAGAAGTGGCTAAAAATTTGTTTGAGAAGGCTGACCTAAACGAACGCTTTAATAACTGTTCTCCAGATAAGAAGATATCCATTTTAACAATATGCGGTCAAAACCGAGGGAAAATAGTTTAAAAAGGATTGATGAGATATTTTGTTGAAGGCCTTATAAAAATCTGTAGCAATAACATCGATTTCGTTGCCATTTTCTAGGCCTGAAGCGCAAAGGATACTAATTCAACTGTTTTTAGTAGTTGATCTACCTTTCAGAAATCCAGGCTGACTGGGTGATGTAAGTGACTTGCACTGAAAGCTTTTTCAAACATTTTAGCTTTGCAATGGGACGGTAGTAAGTTAGTTCACTCTTTGATCCTTTTTTGTGGGCCGGGGTTATAAAATAGGTCTTCCAAACTTGAGGCAAGCCCCTTTTGTGCGGGAAAGATGAAATAGAGGGGAGTGTGGGTGTGAAAGATTGGAGGCACACGTCTTGAGAAATATTGCTAAGAGCCCGTCCGGCCCTGTTAAAAGTTCATTATTAAGATTTTGTAACTTTTCTTCGATAAGGGAAGAATCAAAAATAGAGAGAGAGAGGGGCTAATGGAGAAATTGGGAAGGTATTTGGAATAGGTATAAGTATAGAAATTGTCTGCAAATGATTGTTTAAAAATGTTTGTAAAACAGTTGGTGATATTATGCCGATAATATATTATCAAACGAGAGAGAGAGAGAGAGGCGGGATAACCGTCTGATTTTCTTTAGTAGTTGACAAACTGATAAAACGTCTTAGGGTCGTTGATGAGGTTGGTCTTGTTGTTAGTTAGAGTCGTCAGAATAAGAATCGGTGCAAAGAAAAACTGCCCATAATTTGATTCTTCTCTGATCTGGCCTCTATAGGGTGATTCATCGTGACGTTTGATTTATAATGTAAAACAAAATATATAAATTCATGGCATTTACTTATTGAAAATGATATCGTGTATGTAACTCTGACTACGTCAGAGGTAGTCCATTCGGAACGTTCAATTTTGGGTGACTCGGTCGAGCATAGCGACTGGTATCTCGCGGATAACACGAGTAATGTTGGCTTCCAAAGCGTTAATCGTAGCTGGCTTATTCCTGAAGACCTGAGACTTTACATAACCCCAGAGAAAATAGTCCAAAGGTGTGATATCTCACGATATAGCCAGCCAATTTACCGTAGCAAAACGTGAAATTAAGTGCTCACCAAAACGATTTCTCAACAAGTCCACTGTTTCACGCGCTGTATGGCTCGTAGTGCCGTCTTGTTGAAACTAGAGCTCACCGAGACTATTTGCTTAAATTTCAGGAAGCAAATAGTCCGTTAACATGGCGCGATAACGGTTACCATTGACGGTAACATTCTGATTTGACTATTTTTGAAGAAATATGGACCAATGATTCCATCAGCCCATAAACCACACCACACCGTTGTTTTTTATAGATGTAATGGTAGCTCTTGGTACTCTTCGGGTTGCTCATCAGCCCAAATATAGTAATTTTGCTTATTAACGTATCCATTTAGTCAGAAATGGGCTTCATCCTGAACAAAATTTCACGATAAAACACCGGATTTTCATTCAGTTTTTCCAGTGCCCATTCACTGAAAATATGATGCAAATTCAAGTTTCTTGGCTTCAATTCTTGCACAAGTTGGATTTTGTACGCTTTTAAATCGAAAGCGTATCGAAAGATTGAAAGATCGTTTTAATCAGTGTATCGCAATTTTATTGATAAATAAAGTTGAATTTTGCAAAAATTTTGTGTTTTACTATAAAATGGCACTGAGTTTTCAGCCCATGTGTTACTTTAGAAAATTAGGTGAAACTCGCAGCACACCAAATTCAGCTAGCTGTCACTTATAATATACGTTTGCAAGTATTGAAAAAGAGGCGGCAAGAATCGGCCTTAGTGTGATCGATGTATATGTGGAGCGTATGGAGGGACAACGTAATAGTACTATATAAGGAAAATTTTTTTTTCTTAAAGAACCTATCACTCTAGAGGGTATTACTACTCTCAAAATGCCGGAGCACGTGTTAAGTTTTTCAGAAAATTGGATAGAGAGAGAGAGAGAAAGATGTTTCGGCTCAGTAGCTATTTCGCTGCATGGTTGGCATCCAACATTTAAAGATATTTAAAGGGGAGACAAATTATTAGTGGAAGTTGACTTGTTGTTGATTTAGAGTCCACTATTCATCTTATTGATTTTTGGTTATTGAAAAATAAAGAATGTCTTCCAGACGAGGCCGGGATTCGAACACCAAACTTCCCGACTTGGAAGCGAGTCCACTACCACTACCACCCTGGTAGGTTATGCCCAGATCCATCGCGCGAGTTAGGTGCTTTACATACACACCATCGCACCCTTTCGACTCTCGAGGAGAACGACACTCACGCATCAAAATCAGCAGTCACCTTCGCTTATCAATGCAGAGCACATCGCCGGAAGTGAAGTACAGTCCATCATCAAAACCTGCAGAAACTTTCACTTCATTATTCTTTTTATGCTTATTTTGTACCGTATATTGTAATTTAGAGTTTAGCTTATTGAACGTAGCTATGTGTGTTTTGAGTTCAAGTTTAGTTTGTAAGAAAAGTGTACAGTCACTTATTTCTTGGCTTTGAAGCTAGAAAGACGTTTAAATTAAACAGTGTTTCTTTTCAAGCCGGTAATTGGCGCAGTCGGGTACGAACTAAAGTGAATAAAAGTAGCTTCAGTGAAAATAGATAAATGAAAAAAAATAATATAAAGTCCGAAAGAATATTGGATATATTTGTGTAATTGCAAACAATAAAAATTGCAATATAAAGTCAATTAGAAAAACAAAAACGTTTAGCAATCTGTTGTAATAACTATAGACTTAATATACATATATGAAAGAACATACAAAATTAAAGTGAAACAAAAAGTTAACAGCACTGAACAAATAAAAAAAAATTAATTTTGAAAAACTGAATAAAAAAAAACCCAATACACAACGTGGAGCAGACTATTTCCAAGCCAAGCTTTCAAGGTGGGTCCCAATCTGTTTTTGGTTATACATTTTTCCCGCCCTTTCTCTTTACCTTATGCCTTCATTTAAAAAACAAAATTGTAAAAAATCGCAATCTCACTTTAATTTACCTATATCTGATAAGATTAGATTTACTTATAATTTGCAAAAAATTGTAAACGGAGTGTTAAATAGTAGCAGTTTTAATAAATATAAAAATACAATGAATAATGAATCATCTGAAATCTCGCAACGCATTTTTAACTCGCTCAGGATTCCTGATGCCGTTATAGATTTGCCTAACTTTGACGGTAATCCGAAACTCCTTTACGATTTTCTTTCAAACGTAGAAGAAATTTTAAGTTTAATACGAAATAAAATAAGAGACAAGTAAACGAGGTACTTAATATGTACGGCACTTCGTTAGTTTGGCAGGAAATCAAGCATAACCTAATTGTGCACTATGTTGGACAAACGCAACAAAACGAGTCTAATACGTGACTTTCACCAACTTCGACAAAACAATAATACCGTTGACGCGTTTTACGCAAAAATAATAGATATATTCTCAGCATTAATTAACCATATTAAAGTCCATGAGAATGAGTCTAGTGTTAATCAATTAAACAGGTTTTTTACGAGGAAATGTGTCTCAAGACTTTAATATCTGGACTCAGAGAACCACTAGGTTCTACCGTTAGAGGTATGAGGTCATTAAAGCTTACAGACGCTTTGAACTTTTGTATCAAAGAACATAATAGCATTTACTTCCGCTATGCAAATAATGTTGATTATTCGCAACGGAAATTTTCCCAAGTCAGAACAAGTAGAGAAAATAGGCAAGAGTATACTCCCCAGAATTGCAATTTTTTTCAGACAGACACTACAATTCTTACAACAATTGTAAGATATTTTTTTTGTAACATATATTTTTAACAGTTCATACGTGCCAAATTATCACCAACAATTTTCAAATAATCAGCGGTTACCTAGTAATTCTAATTACCTTAACAAACGATACCACAACACTAGTAATTCTCAGTCTCCACAACTTTGCCAACCACCCATAGAAAAACTCCATAGCAATAATAACCAACCAATCCAGACTACGTTATCGCGTCCACAGTAATATTCAAATCGGACAAGATTGTCGCGTCCAGAACCAATGGATGTTGTAAGCGCAAAAACAAACTTAAGTCGCTCTCACGACAATAGTGTCGATCAATTCCCGAATATTTCAACGAATTTTAAGCCTCAAGACCCACAAGCATATTACCAAAATCTAGACTTTCCGAAACTTCAGGAATTAAATATGCAATTTGAAGTAGATGAGACAAATTTTCTTACACTTGCCTCGGAAAATCAGTAGGATATATTAATGTGAATAATTATAACACCAATCTTCTACCTTATATTTGAATAGACAGCTTAACTCCTTCAAATCAAAAATCTCTTATAGACAAAACCCAATCAGAGCAAAAACATTGAATATACTGAAAATAGACCCTATAGAAATAAAAACAGTTTCCAATAGCCAAAACATTAATGAAAAAGTTGTATTAAACGGAATTGTCGAGCTAAAAACAATCTCCTTTTTGCGTTTTAATTTCCATAATTATTTGGATGGTCTCATCGGAAATCTTGGAATCAGGGTTGATTTAAAGAACAATTTATTAATTTCCGAAGGCTTATATGAGGCGAAAAGTGGTTCTCTGTGGTTGAATTTATAAATTCAATTGATACTACCCAAACTTTTACAGTGTAACAACCAATTAAAACCACTAAAATAAAACCAGATGTCATAGAAATAAACAACTTGTTAATCAAAAATTCAGAAAATTTAGGTGAGAATTATAAAAAATAATTCAAATTGAACATCTAAATCCAGAGCAGCCATTCCATTGGAATTAAAACTCTGTGCAATAAATTTAAACATATCTTCTTTAAAGGAAGCGACAAGCTGACATTCTCTAGCGAAGTCAAACGTCATATAAAAACTTCGGACGATAAACCGATTTATAAGAAATCTTACAGGTACCCATATGTACTTAGGGATGAGGTCCAAAAACAGATTTTCAGAATGCTTGATGAAGGTATCATACGTCATTGTTTTTCCCCGTGTTCTTTTCCGATCTGGATTGTGCCTAAAAAATAGATTCTAGTGGCAAAGCAAAGTGGCGATTAGTTGTAGATTACCGAAAATTAAACGAGAAAACTATAGACGATGAATACCCTATACGAAACGTCAATAATATCCTTGACAAATTAGAGAAATCGATGTACTGCAGTACTCTCGATTTAGCGTCTGGATTCCACCAAATTCAGGTTAATGAAAAAGATATGCCCAAAACCGCCTTTTCAGTAAACTGTGGCCATTTTGAGTTTTTAAGAATGCCATTTTGTTTAAAGAAACGCACCATCCACATTCCAAAGAGTGATGGATCATGTTTTGCGCGAGTTAAAAGGGAAAGTCTGTTTCGTTTACATGGACGATATAATCGTTTTTTCAACATCGCTCCAAGAACATATTGAAAATTTGAAAAAAGTATTTAGAAAACTTTAAGACGCTAATTTCAAAATACAACTAGCAAAATCGCAAATGGAGTATCCTTTCTCGGACATTTAGTAACACCCGAAGGTGTCAAGCCAAATACCTCGAACCCCAAAACAAATAAAATATTTCTTGTGCCTGTTGGGCTATTATAGGAAATTTATAAGGGATTTCGCTAAGATAACTAAACCTATGACAGAATGTCTCAGATTGTTTTGAAAATTGCAAAACTCTTTTATGCAACGAACCCCTATTGCAAGGCTACGAAATATTTTCGCCCACACCTCTATGAAATTACTTGACTTTTTTCCCTCAAAGAACCAAACTTGAAGTTAGTTCGATGGCGGTTAAACTTAGAAGAGTTTAATTACACCATAGTACATAAAAGCGAGAGGTTGAATTCTAATGCAGACGCATTATCTCGTGTCGAAATTCATCTGAACGAAAATTACCATCAGAAAGCTTAGACTTGGTATATATGTATTAACAATAATGTCGATGAACTTAAAACTCTCACTCTGCGCAAGAGAATGTTATATTATGGTATTCCAATATCGGAAAGATCTCTCAATGAGTTTTCGAATCAAGTTATCCTTATAGAAAATCCAAATAGGGATAAACTTCATGCAACCTTAACTATTCTCTTCAAAAGAAAGTAAAGACACCGAATCGAAAGTAATAACTTTTGTGACGAAAAAGTTATGATGCAAGTTTTTCAGAATTTTATAAATACTAACAGAGTGACTGCTATCCTTGCAAATGATAGGACGTTTAAAGTCGTTCAAGAAGTTATTTCAAAATATTTTAACAAATCCCTTATAAAACTTGTTAGAAGTGATACCCTTCTACAAGATGTAACTGAACGTGACGAACAGGAACAGATAATTAGAACATACTATGCAAAATCTAATCACAGAGGAATAATAGAAAGCTTAGAACACATAAAAAGGACATTCTATTTCCCCAATATGAAAAAGGTTATATCAAAAATAATAAACAATTGTGAAACCTGTCTAAGGTACAAGTACGATCGCCAAGCGGAGCCATTAAAATTTGAGTTAACAGAAACTCCATCAAGACCTTTACAAATTTTGCATAGAAAATCCAAATAGGGAAAAACTTCATGCAACATTAACTATTCTCTTCAAAAGAAAGTAAAGACACCGAATCGAAAGTAATAACTTTTGTGACGAAAAAGTTATGATGCAAGTTTTTCAGAATTTTATAAATACTAAAAGAGTGACTGCTATCCTTGCAAATGATAGAACGTTCAAAGTCGTTCAAGAAGTTATTTCAAAATATTTTAACAGATCCCTTATAAAACTTGTTAGAAGTGATACCCTTCTACAAGATGTAACTGAACGTGACGAACAGGAACAGATAATTAGAACATACTATGCAAAATCTAATCACAGAGGAATAGAAAGCTTAGAACACATAAAAAGGACATTCCATTTCCCCAATATGAAAAAGGTTATATCAAAAATAATAAACAATTGTGAAACTTGTCTAAGGAACAAGTATGATCGCCAAGCGGAGCCATTAAAATTTGAGTTAACAGAAACTCCATCAAGACCTTCAGAAATTTTGCATATAGATGTCTACTCCATTCACAATAAAAATTTTTTAACTATTATCGACAAGTTTAGTAGATTTTCGAGCGTCTACTTATTATCATCGAGAAATAGCATCAATGCAATAAAATCCCTTAAGCACTTCTTTTCACACCACGGGATTCCTGAGAAATTATTACAGATAATGGAAATGAATTTGTGTCGTCACTTTTTAAGGATTTTATGACTATGTATAACATTCATTTACATATAATATGTGCCAAGAGTTCCTCCGGAAACTCGTCCGTAGAAAGGTTTCATTCCACCCTCACTGAGTTGATTAGAATTATTAAAGCTAGTATTCCTAATAAACCTATTAGCGAAATTGTGGATGAGGCAGTTATAAGTTATAATAGTTCCGTTTGCTCGGTAACTAAAATAACTCCTTTTGAATCACCTAATGGCCACACAGTAAAAAAAGACAATTTTCTTCTCAAAAACAACAATGACAAATACAGGACACGACTACTTAAGAGAACACATAAAAACATATAACATATTAAAAGGTATAGTGCATAATAGAAATATAGCTTACAAAGAAAAAGTAATTGAGAATCGTAACCAGACGCAAAAAATCCCTCCAGTAATCAAAGTTGGCGATAGAATTTTTTAAAAAGATGACAGAAGAAACAAACTGGCACCTAAATTTATAGAACATGAAGTATAAAAAAAAAACAATAAAATCACGATTCAAACAAATAAAAGAAAAGTACATAAACAAAAAGTTAAAAAGAAACGAAAATTCACTTAAATTTTTCTTACAATACTACATTTTACTTAATTAATACTTTAAGATATGAATTTAATACTAATAGATACTCTATTAAACACTTCAAGTGAATTATTCCTTAAGTTATTATATATTTGTAAAATTTGTCAAAAAAAAGAATAAAAAATACATACATTTATAAAAAAATGTTTTTGTACAAACGCAACGAAACGAGTCTAATACGTGACAAAACAATAATAGCGTTGACGCGTTTTACGCAAAAATAATAGATATATTCTCAGCATTAATTAATCATATTAAAGTCCATGAGAATGAGTCTAGTGTTAATCAATTAAACAGGTTTTTTACGAGGAAATGTGTCTCAAGACTTTAATATCTGGACTCAGAGAACCACTAGGTTCTACCGTTAGAGGTATGAGGTCATTAAAGCTTACAGACGCTTTGAACTTTTGTATCAAAGAACATAATAGCATTTACTTCCGCTATGCAAATAATGTTGATTATTCGCAACGGAAATTTTCCCAAGTCAGAACAAGTAGAGAAAATAGGCAAGAGTATACTCCCCAGAATTGCAATTTTTTTTCAGACAGACACTACAATTCTTACAACAATCCATATATTTTTAACAGTTCATACGTGCCAAATTATCAACAACAATTTTCAAATAATCAGCGGTTACCTAGTAATTCTAATTACCTTAACAAACGATACCACAACACTAGTAATTCTCAGTCTCCACAACTTTGCCAACCACCCATAGAAAAACTCTATAGCAATAATAACCAACCAATCCAGACTACGTTATCGCGTCCACAGTAATATTCAAATCGGACAAGATTGTCGCGTCCAGAACCAATGGATGTTGTAAGCGCAAAAACAAACTTAAGTCGCTCTCACGACAATAGTGTCGATCAATTCCCGAATATTTCAACGAATTTTAAGCCTCAAGACCCACAAGCATATTACCAAAATCTAGACTTTCCGAAACTTCAGGAATTAAATATGCAATTTGAAGTAGATGAGAAATTTTCTTACACTTGCCTCAGAAAATCAGTAGGATATATTAATGTGAATAATTATAACACCAATCTTCTACCTTATATTTGAATAGACAGCTTAACTCCTTCAAATCAAAAATCTCTTATAGACAAAACCCAATCAGAGCAAAAACATTGAATATACTGAAAATAGGCCCTATAGAAATAAAAACAGTTTCCAATAGCCAAAACATTAATGAAGAAGTTGTATTAAACGGAATTGTCGAGCTAAAAACAATCTCCTTTTTGCGTTTTAATTTCCATAATTATTTGGATGGTCTCATCGGAAATCTTGGAATCAGGGTTGATTTAAAGAACAATTTATTAATTTCCGAAGGCTTATATGAGGCGAAAAGTGGTTCTCTGTGGTTGAATTTATAAATTCAATTGATATTACCCAAACTTTTACAGTGTAACAACCAATTAAAACCACTAAAATAAAACCAGATGTCATAGAAATAAACAACTTGTTAATCAAAAATTCAGAAAATTTAGGTGAGAATTATAAAAAATAATTCAAATTGAACATCTAAATCCAGAGCAGCCATTCCATTGGAATTAAAACTCTGTGCAATAAATTTAAACATATCTTCTTTAAAGGAAGCGACAAGCTGACATTCTCTAGCGAAGTCAAACGTCATATAAAAACTTCGGACGATATACCGATTTATAAGAAATCTTACAGGTACCCATATGTACTTAGGGATGAGGTCCAAAAACAGATTTTCAGAATGCTTGATGAAGGTATCATACGTCATTGTTTTTCCCCGTGGTCTTTTCCGATCTGGATTGTGCCTAAAAAATAGATTCTAGTGGCAAAGCAAAATGGCGATTAGTTGTTGATTACCGAAAATTAAACGAGAAAACTATAGACGATGAATACCCTATACGAAACGTCAATAATATCCTTGACAAATTAGGGAAATCGATGTACTGCAGTACTCTCGATTTAGCGTCTGGATTCCACCAAATTCAGGTTAATGAAAAAGATATGCCCAAAACCGCCTTTTCAGTAAACTGTGGCCATTTTGAGTTTTTAAGAATGCCATTTTGTTTAAAGAAACGCACCATCCACATTCCAAAGAGTGATGGATCATGTTTTGCGCGAGTTAAAAGGGAAAGTCTGTTTCGTTTACATGGACGATATAATCGTCTTTTCAACATCGCTCCAAGAACATATTGAAAATTTGAAAAAAGTATTTAGAAAACTTTAAGACGCTAATTTCAAAATACAACTAGCAAAATCGCAAATGGAGTATCCTTTCTCGGACATTTAGTAACACCCGAAGGTGTCAAGCCAAATACCTCGAACCCCAAAACAAATAAAATATTTCTTGTGCCTGTTGGGCTATTATAGGAAATTTATAAGGGATTTCGCTAAGATAACTAAACCTATGACAGAATGTCTCAGATTGTTTTGAAAATTGCAAAACTCTTTTATGCAACGAACCCCTACTGCAAGGCTACGAAATATTTTCGCCCACACCTCTATGAAATTACTTGACTTTTTTCCCTCAAAGAACCAAACTTGAAGTTAGTTCGATGGCGGTTAAACTTGGAAGAGTTTAATTACACCATAGTACATAAAAGCGAGAGGTTGAATTCTAATGCAGACGCATTATCTCGTGTCGAAATTCATCTGAACGAAAATTACCATCAGAAAGCTTAGACTTGGTATATATGTATTAACAATAATGTCGATGAACTTAAAACTCTCACTCTGCGCAAGAGAATGTTATATTATGGTATTCCAATATCGGAAAGATCTCTCAATGAGTTTTCGAATCAAGTTATCCTTATAGAAAATCCAAATAGGGAAAAACTTCATGCAACCTTAACTTTTCTCTTCAAAAGAAAGTAAAGACACCGAATCGAAAGTAATAACTTTTGTGACGAAAAAGTTATGATGCAAGTTATTCAGAATTTTATAAATACTAACAGAGTGACTGCTATCCTTGCAAATGATAGGACGTTTAAAGTCGTTCAAGAAACCCTATACGAAACGTCAATAATATCCTTGACAAATTAGGGAAATCGATGTACTGCAGTACTCTCGATTTAGCGTCTGGATTCCACCAAATTCAGGTTAATGAAAAAGATATGCCCAAAGCCGCCTTTTCAGTAAACTGTGGCCATTTTGAGTTTTTAAGAATGCCATTTTGTTTAAAGAAACGCACCATCCACATTCCAAAGAGTGATGGATCATGTTTTGCGCGAGTTAAAAGGGAAAGTCTGTTTCGTTTACATGGACGATATAATCGTCTTTTCAACATCGCTCCAAGAACATATTGAAAATTTGAAAAAAGTATTAGAAAACTTTAAGACGCTAATTTCAAAATACAACTAGCAAAATCGCAAATGGAGTATCCTTTCTCGGACATTTAGTAACACCCGAAGGTGTCAAGCCAAATACCTCGAACCCCAAAACAAATAAAATATTTCTTGTGCCTGTTGGGCTATTATAGGAAATTTATAAGGGATTTCGCTAAGATAACTAAACCTATGACAGAATGTCTCAGATTGTTTTGAAAATTGCAAAACTCTTTTATGCAACGAACCCCTATTGCAAGGCTACGAAATATTTTCGCCCACACCTCTATGAAATTACTTGACTTTTTTCCCTCAAAGAACCAAACTTGAAGTTAGTTCGATGGCGGTTAAACTTGGAAGAGTTTAATTACACCATAGTACATAAAAGCGAGAGGTTGAATTCTAATGCAGACACATTATCTCGTGTCGAAATTCATCTGAACGAAAATTACCATCAGAAAGCTTAGACTTGGTATATATGTATTAACAATAATGTCGATGAACTTAAAACTCTCACTCTGCGCAAGAGAATGTTATATTATGGTATTCCAATATCGGAAAGATCTCTCAATGAGTTTTCGAATCAAGTTATCCTTATAGAAAATCCAAATAGGGAAAAACTTCATGCAACCTTAACTATTCTCTTCAAAAGAAAGTAAAGACACCAAATCGAAAGTAATAACTTTTGTGACGAAAAAGTTATGATGCAAGTTATTCAGAATTTTATAAATACTAACAGAGTGACTGCTATCCTTGCAAATGATAGGACGTTTAAAGTCGTTCAAGAAGTTATTTCAAAATATTTTAACAAATCCCTTATAAAACTTGTTAGAAGTGATACCCTTCTACAAGATGTAACTGAACGTGACGAACAGGAACAGATAATTAGAACATACTATGCAAAATCTAATCACAGAGGAATAATAGAAAGCTTAGAACACATAAAAAGGACATTCTATTTCCCCAATATGAAGAAGGTTATATCAAAAATAATAAAAAATTGTGAAACCTGTCTAAGGTACAAGTACGATCGCCAAGCGGAGCCATTAAAATTTGAGTTAACAGAAACTCCAGCAAGACCTTTACAAATTTTGCATAGAAAATCCAAATAGGGAAAAACTTCATGCAACATTAACTATTCTCTTCAAAAGAAAATAAAGACACCGAATCGAAAGTAATAACTTTTGTGACGAAAAAGTTATGATGCAAGTTTTTCAGAATTTTATAAATACTAAAAGAGTGACTGCTATCCTTGCAAATGATAGAACGTTCAAAGTCGTTCAAGAAGTTATTTCAAAATATTTTAACAGATCCCTTATAAAACTTGTTAGAAGTGATACCCGTCTACAAGATGTAACTGAACGTTACGAACAGGAACAGATAATTAGAACATACTATGCAAAATCTAATCACAGAGGAATAATAGAAAGCTTAGAACACATAAAAAGGACATTCCATTTCCCCAATATGAAAAAGGTTATATCAAAAATAATAAACAATTGTGAAACTTGTCTAAGGAACAAGTATAATCGCCAAGCGGAGCCATTAAAATTTGAGTTAACAGAAACTCCATCAAGACCTTTAGAAATTTTGCATATAGATGTCTACTCCATTCACAATGAAAATTTTTTAACTATTATCGACAAGTTTAGTAGATTTTCGAGCGTCTACTTATTATCATCGAGAAATAGCATCAATGCAATAAAATCCCTTAAGCACTTCTTTTCACACCACGGGATTCCTGAGAAATTATTACAGATAATGGAAATGAATTTGTGTCGTCACTTTTTAAGGATTTTATGACTATGTATAACATTCATTTACATATAATATGTGCCAAGAGTTCCTCCGGAAACTCGTCCGTAGAAAGGTTTCATTCCACCCTCACTGAGTTGATTAGAATTATTAAAGCTAGTATTCCTAATAAATCTATTAGCGAAATTGTGGATGAGGCAGTTATAAGTTATAATAGTTCCGTTTGCTCGGTAACTAAAATAACTCCTTTTGAATCACCTAATGGCCACACAGTAAAAAAAGACAATTTTCTTCTCAAAAACAACAATGACAAATACAGGACACGACTACTTAAGAGAACACATAAAAACATATAACATATTAAAAGGTATAGTGCAGAATAGAAATATAGCTTACAAAGAAAAAGTAATTGAGAATCGTAACCAGACGCAAAAAATCCCTCCAGTAATCAAAGTTGGCGATAGAATTTTTTAAAAAGATGACAGAAGAAACAAACTGGCACCTAAATTTTTAGAACATGAAGTATAAAAAAAAAAAACAATAAAATCACGATTCAAACAAATAAAAGAAAAGTA
Organism: Volucella inanis; assembly: GCA_907269105.1. Lineage (NCBI taxonomy): Eukaryota > Metazoa > Arthropoda > Insecta > Diptera > Syrphidae > Volucella > Volucella inanis. Next base: position 22,671,587 of record OU026158.1, read on the forward strand.
CATAAACAAAAAGTTAAAAAGAAACGAAAATTCACTTAAATTTTTCTTACAATACTACATTTTACTTAATTAATACTTTAAGATATGAATTTAATACTAATAGATACTCTATTAAACACTTCAAGTGAATTATTCCTTAAGTTATTATATATTTGTAAAATTTGTCAAAAAAAAAGAATAAAAAATACATACATTTATAAAAAATGTTTTTGTACAAACGCAACGAAACGAGTCTAATACGTGACCTTCACCAATTTCGACAAAACAATAATAGCGTGACGCGTTTTACGCAAAAATAATAGATATATTCTCAGCATTAATTAATCATATTAAAGTCCATGAGAATGAGTCTAGTGTTAATCAATTAAACAGGTATTTTACGAGGAAATGTGTCTCAAGACTTTAATATCTGGACTCAGAGAACCACTAGGTTCTACCGTTAGAGGTATGAGGTCATTAAAGCTTACAGACGCTTTGAACTTTTGTATCAAAGAACATAATAGCATTTACTTCCGCTATGCAAATAATGTTGATTATTCGCAACGGAAATTTTCCCAAGTCAGAACAAGTAGAGAAAATAGGCAAGAGTATACTCCCCAGAATTGCAATTTTTTTTCAGACAGACACTACAGTTCTTACAACAATCCATATATTTTTAACAGTTCATACGTGCCAAATTATCACCAACAATTTTCAAATAATCAGCGGTTACCTAGTAATTCTAATTACCTTAACAAACGATACCACAACACTAGTAATTCTCAGTCTCCACAACTTTGCCAACCACCCATAGAAAAACTCTATAGCAATAATAACCAACCAATCCAGACTACGTTATCGCGTCCACAGTAATATTCAAATCGGACAAGATTGTCGCGTCCAGAACCAATGGATGTTGTAAGCGCAAAAACAAACTTAAGTCGCTCTCACGACAATAGTGTCGATCAATTCCCGAATATTTCAACGAATTTTAAGCCTCAAGACCCACAAGCATATTACCAAAATCTAGACTTTCCGAAACTTCAGGAATTAAATATGCAATTTGAAGTAGATGAGAAATTTTCTTACACTTGCCTCAGAAAATCAGTAGGATATATTAATGTGAATAATTATAACACCAATCTTCTACCTTATATTTGAATAGACAGCTTAACTCCTTCAAATCAAAAATCTCTTATAGACAAAACCCAATCAGAGCAAAAACATTGAATATACTGAAAATAGACCCTATAGAAATAAAAACAGTTTCCAATAGCCAAAACATTAATGAAGAAGTTGTATTAAACGGAATTGTCGAGCTAAAAACAATCTCCTTTTTGCGTTTTAATTTCCATAATTATTTGGATGGTCTCATCGGAAATCTTGGAATCAGGGTTGATTTAAAGAACAATTTATTAATTTCCGAAGGCTTATATGAAGCGAAAAGTGGTTCTCTGTGGTTGAATTTATAAATTCAATTGATACTACCCAAACTTTTACAGTGTAACAACCAATTAAAACCACTAAAATAAAACCAGATGTCATAGAAATAAACAACTTGTTAATCAAAAATTCAGAAAATTTAGGTGAGAATTATAAAAAATAATTCAAATTGAACATCTAAATCCAGAGCAGCCATTCCATTGGAATTAAAACTCTGTGCAATAAATTTAAACATATCTTCTTTAAAGGAAGCGACAAGCTGACATTCTCTAGCGAAGTCAAACGTCATATAAAAACTTCGGACGATATACCGATTTATAAGAAATCTTACAGGTACCCATATGTACTTAGGGATGAGGTCCAAAAACAGATTTTCAGAATGCTTGATGAAGGTATCATACGTCATTGTTTTTCCCCGTGGTCTTTTCCGATCTGGATTGTGCCTAAAAAATAGATTCTAGTGGCAAAGCAAAATGGCGATTAGTTGTAGATTACCGAAAATTAAACGAGAAAACTATAGACGATGAATACCCTATACGAAACGTCAATAATATCCTTGACAAATTAGGGAAATCGATGTACTGCAGTACTCTCGATTTAGCGTCTGGATTCCACCAAATTCAGGTTAATGAAAAAGATATGCCCAAAACCGCCTTTTCAGTAAACTGTGGCCATTTTGAGTTTTTAAGAATGCCATTTTGTTTAAAGAAACGCACCATCCACATTCCAAAGAGTGATGGATCATGTTTTGCGCGAGTTAAAAGGGAAAGTCTGTTTCGTTTACATGGACGATATAATCGTCTTTTCAACATCGCTCCAAGAACATATTGAAAATTTGAAAAAAGTATTTAGAAAACTTTAAGACGCTAATTTCAAAATACAACTAGCAAAATCGCAAATGGAGTATCCTTTCTCGGACATTTAGTAACACCCGAAGGTGTCAAGCCAAATACCTCGAACCCCAAAACAAATAAAATATTTCTTGTGCCTGTTGGGCTATTATAGGAAATTTATAAGGGATTTCGCTAAGATAACTAAACCTATGACAGAATGTCTCAGATTGTTTTGAAAATTGCAAAACTCTTTTATGCAACGAACCCCTATTGCAAGGCTACGAAATATTTTCGCCCACACCTCTATGAAATTACTTGACTTTTTTCCCTCAAAGAACCAAACTTGAAGTTAGTTCGATGGCGGTTAAACTTGGAAGAGTTTAATTACACCATAGTACATAAAAGCGAGAGGTTGAATTCTAATGCAGACACATTATCTCGTGTCGAAATTCATCTGAACGAAAATTACCATCAGAAAGCTTAGACTTGGTATATATGTATTAACAATAATGTCGATGAACTTAAAACTCTCACTCTGCGCAAGAGAATGTTATATTATGGTATTCCAATATCGGAAAGATCTCTCAATGAGTTTTCGAATCAAGTTATCCTTATAGAAAATCCAAATAGGGAAAAACTTCATGCAACCTTAACTATTCTTTTCAAAAGAAAGTAAAGACACCGAATCGAAAGTAATAACTTTTGTGACGAAAAAGTTATGATGCAAGTTATTCAGAATTTTATAAATACTAACAGAGTGACTGCTATCCTTGCAAATGATAGGACGTTTAAAGTCGTTCAAGAAGTTATTTCAAAATATTTTAACAAATCCCTTATAAAACTTGTTAGAAGTGATACCCTTCTACAAGATGTAACTGAACGTGACGAACAGGAACAGATAATTAGAACATACTATGCAAAATCTAATCACAGAGGAATAATAGAAAGCTTAGAACACATAAAAAGGACATTCTATTTCCCCAATATGAAGAAGGTTATATCAAAAATAATAAAAAATTGTGAAACCTGTCTAAGGTACAAGTACGATCGCCAAGCGGAGCCATTAAAATTTGAGTTAACAGAAACTCCATCAAGACCTTTACAAATTTTGCATAGAAAATCCAAATAGGGAAAAACTTCATGCAACATTAACTATTCTCTTCAAAAGAAAGTAAAGACACCGAATCGAAAGTAATAACTTTTGTGACGAAAAAGTTATGATGCAAGTTTTTCAGAATTTTATAAATACTAAAAGAGTGACTGCTATCCTTGCAAATGATAGAACGTTCAAAGTCGTTCAAGAAGTTATTTCAAAATATTTTAACAGATCCCTTATAAAACTTGTTAGAAGTGATACCCGTCTACAAGATGTAACTGAACGTTACGAACAGGAACAGATAATTAGAACATACTATGCAAAATCTAATCACAGAGGAATAATAGAAAGCTTAGAACACATAAAAAGGACATTCCATTTCCCCAATATGAAAAAGGTTATATCAAAAATAATAAACAATTGTGAAACTTGTCTAAGGAACAAGTATGATCGCCAAGCGGAGCCATTAAAATTTGATTTAACAGAAACTCCATCAAGACCTTCAGAAATTTTGCATATAGATGTCTACTCCATTCACAATGAAAATTTTTTAACTATTATCGACAAGTTTAGTAGATTTTCGAGCGTCTACTTATTATCATCGAGAAATAGCATCAATGCAATAAAATTCCTTAAGCACTTCTTTTCACACCACGGGATTCCTGAGAAATTATTACAGATAATGGAAATGAATTTGTGTCGTCACTTTTTAAGGATTTTATGACTATGTATAACATTCATTTACATATAATATGTGCCAAGAGTTCCTCCGGAAACTCGTCCGTAGAAAGGTTTCATTCCACCCTCACTGAGTTGATTAGAATTATTAAAGCTAGTATTCCTAATAAACCTATTAGCGAAATTGTGGATGAGGCAGTTATAAGTTATAATAGTTCCGTTTGCACGGTAACTAAAATATCTCCTTTTGAATCACCTAATGGCCACACAGTAAAAAAAGACAATTTTCTTCTCAAAAACAACAATGACAAATACAGGACACGACTACTTAAGAGAACACATAAAAACATATAACATATTAAAAGGTATAGTGCAGAATAGAAATATAGCTTACAAAGAAAAAGTAATTGAGAATCGTAACCAGACGCAAAAAATCCCTCCAGTAATCAAAGTTGGCGATAGAATTTTTTAAAAAGATGACAGAAGAAACAAACTGGCACCTAAATTTATAGAACATGAAGTATAAAAAAAAAAACAATAAAATCACGATTCAAACAAATAAAAGAAAAGTACATAAACAAAAAGTTAAAAAGAAACGAAAATTCACTTAAATTTTTCTTACAATACTACATTTTACTTAATTAATACTTTAAGATATGAATTTAATACTAATAGATACTCTATTAAACACTTCAAGTGAATTATTCCTTAAGTTATTATATATTTGTAAAATTTGTCAAAAAAAAAGAATAAAAAATACATACATTTATAAAAAATGTTTTTGTACAAACGCAACGAAACGAGTCTAATACGTGACCTTCACCAATTTCGACAAAACAATAATAGCGTTGACGCGTTTTACGCAAAAATAATAGATATATTCTCAGCATTAATTAATCATATTAAAGTCCATGAGAATGAGTCTAGTGTTAATCAATTAAACAGGTTTTTTACGAGGAAATGTGTCTCAAGACTTTAATATCTGGACTCAGAGAACCACTAGGTTCTACCGTTAGAGGTATGAGGTCATTAAAGCTTACAGACGCTTTGAACTTTTGTATCAAAGAACATAATAGCATTTACTTCCGCTATGCAAATAATGTTGATTATTCGCAACGGAAATTTTCCCAAGTCAGAACAAGTAGAGAAAATAGGCAAGAGTATACTCCCCAGAATTGCAATTTTTTTTTCAGACAGACACTACAATTCTTACAACAATCCATATATTTTTAACAGTTCATACGTGCCAAATTATCACCAACAATTTTCAAATAATCAGCGGTTACCTAGTAATTCTAATTACCTTAACAAACGATACCACAACACTAGTAATTCTCAGTCTCCACAACTTTGCCAACCACCCATAGAAAAACTCTATAGCAATAATAACCAACCAATCCAGACTACGTTATCGCGTCCACAGTAATATTCAAATCGGACAAGATTGTCGCGTCCAGAACCAATGGATGTTGTAAGCGCAAAAACAAACTTAAGTCGCTCTCACGACAATAGTGTCGATCAATTCCCGAATATTTCAACGAATTTTAAGCCTCAAGACCCACAAGCATATTACCAAAATCTAGACTTTCCGAAACTTCAGGAATTAAATATGCAATTTGAAGTAGATGAGAAATTTTCTTACACTTGCCTCAGAAAATCAGTAGGATATATTAATGTGAATAATTATAACACCAATCTTCTACCTTATATTTGAATAGACAGCTTAACTCCTTCAAATCAAAAATCTCTTATAGACAAAACCCAATCAGAGCAAAAACATTGAATATACTGAAAATAGACCCTATAGAAATAAAAACAGTTTCCAATAGCCAAAACATTAATGAAGAAGTTGTATTAAACGGAATTGTCGAGCTAAAAACAATCTCCTTTTTGCGTTTTAATTTCCATAATTATTTGGATGGTCTCATCGGAAATCTTGGAATCAGGGTTGATTTAAAGAACAATTTATTAATTTCCGAAGGCTTATATGAGGCGAAAAGTGGTTCTCTGTGGTTGAATTTATAAATTCAATTGATATTACCCAAACTTTTACAGTGTAACAACCAATTAAAACCACTAAAATAAAACCAGATGTCATAGAAATAAACAACTTGTTAATCAAAAATTCAGAAAATTTAGGTGAGAATTATAAAAAATAATTCAAATTGAACATCTAAATCCAGAGCAGCCATTCCATTGGAATTAAAACTCTGTGCAATAAATTTAAACATATCTTCTTTAAAGGAAGCGACAAGCTGACATTCTCTAGCGAAGTCAAACGTCATATACAAACTTCGGACGATATACCGATTTATAAGAAATCTTACAGGTACCCATATGTACTTAGGGATGAGGTCCAAAAACAGATTTTCAGAATGCTTGATGAAGGTATCATACGTCATTGTTTTTCCCCGTGGTCTTTTCCGATCTGGATTGTGCCTAAAAAATAGATTCTAGTGGCAAAGCAAAATGGCGATTAGTTGTAGATTACCGAAAATTAAACGAGAAAACTATAGACGATGAATACCCTATACGAAACGTCAATAATATCCTTGACAAATTAGGGAAATCGATGTACTGCAGTACTCTCGATTTAGCGTCTGGATTCCACTAAATTCAGGTTAATGAAAAAGATATGCCCAAAACCGCCTTTTCAGTAAACTGTGGCCATTTTGAGTTTTTAAGAATGCCATTTTGTTTAAAGAAACGCACCATCCACATTCCAAAGAGTGATGGATCATGTTTTGCGCGAGTTAAAAGGGAAAGTCTGTTTCGTTTACATGGACGATATAATCGTTTTTTCAACATCGCTCCAAGAACATATTGAAAATTTGAAAAAAGTATTTAGAAAACTTTAAGACGCTAATTTCAAAATACAACTAGCAAAATCGCAAATGGAGTATCCTTTCTCGGACATTTAGTAACACCCGAAGGTGTCAAGCCAAATACCTCGAACCCCAAAACAAATAAAATATTTCTTGTGCCTGTTGGGCTATTATAGGAAATTTATAAGGGATTTCGCTAAGATAACTAAACCTATGACAGAATGTCTCAGATTGTTTTGAAAATTGCAAAACTCTTTTATGCAACGAACCCCTATTGCAAGGCTACGAAATATTTTCGCCCACACCTCTATGAAATTACTTGACTTTTTTCCCTCAAAGAACCAAACTTGAAGTTAGTTCGATGGCGGTTAAACTTGGAAGAGTTTAATTACACCATAGTACATAAAAGCGAGAGGTTGAATTCTAATGCAGACGCATTATCTCGTGTCGAAATTCATCTGAACGAAAATTACCATCAGAAAGCTTAGACTTGGTATATATGTATTAACAATAATGTCGATGAACTTAAAACTCTCACTCTGCGCAAGAGAATGTTATATTATGGTTTTCCAATATCGGAAAGATCTCTCAATGAGTTTTCGAATCAAGTTATCCTTATAGAAAATCCAAATAGGGAAAAACTTCATGCAACCTTAACTTTTCTCTTCAAAAGAAAGTAAAGACACCGAATCGAAAGTAATAACTTTTGTGACGAAAAAGTTATGATGCAAGTTTTTCAGAATTTTATAAATACTAACAGAATGACTGCTATCCTTGCAAATGATAGGACGTTTAAAGTCGTTCAAGAAGTTATTTCAAAATATTTTAACAAATCCCTTATAAAACTTGTTAGAAGTGATACCCTTCTACAAGATGTAACTGAACGTGACGAACAGGAACAGATAATTAGAACATACTATGCAAAATCTAATCACAGAGGAATAATAGAAAGCTTAGAACACATAAAAAGGACATTCTATTTCCCCAATATGAAGAAGGTTATATCAAAAATAATAAAAATTGTGAAACCTGTCTAAGGTACAAGTACGATCGCCAAGCGGAGCCATTAAAATTTGAGTTAACAGAAACTCCATCAAGACCTTTACAAATTTTGCATAGAAAATCCAAATAGGGAAAAACTTCATGCAACATTAACTATTCTCTTCAAAAGAAAGTAAAGACACCGAATCGAAAGTAATAACTTTTGTGACGAAAAAGTTATGATGCAAGTTTTTCAGAATTTTATAAATACTAGAAGAGTGACTGCTATCCTTGCAAATGATAGAACGTTCAAAGTCGTTCAAGAAGTTATTTCAAAATATTTTAACAGATCCCTTATAAAACTTGTTAGAAGTGATACCCGTCTACAAGATGTAACTGAAAGTTACGAAAAGGAACAGATAATTAGAACATACTATGCAAAATTTAATCAGAGAGGAATAATAGAAAGCTTAGAACACATAAAAAGGACATTCCATTTCCCCAATATGAAAAAGGTTATATCAAAAATAATAAACAATTTTGAAACTTGTCTAAGGAACAAGTATGATCGCCAAGCGGAGCCATTAAAATTTGAGTTAACAGAAACTCCATCAAGACCTTCAGAAATTTTGCATATAGATGTCTACTCCATTCACAATGAAAATTTTTTAACTATTATCGACAAGTTTAGTAGATTTTCGAGCGTCTACTTATTATCATCGAGAAATAGCATCAATGCAATAAAATCCCTTAAGCACTTCTTTTCACACCACGGGATTCCTGAGAAATTATTACAGATAATGGAAATGAATTTGTGTCGTCACTTTTTAAGGATTTTATGACTATGTATAACATTCATTTACATATAATATGTGCCAAGAGTTCCTCCGGAAACTCGTCCGTAGAAAGGTTTCATTCCACCCTCACTGAGTTGATTAGAATTATTAAAGCTAGTATTCCTAATAAACCTATTAGCGAAATTGTGGATGAGGCAGTTATAAGTTATAATAGTTCCGTTTGCTCGGTAACTAAAATAACTCCTTTTGAATCACCTAATGGCCACACAGTAAAAAAAGACAATTTTCTTCTCAAAAACAACAATGACAAATACAGGACACGACTACTTAAGAGAACACATAAAAACATATAACATATTAAAAGGTATAGTGCATAATAGAAATATAGCTTACAAAGAAAAAGTAATTGAGAATCGTAACCAGACGCAAAAAATCCCTCCAGTAATCAAAGTTGGCGATAGAATTTTTTAAAAAGATGACAGAAGAAACAAACTGGCACCTAAATTTATAGAACATGAAGTATAAAAAAAAAACAATAAAATCACGATTCAAACAAATAAAAGAAAAGTACATAAACAAAAAGTTAAAAAGAAACGAAAATTCACTTAAATTTTTCTTACAATACTACATTTTACTTAATTAATACTTTAAGATATGAATTTAATACTAATAGATACTCTATTAAACACTTCAAGTGAATTATTCCTTAAGTTATTATATATTTGTAAAATTTGTCAAAAAAAAGAATAAAAAATACATACATTTATAAAAAATGTTTTTGTACAAACGCAACGAAACGAGTCTAATACGTGACAAAACAATAATAGCGTTGACGCGTTTTACGCAAAAATAATAGATATATTCTCAGCATTAATTAATCATATTAAAGTCCATGAGAATGAGTCTAGTGTTAATCAATTAAACAGGTTTTTTACGAGGAAATGTGTCTCAAGACTTTAATATCTGGACTCAGAGAACCACTAGGTTCTACCGTTAGAGGTATGAGGTCATTAAAGCTTACAGACGCTTTGAACTTTTGTATCAAAGAACATAATAGCATTTACTTCCGCTATGCAAATAATGTTGATTATTCGCAACGGAAATTTTCCCAAGTCAGAACAAGTAGAGAAAATAGGCAAGAGTATACTCCCCAGAATTGCAATTTTTTTTCAGACAGACACTACAATTTTTACAACAATCCATATATTTTTAACAGTTCATACGTGCCAAATTATCACCAACAATTTTCAAATAATCAGCGGTTACCTAGTAATTCTAATTACCTTAACAAACGATACCACAACACTAGTAATTCTCAGTCTCCACAACTTTGCCAACCACCCATAGAAAAACTCTATAGCAATAATAACCAACCAATCCAGACTACGTTATCGCGTCCACAGTAATATTCAAATCGGACAAGATTGTCGCGTCCAGAACCAATGGATGTTGTAAGCGCAAAAACAAACTTAAGTCGCTCTCACGACAATAGTGTCGATCAATTCCCGAATATTTCAACGAATTTTAAGCCTCAAGACCCACAAGCATATTACCAAAATCTAGACTTTCCGAAACTTCAGGAATTAAATATGCAATTTGAAGTAGATGAGAAATTTTCTTACACTTGCCTCAGAAAATCAGTAGGATATATTAATGTGAATAATTATAACACCAATCTTCTACCTTATATTTGAATAGACAGCTTAACTCCTTCAAATCAAAAATCTCTTATAGACAAAACCCAATCAGAGCAAAAACATTGAATATACTGAAAATAGACCCTATAGAAATAAAAACAGTTTCCAATAGCCAAAACATTAATGAAGAAGTTGTATTAAACGGAATTGTCGAGCTAAAAACAATCTCCTTTTTGCGTTTTAATTTCCATAATTATTTGGATGGTCTCATCGGAAATCTTGGAATCAGGGTTGATTTAAAGAACAATTTATTAATTTCCGAAGGCTTATATGAAGCGAAAAGTGGTTCTCTGTGGTTGAATTTATAAATTCAATTGATACTACCCAAACTTTTACAGTGTAACAACCAATTAAAACCACTAAAATAAAACCAGATGTCATAGAAATAAACAACTTGTTAATCAAAAATTCAGAAAATTTAGGTGAGAATTATAAAAAATAATTCAAATTGAACATCTAAATCCAGAGCAGCCATTCCATTGGAATTAAAACTCTGTGCAATAAATTTAAACATATCTTCTTTAAAGGAAGCGACAAGCTGACATTCTCTAGCGAAGTCAAACGTCATATAAAAACTTCGGACGATATACCGATTTATAAGAAATCTTACAGGTACCCATATGTACTTAGGGATGAGGTCCAAAAACAGATTTTCAGAATGCTTGATGAAGGTATCATACGTCATTGTTTTTCCCCGTGGTCTTTTCCGATCTGGATTGTGCCTAAAAAATAGATTCTAGTGGCAAAGCAAAATGGCGATTAGTTGTAGATTACCGAAAATTAAACGAGAAAACTATAGACGATGAATACCCTATACGAAACGTCAATAATATCCTTGACAAATTAGGGAAATCGATGTACTGCAGTACTCTCGATTTAGCGTCTGGATTCCACCAAATTCAGGTTAATGAAAAAGATATGCCCAAAACCGCCTTTTCAGTAAACTGTGGCCATTTTGAGTTTTTAAGAATGCCATTTTGTTTAAAGAAACGCACCATCCACATTCCAAAGAGTGATGGATCATGTTTTGCGCGAGTTAAAAGGGAAAGTCTGTTTCGTTATGGACGATATAATCGTCTTTTCAACATCGCTCCAAGAACATATTGAAAATTTGAAAAAAGTATTTAGAAAACTTTAAGACGCTAATTTCAAAATACAACTAGCAAAATCGCAAATGGAGTATCCTTTCTCGGACATTTAGTAACACCCGAAGGTGTCAAGCCAAATACCTCGAACCCCAAAACAAATAAAATATTTCTTGTGCCTGTTGGGCTATTATAGGAAATTTATAAGGGATTTCGCTAAGATAACTAAACCTATGACAGAATGTCTCAGATTGTTTTGAAAATTGCAAAACTCTTTTATGCAACGAACCCCTATTGCAAGGCTACGAAATATTTTCGCCCACACCTCTATGAAATTACTTGACTTTTTTCCCTCAAAGAACCAAACTTGAAGTTAGTTCGATGGCGGTTAAACTTGGAAGAGTTTAATTACACCATAGTACATAAAAGCGAGAGGTTGAATTCTAATGCAGACGCATTATCTCGTGTCGAAATTCATCTGAACGAAAATTACCATCAGAAAGCTTAGACTTGGTATATATGTATTAACAATAATGTCGATGAACTTAAAACTCTCACTCTGCGCAAGAGAATGTTATATTATGGTATTCCAATATCGGAAAGATCTCTCAATGAGTTTTCGAATCAAGTTATCCTTATAGAAAATCCAAATAGGGAAAAACTTCATGCAACCTTAACTTTTCTCTTCAAAAGAAAGTAAAGACACCGAATCGAAAGTAATAACTTTTGTGACGAAAAAGTTATGATGCAAGTTATTCAGAATTTTATAAATACTAACAGAGTGACTGCTATCCTTGCAAATGATAGGACGTTTAAAGTCGTTCAAGAAGTTATTTCAAAATATTTTAACAAATCCCTTATAAAACTTGTTAGAAGTGATACCCTTCTACAAGATGTAACTGAACGTGACGAACAGGAACAGATAATTAGAACATACTATGCAAAATCTAATCACAGAGGAATAATAGAAAGCTTAGAACACATAAAAAGGACATTCTATTTCCCCAATATGAAGAAGGTTATATCAAAAATAATAAAAAATTGTGAAACCTGTCTAAGGTACAAGTACGATCGCCAAGCGGAGCCATTAAAATTTGAGTTAACAGAAACTCCATCAAGACCTTTACAAATTTTGCATAGAAAATCCAAATAGGGAAAAACTTCATGCAACATTAACTATTCTCTTCAAAAGAAAATAAAGACACCGAATCGAAAGTAATAACTTTTGTGACGAAAAAGTTATGATGCAAGTTTTTCAGAATTTTATAAATACTAAAAGAGTGACTGCTATCCTTGCAAATGATAGAACGTTCAAAGTCGTTCAAGAAGTTATTTCAAAATATTTTAACAGATCCCTTATAAAACTTGTTAGAAGTGATACCCGTCTACAAGATGTAACTGAACGTTACGAACAGGAACAGATAATTAGAACATACTATGCAAAATCTAATCACAGAGGAATAATAGAAAGCTTAGAACACATAAAAAGGACATTCCATTTCCCCAATATGAAAAAGGTTATATCAAAAATAATAAACAATTGTGAAACTTGTCTAAGGAACAAGTATGATCGCCAAGCGGAGCCATTAAAATTTGAGTTAACAGAAACTCCATCAAGACCTTCAGAAATTTTGCATATAGATGTCTACTCCATTCACAATGAAAATTTTTTAACTATTATCGACAAGTTTAGTAGATTTTCGAGCGTCTACTTATTATCATCGAGAAATAGCATCAATGCAATAAAATCCCTTAAGCACTTCTTTTCACACCACGGGATTCCTGAGAAATTATTACAGATAATGGAAATGAATTTGTGTCGTCACTTTTTAAGGATTTTATGACTATGTATAACATTCATTTACATATAATATGTGCCAAGAGTTCCTCCGGAAACTCGTCCGTAGAAAGGTTTCATTCCACCCTCACTGAGTTGATTAGAATTATTAAAGCTAGTATTCCTAATAAACCTATTAGCGAAATTGTGGATGAGGCAGTTATAAGTTATAATAGTTCCGTTTGCTCGGTAACTAAAATATCTCCTTTTGAATCACCTAATGGCCACACAGTAAAAAAAGACAATTTTCTTCTCAAAAACAACAATGACAAATACAGGACACGACTACTTAAGAGAACACATAAAAACATATAACATATTAAAAGGTATAGTGCAGAATAGAAATATAGCTTACAAAGAAAAAGTAATTGAGAATCGTAACCAGACGCAAAAAATCCCTCCAGTAATCAAAGTTGGCGATAGAATTTTTTAAAAAGATGACAGAAGAAACAAACTGGCACCTAAATTTATAGAACATGAAGTATAAAAAAAAAAACAATAAAATCACGATTCAAACAAATAAAAGAAAAGTACATAAACAAAAAGTTAAAAAGAAACGAAAATTCACTTAAATTTTTCTTACAATACTACATTTTACTTAATTAATACTTTAAGATATGAATTTAATACTAATAGATACTCTATTAAACACTTCAAGTGAATTATTCCTTAAGTTATTATATATTTGTAAAATTTGTCAAAAAAAAAGAATAAAAAATACATACATTTATAAAAAATGTTTTTGTACAAACGCAACGAAACGAGTCTAATACGTGACCTTCACCAATTTCGACAAAACAATAATAGCGTTGACGCGTTTTACGCAAAAATAATAGATATATTCTCAGCATTAATTAATCATATTAAAGTCCATGAGAATGAGTCTAGTGTTAATCAATTAAACAGGTATTTTACGAGGAAATGTGTCTCAAGACTTTAATATCTGGACTCAGAGAACCACTAGGTTCTACCGTTAGAGGTATGAGGTCATTAAAGCTTACAGACGCTTTGAACTTTTGTATCAAAGAACATAATAGCATTTACTTCCGCTATGCAAATAATGTTGATTATTCGCAACGAAAATTTTCCCAAGTCAGAACAAGTAGAGAAAATAGGCAAGAGTATACTCCCCAGAATTGCAATTTTTTTTCAGACAGACACTACAATTCTTACAACAATCCATATATTTTTAACAGTTCATACGTGCCAAATTATCACCAACAATTTTCAAATAATCAGCGGTTACCTAGTAATTCTAATTACCTTAACAAACGATACCACAACACTAGTAATTCTCAGTCTCCACAACTTTGCCAACCACCCATAGAAAAACTCTATAGCAATAATAACCAACCAATCCAGACTACGTTATCGCGTCCACAGTAATATTCAAATCGGACAAGATTGTCGCGTCCAGAACCAATGGATGTTGTAAGCGCAAAAACAAACTTAAGTCGCTCTCACGACAATAGTGTCGATCAATTCCCGAATATTTCAACGAATTTTAAGCCTCAAGACCCACAAGCATATTACCAAAATCTAGACTTTCCGAAACTTCAGGAATTAAATATGCAATTTGAAGTAGATGAGAAATTTTCTTACACTTGCCTCAGAAAATCAGTAGGATATATTAATGTGAATAATTATAACACCAATCTTCTACCTTATATTTGAATAGACAGCTTAACTCCTTCAAATCAAAAATCTCTTATAGACAAAACCCAATCAGAGCAAAAACATTGAATATACTGAAAATAGACCCTATAGAAATAAAAACAGTTTCCAATAGCCAAAACATTAATGAAGAAGTTGTATTAAACGGAATTGTCGAGCTAAAAACAATCTCCTTTTTGCGTTTTAATTTCCATAATTATTTGGATGGTCTCATCGGAAATCTTGGAATCAGGGTTGATTTAAAGAACAATTTATTAATTTCCGAAGGCTTATATGAGGCGAAAAGTGGTTCTCTGTGGTTGAATTTATAAATTCAATTGATATTACCCAAACTTTTACAGTGTAACAACCAATTAAAACCACTAAAATAAAACCAGATGTCATAGAAATAAACAACTTGTTAATCAAAAATTCAGAAAATTTAGGTGAGAATTATAAAAAATAATTCAAATTGAACATCTAAATCCAGAGCAGCCATTCCATTGGAATTAAAACTCTGTGCAATAAATTTAAACATATCTTCTTTAAAGGAAGCGACAAGCTGACATTCTCTAGCGAAGTCAAACGTCATATAAAAACTTCGGACGATATACCGATTTATAAGAAATCTTACAGGTACCCATATGTACTTAGGGATGAGGTCCAAAAACAGATTTTCAGAATGCTTGATGAAGGTATCATACGTCATTGTTTTTCCCCGTGGTCTTTTCCGATCTGGATTGTGCCTAAAAAATAGATTCTAGTGGCAAAGCAAAATGGCGATTAGTTGTAGATTACCGAAAATTAAACGAGAAAACTATAGACGATGAATACCCTATACGAAACGTCAATAATATCCTTGACAAATTAGGGAAATCGATGTACTGCAGTACTCTCGATTTAGCGTCTGGATTCCACCAAATTCAGGTTAATGAAAAAGATATGCCCAAAACCGCCTTTTCAGTAAACTGTGGCCATTTTGAGTTTTTAAGAATGCCATTTTGTTTAAAGAAACGCACCATCCACATTCCAAAGAGTGATGGATCATGTTTTGCGCGAGTTAAAAGGGAAAGTCTGTTTCGTTTACATGGACGATATAATCGTCTTTTCAACATCGCTCCAAGAACATATTGAAAATTTGAAAAAAGTATTTAGAAAACTTTAAGACGCTAATTTCAAAATACAACTAGCAAAATCGCAAATGGAGTATCCTTTCTCGGACATTTAGTAACACCCGAAGGTGTCAAGCCAAATACCTCGAACCCCAAAACAAATAAAATATTTCTTGTGCCTGTTGGGCTATTATAGGAAATTTATAAGGGATTTCGCTAAGATAACTAAACCTATGACAGAATGTCTCAGATTGTTTTGAAAATTGCAACACTCTTTTATGCAACGAACCCCTATTGCAAGGCTACGAAATATTTTCGCCCACACCTCTATGAAATTACTTGACTTTTTTCCCTCAAAGAACCAAACTTGAAGTTAGTTCGATGGCGGTTAAACTTGGAAGAGTTTAATTACACCATAGTACATAAAAGCGAGAGGTTGAATTCTAATGCAGACGCATTATCTCGTGTCGAAATTCATCTGAACGAAAATTACCATCAGAAAGCTTAGACTTGGTATATATGTATTAACAATAATGTCGATGAACTTAAAACTCTCACTCTGCGCAAGAGAATGTTATATTATGGTTTTCCAATATCGGAAAGATCTCTCAATGAGTTTTCGAATCAAGTTATCCTTATAGAAAATCCAAATAGGGAAAAACTTCATGCAACCTTAACTTTTCTCTTCAAAAGAAAGTAAAGACACCGAATCGAAAGTAATAACTTTTGTGACGAAAAAGTTATGATGCAAGTTTTTCAGAATTTTATAAATACTAACAGAGTGACTGCTATCCTTGCAAATGATAGGACGTTTAAAGTCGTTCAAGAAGTTATTTCAAAATATTTTAACAAATCCCTTATAAAACTTGTTAGAAGTGATACCCTTCTACAAGATGTAACTGAACGTGACGAACAGGAACAGATAATTAGAACATACTATGCAAAATCTAATCACAGAGGAATAATAGAAAGCTTAGAACACATAAAAAGAACATTCTATTTCCCCAATATGAAGAAGGTTATATCAAAAATAATAAAAATTGTGAAACCTGTCTAAGGTACAAGTACGATCGCCAAGCGGAGCCATTAAAATTTGAGTTAACAGAAACTCCATCAAGACCTTTACAAATTTTGCATAGAAAATCCAAATAGGGAAAAACTTCATGCAACATTAACTATTCTCTTCAAAAGAAAGTAAAGACACCGAATCGAAAGTAATAACTTTTGTGACGAAAAAGTTATGATGCAAGTTTTTCAGAATTTTATAAATACTAGAAGAGTGACTGCTATCCTTGCAAATGATAGAACGTTCAAAGTCGTTCAAGAAGTTATTTCAAAATATTTTAACAGATCCCTTATAAAACTTGTTAGAAGTGATACCCGTCTACAAGATGTAACTGAACGTTACGAAAAGGAACAGATAATTAGAACATACTATGCAAAATTTAATCAGAGAGGAATAATAGAAAGCTTAGAACACATAAAAAGGACATTCCATTTCCCCAATATGAAAAAGGTTATATCAAAAATAATAAACAATTTTGAAACTTGTCTAAGGAACAAGTATGATCGCCAAGCGGAGCCATTAAAATTTGAGTTAACAGAAACTCCATCAAGACCTTCAGAAATTTTGCATATAGATGTCTACTCCATTCACAATGAAAATTTTTTAACTATTATCGACAAGTTTAGTAGATTTTCGAGCGTCTACTTATTATCATCGAGAAATAGCATCAATGCAATAAAATCCCTTAAGCACTTCTTTTCACACCACGGGATTCCTGAGAAATTATTACAGATAATGGAAATGAATTTGTGTCGTCACTTTTTAAGGATTTTATGACTATGTATAACATTCATTTACATATAATATGTGCCAAGAGTTCCTCCGGAAACTCGTCCGTAGAAAGGTTTCATTCCACCCTCACTGAGTTGATTAGAATTATTAAAGCTAGTATTCCTAATAAACCTATTAGCGAAATTGTGGATGAGGCAGTTATAAGTTATAATAGTTCCGTTTGCTCGGTAACTAAAATAACTCCTTTTGAATCACCTAATGGCCACACAGTAAAAAAAGACAATTTTCTTCTCAAAAACAACAATGACAAATACAGGACACGACTACTTAAGAGAACACATAAAAACATATAACATATTAAAAGGTATAGTGCATAATAGAAATATAGCTTACAAAGAAAAAGTAATTGAGAATCGTAACCAGACGCAAAAAATCCCTCCAGTAATCAAAGTTGGCGATAGAATTTTTTAAAAAGATGACAGAAGTAACAAACTGGCACCTAAATTTATAGAACATGAAGTATAAAAAAAAAACAATAAAATCACGATTCAAACAAATAAAAGAAAAGTACATAAACAAAAAGTTAAAAAGAAACGAAAATTCACTTAAATTTTTCTTACAATACTACATTTTACTTAATTAATACTTTAAGATATGAATTTAATACTAATAGATACTCTATTAAACACTTCAAGTGAATTATTCCTTAAGTTATTATATATTTGTAAAATTTGTCAAAAAAAAGAATAAAAAATACATACATTTATAAAAAATGTTTTTGTACAAACGCAACGAAACGAGTCTAATACGTGACAAAACAATAATAGCGTTGACGCGTTTTACGCAAAAATAATAGATATATTCTCAGCATTAATTAATCATATTAAAGTCCATGAGAATGAGTCTAGTGTTAATCAATTAAACAGGTTTTTTACGAGGAAATGTGTCTCAAGACTTTAATATCTGGACTCAGAGAACCACTAGGTTCTACCGTTAGAGGTATGAGGTCATTAAAGCTTACAGACGCTTTGAACTTTTGTATCAAAGAACATAATAGCATTTACTTCCGCTATGCAAATAATGTTGATTATTCGCAACGGAAATTTTCCCAAGTCAGAACAAGTAGAGAAAATAGGCAAGAGTATACTCCCCAGAATTGCAATTTTTTTTCAGACAGACACTACAATTCTTACAACAATCCATATATTTTTAACAGTTCATACGTGCCAAATTATCACCAACAATTTTCAAATAATCAGCGGTTACCTAGTAATTCTAATTACCTTAACAAACGATACCACAACACTAGTAATTCTCAGTCTCCACAACTTTGCCAACCACCCATAGAAAAACTCTATAGCAATAATAACCAACCAATCCAGACTACGTTATCGCGTCCACAGTAATATTCAAATCGGACAAGATTGTCGCGTCCAGAACCAATGGATGTTGTAAGCGCAAAAACAAACTTAAGTCGCTCTCACGACAATAGTGTCGATCAATTCCCGAATATTTCAACGAATTTTAAGCCTCAAGACCCACAAGCATATTACCAAAATCTAGACTTTCCGAAACTTCAGGAATTAAATATGCAATTTGAAGTAGATGAGAAATTTTCTTACACTTGCCTCAGAAAATCAGTAGGATATATTAATGTGAATAATTATAACACCAATCTTCTACCTTATATTTGAATAGACAGCTTAACTCCTTCAAATCAAAAATCTCTTATAGACAAAACCCAATCAGAGCAAAAACATTGAATATACTGAAAATAGACCCTATAGAAATAAAAACAGTTTCCAATAGCCAAAACATTAATGAAGAAGTTGTATTAAACGGAATTGTCGAGCTAAAAACAATCTCCTTTTTGCGTTTTAATTTCCATAATTATTTGGATGGTCTCATCGGAAATCTTGGAATCAGGGTTGATTTAAAGAACAATTTATTAATTTCCGAAGGCTTATATGAGGCGAAAAGTGGTTCTCTGTGGTTGAATTTATAAATTCAATTGATACTACCCAAACTTTTACAGTGTAACAACCAATTAAAACCACTAAAATAAAACCAGATGTCATAGAAATAAACAACTTGTTAATCAAAAATTCAGAAAATTTAGGTGAGAATTATAAAAAATAATTCAAATTGAACATCTAAATCCAGAGCAGCCATTCCATTGGAATTAAAACTCTGTGCAATAAATTTAAACATATCTTCTTTAAAGGAAGCGACAAGCTGACATTCTCTAGCGAAGTCAAACGTCATATAAAAACTTCGGACGATATACCGATTTATAAGAAATCTTACAGGTACCCATATGTACTTAGGGATGAGGTCCAAAAACAGATTTTCAGAATGCTTGATGAAGGTATCATACGTCATTGTTTTTCCCCGTGGTCTTTTCCGATCTGGATTGTGCCTAAAAAATAGATTCTAGTGGCAAAGCAAAATGGCGATTAGTTGTAGATTACCGAAAATTAAACGAGAAAACTATAGACGATGAATACCCTATACGAAACGTCAATAATATCCTTGACAAATTAGGGAAATCGATGTACTGCAGTACTCTCGATTTAGCGTCTGGATTCCACCAAATTCAGGTTAATGAAAAAGATATGCCCAAAACCGCCTTTTCAGTAAACTGTGGCCATTTTGAGTTTTTAAGAATGCCATTTTGTTTAAAGAAACGCACCATCCACATTCCAAAGAGTGATGGATCATGTTTTGCGCGAGTTAAAAGGGAAAGTCTGTTTCGTTTACATGGACGATATAATCGTCTTTTCAACATCGCTCCAAGAACATATTGAAAATTTGAAAAAAGTATTTAGAAAACTTTAAGACGCTAATTTCAAAATACAACTAGCAAAATCGCAAATGGAGTATCCTTTCTCGGACATTTAGTAACACCCGAAGGTGTCAAGCCAAATACCTCGAACCCCAAAACAAATAAAATATTTCTTGTGCCTGTTGGGCTATTATAGGAAATTTATAAGGGATTTCGCTAAGATAACTAAACCTATGACAGAATGTCTCAGATTGTTTTGAAAATTGCAAAACTCTTTTATGCAACGAACCCCTATTGCAAGGCTACGAAATATTTTCGCCCACACCTCTATGAAATTACTTGACTTTTTTCCCTCAAAGAACCAAACTTGAAGTTAGTTCGATGGCGGTTAAACTTGGAAGAGTTTAATTACACCATAGTACATAAAAGCGAGAGGTTGAATTCTAATGCAGACGCATTATCTCGTGTCGAAATTCATCTGAACGAAAATTACCATCAGAAAGCTTAGACTTGGTATATATGTATTAACAATAATGTCGATGAACTTAAAACTCTCACTCTGCGCAAGAGAATGTTATATTATGGTATTCCAATATCGGAAAGATCTCTCAATGAGTTTTCGAATCAAGTTATCCTTATAGAAAATCCAAATAGGGAAAAACTTCATGCAACATTAACTATTCTCTTCAAAAGAAAGTAAAGACACCGAATCGAAAGTAATAACTTTTGTGACGAAAAAGTTATGATGCAAGTTTTTCAGAATTTTATAAATACTAAAAGAGTGACTGCTATCCTTGCAAATGATAGAACGTTCAAAGTCGTTCAAGAAGTTATTTCAAAATATTTTAACAGATCCCTTATAAAACTTGTTAGAAGTGATACCCTTCTACAAGATGTAACTGAACGTGACGAACAGGAACAGATAATTAGAACATACTATGCAAAATCTAATCACAGAGGAATAATAGAAAGCTTAGAACACATAAAAAGGACATTCCATTTCCCCAATATGAAAAAGGTTATATCAAAAATAATAAACAATTTTGAAACTTGTCTAAGGAACAAGTATGATCGCCAAGCGGAGCCATTAAAATTTGAGTTAACAGAAACTCCATCAAGACCTTCAGAAATTTTGCATATAGATGTCTACTCCATTCACAATGAAAATTTTTTAACTATTATCGACAAGTTTAGTAGATTTTCGAGCGTCTACTTATTATCATCGAGAAATAGCATCAATGCAATAAAATCCCTTAAGCACTTCTTTTCACACCACGGGATTCCTGAGAAATTATTACAGATAATGGAAATGAATTTGTGTCGTCACTTTTTAAGGATTTTATGACTATGTATAACATTCATTTACATATAATATGTGCCAAGAGTTCCTCCGGAAACTCGTCCGTAGAAAGGTTTCATTCCACCCTCACTGAGTTGATTAGAATTATTAAAGCTAGTATTCCTAATAAACCTATTAGCGAAATTGTGGATGAGGCAGTTATAAGTTATAATAGTTCCGTTTGCTCGGTAACTAAAATAACTCCTTTTGAATCACCTAATGGCCACACAGTAAAAAAAGACAATTTTCTTCTCAAAAACAACAATGACAAATACAGGACACGACTACTTAAGAGAACACATAAAAACATATAACATATTAAAAGGTATAGTGCAGAATAGAAATATAGATTACAAAGAAAAAGTAATTGAGAATCGTAACCAGACGCAAAAAATCCCTCCAGTAATCAAAGTTGGCGATAGAATTTTTTAAAAAGATGACAGAAGAAACAAACTGGCACCTAAATTTTTAGAACATGAAGTATAAAAAAAAAAAACAATAAAATCACGATTCAAACAAATAAAAGAAAAGTACATAAACAAAAAGTTAAAAAGAAACGAAAATTCACTTAAATTTTTCTTACAATACTACATTTTACTTAATTAATATTTTAAGATATGAATTTAATACTAATAGATACTCTATTAAACACTTCAAGTGAATTATTCCTTAAGTTATATTTGTAAAATTTGTCAAAAAAAAAAGAATAAAAAATACATACATATATAAAAAATGCTTTTGTACAAACTTCATCCAGAAACTAGTCCCATCCCTTTCCTTCCCTTTCAAAATAACCAATGCAGAAAAAGGGCTCCACCTTAATTTCAACTGCAGAGCTATATGAACCATACACATAACAAACATTTACTTACTTTTATATTACAGTTCTTTATCAAGTGGGTAAACATCAGCGGAAGAACTTTAACAACCGATCATGTTAACGTTCACTCTTTGGAGGGAGGAGTTATATGCTTTACATACACACCATCGCACTCCTTCGACTCTCGAAGAGAACGACACTCACGCATCAAAATCAGCGGTCACCTTCGCTTATCAATCCATAGTACACCAATGCAGAGCACATTGCCGGCAGAGAAGTACAGTCCCTCATCAAAACCTGCTGATACTTTCACTTTATTACTCTCTTCATAATAATTTTGTACCGTATATTGTAGTTTAGAGTTTGGCTTATTGAGCGTATCTATGAAAGCGGTAAAAAATATGTTTTGAGTTCAAGTTTAGTTTGTATGAAAAATGTACAGTCACTTATTTCTTGTCGATAATTCGCGCTTAAGCGCCAACAATGAATTAAAGCAAAAAAGAGGGCGCTGGACTTGATGGAAATGAATTTAAAAATCTACTATCGCTTCGTTAAAATACAGCTAGGGCCATGGGGCAACGTCTGCGATCTCTGATGCCACTGCATAGGATCGAGTTTACAAATATGTAGACCTACTGAGGTAGTAGAAATTCAATTATAGAAATTAAAGAAGATACACTGAAAAATCATATAATCAGGACATATAATCATATAAGAGGACATTTTTCATACTTATCCAACAAAAGCAAGTGCACGCTGTATGTTATGGCAATTTTAACGATGATAATGGCTTCACTGATAAAGACACAAATCACACAGACTCATAATTGGAGCTAAGGTAAACAAAGATATAAAAAAGAGTTATTATGAAAGTATCTAAATAAGTTGTAAGTTAATAAAATTCAATTAAGACGCTGGTGTCCAGTGAAATGTACTGCCCATATCCTTGACGTAAAAAAAAAAAAAAAACAAAAACACCTAGGCAGTATCTCCAGCAAAATAAGAATTAGCATCGGCCCCCAACATTCCAACAAAAATATTATCAGGCACTATCGTCGACTCAAGACTGTCAGAGAAATTGTTGAAAATAGCAAAGGATCGAAAAGTGAAAACTTAACTTGGTTGAGCGCCTTTAAGGCGATGTCACCGAGAACGATCCTTTGGATGTACACAGCTATGATAAAACTAATTATGCCCAGTGCATCGGTAGTCTGGCGGAACAAGCTTTCACGAAAATTTGTCAATGCTGCTAGATTTCCGTAAAACACTTCGCTTTTTTCTAGATACACTGATGTTCTTTACTTTAAGTTCATACCAAGGGCTGCCCTTTCACATACCGTCTGAGGCAATGACACCAAAATATCGATCGCTGCGAAAATATATACGAAATCGTAATTTCCTGCGTCAATTAATGATTTTGGTCAAAATCTCACACAGGAAAAGAATGTTGACAGCTCATCACGGATGGCACTTGAGCCGCGATTTGGGGTCTTTATAGTGTATTTTCACTTATTATTAGGTAAGCTTACCTCGGTTTTCCAATGAATATATACGCAATCTTTTTGACAATGAACTTTTTGAGTAGAATCGTTGGAGGGAGACAAGTATCTGTGTCTGCCGACAGTCAAGCTGCGCTTAAGGGCTTGAGAGAACGCAAGTTGCAAGGGGACTCTTAACGTAGGCGGAAAGCTGAATTAAATGAAATTTGTTTGGGTCCCAGGTCACAGTGGGATCTCCTGAAAGGAGATCGCCAATAGACAAGCTCATAGGACAATTCTTGAGGAATGCCGGCAGAACACACAAGTGCTTCATGAAGTCTCTATCCCTTTGTATTGAAAACTGTAGTTTCTACGATTTTCTTCCATTCTTCTCTAATTCGTTCTTGGCTCCAACAAAATTTGTTCTACATTCGCTTAATATTGTGGAGCTACAATAAATCTCTGGTCTTTGCCAACAAGCGGTGATTCAATAAATTTAAACTTTTGTAATGACATGTGCTATTTTGATTTATACCACCTCATTGAATACTAGAACCATTTTTTATTTACCCACGAGCTTACAAATGTATTTTGTAATGAAGCAGTGAAACTTGACAAGAAAAGCTCCCGTCTGTTGGAGTGCAAGGAGGCAAAGCTCTAGTGGAACAATTTCGAAGTTTCATAAAATTTTCATGGGTCTTATTGTAATTTTATCTTTTTAAAATGATTTATTGGTGGAATAAAAGAAAACAGGTATTGGATATTACAAATCTTTTCTTTCTTCATGAATGAATTGATTCATTTACTTAGGCTTGCTTTAATTTTGATTTTATTATAAACAATTTGTGTTGTTACAATCTATGTAATTTTGATTCTACTCTCTTAACACCAGGTATCACAGGACAACCTTTTCATTTATCAATTAACTACGCAAATACCAAGGAAAACAACTATCTTATGCGAAAGCTTACTTAGCAGCACTTGAGGAGATGTGAGCATTGTACTTCCATTTTGGATGGTTAAATGTTTTTTAAATTTGGGCAAAAGGGGCCGAAGTATTTTTACATCGTTGAGGAAACTGGGAAATGAACCTTGAGTAGCATATCTAGAGTTTCCACTATGCTATGAAAGTACCATCTTCCTTTTGTATCGGACCTACCCTAATTGAAGAGTCCTTTTAAGAGTTATTCCATAGTCTCGTAATTATTTCTAAAGGAAGCTTTCTTGGACTTTCTCAATTCTTTATTGAAGTTGGTTAAAAAGCACTTGTATGGATCCTAATTACAGGTGTATTTGGATTTGTTAAAAACCATGGTGGCCCTATTTAGATAGTAGAGATGAGGGCGTTCTTCAAAAGTACTCTACTTCGTGAGTTTCTTCATGTATCTAGTTTGACCATGTGTGATATTGTATCCTATATTGAGCGTAATGTGCATATGATTCGATAAGGATGCCTCATCTGACATATCTCAATCTCAATCTGACATATCTCAATCGTTTCTATATCTCGGAAGTAGTTCGATAGCCGCTGCAACTACTCCTCTGGTATTAAAACCTGGAATGAGTAGATATTTAATTTTGGAACTAATAAGTAAAGTAGCCCTCGGTCTAAAATCTCCCCGGGCTATCTTATCCTATCTTACCTTTATTGCTTGAATTAGTCCTCGGACGATGTTCTTTCTTGCGCATCGTTAGTTGAAGGTGTAGGAGGCACGAGCATGGTGCAGGTTTCCCTGAAAAACATTTATTGTACTCATCATTGTTTGAAGCTATACGCAAGGTTCCATATGCCGCACGATTTGTTATCGCCTCTCTGCTGTTTAGGAACCTCGCCAAACAAGTGGCCCTTTAGGTTGACACTCGCAGGACGAGCTGCATTTTTTGCCGCTTGAATTTTGGAAGAAGTGGGTGGACGTGACTCAAGACTCGCCAGGCTCTGGTGTTTATATCGGAGTTCTGTACATAAAAGGACGCTAGAACTTTCTCGCAAGCTAGTCTGATCCTTTGCAGAAAGAACCTTTCTGTGATGTGTGGTTTCAGAAATGAATTCTTCTCTATTAAAATCACATTCAGATCGCATTTGCGGTATCTGTAGCATTTCCTGTTCGAACATTTAGCCTCTGTGTTAATGTTTTTTGTTTTGGCCGTGGAAATCTCTAAAACACGTTTCTTAGCACGTTTCTTGTTTGAATATTTCTTTGAACCTTCTCTTCTCCATATGGCTTAGTTTAATGTAGTCGGTTGAATTTTGTGACATGTTCACATAACTCAATAGCATACAAATTGTGTCTTCACATAGTGTCGTAGTCTGAGTCACTCAGACTTCCTCGCTTCTCATTTCAGTGTTAGAGTTAACAGCAGATGGCCGACCGACAGTTTCTGCTGCAGGAAGCCTAGTTGCGTCCCTTGAAGTTGATGCTTTTAAAGAGATATCAGTCTCTAAAGTTAAATCTCTGTTGGATCAATATTAATTCCCACGAGTAATTGAGATATGAAGGTTACCTAACAGCAGAGCCCATTTTTCTGAGAGGAAGGCTGGGGATTTAAGTCTTTTATCCGAAGTTCGTAAACTAGGGGCCAAGCACCCTCAAAGTCATGCACCCATCGGCGCTTAGAAGTTAGAGTTTTTTTTTTTTTTAAAGAGGTTAGCTCCTCTTCGTTAGGACAGGTGCACGGAGAGAGATCCTTCAATATTATTAGCTTGTGAGTGCACCGACCATACACAGTCTTCAATATGAGAAGGAATTTATTAGGCGTGAAATAACCACCCCTGACCGGTGGTCGCCACATAGAGGCAATAAGTTTCCTTGTGTCAGTTTCTCTTAGGGGTTGTCATACGACTTTACCCCAAAAGTCCGCATTTGATCACCAAAAAAATTCGTTATTGAGGGCATAACTAATTAGGGAACCAACAACTGGGTGTTTTCAAGAAAATTCACTATTGTTAAACCATTTAAGACATTTACCAATTTAAAATTTGAATACAATGACCAAAAAAAGGTCAAGTGTTACAAGCACCTCGCTACCCTTTCTAGATATAATTGAAGATAGTGCGTTGAAACTAATAAGTGATCGCAACCTGTTATAATTGACAAACCCGAACACCGACGAAATGCTTCCTACCTTATATTGTTACATCGCTATTTTCAACACTGGTGTTCCTCTGAAAATGCCAATAGCATTCTGTCCCTTCAAATCTTCACCAGTAACAACCGTCTCGCTATAACTTTTTCCTCCCTAACTTTCCTTGGCCCGCGCGGAGTACTCTCAATAGAAAAAAAAAAAAAAAAAAAAAAAAAAAAAAAAAAAAAAAAAAAATACAATCTTAAGAACTCACATATTGCATTTCCCTTCAGTAGAAGCAACTATTGTGCATGTACACAATAGAGTCTCCTTAGTTTTTTGGAATAAAGACTTACTACGCAATTGCCTTCTTGGCCTAAAAAGCATTGGTTGGTAAAAGTAACTCTTCGTTTTATTTCTGCTGATGCGTTGATGGGAGAATTAATAGCAGACCCAGGGTAGACAAAGTCCTTTTCTACCTTGACGTTCTGTCCAAATCGTCGATATTTTGTGTCCCTTCATGTTGACACTTGGTTTAAACCCATTTCGGCAGCTTCCGTTCCAATACTAGCAAACGCACCAGTGACAGTCCGCAGTCTTGAGAAAGATTGTTCTTCCAGTCGAGAAGTCACTTGATAGCGCTTCACCTGGTCTCAGTTAAGTCGTTACCGAATTTGACGCAAAAGCAAACGTTCTCAATCGTCATTCTGCACAGACGGACGAAATTGACAGAGATGCCAAAATTAGACATGGCTTTATACAGCTCTTCTCAATCAGTCCTGTCATATGGGGCCTTTAAATCGATTAAAACATGGTGAAAATTGATTTGGACTTCTTGAGGATCTGCCGGAGTTTAGAATTTGGTCGATTGTGGACTTTCCTGATCTATGGTAAAACTGCAATGAAAAGGATGAATCAGGTTGTGGAAGAAAGGTTTCACACGTTTACATAATATGGCAGATAAGATCTTGTACCTGATGTTGAGAAGACTTATACCTCTATAGTTGGCGCAGTTGAAGGGGTCACCTTTTTTGTGAATCGGGTAAATGGGTCTGAGATTCCATTCATCTTCTGACCATATCTAAGAAGTAAGTTGGTGCATGCTCTGCCCAAAATCATTTCCAGTAGCTATGAATACGCCAGGTCCAGCTGATTTGTTGTATTTTGGATTAGATATTGTATTTGTATTTTTTTTATTCTTGAATCTCAATCTTAATTATACATAAGAGTAATGCTTATATCATATTTAACAACGCTTAAAGTAGTAATAAGTCAGTGATATGTTATCCTTACTTCGTTCTAGTCAAGTGAACGGAAACTTTGGTTATCATGGTCTAAGTAGAATGGACTATTCTGCCTGACGGCGGAATGCTGGACTTCTTTGCCTTTATATATCTGCAGAAAATTTTTTTTCATATTCTTAGCACTAACTGTGCCTCCACTACAAGATTTCCTTCTACATTTACAGGCTGCGGGCCTTATTGCCTTGACGCGTTCTACTTACAATATCTTTGGTGCTGATGTTCCTTCCGTCTTTTCTGCTCGTAGAGTTCACGAGCAGCTCTCGTTCTTCGTTGCACCGCCGCTTTGTAGGCTTCTTGTGTAGCTGCATGATACATGATATGTATAATGTATCTTAAAAATCCAGATAGGTCAAAGGTTCCTCAAAGGTTTTAATTCCCATCTTTCGGTGGGATTTTCGGAAAATTAATGCAAGTAAAAATGAAGATGTCTGGGCATTGATTCCCAATTTCACAGTATATGCACAAGCAACTGCAAAATATTTGTCTTCAGCAACAAAACTGAAGAAATGTAAACCTTTTTCTTAAGACAAAAATTCGAAACCTGTGTCCTTTGCCTTCTGGCTCTTTTGATGCAAAATATCTTTATTTTCCCTTAATCGTGTAGGTGTTAAATTTACAAATTCAATATACATATGTATGTACATATTTCTCTCTCGTCGTTTGTTTGTATAAAGCTGTGTGTCAGTGAGGACGAGGAGGAAAAAAACTCACCAAGTGGTAGTCAATTTGATTTCATTCAAGTTGATTCTGTTGACACACATGCTTCAAGTATTTATTTGGGTATCCAGCATTTAAATCGATTTTCGTCCGATGGGTAAAATAGTAGCAGCAAGGACTACCGATCTGAGTGTTGGAGTTAAATTCTAACCAGCATATATCCGCATATCTGAAACGCACATACATGTACTCGCATATGTAGATAAATTTTCGAAAAGTTTAAATAAGGACATTTTACTAACGAGGAAAAATAAATAAATACTCTTAGATTGCACAAGTTGCGCACTACAAAGAAAGATTTATAAGAACAACGGTGGGGCGTTGCTGTTCGCTACTTGCTTTTAATCGTGTTTTAAGGTTTGCGAACTGTAAGATTTTTTCGTTCTCTGTCTGGATGTTCGATCTGAAAGATACATAACAGTTGATGAGGCTTTTGTTTATTGAGAAGGTTTGAAGGTAGCTCATAATAATCATATTTATCTTTGCAGAATATATGTTACTTAATACATGGGCTCCGTGCCGTTTCTAAGAGATAGCACCACTTGAATTAAATCCATACTATTTTTAGTTAGTACCAACCTTCAAAAAATACGTGTATAAATTTGACAGCTGTCGGACGAGATATAGCGTTGTGAGTGAAGCAACTTTTGTTATTGTGAAAAAAAATTCAAAGCAATTTCGTCTGTTGATTTATCATTGCTTTTCGATGGGAAAAAATGCAGCCGATGCAAAGAAATGGCTTGATAAGTTTTACCCGGCCTCTGCACAAGCCGAACGAATCATTCGCAAGTGGATTGAAAAATTTAAAAGTGGTCATACAAGCACCGAAGGTGATGCACGCAGTGGACGTCCAAAAGAGGCTTTTTCAGATGAAAACATCAAAAAAGTCCACAAAATGATTACGAATGACCGTAAAGTGAAGTTGATTGAGATAGCTGAGGCTCTGAAGATATCTAAAGAGCGTGTTGGATATATCATACATGAATATCTGGACATACGAAAGCTCTGTTCAAAGTGGGTGCCGCGTTTGCTCACAGTCGACCAAAAACAACAACTTGTTGATGATTCAGAGGAGTGTTTAAACCTGTTCAACAGAAATAAAGCCGGATTTTTGCGCCGGTATGTGACAATGGATGAAACTTGGCTTTATCACTTCACATCAGAGTCAAGTTGGCAGTCAGCTGAGTGGCGAGCAGGCGACGAACCTCGTCCAAAACGACCAAAAACTCAACAGTCGGCTGGCAAGGTTATGGCATCCGTATTTTAGGATACACATGGAATAATTTTCATCGACTATCTCCAAAAGGGGCAGACTATCAACAGCGACTATAACATTGCGTTGTTGGAGCGTTTGAAGGACGAAATCGCAGAAAAACGACAGCATTTGAAGAAAAAGAAAGTGCTGTTTCATCAAGACAATGCACCGTGTCACAAGTCGATGAAAACGATGGCCCCCCGCGACTATTTCCTCTTCGCAGACCCTCACATCGAAGAATGCTCGCAGGAAAGAAATTTAAGAGCGATGAAAAAGTAATCGCCGAAACAAAGGCCTATTTTGAGGCTGGTATCGAAAGATTGAAAAATCGTTTCAATCAGTGTATCGCCCTCGAAGGCGACTATATTGATAAATAAAGTTGAATTTTGCAAAAATTTTGTGTTTTACTATAAAACGGCACTGACCTTTCAGCCCATGTGTTACTTATTTACTTATTTAGGTGGCGCTTCAGTTTGGAGTGAGTATGACCCCCAATGGCAGTCACCTCGGTTTTAAGCTAACTTCCTCCAATTGCGCTCTCAAAGTCAGTTGAGGCAATCTCGCTACCTAAGGCGTTCTATCTCCAGATTAGAATTGAAGAGTTTGCAGCTTGGAGCATCATCTCAAGCAACTACATCGATGTCGCTATAAGTACGTATAGCTATGGAGATATTCAGTCTGCAGGAAAGATCCCACGGCCAGGGCTTTTTGCACCCAATAATAGTTGAAATAACTCTAGTTCAACCTTTGCCCAAACATACGAGGGCTGTTTGACGAATATCCGAATTGGAAGATAGGTCAATCGTGAGACCACAGCAAAGACGTGCTTGGCCCTGTTTAATCGAAATCCAGTCATCGATGAGACATCGATTCATTGGTACACACCAAAGACTAAAGAACAATCGAAACAATGGGCTTTACCCCGTGAACGTGCTCCAAAGTACGCGAAGATCGTGCTTTCGGTCGGATGTGATGGCCACCGTTCTTTGGAGTCTGGTAAAAGCAGCAACCAAGTATATTTGAGAGAGCGTATTCCACCAGAAAACCATCTATTAGCTATCTTTTTCCTTTTTTATTCTCCTGTATAATTTTCAATGTGGTAGAAATCCTTTTATAAAGTTTTAATCCTCGGTGTTTTTATCAAACAACCCAACAGAAGAAAGTTAAGGATACATTGAAGTAGAAATTTGGGTGCTAGTTTTCTGTTTTAATCGAAGTTAAAATAAAATTGTTTTGACTTTTTTAGGACCTCGATATTTGATAGGTTTCGAAGTTTATGTGGTAGTTCATTAAGTTCATTAAGTCTATTTTTTTTTTTGCTTTAAAATTTTATTTGTCAGATACTTAAAAGTTATTTTAAACTAATAAAAAATTACTAAGATGACTTTCAACCAAGCCGAAATAGCACTGCCGAAGTACAGAAGGTAGGCAGAGATTCCTCAAATGGGTGATAGCAGCATATGTATCTTGCCGCAGCTTCTTCTTAAATTCCTCTGTATGGTAGCTACACTTTAGTTTGTTGTCCACGGTCATTGTTAAATTCTTTTCACATTACGTCTATAGCATCTTCAACATTTCTGTCGCTGATGATGATGGCTATATCGTCTGCATAAGCGTAACCGGTATCTTTTTCACAGAACCGAGAGTAAATCTTTAACATACTCGTATATGATAAAACGAAGTCCCATTTTGATCCCTGTTGAACAGCATATTCAATGCTCTTCTCGCTGCTAGCCTGTTTTTCTGTTTTTACCTTAAAGTTCTTGTTTCTAAATTAGTTTTCGAACCAAGCTAAAATGTGACCGTGCACACCTGTTTTCTCTAGTTGTCTCAAAACATGCTGATGATTTAAGGTATCGGAAACTTTCCTGAAATCGATGAATAAAACAATTGCCCTATGGTTTTTATCTAGACTAGTATTAAACCTGTTTGCGAAGTCTCTGAGTAAGCGATTTATGTTGTGGTTACTCTGTAAAACTGCATATATTTCTAGTATAGTCTTTTTGTTATTACTTGTTCAAGGATCTTGTAAACTGTTGAGAGAATGGATATCGGCCAGTAGTTTAGTACATTACTTTTCTTTCCGTTTTTATGTATTGGTCGTACAATAGATGTTCTTAGAAGTTTTGGAATCGAGGCCTGTTCAATACTCATGTTATTGAGGGCTTATGTTCCTAAATGAAATTGTAGATCTCTCAGTCTTACTCCATGTATTCCGGCTGACTTGTCTATTTTCATTGAGCTAAGAATATTCCTCATTTCTATGCTTCCTCCATATTGATTGAGCATTCCAATTTGTTAGGTAATTGGATATACGAGTATGTTTGCTCTTCTGATTGAGTTTATCAGATTCCAAGTTTCTCATGGATAATTTCTAGCATCTTGAAATTTTTATTTATATTAAGTTGTTTTGGTATCTGAGAATTGTTTGTTGACCACGTTTCTAAATATTTTGAATTCGTTTTTATAATCTTCGTTTTGTCTGTTATTTTTGTATAATTTGTCTCTTTTTTTACATAGATTTTTCAGCTCTGCCTTCATCCAGCTATGTTTAATTCTTCATTTCTTTTATAGGACCGTCGATGAAGCAATTATGTTATTATTGAAATCGTTCATAAATTTCATCGACGTTTGAGTGTTAATTAAGTTCATCCCAGTTGAAGCTACTAATTTTCAGTGAAAGAGGAGATTGAGTAACTAATTTATTAGTGTAAATTGGTTTGTTGTTGTATTTTAGGCAGCCATTCATCTCACGAGATTTAAATTGCCTAAAAAAAAGAATGTCTTTCGCTCACGGCTGGTATTGAAACACGAACCGTTCAATTTAGAAGCCAACACACTACCACTTGAGCCACGGCCACCCAAAAACACAAACACCAGCCATTACTTCCTAAGTTAACTATGTCCATATGGCGGCAGATAAGGGAAATACGGTACAGCAAGCGAAGGTTGCTTCTCGGGTCCCAGCGCCTAGAGCACCGGAACCTGTACCTGACATGCTAGTTATCTGGCTCTTAATCCAGATAAGGCTAAACTCGATAAGGGAACAATCTACGCGTATGGAGCAAATTTATGCGCTTCTGTCGGGCTTAACGCATCTCCAATTGTAATGGGTTCGAATATTGCAGGTTCGAACGAAGAGCCGCATTACTTAAGTTGCTTCAAGTAAACACAAGCGTTGCGGTGTTTATAATAAAAAGACTGAATTTTAAAAGAGTATACAATTTTGTAGTGCGTAGGTTCCATGCATATTGTATATTCTTCTTGGAGTACCAAGTCAACCACCGACAAGTGTACATGCAAAAAAAAAAAGTGCAGTGCAGAAAAGCTCGACAACTCCTTAATTTGATAACAATTGATTAGTCTTTATTATTCGAAAACTCAATGGTAAATCTACAGCACTATTTTTAATGTGTCGTTGCGTTACTCTATGTCTTCAACTCTGTCTTCCGATACTCAGACGTTCCCTTTTATACTCACTCGATGTTATATCCAGTCCCATATCGTCACCCTCCTTAATAGGCTATACCAGATTAATACTTTGATTGCCAAGCTCAGCAGAAATCCCAGTCCAATGGCTCTCCCAATCCACAGCAGTATCGATGATCGTCTTGGCACACCTGTGTTTATAATTATCACTCTTCTTTCATGTGTCCGTCTATTTGAATGATTCGAAATTGGGTCACAGATCGTCGCCCTGGGACACATACTTCTTGTCATTAGCTCTACTGTGGCGCTTACTCATTGCCTGCTGTGAGGGTGTAGTTTTGCTCATGTTATTAAATCGATATTGCTGGATTGCGCTGTCTATGTTTATTGACTCATGATCGTGTTGGTCATATCATTGGTCTTCGTATCGATTTGTAAATGCTATGTCGATGGTCTGAAGTAGTATCTGTGATTTACGTTATGAGTATTTTGTTTACACTATACTCATCTTAATAATACTTGACCCTGGGCCATACTTTGTATTTTATTTATACTTAGCTTATTTTTACTGGCTTCCACATTCGGCTATCCTGAAAAAATCGACTGAGTCGTTGGTGGATTCATTTTCGTCTTCTTCGTTCTGTTCCTCATCATCTTTCCCCATCCATGGCTTCATGTAATCTGCTTCCGTATTTGTTACGTTAGGCCCTTCATGTTGACCTACCTTCCTTCCTTCGTATCTTTCGTTTTTCTTTGCTTTAGTTACCTCGTATGATCCTAGGGAATTGGCGTGTAGGATCAGTTCAGTTCGGAACTGCGTCCTCTTAATGGCGACCAAATCGCTGACATTATTCCCCCGAGCAGGCTCTTGATTTTCTGTTTGAATTATATTTATCTCCTCCTTTGCTACCCTTCTCATCTCATCCCGATGTGTTTCGAAATCGTCCAGGATTACGTCTTTTAACAGCTTCTTAATTTCGTGATCCTCTGCGCACCGCATTGTGGTCCCAAACATCAGCTGGAACGGACTTCTCTTGGTGCTTCGGGATATTGTTGAGTTAATGGCCCATTGGACCTGTCCTACATGTTTGTACCATTTAGTGGATTCTGCTACTGTTGCCTTTGACAGCACCTCAATGATAACTCTGTTCATTCTTTCGACTTGCCCGTTGCCTCTCGGTACTCCTGTGGTTTTCAGTATGTGATGAATACCCATACGGTCGCAGTACTCTTTAAAGGCAGTTGCAGTGAACACAGTGCCTTTGTGAGAAACCAGACGGGATGGGCTCCCGAATACTTCGCTTTGTGCCTCTAATCTCTTCACGGCATCTTCGCACTTGTTTGTCTTCACAGGGTATATCCATGTAAATTAGTGAACGAATCTACCACTACAAACATGTAGTTGTATAACTTGTTGGTTGATGGTAGGGGTCCTAAATGGTCGATTTGCAACGTATGGAGTGGTATATCGGTTTTTCAATCGGGTGTAAAAACCCTTCGGCCCGTCCATTTTTCTTTGTCACCAGAATGCAGGCCACATAGTTAGCTATAACATTTTCTATACATACCATAAGCTTAGGTATATAATAATCCTATTTGGTTATCGCTTTCAACCTTTTTGCACTTAAGTGGGCACTGTATGTGAACGTTTCGGATGATTTTTTTCTGTAACGACTTCGTTACCTCATAGTCCTTATATGTACCAACTGCCGTAATACAGTTTAATATTGGCTGACAGTATTAGTCTTTTCCTTGTGCCGACTTTATTCGGTGTATAAGACCATCTTCTACCCTCATCACCACTGGGTACCTACTGAGTGCATCGACGTGTCTCATCGCTACCTTAGCTCGATGGATGACCTTCATTGAATATTCCTGCAGCATGATCGCCCATCTCGCGGGTATAAGTCCTTTTTTTCATCGTGGCTTCAAATGCTTTACAGTCAGTGATTACCGAGAATTCCATTCCTAGCAGGTATACTCTCAGCTTAGCAAGGCACTTTATGATCGTAAAAACTTCCAGCTCATAACTGGTGAATTTCCTTTCCTTAAAGTTCAGAAAAAATATTGGGTGAAACTGTTTGCCTTCATGCTGTTGCAGTAGCACACCTCCATATCCCTCCATACTGACGTCCGTATGGAGTTCCGTAGGCAGACTTGGATTAAACAGTTTTAATAATGGCTCACTGCAAAGACAAGATTTTAGTTCATTAAATGCAACCACTTCCTTTTCACTCATTTCGAATTTATTTTCTTTTCTTAACAAATCTGATAATTTCTTTGCTTCCTTCGAATAATTACTGTGTATGTATGGTTCTGACCTTTTTCTTTGAGGGCTTTATGCCTCCATTACCTACCACATGTCCCAAGAATTCTACTGTACGTGACAAGAAGTTACACTTCTACCATTTTATCTCCTCTGCCGCCCTCAGCACAACTCTCAGCCTCTCTAGCGCTTCATACTCGCTCTTCGCAAAAACGATAATATCATCCACATATATCAGCAGATACTTCTGTAGCACTAACTTCCGGAAGATCTGATTGATAAACCGCTGGAATGCAGCTGGTGAATTGCTTAGAACAAATAGTACCTTCATGGTACGTCTACATTAAAGAAACCATCCTTTAAATCCAACGTTATAAACATTTTTGCATCGTACAGTGGCTCGAACACCTCTTCCATGACTGTCATCGGGAATATGTCCTTTATCGCCTTTTTATTAAGTTCTCGGTAGTCGACACACAGTTTATACCTTCCATATTTCCTCTTCACCAGCACTATCGTACGACCACACAATCCAACAATTCTTGTACCTGTTTGTTTACCGCATCACTCTCGGGGAGTGCCAGTCTTCGCGCCTTGAGGGAAACTGGGACTTCGACCGTCAGTACAATGTTCATCTCGGTTCACCGCTGCTCTTTACTTTTCACTCCCTACTTCCAGCTCCAGCCCTTCCTTTCTATTTTCCTTGAACCACTCGATCTGAAAGATGTCATTTTCTGTCACTCTTACCGATTCGTTTTTTTCCGTCCCAGCATTCTTCACGATATTGATTCCACCATGACTGATAATCAACTCCACGTTTCATAAAAAGTCTCTTCCCAGTAGAATTTCCTCTGGTATTCACTGATCCAAAACTACCTGAATTTTGCGTGGTTGGTTCCCAAACCTTTTTAACATCATTCCCGGTAACTCGATCGGTGAATCCTCTATCTTCCTTTGGAATGATCTATGGATAATGAAAACGTTCCCGTTGTCTACGAAAGCGTAATAATAATATCGTCATATTTTGTATGGAGTCTAGCATTCCGTTCCGAATATATTCCACTAGGGATGACTTATCGATTTGTCTTTCGTTCGTAAGTTGTTGCTTCTATGAACATCGATGCCGGTTCGTTTGTTCCTGAACTCTGACTCTAGAACTGCCTTTAATGCCGAATAACTTGTTATTCACTCTCTTGCCTTAATAGCGAGTCTAGCCGCCCCTTTCAGCAACCGTTTTGTATATAGAAATTTCTGTATTTCATTCCACTGGCACACTGTTGCTATCTCTTTGAAGTCAGGTTTTTTTTGCATTTCCCTGAGAAATGTTCAAAAGAGTCTTCGACATCTCTAAACAAAATATTGTTAGGGTCATTTTCGTTAGCCATGATCCTCAGCTTTTCGTCATCCTCTTGTTCAGTATTCTCCTTTTCTAGATCACTATCTTGGCACGCTTTAAACTCAGCTCTTATCCTATTCACAAGGTCTGTTTTGACTTTGTATCTATATGATAATTTCTTACCCCCAAAAAATTTCTGTAGTTCTCTTGTTTTGAATTGGGATAGTTCATCCATTCAGCGTAGTTTTACCCCTGCACAAACTCTGTTCCTTACTGCTTGCCTTTAACCGCATGAAAGCTCTTATTGTTTTTCCAAATCTCTTCTTGTGAATCCACTTTCAAAGTTTTCACTTCTTCTCATTTCTTCCTTATTTTTCTCCTAACACTTCTTTTCACTACTTCTTCTTTTCTTCTTTTCGATCCTAACCCTTCCTACTACTTCTTCTTTTCTTCTTTTCGCTCTTAACCCTTCTTTTAACTACTTTTACTTTTCTTCTTTTCGCTCTTAACCCTTCTTTACGTTACTTCTTTTTTTAGACCAACATTGTATTTGGAAATGTCGAGAAAACCATCGAGCCCCCAAATGTAGGATTCTGTAAATATAGGATGATTCATCGTGACTCGACATATCTTTGATTGGATAACAAATGATTAGTCTTTATTATTAGGGAACTCAATGGTAAATCTACAGCACTATTTTTAATGTGTCGTCGTCGTTACTCCATGTCTTCAACTTTGTCTTCCGATACACAGATGTTCCCTTTTATATTCACTCGATGTTAAATCCAGTCCCATATCATCACAGTAAACTTATTTATAAAAATAAGATTCAAAAAAACATTTTTCATGAGACACAAGTCTCTTTATTGTCAACTAACTTAATTCTAAATACAAATTGTTCTTACACTATTACTTATAGTCTATAAATGCTGACACCGCATGAGGAAATATTCCAAACGGGAATATTGAACCTGTGTCCGGTGCAGCGAAACATTACCTACAATAATACCTTATTCAGCAATAAAGTTCTTCTGCCCATGCGGCGCGTGTGCTGATGGTGCAAACAATAAAGTTGCAGCGCGTGTGTTGATGCAAAAATAGGTGTGTTAACTTCCCCCTCCTCAAAATCTACATCTCGTAGATTAAAATCTTAATTGAATGGGTTGGGGGGTTAAGTCATTGTACATTGGTATTATTGGAGATACTTGTATTTTAACAGAATCTTTTTCTTTTTTACAATTGAATTTAAATATTAAAAATATTACAATTGTCATAATTAAAATGTAAAGTATAAAATCTGAAATGAATGACATGTTTTTTCCGAATGAAAATTTCTCTATTTTCTTTATATTTTCCTTGTGCAAAAAGTGAAGATATTCTAAATCTAATTTGACAGCTTAATTTGTTAAATTAGCTTGGATTATAGGTGGGATGACGTGGAAGGTTTTTATTTCTTTATTGGTAAAAGTCTTGTTATTAATTGTTAAGGTTTCATTATTAAATTCTATAAGGAAGGTTCTATTAAGAGTTTGGGTTTCATTTCCATGTCCTAAATTTCCCTTGAAATTTGTCAAAAAAGGGTGTTGGTGAGAAGTTCGATTATTGGTTTACTGTGGAACTGATGATCGCATCCAGCATTTTTTCCTTTTAATGCAATGGTCAGACGTAAGCTTTTCAAGTTGGTTTTCTCCGCAGATTGTCGTGTCTCGGATTCTTGAACAAATATCTTTTATGCCATAAAGCTCGTTATGGGTTAAAAGTAGTTCATGAAAATAGGGATGGATTCTTTTGTTATTTCTAAGTATGGTTCTGTTTATAAGATGATCGTATTCTTTAGCGGAAGTTTTTGGTATAGATATAGTGTATAGCATCATCGATTTCTTTTGTAGGATGATTGGTTCGGTATACTCGATTGCCTCGATTTCGTTGTCGAATGGAAGTGTTTCTATTTCTGCAACTACATATATCTTAAATTTCTTTTTTGTCTAAAAGATTAGTGTTCACGATTCCTCTTTTTGCCAATTGAGTTGATGATATTGTTTCACTGAGTTCTTCTTTAATTATTAATAATTTATTATACATCATTTGCTCGTATTTATCAATGCTTGTATTATCTATTCTCTGAATTATTTTGTTAGAATTTTCTATTATTCCTTGTGTAACTGCTGTTATATGTTCGTTTATTTTGTATTGGTTATTGCTATTTTCTATTACCATATTCTGAGTTTTCAGTAAATTATCCTAAGTCGTTGCATCTGGTGTTCCGGCGACCCACTTCCATGCGGATCCTATCCAGTTCATCGATCTAGTTCTTCGAGCCTTACTCCCATTTAGCTTTTCAAATAAGTTTTCTATTTGCTTTAATTGATGGATGAGTTGTGGTCGCAGTATACTATTTATAGTTATATGGTTTTCTATGGTTGGTGTAAGTCCGATTATAATGTCTTCATACCAGGTCAAATTGATAACATGCACGATTCTAAAATTTCCGTTACTGATTTTTCCATTTCCTTGTTTCAGCATTACGATTGGGGTGTTATGAGTATAGTCGAATACATTTATTGATTCAAGTACTAAACTAAGGATTGGCCTAAAATGAAAAGAAAAATATTTATTTTTTATTCAGTTGTATTTTTTATTTGTGATTTTTGGTTTTTATCCCGTTTTCTGTGACAATCGTGACGCGATTAGCTTTTGCCCTTATTTTTTTGTGAAAAGAGGTTTTTGCTTTGCCGCATAGACTATTTCTCCGGTTTTTGGCTTTTTCCTACTGGTTTTTTCTCGGCTGATCTTATTTCTTTGATTTTTCCTGATGAGGTTTGTCAAATCCTCGTTTACCTTATTCTGGAGATCAACCAAATTCTGGTAATTTATTCTTAAGATTCGACCAAGGAAAATATCATTTGGTTTTTTCTTTGTTACCGAATGGATCGAGTTATTATATCGGTCAGTAGCTATGTTAATTATTTCTTTGGTGTTCAGGTCAGGGTATTCTTTTAAAGACATCTTGTTAGTTCTAAAATTGTTAAATGGACTCTTTCCACAGTTTCATTTACCTCGCTCTTTTGGAGTGGTGCTAAGTACAACTTGATTCCAAGAGTTTTTATGTAGTTTGAAATGATTGGACTAATGAAACTTCGCTCATTATCTGTCGCTAAAATTCTGGGGGCTGTGAAGAATTGTAATACTTTAATAATTTTGCCTCGTAGAAGCAAAAGCTTCTTTTATATGGAAGAATTTAGTATATTTAGAAAATTTATCTATGTATGTAATAACCTTTTCGTGGTCTATTTCGAAGATATCGAGGTGCATTATTTCTGATGGGTATGTAGGGATTGGTGTTTCCTGTAGTCTATCATACTTATTGGTATTACAAGTTCACAATTTTTAACAGATTTCTTAATCATGTTAGTCATTCCTGAAAAATAACATCATTCCAGAAGCTGTTCCATATTTTCTTTGTGGTTACGGTAAGCTCTACTGTGTTCTTCCATGATTACTCGTAACTTATTGTCTGGGTTTGCAATTTCTTCCACTATTCTTTAGGTTATTCTTTAAACTTACAAAATTTTTTTTTATAGATTTCCTGAAGTAGTTGGATGTAGTGCTCTGGAATTTTTATTCCATTAATTATATTCGGGTTAAGTTTTTCTTTAAGGGCTTGAACTAAATTTCCCTTATTGAATTCCCGTAATCCTTTGTAATGTCGGTGGTAGTTCGGATCCGGTTGTTCAAAAATACTAATCTCGATATTACTAAATATAAGCTGATTTCTGAATACATTTAGGGGGGGCTCGCAATGTGGGATCAGATCGTGACTATCCTCTTCGGCGCTATGCATGGTGTCTGAACTAGGCGATGTTAAGCTATTGGCTTCCAGTTTAAGTCTCGACAAGTCATCAGCTACTTTATTTGCTCTACCCGGCTTGTATACCAGCTCGTAATTATATTCTTCTATCCATGCCTTCCAGCTTTTGAGCTTAGCATTGGTGTTCTTACTGCTCAAAGCGAATGTCAGTGGTTGGTGGTTGGTTAGGATCTTGATTTTTTTGCTCCGTACAAGTAATTTCTGAGGTTATCTAGTGCATAACTATTGCCAACATCTCCTTCTCGTTTGTGTCATAGTTTTCTTCGGTTTGGTTAAGCGATCTTGAGATAAAAGTGATCGGCTTATCTTTTCCGATTTCCCCTTGGGAAAGCACTGCACCTATTACTTGATTCTTTGCTGAAGTGGTATAGATCCTTGCGGAAGTGACAGTTTTGGATGTTTTTGTTTAGGTGCTAAAATTTGGTTAATGGGTATTGTAATTGTATTTTGTGTGTTTCTGTTATGTATGTTTCTAAAATTTAAATTTTGAACCTCTAGGCAGGAAGCATAAGCCTCCGGTAGGGTATGCTTAGTCCTCGAATGAAGACATCGAATGCTCGGTTTCTATAACTTTCGATCAGAGCATTGACACTCTCTAAAGAGTAGTCTTCTGTCTTTATTTCGTTTATTTTTAAAGAAAATTGGTGATTGACGTTAGCATAAAATTCGTCAATGCTTCTGTTTCGTTGGTGAAGTATACCCAAATGGTATTCGAGGGTCCTTATGTCTCGTTTGTCCGCGTAGTGGAGGGACAAACATTTCTTTATTTCTGACCAATTTTCGTTAAAGATATTGTATGAAATGAGCGCGGTGTCTGCACTTCCTCTGATTTTCTGCCTTATACTCTGCAATAAAGCACGATATATAGGCTTATCTCTTACTATTTCGTTGTCTTTTATTCTCTACGTTGTGTATCCAGTATGTATATTGAACAGGATTTCCATC
Source organism: Volucella inanis (assembly GCA_907269105.1). Classification (NCBI taxonomy): domain Eukaryota; kingdom Metazoa; phylum Arthropoda; class Insecta; order Diptera; family Syrphidae; genus Volucella; species Volucella inanis. Next base: position 22,714,006 of record OU026158.1, read on the forward strand.
AAAAGTTTGGAGTTCCTTTACAGAGTCAGGGAGCTTGCTTATCTCCTTTAACTCTTGTTCATTTCTAGGACACTGTAATGCCATTTTTTGGACAGCATTCACTTCATTTCGAGATTCTAGCCTTAATAATCTTTGCTTAATGCTTCTGGTCGAAGCAGTTTGTGCGTTCAATGAACCGGTGAATTGCGTTAAGGCGTTAAAGTTTGATTGTTTTTGTAAATAACGCAATTATATTTTTCTGGAATTGATAGTTCTTATAGTTCTAGTAGATTTTCAAAATAATGCTCTTCCTTACAATATTAAATAGGAAAGTACGAAATTTAAGAGTTTTTCTTAATCTAGAAATGAGAATTAAGGACTTACAATGATGCTACTAAAAACTTCATTGTGTGGGTTCCGGACTTGATTGTGTTTCTTTCCTTGAAGGATGCGACGTCTTGTTCCTTTTTGGCTGACAGCGTTAGAGTTGCAGTCGGCCTACTAGTGGGACAATCCTCAATCACTGTCTTCTTTGCGCACTGTTCATATGTTAAATGTTCGTACCACGCACTGTTCTTACGGGAAGTGTTTGTACCACGCACTGTATGGGTAGTGTTCGTTTCATGCACTGTTCGTGTTAGGCACTGCTCTTACGAGAAGTTACTTTAAAACACAATAAGATTCAAAAAAATATTTCTTATGAGACACAAGTCTCTTTATTGTCAGTTTACGTAATTCTAAACAAATTGTTATTACACTATTACTTATTATCTATAAATACTGACACCGCATGAGGAAATATTCTAGACGGGAATATTATACCTGTGTCCGGAGCAGCGAAACATTACCTACAATAATATCTTATTCAGCAATAAAGTTCTTTTGTCCATTCAGCGCGTGTGCTGATGGTGCAAACAATAAAGTTGCAGCGCGTGTGTTGATGATGCAAAAATTGATGTGTTAACTTCTATACAGCCATACAGTTATACAGCCTATTACAGAAATACCAGTCTTGGCATACCTATGTTTATAATTATCACTCTTCTTTCTATTTGAATGATTCAAAATTGGGTCACAGATCGTCGCCCTGGGACACACACTTGTCATTAGCTCTACTATGGCGCTTACTCATTGCCTGTTATGAGGGTGTACTATAGTTTTGCTGTCGCAGTAAACGATTTTATTGGTTAAACAATTAAAAAAAACAATTTTTCCACTTTAGTGAGACACAAGTCTCTTTATTGAAGTCAAACTTAAATCTAAATATAATTTGTTCTTATCATCTATTTATAATATTATTGCAATTGATGACCTTGCAATTGTGTGGGAAAGTATTCCAAACGGAATACGAGTCCCATTCAAATGCACCTAAACAAGTATTCAATTACCGAAGGTTTTTAGGTAAGCGCGTGTGCTGACCTAGCAACATAAAATATGATGCATGTAGGATTGAATCGGCGCGTGTGCTGCATCAGCAGGATGCAGGTCTCGCAGGTCAATGTTACGCTTAATAGGTTGAGTGTAAAAGTCATCGATCATTATTCATATTTCTTAATTTATATTTATATATGAGTAGACAAAAACTGACAATTTGTAATAGATATATAATTGAATCGGAAATCATTGACATGTCGGTAATACTTTTAAATTTATCTAGTTTTTTGACATTTTTTAAGTGCAAATCGTGTAAAAATTCAAGGTCTAACTTAACATCTTTTATGGTTATGTTTGATTGAATTATTGGTTGCAAAACTTGGAAGGTTCTTATTTCCTGATCTGTGTACTCGCTGGTCTCGTTGTTAAACTGTATTAAGAAAGTTCCGTTTAGTATCTTGGTTTCTTCAAGGTGTCGGAGGGTTCCATTGAAGTTTGTTAGAAAAACAGTGTTTCCAGTTAGGAGTTCAATAACAAGTTTTCTATAGATTTTGTTGTTACAGTCCGCGTTTTTTCCTCTCATTACTCGACTAATACAGTGATCTGAGGAGAGTCCCTGAAGCTGGTTTTCGTTACAGATTATACAACTCTTAATTTTTGAGCACAACCCCTTAACTCCAAATATTTAATCATTTGAGACAAATATTTCCCTGACATCCAGGTGTATTCTCTTGTTGTTTCTGACAGTAGTTCGGATCAGCACATGATTAATTTCCCTTGGTCCAGTTTTGAGTAAAGACACGATGTACAGTAAGAGTGATCCTTTTTGTAGCATTATTGGTTTTGCGTATTCTATAGCCTCTATCTCATTGTCATACGGGAGAGTTTCCATCTGCGAAAGCACGTCCAGAATTTCCTCTTTATTTAGAAGGTTGGTGTTAATGATCCCTTTTTTGGCCAAGTGCATTGCCGAGACGATTTCACAGAGTTCCTCTCTTATTAAGCCGAGCTTGTTAAAAAGCATCTGCTCGTATTTATCAACGCTGAAATTGCCTATTCTTTTAACAATCCTGTTATAACCTTCCAAAATCACTTTAGTAATTGATGTTAAGCGTTCATTAACCTTGAACTGGTTGTTGTTGTTGTCTATTATGGCATTTTGGCTTTTTAATAATCCATCCCAATCCGTCGCATCGGGAGTGCCGGCTTTCCATTTCCAGGCCGACCCAATCCAATTAATGGATCTTCGGTTTCTTGTGTTCCTATAACGTAGCCTGACTAACAATTGGTCAATGTATTCAAGCTGATGGATCAGTTGTGGACGTAAAATACTGGTCTTATCTATTTGATTCGTTATCATGGGAGTAAGGTTTCTGACTATATCTTCGTATGTTGTCAGATTAATGATGTGCACCATTCTAAATGTTCCACTGGTTATCTTGCCATATCCCAACTTTAATGTCACTATAGGTGTGTTGTATTCGTATATGCTGATTGTCCCGAGCACCAAACGTAGCATCATCCTGAAATTAGAAAGGGTTTTTATTGAGAAGTATTTTTGATTTAGGATTTGTGGATCTTTTTTCCAGATTCAGTTACTACCGTAACCTTATTGTCCTTAAGCACCTTTTCTTTTGTGTACAAGGGCTTTTGTTTACCGTCGAGGAGTTTAACTGCTGCGTAAATAGTTCCTCCTGGTTCGTACTTTTTTGGAATATTTCTTTTACGGTTATTTTTGCTATTTTTCCGTCTTTGATCTCAAAACTTCGTTAACCTTTGCTTGGAAATCAACAAGGTTTTGATAATTGATCTGTTGGCTCCTTCCGAAGAAAATATCACTGGGCTTTTTTGTATCACTGAGTTAATAGTATTATTATAGCGATCCACTCCGATTTCTATGATTTCTCTCATCGTGAGATCAGGATACTCCTTCCGCAGACACCTAGATATTTCCAAAATTGTAGAGTGGACTCTTTCCACCGTCCCATTTACTTCACTTTTCTGTGATGGGGTCAAATAGATTTTAATGCCAAGAGATTTGATATAATTGGAAATTATTGGGCTTAAAAAGCTGCCTTCGTTGTCTGTTACAATAACTTGGGGTACGGAAAAATAGTGCAGAATTTTAATTATTTTTTTCCATAAGTAAAGAGCCGATTTCTCTTTATGTGGAAGAATTTTGTGAACTTCGAGAACTTATCTACGCATAATTTGTGCAGAATTTTAATTATTTTTTTCCTTAAGTATAGAGCCGATTTTTCTTTTATGTGGAAGAATTTTGTGAACTTCGAGAACTTATCTACGCATGTTATGAACTTTTCCCGGTCAAGCTCGAAGATATCCATATGTAGAATTTCCGTGGGAAAGGTGAGATTGGGAGTTTTCTGGAGCTCAGGTCTCAAAGGATGTCTATCATACTTACTAGTTTTACATATCTCGCAGGCCCTTGTGACCTGTTTGACGAGCTTATTCATTTTTGGAAAATAATATTTTTCTAAGATTTGTTCCTTATTTTCCCGCTCGTTGCGATGCGCTCTGTTATGTTCTTCTCGAATGATTCTCATTTTATTTTTTTCGTTAAGTAGGTCTTCTACTATTCTCTGGGTTATACGGATTTTGAATTTGTTGAAGTTTTCTTTATATATTTCATTCAGGAGGGGGATATAGAGTTCTGGTATTTTTATGCCGTTGATTATATTAGGATTGAACTTTTCTTTGAGTTGTGAAATTTTCTTTCGTGATATTCTGAAGCCGAATGTAGTGTCTATTTAAAGTCGGATGCTGTTCTTCATGGGCAAATAACTCTCGTCCTTGAGAGATGACTAACTGGATCCTAAAAACATTTAACGGCACATCGTGGTGAGGAATCAAATCTGTGTCTGTCTTCTTCAGCACTGTGTATGGTTTGTGAGTCTGACGTTAAGGTGTTGGCTTCTGTTTAGAGCCGAGATAGGGCATCCGCGACTACATTGGTTTTTTCCGGCCTATGGATGAGTTCATAGTTATACTCTTCAATCCTGGCCTTCCATCGTTTTAATTTACTGTTGTTATTGTGGTTGCTTAGGGAGAAAATGAGCGGTTGATGATCCGTCAGAATTTTTATTTTGCTAGCACCGTACAAGTAGTTCCTTAGATTATCGAGTGCCCATACTATCGCCAACATTTCTCTCTCATTAGTGGCGTAGTTCTCTTCGGCTTTACTAAGTGATCGTGAAATGTAAATATGCTATCGGTCTATCTTTACCAATCTCTCCTTGAGAGAGTACGGCTCCAATAGCAATGGTGTACGCATCCGTGGTAAGGACGAAGGGCTTCTCAAAGTCTGGAAATGTTAAGACTTCTGATGACATCAAGAGCTCTTTAAGGTTATTAAATGCTTCTAATTCTGCTGATTCCCATCTTATTTTAATTTTTCTTGATTGGCTGGCTTTTACTTGTGCTCTCTCCCCTCTCGTGAGATTTGTTAAAGGCTTTGCAATTCTCGCAGTCTTTTATAAATCTTCTATAATATGAGGTAAGGCCTAGGAACCCCTTGAGTTTCTTTAGGTTTTCAGGTGGCTTTATTTTCCGAATCGCCTCTACCTTCTTTGGGTCTAGTCTTATACCCTTTGTTGTAAAGAGATACCCTAAAAATTCCATTTCTTGTTTCAAAAACTGTGTCTTGTTGAGATTCACCTTAAGATTCGCTCTCTATAATGCGGTTAAGATAGTTTCTATGTTTTCTAAATGATGATGATATCATCAATATATACATAGCATATTTTTCCTATATATGCCTTTAATACATCATCAATTATCCTCTGAAAAATAGACGGGGCCTTGTATATTCGAATTTTCCGTTCATTGTCGAGAACACGGTTTTGGAAATGTCCGTCTCCTTCATTTTAATTTGATGGAATCCTGAAGTAAGATCCAAGGTTGTAAAGAATTGAGATTTTCCTAGGCTGGCTATTGTATTGTTGATATCGGGTATGGGATATGTGTCAAAAATAGTCACGGCGTTAAGTCTTTTGAAGTCTTTTACGAGTCGGTATTTCTTTTCTCCTGTGCCATCCGATTTTTTCGGCACTATCCACAGTGGAGAATTATACGGGCTATTCGAGGGTCGTATAATTCCGTCCTCTAAAAGCTTCTGTATCTGGGTGTCAACCTCCTGTCTTAGATGTACCGGGTAGGGATACAATTTAGTATATACAGGTTCTTCCGTTGTGGTTCTTATCTCTGCTCTAATGTTAGTGTCGATTATTTGTTCATCGCATATTGGTCCGAAGACTCCCTATTGTCTATTAATAATATCTTAAAGATGTTGCTTTATTTCAATGGCAAGTTGATTATGTTTTAACCCCATATTGTTTACCTGGGCTGACTCTTTCTCCTCCAGCGGTATCTTTAGTCATGGTTTTATTATTAGGAAATTGTTCTTTCTATCTATGATAGCTTCTATCTGCTTGAGGGTGTCATCACCAATGATACCGTCGAATGTTCTAAGTCCTGGAAGAACGAAAAAGTCTATAACAGTTTTGTTTCCGACACTTTCAAAAAACTTCCCACTATTTTTTTTATTAATACGAATTGGTAAAGGGCGTTTGAGCCAAACTTGCATTGGTTGCTAGTTCTGGTTTCACAAAGTTTTTGTTTGCGCCCGTATCTACCAGAAACTTTAGGGTGTGGCCTGCTTTAGTGACATACTTTACGTATGTTACGATAGACAGGTGTCTATCATAAAATTTATCTCAGAAGGCTCCATCTCTGGTTCCTCTGGTTGAGATTCATAGTGATCATAGTGACCAGCTGCGCTGGTATATCAGGTTTGTTTATATAGTTATTTTGTCCCATTTCCATAGGAACTGGGGGTTTAGGCTGAGTCTGTCTTGGAGGAGGAATATAGGACCTTTGCGGCCTCGGTTGTTGGAGTTGGTTCGATCGATGTTGGTTATGATGGATGTTATAGGCAATGTTCCTTTGTTGTGGCGTTAATGTTCGTTGACGAGGTGGCGGATGATGTGTTGGTTTGAATTGTCCATTTCTGGTTCGGGATAGGATCTGGTTTACCGGAGTGGTTATGGTGTTATTGCTGATTTTTGGGTGTATTGACATACTCCTATAGTTTAGGCTCTGGATTTCTAAAAACGAAGCACACGCTTCCGGAAGAGTAAGCAGTTTTTGGATAAATAGCATTTTCGATAGTTCCCCATTTAATCCTCTGATGAACACATCAAGAGCTCGATTCCTGTAATTATCTACAAGAGCTTGATTGGTTTCAGGACTGTAGTCCTCCGTTTTTATTTTATTAATGATCAGTGAAAATTGATGATTCACAGAAGCGTAGAATTCATCAATATTTGAGTTGCCCTGGAATAAGGTGTTGGGTTGATGCTCAAAGGTTGGGATGTCTCTTTTATCCGCATAGTGCAAGGATAGAAATTTCTCGATCGCAGCCCAATCGTCATCGAATATATTATACGAAATTAAGGTGGCATCAGTCCCACCTGTAATTTTTTGCCTAATACTCTGCAGTATGGCTCTGTAGAGGGGTTTTTCTTTTACGATCTCATAGTCTTTTAATATGTTTTCCACGTTGTGGATCCAGGAGATATATTGAATTGGATTGCCATCGAATATCTGAAGGTCCTTGACTCCATCGGGTAATCTACTGATCTCCTTCAGATCTTGTTCGCTTCTCGGAACTGCAGGTGTTGTTGGGTTTGGGTTAGATGATGCATTATCGAGTTCTATTGACCTGAGCATCTTACATCTTACACGAGTAAGATGGACAACAGCTCTTTGAAGTTCTTCCATTTTGCGAGATAATAATTGTTTATGTTCTTGCAGTTATGAATTTACCTTCGTTAGGTATGAGGGAAATTCAGGATATAATTTTTTTTGACAGTATGATATGTACCCGAGACTATATTACCATGTCAATAATAGCTTTGAGAATAATATATATGCTAGATGATAGTAATTTAATTACTTAAACCTATATTACTGAATTGAATTCTTGCAGTTACGACTGTGCGATTTTATTAAAATATGTTCACAAAAAATAATTGCTTTTTTGTTTCTTTGCTAAATTTCTTTAGGTTCTAAAGGTCATACGATTTTGAGATTCGAGTAATTGACTTACTAAAAATTACTACAATTTAAAGTAAGTTCACAAGAAATAATTGCTTTTTCTGTGTCTTTGTTAAATTTCTTTAGATTCTAAAGCTTATAAGATTTTGAGATTCAAGTAATTGACTTACTAAAAATTACTACAATTTAAAATATGTTCACAAGAAATGATTGCTTTTTCTGTGTCTTTGTTAAATTTTTTTAGGTTTTTAGGCTTATAAGATTTTGAGATTCAAGTAATTGACTTACATTAAGATTATGATATATATCATGTCTCTTCTGGGTAGGTTGGGATGCTGGAGAGTTGGTGAATGTTGTCAAAAGATGAGTTCTTCCTCGTTGGCTTCTTCGTAGAGGTCTTCTGTTGAAAGTCGCCTTTTGTGGTTCACTCAAATTTTATATAATGCGCTTCGGAAGGGGTGTATTGTTCCTTTTTGGCTTATTTCGTAGAGGTATTGGCTCTGTTGTAATAGCCTACTGCGGTAAATTTTCACTATCGCGTAGCGCGTGAGTTCACTTTTAAACTGCTCCTTTACGCGCGTATACTTTTACATTTGCGATGTCCCTGCTCGGGCGCCAGTAAACGATTTTATTCGTTAAATAATTAAAAAAAACAATTTTTCCACTTCAGTGAGACACAAGTCTCTTTATTGAAGTCAAACTTAAATCTAAACATAATTTGTTTTTATCATCTATTTATAACATTATTGCAATTCTGTGGGAAAGTATTCCAGACGGAATACGAGTCCCATTCAAATGCACCTAAACAAGTATTCAATTACCGAAGGTTTTTAGGTAGGCGCGTGTGCTGACCTAGCAACATCAAATATGATGCATGTAGGATTTAATCGGCGCGTATGCTGCATCAGCAGGAGTCGGTGTGATACCTTCGCCAATCGTCGTCATGTTATTGGATCGATATTGCTGGAATGCGCATATGTATGTTAATTGACTCATGATCGTATTGTTGTTCATCGTATGTTGGTGGTCGATATGCGCTCTGTAAATCTATTCACTTGTGATCGTGTCGTTGGTCATCGTATCGATTTGTAAATGCTGTCTATGGTCCGAAATAGTATCTGTGATTTACGTTATGAGTATTTTGTTTATACAAAACTCATCTTAATAATATTTGACCCTGGGCCATACATTGTATTTAATTTATACTTTGCTTATGATTGTTGGCCCCCACATAAATAAAAATATATCACACAATGCAGGTTACCCACCTCACTCACTCTGGTCGAAGAACTGTTGCTTGCACTCGCTCACTGTAATTACTGTATTTATCATACGGTACAGCCAGAGAGTGAAAGTAAATTTTTTGTTGGTGCACTGTTTCATATTTTTGTAAGGGCAATACACCTACAGCAATTTGATTTGGCTAACCAACTTCAAAATTCTCACTTCGCTATTCGTCAAAAATGGTGCGAAATGTCTAGGCTTCCTCAAGCGATTTAAGATATGTTTCACCCATTCTGATCTTTCTTCAATATATAAGGCATTCATCCGCCTAAAGTTGGAGTATAATGCTCATATCTGGTCAGGTGATTTTAAAACATCTCTGGACTTTATTTTATCGCTAGTTCCACCGCCAGTGCTACATTGAAATCGCCAGTAGCATTTCGATTAAATCTTTAACCGTAACACCCTAAAGCCCACTTTCGAACGTATTCTAAAATATCGTAATTCGTTTCTAAGCCGCACAACTCACTTGTGGAATGCTCTGCCTACCGAGCTCTCTATTTCCTGGTCGTTATAACTTGCAAACATTTAAAAACAATGAACATCGGTATCATCGAGTTATTTCTACCTTAATGGAAATGAGTAAAAAAATATATATTTTGCTTGCACTTAACCCACATCCTCCTACCGATACATTATGTAACTCCAAAATAATTTAAAATGCAAATTACCAGAGTAGGCTTTGTTTTTTTTTTTTTTTTTTTTTTTTTCAAATTGCTGTCATGTGTTTCTGTTTGTCCATCTTTCAGAATTTAATCTTTTTCGTGCAAGTTTAAGATCGTAACTGTATGTTTTTCTTACTGAAATTTCAAGTTTTTAAAAAATTTGAGAATGAGCAGTTAAAAGTAAGTAATATATTATTTACTTATTGATGTGCAGACAATTTCTTGCATTATTTATATATATGAACAATGCAGCTTTAAATTCCAAGAGTAAATTTTCAATGCAGTTAATACAAAAATCACAAAATTAATCACCCTATCGGAAGATGGTATAATTTTTGCAAATAGCGTAGTACGTTGAGTACGTTTAAGAACCTTCATAGACACCATAAATAAGCGCTCATAAGAGAACCACCACATCACCATAGCAAGCACATAATCACAAAACACCTGCTGCCTACCACAGTAGCATAGCAACGCCCATCTTAAGCACGGGCTCATGGCGGTAGTGTGAGATTCCTACTCACTAAAAAACCTCTCATTTTCTTCCAGACTACGACTAAGTTTCCTTAACAAGTAGTTCTATCTTCTGTAAAATGTTCACGTTTTTTTAGGTAGCCTTCCAGCGAAGGCACCCACTATTTCCTTTAATTCATGCGGTTTGTCCTTACGGCGCTTAGTCGAACGGTCTTATTCTACGTAGTCGACGCACAAAGTTGATCTTGTCCAATGTTCGGATTATTTCTGGGTTGCAGTGATGCCCGAGAGGAGTACGAAGATTTCGAGCAGAGCTTGCTACTTCGTTTTTTACGATAGCAAATCCTAAGTCACGGTAGATATCATGAAGCACTCAGATAACTTGTTTATGGCTCGTTGGAATTTAATCGTCGAAGATCCTATCGTTTGGCCTGTGGCAAGAATAGCCGTATCGTCCGCGAACGTGGCTACTACTGCCTCTTCATCCTGAGGTATATCTCTTGTAAACAGTAGGAATAAGTACGGACCAAGAACACTTTCTTGTGGCACACCAGCGTGAATTTCTTTGAATTCCGAGTTCCGAGACCCATTTCTAATCCGAAACAGCCGGTTTTGAACGTATGAATTAACTATTTTGCATAATTTGTCAGGTAAGATTTATCTTAGCTTATACCTCAGGCCCTCGTGCCATACCTTGTCGAAGGCTTGTGACACATCGAGAAAAACGTCAGAGTATATGGTATTTGGTTTTTGACTAAGGCGTTTTCAATTTCATTTGTGATCCGAAATACCTGATCTATTGTCGAATGATTGACCCTAAAGACGAACTGTTTAACCGTTTAAGCAATAGAATTTCGAATACTTTTGAAGTTATTGGCAGGAGCGAAAACGATTTTTTGTCGTTAAGATTTTTCCCTGGTTTCGGAACCATTATAAATTCGCCGACTTTCCATTGGCTGGGAACGTCTTATTAAAGCATTTGTTGTATGAAGTAGCTTGACTACCGCTTTTTCGGAAAGCTCTTTTATAATCTCGCTCGTAATCAGATCGTATCCTGATCCTATTTTTCAATTTTGCTATTATTTGCCGAAGCTCATTCAGTGATACATATTTAATTTAAATAGGATTTGTTTAGAGGCGCACGAGAATTTTGCCACCTCTTTCGTGCTTTTCTTTTCTCACGTAGAATGTCCTCGATGTCGGGCGGATATATTTGCTTTTTGCTTCGTATCCGTCCGCGTATAAAAAAAAAAGTGTGTTATTCTTTGCAATTTTTTCTAAAGCCGTCCCAGTTCATTTCCTTATTCGTCAATCTAAATGCTCTTTCGATTTTAGCAATGCTCATATGATCAGAGGTCATAGTATTCTATAGTATTCGTAAGGTATATAGGTACCCCTTTTACAATAAAAAAGTCGACGAATTTTGTGTGTGTCGGTGAACCAATATGTACAGTAGTCTGCCTTTCGTTGAGATGTATCTTGAGCCTTAATACGTATGTTTCGCATTGAAGTCCCCACCGACGATAAAATATGACCCAAGTGGGCAGAAGAGCCGATCAAGGTCGTTGTTTGCCATCCTATATCTCGGAGGGAAATAACAGGATGCTATATTGTAATCTACAATAAGTGATTTATTTTTACAGAAATTGAACTTATTTGCATAGATTCGAGCTCTATTAACATGTTCTAGGTGTGCTTAATACAATCTTTGATATCAAGAGGGGATCCGCATCTGGCACCTTCCGAAGGATGATACGCTTGGTAGCCAGAGTAGCCTCTTATCTTAGGTCTAGCTCCCTTTTTTAAGTGGGTTTCCGAAAGCAAATATATGTCAGTATGGTTTTTTAGAAGAAAAAATTTAAGTTCTTCGATATTTTCAGAAGACCGTTTGCGTTCCATGTTATTATCTTAATTAACAGTTTTTTATTCATTTCTTGAATTTCTTTTGGGGTTTAGACTCGAGCTTGCTTAATTTGTTAAACAAATGTTCGTTGATTTTGTTTTGTTCTTGAAATCTGCTTAGAATTACTGTGAGAATTTGACATACCGGATGTTCCGTGAGGGAGCCTAGCTTACTTGCTTGTGATGCGATTTCAGCGTACGATCTCGCGCCATCTGGTACAGATTTTTTCATTGCACTTGTTCCCTTTAGGTTATCTTTGGTTATTTTATTTCCTATATTCATCAGTTGCTTTTTGATGACTCTCTTATATGAACGGATTTCATGAGATTTGTTCGCCTCCTTTGGATTTCTTCGCAACCTTGGTAGTTTGCTGAGTGATTTCCCGTACAGTTTGCGTAAATCGCTGCGGTTTGCTCGTTTACATTGCTCTCTCCCGAGAGGTGCATGCCCGCTCATTTTACATACCTTGGGTCTTTTTGACAATACGCCTGCATATGGTTGTATTCCTGGCAGCGTTTAATGGGATCGCTTAGTAATCTTTGCGCATGGGCTCTATTTTTACTTTGATATCTAATATTGTTTTGATTTTATAGATATCATTATTTTTCTCGTTTTTATCGAAGGAAAGGATGAAGATATGGAGTCCGCGTTTGACTACAGTATTTTTGTCGCTATCTGTTTGCTGTTTCTCTTTCTTAATTAAATTCACTGCGTCAAGAATCTTAAAGCCTTGTGCTTGCACGTTTCTTATTACGTCTTCCTTACTGCACGAGTAGTGAAGACCTTTTGCGCAGACTCGCAGCGGTTTTTCAAACTTATTTTGAAAAGTATACCATTGGACTTTTTCGGTATTAAATTTAAGAGAAAGTGCCCGATAGGCATCGGAGTTATCGACGTTGATTTTCCATATGTTGTTCGGTAGTGAGACTATTTCATAACTTCCTTTTAGAGCCTTTTGGAGGAATTTACGGAGCCTATAATTGTACGCAATCCCAACTACATTTATTGCGGGTGGAGAGCGTGGTTTCGCTTTTTCGTTATTTACTGTAATGGACTTATCTTCATCTTTCATTGTTGTTATTTCAGGTGATAAAACGGTTTCGTATTTCTTTCCTGGACGTTTTTTGAGTTTTTAGTCTGTTTTGCGGACTAGTTCTTCTTCGTCTGTGTTATAACTCTAGTTTTCTCGATGGACGGGCGGATCAGACTCAGTTTTGAATTTTGCCTTAAGGGCGTCCAGTTCTTTTTTAAGTACCGTGCAAAGTGATTCCATTTTTTGGAGTCTAGCACGAAGATCCAAATTTTCTTCCTCCAGGCATTGTAGCTTGACCGGAATATTGTTATTGGCCAAAACTATCGAATTTTCTTGGCTTTGGCTTTCGCTTTTGTTGTCGATCCTGATGTCAGTGATCTTGATACCTTTGAGCTTTTCCTAAGAGGGTCTTGAGTCATATTTATATTTAAATTTGCTGAACTCATTTTGGTTCCCACGAGTAGCGGAGAAAGGGTAGTCCGTCTGTCCAGATATCCGCATTAGACAGATAAGGCTAGCTGATCCGGAGGTCGCCCGGTATCCGGATGCTCCGTTAGAGATTGGGCTATTTGTTATACTGGGCCCCCAACCTGGTTGATTCTGGCACGGGTCGCTTAACACCATAATCCAGCCTAGTTTAATTTTAGTCGCGTAATCATATCTATATGCTTGTGGTAAAAATCACGAATCTGGCACGGGTCGCTTAACACCATAATCCAGCCTAGTTTAATTTTAGTCGCGTAATCATATCTATATGCTTGTGGTAAAAATCACGAACAACAACCAGTCAATACATCTGGCTAGAGTATATCGGTCACCCAGTTCATTTGAGCGAGTCATTTGTGACGTGTTTAAAGAATGGTTAGAGGAGCTTTCAGACCAGAAATTTATACAAGCAGGTGATATAAATATTCATTGACTTGATGAATTTAACTTATATAGAAGGGAATTAAAAAACATAATCGAAATTGAAAATCCTTGTGAACAAGTTGTTACAAATAAAAGCACAACTGTTGTGAAAGTAATTCCCGAACTTAAAATAAGTGACCACGAGAAGCTATTAGTCTACGTTAACCTTTAAAACCGATTGTAGAAATAGAAGCAGCAAACAAGATATAGCTTCTTAAATACAACAAATCATTGTTCTTCAACTAACTTAGACAGAGCAAAATAAAGTTATACAGCGAAGATCTACATTTAGTTAGAAGATTTCTGCAAAATGAACTAGTTCGAATAACCAAAACACAAGTCTGCACTAAAGTAATCAGTGGCAGTAAAATTAACTGGTACAATGTAAGACTTAGAAGCTTAAAACGGCAAAAAGTTTTAAAAGAAGTTACCGTTCTATACGAAATGAGTATAAAGCAAAACTAGTAAGAGCAAGGAACAATAACATTAGACTTCAAATTGAGCGAGCTAGAGACCAAAAAGCAATGGGAAGAGCAATAAATACACACTTTTTAAAGAAAATAAGAGAATCGCTAAAGGATGTTTACTTTAACGGCCCATGCATAAAAGGGGATGAGAATATCGCTAACGAATTCAACAACTTTTTGTCAGAAGTGTCATGGATATTAACCAATCAATTCCGTATACACAGTTTTACCAGAGTATGGAGATAACAGACACGGTGTTTCAACTCACAAACGAATAAAGCGTTAAACGGGCCCTACGGTCACTTAATCAAAAGCAAGATTTCAACTACATCAGCCCGAAAATGATGCTAGACGCAATAGAGGTAATCTGGCCCGAAATCGAGCGTGTAATAAATCTATCATTAAGCAGTAGAACGGTCCCTAAGTCCTGGAAGGAATCGGTTATTACACCCATTGAAAAAGTCAAAGGATAAATGCAAATTGGCAAATGGCCAATAAACTCACTACCAGTGTATGAGAAAGTTTTGAAGAAAAATTGTTCGAATCCAACTGGAGAAATATTTCGAAACGAATAATATATTTCTCGAAAACCAATCGGGATTTCAGAAAAAGCATTCCTGCGAGATAGCGCTTTGATATGCTGGAAAGAGGAGCTTGTAGTTTTCGTCTTTTTGGACTTTAAGAGGTCATTTAAAACGATCGACACAAGTATAATTGAGTTTAAACATCATATAGTAGACACGGTGCTAAAGGCAAAGAGTTGGAATGGTTTAAATCGTTTCTAAGTAAAAGGTGTCAGAGAACAATGGTTAATGGAGTATCATCGAAAAGCATTGAAACAACTTTAGGAGTGCCCAAGGATCAATTCTGGGGGCCCTACTTTTCATAATATACATCAACGGCATAAATCAATAGCTAAAATATGCGCAGGTAGCCTTATTGCCGATGATTCTCTCTTATTTTTAATTGGATTCCCGAAAAACATTTTACTAAAAAAAAGCTACTTAAAAATACCAAAATATAGCTTTTATCATAATAGCCATCCCAGTGGAGGTGCACATGGCGGCTCAGGAATAATTATTCGAAAATAAATCGAACAAAGCGAACCAAAGGACTACCAAAAAGACTATATTTAAGCTACCACCATCCAAATTTCAGACACGCATGGACCATTCGTAATATCTGCACTATACTACCCGAAACACATAATAAGCTCTTTACAATACTCAGATTACATTCATACACTGGGCTGTCGGTTTATTGCAGGAGGAGACTTAAATGCAAAAAAACACAGCCTGCGGTTCAAGACTTTCAAACAAGAAGGGAAAAAATCTTTTGAACGTTCTTAATATCAACAATTGCCAGTACATAAGCACTGGAGAGGCTACATATTGGCCTACTGATAAAAAGAAGAAAAAAGACGTTTTTGATTCTGCATAACCAAAAACATTAACCTTAACCACTTGACAATAAATTCTTCAGACCATTTCATCAGACCATTCTCTTGTGATAGTTGATTACTCCACTGAACTTAAAAATAGACCATATCATCCACCTTTAAATAACCACAAAACAGATTGGGAAAGATTCCACAAGATAATTGACAAAAAAACTTGACCTAAATGTCATCAAATTATCGCTCTAAAATATCAAAAGCGAATTAATATATCTCACTTACTTAGTTTACTCAGTTGCAACGAAATCCACACCTGACATTAAACCTAACCAATTATCATCCTTTACGACGAAATTCTTAAGACAATCAAAGGAAAGCGATGTAGCAGGACACCTACTGACAAAGCAGACTATAACAAAACAGTAAAGGAACTTAAGAACCTACTAAAAGAACATAAAGACATTGGTAAGTTCTTATTCAATCTAACTGCAACCTAAACAACAAACTATTCGTTTTGGAAACTCAACAAGTAGCTCAAAAAAGGAATTGCCCATCAAAAACCTCTACTGAATTCGGATGGAACTTGGTCTAGAACAAACGCTAATAAAGCAAACACCCTTGCAGATTATTTTAAATCAATATTTACTAACGCATACGCAAGCAAAAGGTTTCACCCCCAGATATGAATATAACCACCGTTAAGGAAATAAGGAAAATAAGTAAAAAGGAAACAAAACAACACATAAAGAACAAAACAAAATCGTGAAATAGATGCAGGTGTCCTCGAAGGCAGATTTACAGGGTGAGTTTTTTAACTTGAGACTTCCAAATTACTCGAAAAATACGCGATATCGCGAAAAATGTTTCAGACAAAAGTCACAAGGTTCTGAAGGGGACATAAGATGGTGACCACGAGTTTGACCTTGAGCCCCATTTTCAATGTCAAACGAAGGTCACTTTTGATTTTTTAATGGGAACCCCTATTTTTTTTTGATAGATTCGTAATCTGCGTGAGTTACAATTCTTTTACATGAAACACTTTTTTCAAAAATGTGTTCTTTTCCCGTCAGAGGGCGCCATAAAACTTAAGACATCAAAATTACTCTAAAAGTACGAAATATCGCGAAAAATGTTTCAGACAAAAGTCACAAGGTTCTGAAGTTCTTAGGCTACTCTACTGTAAGTAAAAACCAATAATAGACTTACGGCATACAAATTTGGGGAGCAGCCGTCAAAACAAACATTGAACTCATTCAACGACTTCAATTAAAAATACTAAGGACGACTGTCAATGCTCCCTGGTATATTACGAACGCAGACATACACCGTGACTTAAAGATACTAAGTTTCAGGACGAAATAAAAAACACCAAATAACCATATCAAGTCATACAAACAATAAAATTCAAAATCTGCCACATCAAGAGGCTAACTCAGGAAGACGACTGAAAAGATGAAGGCCAGTTGGCCTCCAGTTTACATTAGTGACGTAATTTGTCGTAAACTGTGAAACTGTTTGAAATGTAAAAATGTATTGCTTTTGTATATTGAAAAATATATATGCATGTTATTTTGTCTTAAAGTGTATTCCAATCGCCAATTGGAATGATGCTGGATACACTAATGTGGTTAAATGTAACATAGAGAATATTGCTAATGTCTTAAATTTTATTTTCAAAATCAAGCATGATATGAGTTATCACGATCACGCATTCACCCAGCTAAAAAAAGTGTCGACGTTGCACACGAGTGTTCCATCTGGAAATCCGATGCGAGCAGAATGAATGGAAATTGCATGGGAATTGCAGATCAGCAAATTTGAAATGTAGAATTAGGTATGAAATGTAATGGAAAATGGGCATTTTTAGTCTGACGGTGAACGACTTCGTTCGTAAATAAATCTTTTGTGAACATTAAAAGTATGTTTTTATTTCCCCGAACAAGTTGTTCGTTCGGGAATAGATTTTTTTTAGAAGATTCCAGAAGGATAACAGAGAAATGATAAAGTGCCTGTGCCTTTTTCGAAGAAGCCATAAGCTTTTCTAGCAATACAAAAAGTTGAACGAGAGAAAAACGAGAAAAGAAACCAACCTCAGGACAATATGAACGTGCAGAAAATATTGATGTATGAAATTTTATATATACCTACATATACCTACCTGTATAAAAGAAAGAAAGAAAGAAAAATTGTGCATAGATTGGTTTATTAATTAATTATAGCTAATGCAAATTGTGCGCTTTAACAAAAAATATAATTTTCTATGAAGAAGAGAGAGAAATTAGAGGGTTAAATATTAGAATTTTTCACTATATTTCGAAACCACTTGTGAGGGAAAATGGAAGAAATTAAGGTTTTGGTTACGCAATTGACGGGAGCTGTTAACTCTGTCCTCGAGCAATTAAGGGGTTTGGAAACACGACTTGTTCAAATAGAGCGATATAGAGGTAAGGATGCAATGGGTTCCATAGAGAATAGAGTCAGGCAATTAGAAAATAATATAATAATTGAGGCAAGTAGTGGTCCATCTCCTTTGACTAGGGAGCCCCTCGGAGGGCCAATTACAGATTCAGAGCTTAGAGAAATTTCAAAGTTGTAAATAAAAAAGAAATACAAGTATTCGAGGGCAACCAAGTGCAATATGTATCCTGGATACATAGCGTTGAGACAGTCTTAAAGGATTATGAAATAGTCCGTATTTAACTCACTTACAGAGCAATCTTGCAACACATTCTCCAAAAAATGATTCGTCATTAGTTTCCTATAATATTTTCGATGGTGAGTGGTCGGATATCAAAAGGGTGCTGTCCCTGCATTATGCAGATAAAAGGGACATACGTAATTTGGAGCACCAATTAAATTAACTCAAACAAGGTAGTTGAAGAGTAGATGATGTTTATGCTACAATCAATCACCAATTGTCTTTGATTATCAACAAAATACGAACGGAAACCTATACTTCGGAGACCAATGATGCTCTGGTAGGGACATACCGTGATAGGGCGTTAGACGTATCCATAAGGGGACTGAATTGGGATCTATCTAAGCTTTTCGTAATTCAAAAACTCAAGACGCTTCCTGAGGCATATTCGGCATGTCTCGAGATGCAAAATTTAAATTTAAGAAACAACTCGGTGCACGTACCGGCGTCGAATATAATTTATGCTCCTGCGCATTATGATTTCAAGCTCAAGCGGGTGCTCCATGTACCGGTTAAGAGCTCGGATAGAGTCCCTAATGGTAGGAGTAGATATGGCCAACAGCAATTCGATAGATTTCCAAAAAGCAGATGCGTGTAGAGTCAACAACAGCAAACGACGTGGAATCCTAATTTTCGGAGCAAAGTTTATCATCCGCCAGCAAAATAAACAGGACTCAACCTTCCCATTAAAATGGAATTGGGATCGGTGCAAATCTCAAACGTGAATTACATAAATCACCCCAGAAACCCTTTTAAACTTGAACCCACCTCGGAAAATTATCCGAGAAAACATCGGCGGTTTAACCATAGCCACCATATGGTGGAATCACCATAAGGAATCAGAACCTCAAGGCCCTGATGCTGTAGTGGAGAAAAATTTTATGACAGGTGCTTTGTTTCAAGCGTACTATACTAGTATGATACGTAAGCCGGAAGAACACTACGATTCATCGTTGATACGGGTGTAAATAAAAATTTTATTAAACAAATGTTGGCACCCGTATCCCAACCTGTTAAGAATCCTTTATATATCAATAACCGCGCAGGGGAAACACTTATCAAAAATAAAATTTGTTGTAAATTCTTTGTAAATATCGGATGTGACGTAAATCTGAAATTTAAATTAAAATCTTTTGATGGAATTATAGGGAATGATACCCTCAATGAGCTGAGGGCAATCATAGACAGATAAAAGAATGAGATATTAATAAATTCAAAGATAAAAGTTCGCCTAAAAAACAAACCTTCCAATGTAGTAAATAATTTGGCAATATTAAATAAAAATGTTTGTTAATCTACGAAGTCAAAACCTGAAACCCTCTGTTCAAAATTTAAAGGCCTGTTCGGCCCAGCAGGCAACGAAGAAATAAAAACAAGTGTTAGGGCCGAAATACGTATTTATACATATGACCCAATATTTACCAAAAGTTATCCTTATCCGGCTTGTATGCGGGAGGAGGTCAAGAGACAAGTAAATTAACTTTTGAAGGAGAATATCATCCGACCTTCAAAAAGTCCATACAACTTTCCAATCTGGGTCGTTCCTAAATAGGACAAACCCAACGTTGAAAAGCAATACCGGATGGTCATTGATTTCAAACGTATCAACTCGGTGACCATCCCTGACTCATACCCGATTCCTGATATTAACAGTACTCTCGCAAAACTCGGTGATGCTAAATTGTTCATTGTTCAATTGGGAAATTCGAATACTTAAGGTTATCTTTGGCCATTTTTCATGATAGATGATGTCCCAAAGGAGCTCATTGGCAAAAATTTGCTATGTCTATATAGACGACATCATTATTTATAGCAAAACGGTGGAAGATTACTTAAAGGATATAGAAACCGTGTTTTCAAAATTACATGAGGCAGGATATAAAAAAAAAACAAAATGAATAAAAAAAAAAAAAAAATAAAAACAATACAAATTCTCTAACGTTTACAAAAAAAAAAGAAAAAAGAAATGAGCACAAGTTTGCAGAAAAAAGAAGAATAATATCTATTTTGAAATGCCGGAGGATTGGCTCTCACGAAACAAGGGGCCGGTTCACTTAAAAAATTAGTTAATCGTAATTGAGGTTGTGTTGTTCCTCGTACGCTAGTAGTTCGCTTGAAATGTTAACCTTGCAACTAAAGCGATCTTTCCGGTCCGCAGTGACTACACCGAAAACTTAATGGAAAGCTTACTCTTTGGGCACCAAGAAAAATTAAAACCAAATACAAAAAATTACAAAAAGAATAACAGAAAATACGAAATAAGCAGATATAAAGAATAAGACTATCAAACATGTAAAAAATTAATATTCACGCCATTAACATAATTGTATATTTTAGATGTTTAGAAAAAACTGTAAAGTTCTTGATCAATACACTTTGATTGCATAGGGTTTTCAATAGGGACTTGACAACTTTGAATTTGATTTGAACGCACTCTTTCATTAACCATCAAACTGTCACTGTCAATTTATTCACTACATTGACTACATTTCTACAGATTTTCGGAGTCGGTGACTGCAACTTTAAGAGCGTTGACTCCAATTTTCGGTCGTAATTCTCGCCCTAGCAGACAGGCAATAAAAAGTTTAGTGCAAAAATTTGAGTCTACATATTCGTTGTGTGATGTTGCTGTGTCAGTGAGACAACGGGTTGCTCGAAGTGTCGAAAATATCGCTGCCGTTCAGACGTCCGTAGCAGACGATCCAAATCAGTCAATTCCACGGCGTTCTCAAGAATTGGGCGTCGCTCAGACCACATTATGGCGTATTTTGGGTAAGGATCTTGGTTTACACCCATACAAGATCAAGCTGACTCAAGAATTGAAGCCGATGGACCGTTTGAAGCGACGTACGTTCTCCGATTGGGTTTTGGAGAAGATGCGCCAAGATGATGAGTTTCATCGCAAAATCATCTTCAGTGATAAAGCGCAGTTTTGGCTCAATGGATTCGTCAATAAGCAAAATATGCGTTATTGGTAGGGTGAAAACCCACATGTACTTCATGAATCACCACTTTATACACAAAAAATAACTGTTTGCATGCCGGCGGCCTTATTGGGCAATATTTTTTCGTCGACGATAACGATCGTCACGTTACTATGAATGGTCAGCGTTATCGCGCCATGATCACCGATTATTTTTTGCCCGAATTGGAAGATATGGACTTGGACGACATGTGGTTTCAACACGATGGTGCCACAAGCCACACAGCAGACGCTACAATCAATTTATTGAAGAGTAAGTATGGTGAGCGTGTTATCTCAAGATACGGGCCAGTCGGTTGGCCGCCTCGTTCGTGCGATTTAACGCCGCTTGACTATTTTCTGTGGGGCTACGTTAAGTCATTGGTTTATGCCAACACGTTGACGACGTTGGAAGAGCTCAGAGCCAACATTGAATTTGAAATAGCGGGCGTTTCGGCCGAAATGTGTGACCGAGTCGTTGAAAATTGGGTCCAACGAATCGACCGCTGCAAACGTACTCGCGGTTTCCATATGAACGAGGTCAAGTTCCATTCATAAATATTTTGATTATACATCAAGCCAATAATAAAGTTTTTGAAATATCTCAAATGGTTTGCCTTTTTTTTTAAAAAGAATTTGTCAAGTCGTTATTAGAAAACCCTATATTACAGATCAGTATCTTTTCTCACTTCCATGCAAACCTTACATCTATTCGCCTGTAGTATAATTCTTCGGTGGTAGCAATAAAAGAAGGAAACGCCTGGGTGACGAATGGGTTTTTTAAACGTACTCTTGAGGGACATGGAACGACTAATGACAAAGTACATTAATGACGAAGAGGTGAAGATTGTCCTAAACTGTCATTTGAAGTCAATCAAGGATCGCCTCGGCGTATTAAAAGATGTAAAAACTAGGAAAACAAGGTCAATCAACCTTAGAAGTAGATAGGTGGCTCTCCTGACGCGACTGACTGGGACAAAATCATGGAAAAACAGACGGACATTGATAGGAACAGCAACCCACAGTATTTGATTAATGAAAAGGTTTTTGACGTGACTCAGAACATCACAGGAAAACTTAATAAAATAATTGACGGTTACAATTCTATACAGAAAGGAGAGACTAGCAGACTTGGACACGATCTACTTAACAAATAACTCATTCTAAAGGAAGGAGTAAGGAACTGATAAGGGCTTGTCAAATGGCCAAAAACAGTATCGTTAATAGTAAACGAACTTGAAACCTTGCCTTATCAGAACGTAGTAGAAGCCGTTGAATTTAGTCAACTTTCAGTTTACTGTAATGTGACACTGATGCTCTATACCTTGTCTATACCTGAAATAGACGAAATAGTTAAACTCATAGACCAAAATTCGATATTTGTTTCAAATTTTAATGGAACTATGATAAGTAAAAATTCTTCCATTCCCTTAGAAGGTACCTTCCTGATTCAACTGGACAATCAAGCATTTCCCACTAGGCTAATCCCGAATCTGGAATTGCTGCACAATCTAAGTGCAAAAAATATAGAACTAATTAAAAACTTACGTAAAAACCTCAACTCTTCCATATTCACAGAAATTTCTTTAGTCGCTGTAGTTGCTGTAGTTATAGTCATTATCTGTTTGTTCTGGAGGAAGATCTATGGCTCCGCTTATCCTTTTGTCGAAAACCGATTACTGTACCCAGATGTGACCCAAAGGTCAAAGACACCAATGAAGGTTTTATAAGTGATCTGCGGGACTCAGATATTTGAAGAGGCGGCAGTTATCACGATCACGATCACCCATCTAAAAAAAGTGTCGACGTTGCACACGAGCTTGCGTCGCAATTAGAATTGGATTTCCACCTGGAAATCCAAAGCGAGCAGAATGAATGGATCTGCATGGGAACTGCAGAATGTAGAAATAAGTATGAAATGTAATGGAAAATGGGCATTTTTAATCTGTCGGTGAACGACTTCGGTCATAAATAAATCTCTTGTGAAAATTAAAAGTCTGTTTTTATTTCCCTCGGACAAGTTGTTCATTCGGGAATAGATTTTTTTTAGAAGATTTCAGAAGGATAACAGAGAAATGATAAAGTGCCTTGTTTACTTATGTTACCAAACCATTTTAAAAATTATTAAACATTTGCGACTTAAAAAGCACTCGCAACCCTATAATTTAAGAAGTGGTGATGACTTCAAGTTGTCCGCTTATCGGGAAGGTGTTACTCAAAACAGCTTTGTATATAAAGGTTGCCAACTGTTTAACTCACTACCATTGAACTTGAAAAATGAAATTAACTTTAAAAGATTCAAGCAACTAACAGCTAATTATATAGGGTGATTCGTCGTGAGGTTTGATTTATAATGTAAAATAAAACACATACATTTTAAAGTGAATTTAACATTTTTATTATCGGTTAAATAATTCATGGCATTTACTTTTTGAAAATGATATCATGTATGTAAATGTTGGCCACGACTACGTCTGAGGTGGTCCATTCAGAAGGGCCAATTTTGGGCGACTCGTTCGAGCACAGCGACTGGTATCTCGCGGATAACACGAGTAATGTTGGCTTCCAAAGCATCAATCGTAGCTGACTTATTCCTGGAGACCTGAGACTTTACATATTCCCAGAGAAAATAGCCCAAAGGTGTGATATCGCATGATGTAGGCAGCCAATTTATCGTAGCAAAACGTGAAATTAAGTGCCCACCAAAATGATTTCTCAACAAGTCAATTGTTTTACGCGCTGTATGGCTCGTAGCGCCGTCTTGTTGAAACCAGAGCTCACCGAGACCATGTGCTTGAATTTTAGGAAGCACATAGTCCAGTAACATGGCGCGATATCGGTTACCATTGACGGTAACATTTTGATTTGCCTCATTTTTGAAAAAAATATTGACTAATGATTCCACCAGCCCATAAACCACACCACACCATTGTTTTTATTAGATGTAATGGTACTCTTCGGGTTGCTCATCTACACAAATACGGCAATTTTGTTTATTAACGTATCCATTGAGCCTGAAATGGGCATCATCACTGAACAAAATTTCACTATAAAACACCGGATTTTTTTTGAGTTTTTCCAGCGCCCATTCACTGAAAATATGGCGCTAATTCAAGTCGCCTGGCTTTAATTCTTGAACAAGTTAATTTTGTACGCTTTTAGGCCGAGATCCTCACGTAAAATACGCCAAGTTGTCGAATACGTCAAGTCAAGCTGCTGAGACCGACGACGAATCGAATCAAACCGGCCTTCGCGTACACTCTCAGCTGCAGCTTCTTTAATCTATTCACTACGTGCTGGATGTGGTCTAACCGATTGAGTATCATCCACTACTGTAAAATGAGACTCAAACTGCCGAATGTTATTTGCAATAGTGGTTTCAGTAGGTCGACTATGCGCACAGAACGCTGATTTTTGTAATACAGGTGAACAATTTGGAGACGCTGTTGTGGTTGAGTCTTTCCATGATGACTTGTCAAACGGTACTGAACAAAAATGACAAAGCAGTTTGATAGAAGTCACGCGTGATCTGTCAAAAAAGCACTTTTTCACATACCATATATAAAAACTTGCATTGAATGCAGTAAATATTAATTATTAATTTTACACATTAGGTTAAGTTTGGATATGAAATACTATATATGTTTTGTTATTGATATTGAATAGCAAGATATGCTAAATAAATGTAACTAACTAACTAACAAAGTTCAAACAGTGTATCAGTTAATGCCTCCTGATCGTCAGTCGCGTGTGAATAATTGTAAAACCATCCTCAATCTCAACAACGAAGAGGACGATTTTGTGCGGAAAATCATCATGAGCGACGAGGCGCATTTCCACTTAAGCCGTTACGTTAATAAGCAAAATCTTCGTTTCTGGGGCACTGAACGTATTTTGGACGTATTATGTTGAGGACGCCATCGGAAATACGAACACTGTTACTAGTGAACGCTACAGGGTCATAATAAACGACTTCTTACTGTTGGAATTGGTTGAGCGGGGCTTGGTGAACATGTGGTTTTAACAAGACGGTGTAACCGCACACACAGCACGAACTACAATGGATATTGTGAAGTAAGCGTTTTTTGGTCGCGTAATTTCCCGTTTTCGCAATTTGACATGGCCAGCAAGATCGCCTGATTTAACCATCGTTTCTTTGATTCTACTTGAAGTCGCGGGTTCATGCTAACAAGTTTCAGGCAATCGCGAATATATATAGGAGAATATTCGACAGGAATGCGAGTAAAAAAGTAATTTAAAAAAAAAAAAATTGGATGATTAATTTTCCGTCACCTTGTATTTCTTATGTTATTGCGCTTGAGAAATACCATTTTTTTTGTTTTTATATTTTAAGATTTTTAAAAGTTCACGAAACTCAGGATGTTATAAAAGAGGACAATGAATTCGAAAACGAAGTTTTTTATGCAAATGAATACATAACAGATGAAGACTTCGGTGATGACAATAATGTGACTGTTATATTTTACATAATAATTAATACATATGATACATATAATATGTTAATTTAACAAGAGAACAGCTCGAGGCCCCGCAAGGGCCTCGGATAAGAGATGATGACAGTGAGAGTGAATGGAAATCCGAAGATGAAATTTCCCTAGCTATTCTCAGGACGTCCATTCCAAGAATTCAGAAGCTCTATCAGGAGCAAGCTTACAAATGGAATACACAAATTGGCTTGAAGAGTAAATTAAGAATTCATGATTCATGCATTCATGATGAATTGGATCAACTACATCCAATTGACGATTTTTCGCAATTTATTGACACGGAAGTATGGCATCTGATAATCCATCATACCAATGTTTACGCTGCGCAGAAGAATTTAATTGGAAATCTAACTCTTGCGGAAATGAAGAGCTTTGTTGGGATACTTTTGCTTAGCGGTTACAAGGGATTTTCCAGGCGATCAATGTATTGGGAGAAAGGTTTGGATACCATCCAAAAAAAGATATAGAATCTTTCTCATGCGATCGATTTAATTTTATCATGTCAGCATTACATGTTTGCGATAAAAATAATCTTGAAAATAATCGCCAAAGTAAGACCTTTTTTTGAAGTACTGAATAATAAGTTCCTTTAGTTTGCCCTACTAAAAACTGCATATATTGTCGATGAAGCCATGGTGACTTACTTTGGTCGCCATAGCACAAAACAGTTTTTGTAGAAGAAAATTCTAAGATGGGTATACAAATTTTGACTAGATTCAACTGTGAATGGCTACATAGTTTGGTTTGATCCCTATCAAGAAAAGCAGTCCACTGCGAAAGATTTTTACAATGGTTACCCACTTGGCTCCACCGTCTGTGGTGGATAGACCATTCAATCTTGACTGTCGAATTTGTTTCGACAACTTTTTTAAGTCTATCGAAATTTTTGTTTAATTAGGATCGAGAAGTATTGGGGCCATTGGAACCATAAGAAAGAATAGGATTAGAATATATCCCTTCAAAAAAATTAATACGATAACTAAAATAAGCTTCTATGATTATGCTACAATTGAAAATTAAAAATGAAACAGTTGTACTCATTCAATGGAATGATATCAGGCTCTACACACAAATGGCCAAACGATTCAGCAAATCGGTTAAAGAATACATTAGCCGAGAACAGCTGAAAGCTATACCATACTAACAATAAGGAAATGGAAGGCGTAGATCGATCAGATCAAAACACAAGCCCTAACGGGTGTGAGATTCGTGACATTGTTCTAAGTCTTATAGAAGAAAATCGTAACCCTTTCAAGAAGATATCATCTCGCCCATCTGCTGTAGAAAATATTAACCGGAGTATGTAGGTTAAACGCACTTGCTTTATTAAATATATTCTTAAGATTAACTTAAATATCTTAGAGCTATTTATACAGTTTCTGAGTGGCTGTAATGGAATTATCAGTTGTTTTTTATAAGTGCATGCTTATGTTCTTCTACTGATACGGCATCCGATTATAAGCAGTTCCTTTACTCGCGCGCTTTATATATATTGTTATGCCCGCAGGTGCATAAGCGACTCAATTATTATAAACAACAAAGCAGTTTCCCACGAACAAATATCATAAACGTCAAAGCAGTTTCCCACGAATCCAACTACAGCCAGTTCTGTCGTGTAAGCATTATTAATTTATAAATAGGTCCGAATACGAATTTTAAGTTAAGTTGATTTTTGTCACCACTCATGGAGTAAGCTGAATTTTTTGTAATTGCTAGTATAAGTTGAATAAGAAAACATTAGAACGAAAAAAATATTTTAATAGTAAGTCAGTATATTCTCTTCATTTGGTTCTCTCGATATAATGTTTTTTTATTGTTGCTGTCGGCTTCCACTCCGGTTTATTGTTATTGTCGTCTTCCACTTCGGTCATTTTTAAACACAACGGTTAATACTGGATAAAAAATCCCAGCTACAGTTCCAGACCGCGTGTGTTCTTTGTTATTAACTATTTTTATATTTATGTAAAACGTCCAGGAGTAAAAAAAAAAAAAAAAAATATTGGCAGCGGTGGGATCCCAAAAAATCCTATAATAAGGCAAAGAACTGTTGACTGCAAGTGATAATAAAAAAAATAACAAAATTTCGGCGTGCTCAAGTACCAAAATAGTTTCGACATATCCTATCAGATATTTATAATCAAATTCCCTTTAGGAATAACAGGAATAAGAAGCCTTAGTTAGATAAAAACAACGAAGGAAAATGTAAAATGTTATTGGAAAATTTGGTTACAAGGAATGCTTTTATATCAGTTAGTGGTAGTGATAGCGACAGCGAAGGGCCTAGTGAGAGCGAAAATGAAAGCTTTGAAACAAAAGTTAGTAGAGAAAATACTAGTGAAAGGAATAGCGCTTCAGAAGTTCGTAGAGCAAGCGCTAGTGATATAAAATCCAAAATAATTCTTGAGAGATTACTTATTAAAACAGAAATGACCGAAGTACCCAATAACGTTTAATTATCCTTCATCCCTACTTGATGAGGTATTCACCTTTATTGACGCAAGCAACGAAGCTAGCTATTAACACATAGGCTGAAAAGTCCGTTTCTAAGAGAGGGCATAACTTGAATTAAATCCATACCATTTTCAGTTAGTACCAACTTACAAAAGATACGTGTATAAATTTGACAGCTGTCGGACGATTAGTTCTCGAGATATAGCGTTGTGAGTGAAGCAACTTTTGTTATTGTGAAAAAAATGGATTCACAGCAGTTTCGTGTGTTGATTTATCATTGCTTTTTGATGGGAAAAAATGCAGCCGATGCAAAGAAATGGCTTGATAAGTGTTACCCGGACTCTGCACCAGCCAAACGAACCATTGGCAAGTGGATTGAAAAATTTAAAAGTGGTCATACAAGCACCGAAGATGATGCACTCAGTGGACGTCCAAAAGAGGCTGTTTCAGATGAAAACGTCAAAAAGTGTTTAAAGCTGTTCAACCGCAATAAAGCCGAATTTTTGCGTCGGTATGTGACAATGGATGAAACTTGGCTCCATCACTTCACACCAGAGTCAAGTCGGCAGTCAGCTGAGTGGCGATCCGACGACGAACCTCGTCCAAAACGACCAAAAACTCAACAGTCGGCTGGAAGGGTTATGGCATCCGTATTTGGGGATACACATGGAATAATTTTCATCGACTATCTCCAAAAGGGGCAGACTATCAACAGCGACTTTTACATTACGTTGTTGCAGCGTTTGAAGGACGAAATCGCAGAAAAACGGCCGCATTTGAAGAAAAAGAAAGTGCTGTTTCATCAAGACAATGCACCGTGTCACAAGTCGATGAAAACGATGGCAAAATTGAATGAATTCGGCTACGAATTGCTTCCCCACCCACCGTATTCTCCAGATTTGGCACCCAGGAACTATTTCCTGTTCGCAGACCTCAAAAGAATGCTCGCCGGAAAGAGATTTAAGACCGATGAAGAAGTAATCGCCGAAACAGAGGCCTATTTTGAGGCTAAACCGAAATCGTACTACAAAACTGGTTTTGAAAGATTGAAAAATCGTAGCAATTAGTGTATCGCCCTTGAAGGCAACTATATTGATAAATAAAGTTGAATTTTGCAAAATTTTGTGTTATACTATAAAACGGCACTGGCTTTTCAGCCCATGTGTTATAAAAGATGAAACTTTAACAGTTTAAGTGCATCATTTAAGCATCATACGCGGTGACCCAAAAGCCAAAGACAGTAGCCGAAGCTAGTCGCTGTGCTCAGAAGGAGAGCAAGGACTAAATGTATTTAGATCAAACACTAGTAGGGACTTTTCTAATAAGAACTTGGCAAAGATTAACTTTGTAAAAACGAAATGTTTCAATTGTTGTAAACGTGGCTATTTAATGAGGAATTGTAGATTGCCAAGAAGACATGGGGGAAAGTCAAAACCCCGAAGAACGAAGAATAATACACAAGAAACAGATCCGAGCCAGTCTTATCCAAAACCACAGAAAAGAGGGTTCAAAAGTGAAGCACATATTAGCACATCCAGGACATAACTGTATTTAACCAGGTGGCCAATTCCGACAGCCCACGCGTTATGAAATTAAAAAACTTATCATCGATACTGGTGCTGAGGTATCAGTGATATGCGCTGGATACATTTATGAGCGCGAGGTTGACACAAACCAGGTTATTAGATTAAAAGAGCTGGGAGGCTACTAGGGATAGTAATAAAGGAGGAGGGAGACTAGGGAGACTACTCAATAGATTATAAAAAAAGTACTATAAAAAACAAATATAAGGATATTAAGTTGGGATACCTAAGTGAGTAAAAATACCTCAGGAATAGAACTGAAGTTTTAAGAGTAATGAAAACTAAAAATGGTAATATATTGAAAGAAGACATATTTGTATCAAGGCAGGAGATAGGAAAAGGAATCACAGTTTCTGAATGCCTAACGAAGAATAGAAATGGTGGTTGTATGTATGTATATTTTTAAATAAGACAAAGAAGAGTCAATGAATTATCAGGAAATGATAATGATAATGATAATGATAATGATCACATGAATAAGGAAGAAGTGGAGAGTATATTAGATATCATTAAAAATTACAGCGACATATTTAGCATTAAAGATGAAAAGCTAACGCACACAAATGTGACCAAACATCAGATTAGAACATTAGATGGTGTCCAACCAGTATTTACTAAAACGTACAGTTATCCAAAGATACACGGGGAGTAAGTATGCACTCAAGCGGAAAATCTTAACAACGAAAGGATCATTAGGAATAACATTTCGCCATGGAGCTCAACTCTTTGGATCGTCCCAAAGAAGGCAGATGCCAGTGGTAAGAAGAAATTGAGGATGGTGATAGACTTTCGCAAGCTCAACGAGTTGACTATTGCAGATAACTATCCCCTTCCTAACATAACCTAAATTTTAGATCAGCTAGGAAAAGCGAGGTACTTCACGACACTCGACCTTACATCGGGATTTTATCAAATCCAAGCTGACGATAAAGACATAGAAAAATCAGCATTCAGCACACCGTATGGGTATTTCGAGTATACTCGAATGCCTTACGGACTCAAAAATGCTCCGGCATTTTTTCAGATACTAATGAATATTGTGCTAGTCGGATTACAAGGCCTTAAGTGATTTGTTTATCTAGATGATATCGTGATGTATGGTCAAAGCCGGGAGAAATATAATCAGAAGCTTATTCAGGTACTTAGTCACATAAGAGCGGCTTATCTAAAATTACAACCGGATAAATGCGAATTTCTCTGTTACGGTGTTAAACCTGACCCCAGAAAAATCGAAAGTGTAGTTACTATGCAAGCTCCTCAGAATCAGAAAGGAATATGGTTAAGTCGTTCCTTGGAATGGTATGTTACTACCGAAAATTTATAAAAGATTTTAGTAAGTTAGCAAAGCCTTTGAAGAGATTACTAAAGAAAGTTATCCAGTTCGAATGGGAAAGCGAGCAACAAGAATCGTTCAATAAACTCAAAGAAGCCATTACAAAATTTCCGGTACTACAATATCCCGATTATAATAGAACATTTATAATCAGAATCGACGCTTCAAATAAGGGTATTGGGGCTGTTCTAAGCCAACAACATGTCGAAAAGAATCTACCCATACAGTTCGTTAGCAGAACTTTAAACAGAGCTGAGCAAAACTACAGCAAAACCCAAAAGTGAGTGCTTAGCTATCGTCTGGGACACCAAACAAATCAGGCCATATTTTTACGGTAGGGAATTCATAGTCCAGACAGATCATAGGCCATTAACCTGGCTCTTCAACGTGAAATATCCCGGATCTAGGTTAGTTAAATGGAGACTTAGATTGGAGGAATTTGAATACGAAATAAGAGATAAGAAAGGTTGTGAAAATGTAGTGGCAGATGAATTATCTAAAAAAGTAAGAATGTTACAGCAGGAAGAACTAGGTATTGAAACCAGTACCCAGAAGTCGAACATTTTAAAGAAGTAGTAGGAATAATAGAGAAGATGGTTCGCAGTATGATGGAACAAAGCGAAATACCATAGTGTCGAATAAAGAAGTACGATCAGTGAAAAGATAAGTAGGGGATAATTCGCAGGAATCGGAAGAGAAAATTAGCGAACAAAACAAGCGCAAAAAGATAACAGATTTAGAAGAGAGAAAATGCATATTAAAAGAAAACCGTAATGGGTTGCTAGATGGTAATGCAGGGCAAAAAGCAACCTATGCGAAACTTAAAGAAAAATTTTACTGGAAAGGAATGCAAAGGTATGTAGAAGAATTAGAGAAAGTTGTAAGAAAACCAACACGAAATCCTATGAAAGTAGTAGCAGCAGCAGAAAAGGCCTTAAAGAAAATTTCAATGGATTTGATAGATCCACTTAAGGTAACGCAAGATGGCTATAAATTCGGTCTTGCTATTCAAAACGACTTATTGAAATTCTTAAAGTTCATAAGTAGCCAATGCATTCAGAAATGAATGGGTTCTAAATTTTGGATTACCAAAAATCATATTAACAGACAATGGCAACGAATTTTGCCCAGAGTTATTTAAAAACCTTTGTCTGGGTTTTAACATGAAACACATAACAACTATCATAGCTTATTCACAGGCAAATGGAGGAGTTGAGAGAGCGCATTGTCGGCTGACCGAATATCTAAAAGCAACAGGCAGAGAAATGAACAATATAAATTATTGGCACGGACGAATGCCGTACTCTCGTTTTTTTTATAACACAACTACTCATAATACGACAGGCTACATACCATATGAATTGGTATATGGAAGTATAGCTAACCAACCAAATGAAATAGAAGAATTCACCGAAAGGACCATGTTCGATTATCTAGATGAATTGCAAGTCAAATTATTTAAAACTAATGTTAATGCAGTTAGCAACACTTTAAAATCAAAGGAGATGTCAAAAATAAGATACGACAAAAAGGTCGGAAAGCCAATAGAATATAAGATAGGACAAAAGATTTAAGTCAGAAATGTAGTTGAAAGAAAATTAGAAAGTAGATATAAAGATCTATTTGAGATATTAGTTCACAAGGATTATATTATTGCACAAATTAAGAGTAAGGTTAAAAAATACAATAAAGCTAACATAAGACCATTATTCGCAGGATCCTCTGTATCCACAAGTCCACAGCCGGGAACATCGAGATCAAGAAAATAAGTGGTAATAACGGAATCTATTTCTACCATAAGGGGCAAGTAAGTGAAATAGGTAATAAGCTCACGAAAATATAATCTGATTCATCGCAAGGTTTGATTTATAATGTAAAATAAAAGAAATAAATGTGAAAGTGAACTTGAAATTTGTATTATTGTTTAAAAGAACAATTCATGACATTTATTTTATAAAATGACATTATGTGAAGATTGGCCACAACTACGTCTGAGTTGGTCCATTCGGAAGGTCCAATTTTGGGCGACTCATTCGAGCATAGCGACTGGTATCTCGCGGATAACACCAGTAATGTTGGCTTCCAATGCGTCAATCGTAGCTGGCTTACTCCTGAAGACCTGGGACTTTACATATCCCCAGAGAAAATCTAGGCGGCCATATTACTGTAGCAAAACTTGAAATTAAGTGCTCGCCGAAATGATTTCTCAACAAGTCCATTGTTTCACGCGTTGTATGGCTCGTAGCGCCGTCTTGGTGAAACCAAAGCTCACCGAGACTATGTGCTTGAATTTCAGGAAGCACTAAGTCCGTTAACATGGTGCGATAACGGTTACAATTGACGGTAACATTCTGATTTGCCTCATTTTTGATGGATCAATGATTCCACCAGCCCATAAACCACACCATACCGTTGTTTTTAATGGGTGTAATGGTAACTCTTGGTACTCTTCGGGTTGCTTATCACCCCAAATATGGTAATTTTGTTTATTTACGTATCCATTGAGCCTGAAATGGGCTTCATCACTGAACAAAATTTCACGAAAAAACACCGGACTTACATTGAGTTTTTCCAAAGCCCATTCACTGAAAATATGACACAAATTTAAGTCGCCTGGCTTCAATTTTTGCACAAGTTTCCTTTTGGACGCTTTTAGGCCGAGATCCTCACGTAAAATACGCCAAGTTGTCGAATACGCCAAGCCAAGCTGCTAAGAACAACGACGAGTCGATTCTTCACGGTCTTCACGCATACTCTCAGCTACAGCTACTATAATCTCTTCACTACGTGCTGGATGTAGTCTAACCGGTCGAGTATCATCCATTAATGTAAACTCGGACTGAGAAATTTGCGAATGGTATTGGCAATAGTGGTTTCAGTAGGTTAATTCTCACAGAACGCTGATTTTCGTAATACAGGTGAACAATTTGGAGACGCTGTTGTGGTGTGATTCTTTCCATGATGACTTGTCAAACGATACTGTAGTTTGATAGGAGTTACCCGTGATCTGTCAAAAAAGCCTATTGAAAATCAAACCTCACCATGAATCACCCCTGATAAGTTGAGTAAAGAAACATTATAACAATAAAGTTATTCTAATAGTAACTCAGTGTATTCTTTTCATTTGGTTCTCCCAATATTATTTTTTTTATTGTTTTTGTCGGCTTCCACTCCGGCTTATTGCTATTGTCGGCTTCCACTCCTGCCATTTTTAAACACAACGGTTAATACTGGATAAAAAATCCGAGCTAGAATTCCAGCCCGCTTGTGTTCTCTGTTTTTTATTATTTTTATATTTATGTAAAACGCCCAGGCGTAATAATAAAAGTATAAATAAAAGTGGAAAGCTATTCAATCCACCTTATCCACCTTAAACTCGAGACACTTTTTCGACGTCTAAGGCTGAAATTGGAGGAGAATTATTTTATCATCGCCGGAATTTCAACGCCAATCATAGAGATCGGAGAAATAGTACACCACTAACTAGAGGGAGTCTACTACTCAATTGATGCGATCAGCGTAGTGTTATGTACAGACTCGGCTTAAAGGCGATGGATAGTCTGTTGTTTCCTAGATGCCGGTCCTATTTTGATCTTCTGCTGTTCGACACGTGACTAGAACTGACATACACTAACCAACATACTATAAACTGTATACGCAATCTCGTGTATAACAGTGACCATTGCAGTCTCAGAGTTAGAGTGACTAACCCTCAAGCTGAACAGGCTTGGAATAAGTGAACTACTTCTGTACATTCTTTTCAATGTGCTCACAGACAGACAGTTCATCGTGAAAAATAGCGATGTGACTTCTGCTGAAACATTGTAAATTCGCCAATCCTATAAAACATTTTTTTTTGTTAAATAACTTAACAGTTAAGTGGGTATGAATTCATTTATAATACCTCATCATGTGTTAAGTTTTTTGAGAAAATGTTGGTATTTTGTTTCCACGCTTTATATCGACCGAGTAATTCTCAATTGAGTCGCTGGTCCATTCCACTAGGTCAAACTTGATATATTCTTTCAGAAATATACTTATATCTCCTTCTTTTTTACCGCATCGGTTAAAGTATTTATTACTAAACCTATTTATTTTACAAAAATCATTTTCCGTCCAGGCATTGCAGACAGAGGATGAATTCCCTAGGCAGTTAAATGCACATGAATCTCGACCATTCTCATCATACTTTTCAATATGAAGGAAGTCAGACAACAGGTCTGAAGCACTTGACGAGCGTGTAGTCCTCCTTTCCGACTGACTACTTAGGTACAGAGTAGCCTTATTGATTTGAATAATAGAATAAAGTGCTAAGCGATTAGAAAGTAGTTCGAACTGCCAGTTACTCAAAAAAAAAAAAAAAAAAAAAAAAAAAACATTTAATTGATCACTTCTTCTTAGGAAAATTGAACCACCCTTATTAGCAGTAAACAATCCAGTTGGAGTACTAGTGAGAATCAATTATGAACTGTGGATTTATTCGACACCTCCTCCACCTAACCCCTACAGCCATTAACTAGAATCATCAATTAGAATTAAATAGATGTAAAGCAAGTGCCGATTTTGATAATGTTCTTATCAACGCGGCCCTCGTGCATTATGTGTTTAATTACACATACATGACCAATAACATATTTAAAATGTTTCTTTTATCGCACGTATTTCACACCCACAATCAGTAGCCATATGCTTTATACCATAGTTGTAAAATGAGTTTTTGTGAGGGGGTGGGGGGGGGGGGGCGCACTATTCTATTTTGATTCCTACTTCTAGTAAGTGTCAATTAAAATACTTGAAAGTGCCAAAATTCAATTGGGCAATCAGCTCTATCGAATTACGAACAGGAAGGGCCAGCGCACCACAACAAAACTTTGGGTCAGAGTTCGATACCAATCTTCCATTCTAAATTGTAGTTGGGATTGAGGTCGGGGGCTTCATGGGGGTTAAAATAGAAACACATTGATGATGAAAAGGTTTATTGTTCTTGCGATAAGTGTTCCTTCGTATGGACATGGAGTACATACATATGTAGTTTTATTTCAAATACGACTAGAGTATATGATACCATGTGCTTAATCAAATTCAAAACTTTTCCAAACGAAGTACTTCTTAGAAAAGGGAAATGGATGTGCATATGAGTAACACAATAAATAAAATCAAAGGGGGGGCTTACAGCGCGGGCTAGTTCAGGTTTAAGTTTCGGAGCTTAGGTCAAGTATAGATACAAACTATTCTATCTTCCATTAAACTCTTGTCTAGTCCCCATTTCAATATCGAAATTCTGCAGTCAACGAATAACATCAACGGTGACGTTCGCAAACCAATTTGTCAGCAAATTCCAATTATTTTTGAATGTACTTGTGTCTTGGATTTAAAAGCTTTTGCGTCAGGAAGTGCTTTAATCCTTGTACCATAAGGTAAATAGATTATTACTTAAAGGGCACTAATTAAAGTATACGAGTACTTTTAGGCTAGGTCTACTTACGAAAGCGAAGTCAAGTGGATAATAAATTACTGGTAGACATAAACCATCTGACAGGTGATAGTCGGTTGCTAAAAGGTCTGGAGTTAAAAAGGTAATAAAATTTGATAACGGCGTCATGAATGTTATGATGATGAATATGATGTTATCAGCTTTTCGCCTAAATTAATTTTTATCAATATTACTGCATTTGAATATTCACATGGTGTCTGTAGTAGTGGTGGGGAAAGCAACACATAACATATTTATCTGCACTGCATCAATTAAACTTTATCGTCGATGAGGTGGTGTGTCCTCAAAAGCATATTTCATACAGGTTGCAACTAGGCAACTCTAAATGGAATTCTTGGAGTAAACAATTTGAACATTGATAGTAAAATTCCTCAAAAGTATCATATAATAGATCCTTTGAAAATAATGGTATTTGTATTTATTAAACCTTATGTAAACCGAGTAGATGCATTTGGGTGCAGAATAAGAAATGGGAAACTGCTCAATACTCTTGCTTACTGAAACAAGCTAACATCACGAATTCGTTTAAATACAATAAATAAATAAAGGCTTAGTTTTTTTTTTCAAATTCGATTTCAAATGTTTATTAAAAAATATTTAGTACAAATAAAGCAAAGCTTTTTTAGAGTATTAACAATATAGGAAAATTGACT
This sequence comes from Volucella inanis, assembly GCA_907269105.1. Lineage (NCBI taxonomy): Eukaryota > Metazoa > Arthropoda > Insecta > Diptera > Syrphidae > Volucella > Volucella inanis. The sequence continues at coordinate 22,751,247 of OU026158.1, forward strand.
AAAATTAAACAATAAAGAAGAAAATACTTTATAAAATTATAAAGTATAAGCTAGAAACATAATTTTAAGCATGTGGACGATTTTAAGTTATAAAAAAAATAAATGGAGTAAATATAAGTATATTGTCAAAAAAGGAGAATGAAAGATAATAATGAGAAAGAAAGAGAACAGATGAAGAAAAAAGAAAAAAATAGAAATGTACTACTGCCGTACAGAGAAATATTTAAAAATTGCTGCAATTTTTTGCAGCTAATACAATACACAAAAGAAAGCCGTTTTAGTGATAATGTTGTCAGAGGAGTCGTATGTAAATGTTGGCCACAACTTCGTCTGAGGTGGTCCATCCGGAAGGTCCAATTTTGGGCGACTCGTTCGAGCAAAGCGACTGTTATCTTGCGGATAACACGAGTACTGTTGACTTCCAAAGTGTCAATCGTAGCTGGCTTATTCCTGAAGACCTGAGACTTTACATATCCCCAGAGAAAATACACCAAAGGTGTAATATCGCACGATCTAGGCGGCCATATTAGTTTAGCAAAACGTGAAATTAAGTGCTCATCAAAATTATTTTTGAACAAGTCCATTGTTTCACGCGCTGTATGGCTCATAGCGCCGTCTTGTTGAAACCAGAGGTCACCCAGACCATTTGCTTGAATTTCAGGAAGCATGTTAACATTGTGCGATAACTTTTACCATTGACGGTAAAATTTTGATTTGCCTCAGTTTTGGTAAAATATGGACCAATGGTTCCACCAGCTCATAAACCACACCATACCGTTGTTTTTAATTAATGTAATGGTAGCTCTTGGTACTCTTCGGGTTGCTCATCCGCCCAAATTCTGCAATTTTGTTTGATGCGTATCCATTGAGCCAGAAATGGTCTGAATCACCACTGAACAAAATTTCACGATAAAACACCAGATTTTAACTGCTTTCCATTCACTGAAAATATGACGCAAATTCAAGTCACCTGGTTTCAATTCTCGCTTTTAGGCCGAAATCCTCACGTAAAATACGCCAAGTTTTCGAATACCTCAAGCCAAGCTGCTGAGAACGACGACGAATCGATTCGTCTGTCCCCTACGTGCTGGATGTGGTCTATCTGGTCGAGTATCATCCATTAATGTAAACTGGGACTGGGAAATTTGCGAATAGTATTGGCAATAGTGGTTTCAGTAGGTCAATTATGTGTACCGTAAGTCCCTCGAATCGCATTAAAAACATTTCTCACAGAACGCTGATTTTCGTAATACAGCTTAACTTTTACCATTGACGGTAAAATTTTGATTTGCCTCAGTTTTGGTAAAATATGGACCAATGGTTCCACCAGCTCATAAACCACACCATACCGTTGTTTTTAATGGATGTAATGGTAGCTCTTGGTACTCTTCGGGTTGCTCATCCGCCCAAATTCTGCAATTTTGTTTGATGCGTATCCATTAGCCAGAAATGGTCTGAACCACCACTGAACAAAATTTCACGATAAAACACCAGATTTTAACTGCTTTCCATTCACTGAAAATATGACGCAAATTTAAGTCACCTGGTTTCAATTCTCGCTTTTAGGCCGAAATCCTCACGTAAAATACGCCAAGTTGTCGAATACCTCAAGCCAAGCTGCTGAGAACGACGACGAATCGATTCGTCTGTTCCCTACGTGCTGGATGTGGTCTATCTGGTCGAGTATCATCCATTAATGTAAACTGGGAATGGGAAATTTGCGAATAGTATTGGCAATAGTGGTTTCAGTAGGTCAATTATGTGTACCGTAAGTCCCTCGAATCGCATTAAAAACATTTCTCACAGAACGCTGATTTTCGTAATACAGCTGAACAATTTAGAGACGCTGTTGTGGTGTCAGTCTTTCCATGATGACTTGTCAAACGATACTGAACAAAAATGAAAGTTAAGGCGGAGTAAGAGAGTGCTGCCGCTATTAGTTGCATCGGTTATAAAGATTATGCGCGGTGGTTTTATTCTGTTCCTTTAAAAAAAATATTGATTACTTTAGTTAATTATAAAGGAAGTAAATTTAGTAAAGTTGTTTTACAAGTTTAATTCAACAACAAGCGTGAAAGCATGGAAATTTATGTCACTAAAGGACATGGTGCATCCTTGTTAAGTCGAAATTTTATGAAAAAATTCACCACAAAATAAGTAATCTTGCATAACGTAGTAGAGAAATTACTTAAAAAATGTTCAAAGGTTTTCAACAGCGCACTACGTATTTTTAATAAAAGGCGAATGAAGTTAAGTTTAGTTGAAGATGTCACACCGCGATATCTTTCTCTGCGTTCTTTGCCCTTCAGTGAGAAAAAAGGTTGAGAATGAGCTCAATAGACTGATTTCGCTGGGTATCCTTAAACCAGTAGAGTTTTCAGATTGGGCAAAGCCCGAAGGTTCGGTCAGGTTGTGTGGCGACTATAAGATTACCTAAAATCCGTTTATCAAGATTGAAAGGTTTGTACTCCCTAGAGTTGAAGATTTGTTAGGAAAAATCTCAGGTGGAAAAGTCTTCTCATTGGAAGAAAAGAGTCAAACACTTACTACTGTTTGCACCCATAAAGGATTATTCAAACATACCAGACTTTCTTTCGGAACAAGTACTTGTCAATTGGTGTCAATTGGAATATGACTCAAGATTGTCAATTTGCTTTCGATGAGGTTAAGCTGATTTTAGCTTGTCCAGAAGTACTTGTACATTACAATAGTGAACCGCCTCTGGAGTTAGTGACAAATGTAAGTAGTCACGGTATTGGTGCAGTATTGAATCATGTGCAATCTAACGTAAGAAAGCCTATTGCATATGCCTCTCGTGTGTAAAGTGATTCTGAGTGCAGATACAGCCAAATAGAAAAGGAAGCTTTAGCAATATATTGGGGAGTCAAATCCTTTCACCAATATCTTTTCGGAAGAGATTTCACTTTACTCACTGAAATGTAAGATGTAAGATGTAGCAGACGAAACATCTGAGGATAAGGTGCTTAGCCAGGTAGTGATATATGTACTGAATGACTGGCCAAACGAAGTTGTAAGCGAACTTAAACCGCATTTTCAGAAGAAAAATGAGTTGTTTGTGTAGGCTAACTGGGTAATGTGGAGATACCGGGTAGTAATACCAATTTCCTAAAGGAAGGAAATACTCTAACTATTACATTCGTCTCACTTCGATATAGTAAAGACTAAGTCGGTTGCCAGAAGTTACGTTTTTTGGCCTGGGTTAAGCCAAGACATAGAGACTGTTGTAAAGTCGTGCGAAATTTGTGCAGTACAATTAACTAGTCCGCCGAGAGGTGAGCTTGTTCCGTTGCAACCAACTTTTCGTCCTTGGGAACGTTTAAATTTGGACTTATTTGGTCCTTTTTGAAATAAAATGTTTTTAGTCTGCATCGACAGCTTTTTAAAATGGGTGGAAGATACTTTTAATACGTTGGACAAGTTGCGTGAAATTTTTAGTAGGTTCGGACTTCCAGAAACAATCGCTTCCGATAATGGTAGTGCTTTTACGGCTGAAGTATTTCAAAACTTTTTCAGGGAAAACGGCGTAAAACATATAACGACACCGCCGTATCATCCTGCGTCCAACGGCCAGGCAGAAAATTGTGTAAAGAAATTGCTTTAAATGCTTGCCGAACAAAGCGCATAATGGAAGTCCTGCTACTGAGATATTTATTTAATTATAGGACTACGCCTCATTGCACAACAGGTAAAACACCTGATTCTCTTTTGTTAGGAAGAAAAGTACGAATAAAATTTGATTTACTGAAACCAAAGAAGAGCAGGATAGAAAATTCTCACGTTAAGGATAAGGTATTTGCAAAAGAGGCAAATAAAAAATTCCGGGAAAATGCGAGATGTATGTAAATTTTAAAGATGCGAGGGAATGAGGGTTTGTTTCAAATGCTCCTTTAAATGAAAAAGACGGTTTGGTAGGTGAAGATCTTCCCATTCAAGCTCAAGCTTCAGATTAGTTTAGTTTATTTATTTTGTTTAGGAAAGCAAGAACAGTAAGAACAGTAAGAATGAATCTTAGAACTTTGTAATAGCTAGTTACAATATATACTTAGTTACAATTTAGTTATTACAGTAATGAGTAAACTATAAAAAAAGGAACTGAGGAGTTAAGTTGTAATTGAGATCTTGTAGAGGCAAGCTGTGTTTGAGTTTTTTTTGTAGTGTAAAAATAAAGAAAGCAAAATAAATTCAATTAAGTGAATATTAAAAATAACTGCCAGTGTGATTTGTTAATACAATTTAGATTTCTTACAATTTATCAGAAGTATGATACACCCAGAAAAAAAAGAAAAAAGGGTTAAACTAAACCAAACCAACTGTGAAGTTAGAAGAGACAAAATAAATTTGAAATATTTTATAATAATATTTTATAAATACATACATATGTAATTATTATTAAAACAGTGTTTTAAAAAAAAAGATGAATACTGGAGTGGAAAGTTTGAAGTCAAAGCAATGGAAAAAAAACTAATGGTAACATGAGCGAGATAATTCCTTGACGGAACGTGGAACGTTTCCAGAAGGGAAAGAAATCAACTCAAACAACAACAACAACATCAATGAAGGACACAGCGTCGAGAACAAGGACAGCGACATACATACATCAATGACGATCGAACAAAACAACCCTTATGAGAGCGATGATGAGTGCGATGATAAAGAGAAGACTAACGAAGGAAAAGGAATTAAGAAGAGAGTAAAAGGAAAGAGCTGGAAAAGAAACGAAGTAATGAGTGGAAGATGCTGAAAATGGAATTAGAGTTAATGAAACGGGAGCTTCAATTGCAAAGAAGAGAATACGAAATTGTAAAACGAGAAAATGAGTTATTATTATGAAGAGTATCGACGGTGAAAAATTCAACAATGTTAATGATCTTTTACCGGAATTCGAAAGAAGAAAAGCTCTTATGTGCGATGGGAGTCTCAATTAAAAAACATTAAAGCTACATACAAAGTTGACGATGACAATCTAACAATGCTAATTTCTTGTAAACTGAAGGGAAAAGATCGGACATAACGACTGTACCAATTAATACACTGCCTGCAGACATGCTTAAGTTATTTGAAGATCGAACAAGTCGTATAACTCTCTGGGGCAAATTTGAGGAAAAAAGTGGTCGTCAAACGAACCATTCTCCGAATACGTTCATCAGAAATTAATCCTCGCAAACAAGGCCGACATACCGGATAATGAGTTGCTTGAACATTTGATCGAAGGAATATCTGACTTTAACTTAAGAGCTCAACCTAGGACGCATCGTTTCGCAGGCAAGCTGGAATTATTGGATGCCTTTTATAATGCCATCGAAACCACTTCAAGAGCAAGCCGAATCACAGCGTCCGACTTCATCCGGAATAAGATGCTTCAACTTCAACTCTCAAGGACATCTAGCAGCAGATTGTTTTAAGCCGAAGAGGGAGCCAGGAGCCTGCATGTGTGTGACAAAATGGGGCACTACGTCGCCAAATGTCCCAAAAGGAAGCCAAGACAAGTCCTTTAAATCAGTCATGAAGAAGATGCTAATACATATTTTACTTTTAAGAAAGAAAACTATGTATATAAAACATTGCTAGGAACATTAATAGACACCGGCAGTCCAATAAGTTTAATTTGTCAACAGTTTGTGCCTGAAGTCCTTCTCTCAAAAAATTTAAATAAGAATTTTAATTACACTTGCGGTAATAAAAACCGCACCACCTTATGAGTTCTTAAAAAATGCCTAATTACATCAGATCGTACGGGTTTTTCCCATACTAATGAAGGGTATTCCCCATAGCAGAGTTCAGCCTCGGAATCAGTGCAAAAAAAAATCAGTTTAAATTGAGTTGTGACGGTGACAAGTAAAAAAAAGTGAAATATCTTGTAAATATCATCAACTGACTCCGGACGAAAAAGTTCAAATATTGACTTTAGTCAAAGAAGGGCTTGGCTATCGTGAGATTGCGGTTAAAATAGGATTCTGTCATTCAACTATCGTACGACTGATGAAGAAAAAAGAGAATTCAGATCCACTGGAAAGGAAAAAAGGCTCGAAACGAAAACGTAAAACAACCCAGAAGACGGACAATGTATTACAACGAATTAGGATGAAAGATCGCTTTAAAAGTGCTGTCTGTATAAGAGCAGACCTGAGTGAATTTCATCAAGTTGATCTAAGCGCCGAAACCATACGCCGACGGCTACGGGAGATATGTTTATATGGAAGACGACTAGCGAAAAGTCCTCTCCTAACCACAAAATTAATAAAACTCGGTTGACGTGGGCAAAAAAGTACGAAGATTGGACGCAGGATGATTGGCGATGTGTGATATGGTCCGATGGAAGTAAATTTAATTTGTTGTGTGCCGACAATTTGCCATACGTACGACGGTCAGCAGGTGAAAGGTTTAAGGACGAGTGCATAGTCAAAACAGTGAAGTTTCCTCAAAGCCAGATGGCTTGGGGATGTTTTTCTTTTTACGTTTTGGGCCCTTCGCATTTTGTTAATGGAACTATGAACGTTCAAAAGTATGGAGAAGTAGTAAGGGAGTTTTTGGTACCAGCAATTGAACAGCATCATTTGTATACTGACAAGTGCATTTTTCAAGATGATTCTGCATCTTGTCACCGCGCCAAATCCGTAAGTAAAGCGTTATAAATCAACTTTCAGATGTCTACTTTATAAATAATAAACAGACAAGTAACTAGAGTCTTTCAATAATTTTCAGCTCAAGACAATTTTCGGTGACCTCGGAATTACTACACTAGACTGGCCAGCTAATTCACCCGATTTAAACCCAATCGAACACTTGTGGCATGTAATGAAACGTAAGGTGGCTGAACATAAACCAGAGAGGAAAAAAAAGCTAAATGAAGTTCTGGAACATGTATGGAATATTAAAATTTCAAGGGAAATTATTGAACTTCTAGTAAACTCGATGCCTTCTAGAATAAAAGCGGTTATAACCGCCAAAGGAGGAGCAACTCGGTATTGATAATTTTTTGGCAAAAGTGGCATATCTAAACATCTTATATACACGTACATAAAAAATGTATCGTTTGATTTTGTTAACCAATGACTGTATTAAAATATTTAAAAAAAAAATAGGAAAATTAACTGGTTTTTCTTTCTTTGTTAATATTTTTTTTCAAACATTCAATAAGCAGATGGAAATTAGATAGAAACACTTATAAACTACTGCGGAGTACTCAACAAAAATTTCATTATAAAAATAATTATCGTTGTTATTAACAATTTTTTAATCTTTTTGATATGGTGCGGTTTTAATGACCGCAAGTGTATGTTGGAATTAATAAAAACCCACTTTTAGTTTTTGGTAAAATTGAAACTTCTATTTTATTTGAAAATAAAAAATTTGAATTAAATATGTTTGTAGTAGAAAATGAAACGATGCAATTTCCTGCAATACTAGGAAATGATTTTATAAAGAAAACTAACTTTAAATTAGTAAAAAGGGCAAGTTTTTTAAAGAATGAAGATAAGTTTGAAGAAGAATGTAAAATGTTGATGAAAATTTGCAATGATTATGATAAGCTTAAAGAAGAATGTAAAATGGTAATGAAAATTGAAAACGATAATAAAGATATATGTTTTAATAACAATGAATTAGATTTCAAAGCAAAAGAGAGACTTTTAAATTTATATAAAGAGAGTTATTTGTTAAGCAAACGTCCCGTTTTGCCTGAAATTACATTTGAAATGACCATAAGATTGACAAGTGATAAATCTTTCCATTGTACCCCAAGAAGGTTGTTATATAAGGAGAAAGAAAAGGTCCAGATTATCTTAGATGCCTTAGTTAAATCAGGAGTTAATAGGCCTAGCAAGTCAGAGTATGCATCGCCTATAATTTTAGTCAGAAAAAACACTGGTGATATCCGGTTATGCGTGGATTACCGAAGTCTTAACAAATTAACATTAAAAGATAATTACCCAATACCACTAATAGATGACTTACTGGATAGGCTAGTGAACAAAAAATTATTCTCATTATTGGATTTGAAAAGTGCATTTTATCACGTGACAATGAGCGAAGATTCTATAAAATATACATCGCTTGTAACCCCGTTAGGCCAATACGAGTTTGTCAAGATGCCTTTTGGATTGAGAAACGCGCTTTCTACATTCCAAAGGTTTATTATGGAAATTTTTGATGACTTGAGAAGGACAGAAAAAATAGCTATATACTTAGATGATATAATGGTGGCTATGTAAAATGTTGATGAACACCTGAACATAATGAAGGAAATTTTTGATAGAACAGTTAGAAACAATTTAGAACTTCGGTTAGACAAGTGTCAGTTTTTAGTGTCCGAAATTCGATTCTTAGGGTAGACTATTTCTAAAAATGGTATCAAACCGGACGAGAAAGGTCTTGAATCAGTAAGGAATTCTCCAGTGCCGCAAAATGTCAAGAGCGTTCATAGTCTTTTGGAACTTTGTTCTTATTTTAGGTTTAAGATTTTTCACTTTTAGCTGAACCATTATATAACATAAGTTAATACGAAAGGATGTCAAATTCATGCTTGGCAAATTAGAGTTACGCTGTTTCGAAGATTTGAAAACGAAATTGATGGAAGCACGTATACTTGCAATCCTTGATCCACGAGATGAGGTAGAGCTCCATTGTGATGCTAGCTCTCTTGATGCAGAGAAAGTCACACGGGAAATACCACACCGTGTTTTATTTCTCCAAGCGAACAACGGAACAAGAGTCCAAATATTAAAGTTTTGAACTGGAAACATTAGCGATAGTGTATGCTTTAAAAAGGTTCAGAATTTATTTGCAGGGAATACGGTTTAAGATAGTCACAGATTGCAATTCATTGACCTTAAATCTGAACAAAAGGGAGATAAAACCTAGGATAGCTAGATCGGCTCTTGAACTCCAAAAGTATGATTATACATTAGAACATAGAAAAGGATCAATGATGCAACATGTAGACGCGCTGAGTAGAATGACAAATATTTTAGTATTGGAGGAAAACACATTTGAGCAAAATTTCAATCAATTTGTCAAAACAAAGATAAAGATATTTTCAAAATTAGAAACCAATTAAAAAAAAAAAAGAGTAGTGCTTATGAAATGCGCAATGGCCTAGTGTATAGGAAAGTAGGGCAAATTATTCTTTTCTATGTTCCGATTAATATGGAAAGAAATGTATTTCAAAAGTACCATGATGAAATGAGACATTTGGGAATCGAAAAAGTGTTTAATGCTGTAGTAAAAGCTTACTAGTTTCCTCAAATGAAGGCAAAAATCAAAGTCAGGAAAGCATGGAGGATTTTTGCATAGCATTCCCAAAGGAAACGAACCATTCGATAATTTACACATTGATCATTTTGGTCTTGTCTACTTTTTTGGTGCTAGACGCTTTCACGAAATTTATCAAATTGTTCGCAGTACGATCGACAAGTACCACAGGGGCATTAAAGTGCTTAAAAGATTATTTTAATGTATACAGCAGGCCAAAAGTACTGGTATCTGATCTAGGCAGCGCTTTCACCTCTAAAGACTTTGAAAGTTTTCTTGAAACGTACGTCATATCAAAATAGCCACGGGTTTTCCGCAACCAAATGGGCAGGTGGAGGGAATTAATAGGTGCATATCACCCATGATAGCTGAATTAACTAGTGCAGGCACAATGTTTAGTTTAGATAAAGTTTTGCCTGAGATCGAGTTCTCTCTGAATAATACAATTCATCGTAGCACCGGATTATGTGCGAGCCAGTTGCTTTTCGGAGTTCATCAAAGAGGAGAAGCAGTTGATTATCTTAAGGAAAAGTTATAGGAAATAAATAAGCAATAAGAAAAAAGGGATTTAATTGAAATGAGAATGATAGAATGCCAGGAATATAATAAATTATCCAAGAACAGGAATAGGGTTCATAAAGAGTACAAAGAAGGGGACTATGTTATGGTGAGAAACTTCTTAAGTACGCCTGGAGCATGTAAGAAGATCGCACCTAGGTTTAAGGGACCTTATATTGTAGCCAAAGTATTAAAAAGTACTAAATGGCAGCTATTTACTAAAAGACGTAGAAGGGTTGCAGTTAAGTCAAATCCCTTATACTGGGGTGTGAGAGGTGGCTAACCAAGCCTTGGCTAAATTTATTCGAAAATGTTTTGGTCAATTGCTAATCAGGATGCCCGAACGTGGTGAGAATTTAAGAGGAAAAGGAACTGCCGGGTAGTGAACATTCAAGTTTAAATTTTTTAAGTTTCATATGAGGAGTTGAGTTGTAATTGAGATCTTGTAGATGCAAGTTGTGTCTGAGTTTTTTGTAGTGTGAAAATAAAGAAAGTAAAATAAATACAATTAAGTGAAAATTAAAAATAAATGGCAGTGTGATTTGTGATTTGTTTTTACAATTTAGATTTCTTACACAAACAGAAATAAAAAAACAAAAAATTCAAGTTTCAGATCATCTTACACCCGATCTAGTGACTTCCTGGCCGATTCTGCAGCACTACGGGTCGTCTGACGTTTCAGTGCAAAATAAAGAACACAAATCAGAAAACACATTATCAGGTACATTAAATACGCCTTGCAGTAAAACAGGGTAAATCGTAGAACCAGTAAATGATGAAACAGAACAAGAGTTTTCTTGGCGAACAAGGCTACGGCCTAGGTTTTACAAGAAGGTCAGCAGTCTTACCAAAAACATAGTGGGGCACCATGAGTGGATGGGGGGGGGGGATGATGTAAAGTATGCACTAAGCCTAACACTCAACGAAAGGCATGCAATTAGTCTAATACCTAACGAAAACGTCATAATAATAAAACTTACTTGGAGAATACGAAAACATGATGACACTTCCCCCTTGTGCTTCATTAAATTAAGTCGTACTAAATATAACTTATATTTAATCAATATAATCGTATATTAAAGGAATCAATCTTTATGTTATTTATTGACAAATAGGGGAAACTTTTGGTTTCATATTGATTTTTAGAAATCGCTATTGCCTGCGATTTTCCCGACTGCGACGGGTTCAATACAAGTGCATTTTCAATAGTCGAAAAATACCCTACAAAAAAGTCTTCCATCAGCCTTAGGGGCTTCGAGAGGTAGATTTCTAGGTCATAATATAGCATAAAGAAGGTAGGATACATTTCGACAACAGCAAGCCATATCATTTATATACCACCTTGATCAAAAAGTTCGTGGTTTCGTCACCGTGTGGCGCTCCCATCGTTCCGATTTGAGTTCTGTTTTTTACGTTGATACATCTGTTGTTGACATTCCCTCTAAAACTGTCGTTTACCATCAACAAAGATGATAAACGCAGTGGCAGACCATCGGCATCGAAAACCGACGAAAAAATTGATGAAGTGAAAGAAATGTTGGTCAATAACCGCAAATTAACCATCAGAGTGATAGGATAGGATAGGACTTGAACATTGAACATTGAACTTGAACATTGCCTATGGATCCGTCCAAGAAATTTTGGTTAATGATTTGGGTTTCCAAAGTTGGTGCCAAAAGACCTCAATTTCATGCAAAAAGAGATCTTGTTTACGTCGCAAAAGGAATGAATTGCGAGGCTGAATCCTATCATGAAAGATCATTACTGGAGACGAGACGTGGGTTTATAAAATGCATCAAATACCATCCAACATCCACCGGATTTGGCTTCCTGTGACTTCTTTCTGTTCAATCGAGTTAAAAAAAACCACTATGGGGAACGCGTTTCAGCAGCCGAGAGGAAGTAATAAAAAAATCGCAGGAAGCACTGCTGCACATACCGAAAACAGAATATAAGAATTTTTTCGAGGATTGGATCAAGCGCTGGGGATTACTTTAAAGGGGATAATATAAATTTAGATGAATAAACGTGTAATTTTAATTTTTTGAGTAAATTTCGGGAACTTTTGGTATATGCAGAAAAGAATCGGACGTAATATAGAACCCTGTGGAACACTTTGAAGTAGAGATCAAGATTGAGAACATTTCCCATTACTATAGGTTCTTTGCCCTACGACCAAATAAATTGCTCGACAAGAGTTTCACCGCATTTTAATTAAATCAAAAATAATAACGCAATGTTTTGCAAAGTTTTTCGTGATTCACTGTGTCAAATGCTTTAGAAAAGTCAAGCAGTTATAAGACTGTTGAATGTCTTTAATCAAATTCTTGTCTGATATCATCTAAAACCTTCACCATAGCTGTTGCACAACTATGTTAAGGTCGAGATCCCGTATAGTATGGGGAAATAAGGGAATTTAGGCGAAGGTGATCGGCAATCTGCTAGGCTATTAACTTCTCAAAAACCTTAGACATAATTGTGAGTATACTTATAGGTCTATAATCAGAGGGTTTCTTTGGATTAGGTTTCTTAGCAACAGGAATAACCTTCGCCATTTTCCAAAAATCTGGGAAAGTCGATGATGTGAAAAAGAAATTAATAATATGATTCAGTGAGTAAGAGATATATGTATATATCAAAATTCATTTTAGGACCCAAAGAGGTATTCCATCAATCACTATAACGTTTGACTTAAGCTTGGTTAAAACATCAAGGACGTCGCTTTCAATAACAGTCGCAAAGTCTTTGGTTAAATTAGTACACAGAAATAATGACTACTTCTTTCATTCGATAGGAATGAATTGTTCAAACCGTCAGTGTCATTTTGTTCGCTAACACCAATACTATGCATATTTCACCAAAGAGTCTTGAAATCTAATGACATATTTAATTCGGAGAGGTAGTAAAGGCGTTTGGACTGCCGCATTACATTATTGGGGTAGTTCCAGGCCTGACGAAATTTTCCCAGTTTCTCGAAGTTGGTCTCTCTTTCCATTTTTTCATAATTTTCATAATGAACATATATCTGAATATAGTCTCTGATCAAATCGATCTGGTAATTACTTTTCGAGATATACAAATATTTGTAAGGGCGTTTTTGAATATTAAAAAAAGTGAACAGAGCACAAATCGGATTAGCATTTGCTAATCTGCTGCTGATGCTACGAAGGGTCCATCTTATGACCCTGGAAAAGGTGACTCCATATAAATAAAACAAAATCTTATCTACGTCTAAACTTTTCCGAAACTTTAAACGCGTTTTTCTTAAAACTATTTTTACGAAGTCTTAACTCAATCTTCTCAGATATATTTCTCAGGTATTGATTGAAGGTATTACACCCTGACTGACTCGAACTGCAACCAACTTCAGACTGCTATAATTTCCAAACCGTTCATTACTCTGAGCTCAAATTTTGACACATGACAGATAATTTTATTATTTATAAGCCTTTTAAACGATTTGCTTAGTTGTGTTGAAAATTTTTTATCCGCGATGGAATTCAAACGTGATAGTGTGATTGCTTTATATTTGGCTGGAAAACCACAAGGAGATATCGTTAGAGCCCTCCAGCACCTCAACGTAAATAAATCATTTGTGTCTCTAACCATAGCTCATTACCGTGATACTGGCAGCGTTGCAAAACGCCATGGAGGTGGTCATAAAAAAAAACAGCAATATCGGCAGAAATGGTTCGGAATGTGAAGACTCGAATTGAGCGAAATCAGCGTCGAAGTGGAAGAAAAATGGCTCATGAGCTCAACTTATCGTTGGAACGGATGCAACACATACTAAAAAATGAGCTTGGGTTCAAGTCATTGAAGTTACAAAAAACACACGATCTTACACAGCAACAGAAAAAAGTTAGAGTCGAAAGAGCGAAGGAGTTGCTACGCTTGCACTTAAGTGGTGAGTTGCTGAATTTGGTTTCTTCCGATGAGTCGCTATTTGTTATAGAGCAATTTGTCAACAAACAAAATGACCGAGTTTACTTGCCAAGAGGTTCTTTGAAAATTTACACCTTCGGACGGTCACCAGAAAGCAGGCAGTACTGACGGTGATGGTTTGGGCTGCCAAAACCGCCGATGGTCGCTCTCCGCCCGTATTTATGGACCGGGGAGTCAAAATTAATGCGATCGTATACCGTGAAACTATCTTAGAGGTAATATATTATTAAGGCCTTGGACAAACAATTATTTCGGCCGTCTCACAAAGCGCGCGACAACCAAGATGGGTTAAAAAAAAATGTTCCACACTTCACTTCTTCGAAACAATGAATTGTAAATTCTCTGGATGCAAATCCGTTGGATTTCTCTGTCTGGGGTATTTTTAAGGCGAAGGTTGGCACTAAAAAATATCTAAGTTTGGACCTCCTCAAACAAGCACTTCACCGGGAATAGGCCAAAATACCGCAAAGCCACTTACGTGAAGCGTGCGATGCTTTCTTCGGTCGTCTCAAGGCCATTATTCGCGCCAAAGGTGAACATATTGAAAACTACTGATACAACTTGAAAATTGATGTATTTTCCAACATTTTTTGCCTTGGTACAATAAAATTTATCAAAAAAATAAAAAAATTATAGCATTTTCAAAAGTTGCAGTTCGAGTCAGTCACCTTGTAAATTTCGGATAATTATTTTTATATTTTTAAACGTGACAATTTTGGTCGAAAATTCGAATTTTTCTTACGAAGCCTTCATTTTGTTAAAAATTAAAATTTCGTAGCTTTATCTATCCACTAAAAGAATCTTTTGGGGTTTTTGATTTCAGATAAACTATACCGGAGATATCGTCATCACCGCCGAACACCTTTTTTTGGAGGACCTTCAGGTGATCTTTTTTTTTGGAACTTAACAATCAAGAGGATATTACCACATACTTTTAAAATGCTGGAACACGTGTTAAGTTTTACGGAAAATTGGAGAGAGAGAGATGTTTGGGGTCAGTGGTTATTTTGCTCCATGGGTTACATCTAACATTTTGCAGGAGAATTTTTACAAATATAAATGCAATTATAAACATAGATGTTGCCACTAAATGTACGTAAACTTCTTGATTTTTTAAAATAAAATGCATTTTCAGAAAAAAAAAAATATATAAAGAAACTTTTTTTTTCGTCCTTGCGTCCTTCGTCCCCTAAATGGAATCAAGAACATCAGGAGAAAAATAAGTACATTTAGAATTCTTAATTTTAACTGACTTGAGTGGTATGGATTTTTATCAAATATCCCCAGAAAAGTGTTTTGAAAGAAAGATAATTTTTTATTAGCTCCAGCAATAAACATGCATTGACTCCAAAGTATATTTTCTGCTATTAGGCCAAGAAATTGCCTCGATAAACTATTTTTTATTAACATGTTGGTTTTAAAATCCCCGCACAAAATTATGTGTTCGTAAATAGCACTAAATTCGGCTTACGCCGAAAAAAAGGATAATGGACAAAAAAATATTTGGTTTTATACGCAAATGCGAGAAGACATTTACTATTTACGTCCGTAATTTCTACTATTTTGTACTCAATGCCGTGGACTGTAGACACTAATTCAGCAATTTCTAGACAACGAAGTTTAGACCTACAATAAATTGCCTCCACCTGTGGTGTTTGGTATGCGGTCATTGCGATGTAGTTCATATCCCACAAGATTGTATGGAATGTTGTCAACATTAGGGTCGAACCAAGTTTCGTCAACACAACTTACATCTACTAGGGAGCCCCTTAGAATGTGTCTTAGTTAATCTAGTTTACTGGCGTTAAGACTACGGATCAGATATCAGAAAAATCTTAAACACCCGATGAGCTATTCTCAGTATACCATAATAATAGTTCCTACATTATTAAAACGCCATTGCCAATATAGTTAATGGGGCAACATATTTATACATTATTGCGAAAACAAAGCGCACATTCAAACAGCAGCAGTATAAGAAAATAAACAGAAAAGATGATACAAGTAAAAGTAGAAGTATCTATTCATACATAATATAATAAAAAGTAGAAAGCTAAGTTGTGAAGATTTAATTAAAAGGAAAAATGAAAATATAATATAAAAAAAAAAGTTGCAAGGACTTTTTTACGTGGTTTCTTCTGTCGCTGCAATTTCATTCAAATCCGATAAACTCTTGATTATAGATATTTTTTCATTATCTGATTTTTTTCACTACCACCATTTCGTATCTAGTAAATACTGCAATCAGTTGTATGTTGCGCTTTAAGCTGATGGCACGTTGCAGAAGAGAGTGATTGTTTTAGTTAAGCAGTCATTTGAATAAACGTATGTAGTTCTTGACCTCTAAACCAAAGTTATTTAGACAAAGCTGTCTATTATTTAGGTTGCGAAACACCATAGCAACTTTCAGTATTGATTTTCTCTCTGCTCGGTTGTTAAATTTTACTATTACTGTAAAGTTGTCACTATACGTTGCTCAATTCATTTCGTTATTCGTCGTGGCGTTTACTTCTTAGGGAGTGAGACCGACTAAGGAGTTTGTCCGCAGAAGACTAGTTCCTACGTTCGTTTTTTATTAATAATTGAGATATTTATGAAGTATAATTTTGAATTCAAAGCAATTCTAAACATAGTAACATAGGTCATATATTGTAATACATATGAGTATATTTGTAGACTCAGATTGTTTTAAAGGATATGGGAATCAATTGGCAGTTTATTCAGTACAGGTGGAATAGAAACTAGAAATCTTTCTAAATCCTCTAGTCTTCTAGTGCTGTTGTTGGTAGTTGGTAGTTATTTCTATTGTTTAAATCTGATCGATATCAAACATCTCTCGTTGATTTTGGTACTTTGCTGTAGAGTCATAGTCTCCTGGATCAATTTTTGTATCCTTTTATGCGAGTCAATCCCCTCGCCAGAGCACCATATTGTAAATTTAATATAATTTTTTTTTTAAATTAGCGCGCACTCATGGGACTATTTCTATTAGTATCTTTATAGTGTTTGCACACGGGGTGCACTGAGTAAAGTTTCTTTATCAGACACGAAAATAATAATAAAATACGAAATATGAAATAGTTACGGTCATAGTCATCCAATAATAAAATTAAATAAATAGGGAAACGAAACATTTTTATGAAAAGTGATGACATTTTTATTTTCGTTTAAAACACAAACTCTGGGGTAGTAATGGAATACTGGCAATATGGAATGCCAATTGCCCGCCTCGGCTCTGCCTACAAATAGTCATTCTTTTGATAAAATTTTTGATGATAATCTCTTAAACATAGCCCCGAAGGAAAATGGTCATAAATCGCAGAATTTCGGCAGCCAATTGAAGTCTTCATTTCGAGGAATTATACGTCTAGAAAATTTGTCACGGTTTACCAGCTGTGTGGTATGTGGCGTCGTTCTGCTGCAAGTAAAAAAAAAGGCAGTCAACATAGTTGTGACTGCATTTCCAATTTTACTGAAATGCCTCATTTTCGAAAAAGAAAGGTCCTATGCACAATCGAAAAACTGGATGGAGAAATTATTCAACTATTTCTCTTGGGCTTTCGGAGCCCCAAATGCTAGTGGTTTTTTTTACCTATTTAGTCAAATGAAAATGAGCCTCATCACTTAGAATAAAAAAATCATGATCTTGCTGACTTCAATTCTTGGGCCAACTGGATTTTATAATAATGTCGGCCAAGATCTTTATAAAAAGTGTGATGCAATATAAGCGTCTCGAAATGGACACAGCTGGGTTTTCAGTCATATTTCGGCTACGGCGACTATATTTTCAGTTGACCTTGCCAGACGAATACGAGTTGAAGTCTTTATCTGTTCCAGACATTCAAATTTATTGATTAAGTTCACTATACATAGCTGCGCTTGATGATGACCAAAAGCAATGCGAACTTTATGAAACGTTTCCGCCATATTTTCACCGTTTTTATAGAGAATTTTTAATATTTCAGCACGTTGTATGAGTATGAATCGATCCATATTTAAAAACTTTTAATATGATACTTTTTGTTGGATAACATTATAGATACATTTTCTATGTATAGTAAGCAACTATCATTTTCATAGTAATTGCTCATAGCAGCTACTCTTATGCAAGCTTGTGATTGATTGACTGAGGTCCGGGTCAACCCTGGACAGCCTTAAGATACTTAATATGAGTAAAAACTACTATCTGGTGTTACTTGAGTTCGTTCGATAAGGATTTATACGGAAGACAGGAATACTCGTAGATTTAAGATTTCGTGATATACGAGTAACTTTCAATGAAATAAGTTGCAAGAGAGCAGAAATGAGCTATTAAAACATTATTAAAACGCCATTGCCAATGTAGTTAATGGGGCAACATATTTATACATTATTGCGAAAACAAAGCGCACATTCAAACAGCAGCAGTATAAGAAAATAAACAGAAAAGATGATACAAGTAAAAGTAGAAGTATTTATTCATGCATAATATAAAAAAAAAGTAGAAAGCTAAGTTGTGAGGATTTAATTAAAAGGAAAAATGAAAATATAATATAAAAAAAAAGTTGCAAGGACTTTTTTTCGCTTGTGTTGTTTGTCCTAACGGTAAATAGTCTGACGTACTTAGTAAACGCATCTACTACTAGGAACATATACTTCTTTTTCGCCCTTTTGAGTGACACTGGGCCAAAGTGATCTACATGTATCATCTGGAAGGGAACATTTCCTTTTGGTATGTTGTGCAAGTAGCCTTCGTGCTTTCCAAACTTAGGTGAAAATGCGATACACTTTAAGCAATTCGCTATGTGCGACTTGATTTTACTTTTCATCTGAGGGAACCAATATGTTTTCAGAACCGCGTCCAAGACTTTGTCGCAACCCACATGACCTATGTCGTCATGGTATACATGCAAAATCTTACTTTCCATCCCTATAGGGACGTAAGACACTATTCTTTTCCCTACTTTCCTATACACTAGTCCGTTACGCATGTCATATAGACTACTCTCTTTTTCTTCCAATTGTTTCCGTAGCTCGTTAATTTTCCTATCCTTGTGTTGGCAAATAGATAAATTTTGTTCAAACGTATTTTCTTCTAGCACCAGAATGTTCGAGGCTCGACTGAGAGCGTCTACGTGATGCATTCTGTCCCCGCTACGATGTTCCAGGGTTTAATCGTAGTTTTGGAGCTCCAGTGCCCATCTGACTATTCTGGGGTTTACCTCTCTTTTGTTAAGTGTCAATGTTAGTGAGTTACGGTCTGTCACAATCTTGAATCTAATGCTGTGTAAATATATCCTGAATCTTTGCAGCACATAAATAATCGCCAATGTTTCTAGTTCGAAGCTGTGATACTTCGACTCACATTCTGTCGCTCTTTTGGAAAAATAAAACACTGGATGGAACCTCCCATCCGCCTTCTTCTGCATCAATATGGCCCCAAATCCGGTGGAGCTCGCGTCGAAATGAAGCTCCGTCTCATCTTGATGACAGTAAATTGCCAGAATAGGTGCCATCAGTAGTCTTCCTTTTAGTTCTTCGAAGCTTTGCATCTCTTCACTGTCAAATTTGAATATTGAATCCTTCTTTAAAAGTTTGTATATTGGCTGGGCTAACACCGAAAATCCTTAAACAAATCTACGTAGTCCTAGAAAACTATGTACAGCCCTTACATTCTGTGGCACAGGGAAATTTTTTTATCGATTCGATGCCCTTTTCATTTGGCTTAATACTGGACCTTAGCTTCCATGAACCGACACTTGTCCAAACGTAACTCCAACTTGTTCTTCATTAACCTATCGAAAACTTCATTCAGTATATCTAAATGTTCTTCTACCGTCTTAGTTGCTATCATTATATCATTTGTGTAGATTTTGACTTTCTTTTCTTTAATTAAATCTTCAGAAACATTTGAAATATAACGTTCGAATTCCAATGGAGTATTCTTTAGTCCAAATTGCATCCTGAGCCACTCGTACTGTCCCATTGGTGTCACAAACGATGTATATTTAATCGATTCGTCACTCATTCGTATGTGGTAAAAAGCGCTCTTCAGATCTAATTATGTGTACACTCGTTTATCTAAACACTCGTCAAAAAAGTTATCGATTAGTGAAATTGGGTGATTGTCTCTTAAGGTAACTTTATTTAAGTTCCTGAAGTCTACGCAAAGACGCAAATCGCTTGTTATTCCGACGCGTATTCCGATCTGCTTGGCCTGATTATTCCTTTCCGCAGCAACTCGTCTACGATAGATTGTACTTGTTCCTTTTCGGTATATGAGAGTTTCTTCCGGTAGGAAAAAAAACGGTTTTGTATCGTTCAACCTTAGCTTCATTTCGTATTTCATCTCGGGTTATTCGGGACGCTTACAGTATAAATATTTCTCATTGAACATTCGTTTGAAGTTTTCTTTTGTCTCCCAATCTAGATTACACTTTTTTAATAGCTCTTCATTCATTTCTACGTCTATCTTTAGTAACTCCTGAAAATAGTCTGTGCTTACCTCACTCGTTTGTTTTCCTAATGCTACGGTAGTTAGTCTTAGCTTAGCCTTTCTTATGAAATCCCTACCTAGAATTAGGGGAAATGTCATTGTACCTTCCGGTACCACTAGTAGATCGAGTTCAACCTTTCCTTCTTCCAATAGAATTTGACAACACACTCTACCTAGTATTCTTAACGGACTTTTATTTATTCCCTGAAACTTTACATTTTCTTCATATGAATTAATAACTGCTGTTGGAACGTATCCCTACCTGAAAATGCTGATCGAGCTGCCGGTATCTAGTAGTGAATCTAATAATATTCTGTAATGTAAATTTCTATGTGTAAATATACAATTAAATAATCTAACGGATTCATTTGCTTCGTCTTCTTAGTGTGCGTTGTATATCGGCTTCCTGCTAGGCTTCTTCCGCTCTGGACAGTCTGCTGCTATATGCTGTATCACTCCTTCGATCGCGTTGGACGGCTTCCATTCGTTGCGGCTTCCGTTGTTTTATTTTTGAAAAGGCTTGGAGTAGTTGTGCCTTTGTAGAATAGCATTGGGTGAGTGCCTGTAGTCGATTTAACTGTTATGCCTTCTACCACATATTCAACTAGCTCATCTTCGTCGATTTGAAAGCAATTTTTTTCTCCCTGGCTGAGCATGCTGCACTTACATTAGCAGCCGATCGTTCGATGATGCATCCGTTATCTTCGAATTCCGTTGCCCGTTCACTTTTGTTCACTTCCCTCTCTTGCTCGTCCACTCGTTGGTATTCTGCTTCAGCGTCCTCCTCTGTCCCCCGCTGAGTCAACCCTTGCGATATTGTTGCCTCTTCTTCGATGTTACCGCTCGTTGGTGCTTCGCCGCGTTGCACGATTTGGAACATCGTTTAAACGCATCACGAGCACATTTTTTGCGCCGGCTGTGGAAATCCCAAGACGTAGTAGCCATTTGCGCAACTCTACGGAGGAATAAATCGACACAGCAATCGAATGCTCAATTTTGTTCTCTCCTTATAGGTTTTTTTTTCACACTCTTTTTTATTTACTTTTTTGCACACTCGTTTGTTTAGTTCAATTTCGTTCTTTATTTTGTCTTCTTTCCACTTTGACAATCGTTATTTGGTATTATTATTATTTTTTGTTGGATTGGATCCCACTTCTGATTTTTAGCCGCTAGTCTTATCGCGAATAAAACAAACATAATCCCTTAAAAAAAAAATTTACGTTCTTTATTTGGTTGCTTATAGGCGTCTGTATTCTACAGTGTTTGACTAACGAGTAATCTCCTACCTACTGGCAGACTCTTTTCCTAGTGTGGCCACTTTACAATCATTAGTTAGTGTTGCCACTTTATATTTCTTACATTCTTATCAGTTTATCTTTTATGGCTTTCTACAATTATATAATTTGATGAAATGAAAATTTAAAAAATTAAATTTTGCTTCGTAGCCCACTTAGGTTAGGGAAATAGATCTTGCAAGAATTCCTTGAAGTTTCTGTGGCGCGAGCGCAGAATTGTTGGATGAGTTAGGAACACTAGCAGTTTTTAAAACTTTAATTCGTTTTTGGAGGTTTGAATGGGCATAAAGCTACTGGTAGTTCCACTGGAGCACTGGTGGTGTGAATAGCGAAGGAACAAGGTAAGGCAGGAGACATTTCATCGATGTTCGAGGTTGCCAGTTGAAGTAGAGCCACTTCCTATCCATTCGGGCATTTGATGTTTTGCTGCTACCAATTTTCGGCTTTTGGTGGTTTTCTGGAAAACATTAGTTTGCTTAATTTATTTTTTTTCAGAAAATGAGCTCCTCCGAGAATTAATTAATAAATCTCGTTCGTAACGAAGATTGAGTATACAATACAAAGTAGTAAAAAAATATTAATAACCGGCGATGCCTGGAGAACTATATATATCGACAGCACTTATTTAGCTGAGAGAGCTGAGAAATGTAAAGAAATGTGGAAGAGTTTGAGCGATCGCTTCGTGTGAGCGAATAAAAAGCTGGAGCAACGTTAGAGCAGTGGACAATGAGACAACTCTGAGTTGTAGCAGTTGGGCCCATAGTTGGTGTTTCTAAATTAGGTTTATAATATCATTGGCATTTACAATGTGTTGTCCCTAGGCAAATTGGAAACTACATCTCAACATCGTCGGCTGTATTAGGTGAGGAAAACTGTAATGTTGATTCTCCGAAACTATACGCAGAATTCGAAATTAACAGACAAGCCCGACCCGTTTTTGTTTAAATTTGTCGAAAACAAATAACATAAGGCTGCAGTCAAAACGTTTAAATAATATAGTATAATCGTATACCTATTTGACAAAACAAAAAATAATCATAAAAATTGTAAATTTTCGAACAAATAATCTTTTAATGAATTCCTCATTTTGCATGGTTTTCGAAAGTAGATCTTAGCAGGAGATTCACTTTCATTTCATCATTGGTCTTGGCGAACCATTTCATCATTTGCATTGGAGGTTTGAAAATAGCTAACATGCAGAATCATTGTATTTTACAACATAACTTCACAAATAAATCAGCATTAGATCTGCTACTTCAGTGTCTTTTCAATCTTTTATCCGCAAATTTCGAGTAGCAATTTTATTTTCTAAGAATTTTTTCGATTTTTTAAATTTGTCTGGGTTACAATAAGTTCATACTAATCTTCGGTTATCATTAGTGCGAAGAAATCAGTAGGCTCCATTTGAGAAATATTTATCATAGTGTATTCTGTGATGTGTCGAGTTCAGGTGACTTAAAAATAAATTCTTTCAGTGATCTCTTAGAAACAGGTGCCCACTCGTTTGAAGATATTGTTACAGAAGTAAAATTAAGAACAGACTCATCTACAGATTCTTAGTCACAGCCCTCTAGCAGAATATTTTCATTGGGGTTACTTAAATAAACATTTGATGGAACATATTCTTCTGAATCTGAGGTTTCGAAATCACCATCTTCATTATCAGATACAGGTTTCGACCTGTGTTTCCATAAAATATGTTGGCGTTTATGGTGAACTTAGTCTATTAACAATATTAAGCAATTAAGGTATTGCTATCAAAATCTGAAAAAAACTGTGCAAAATAATATAAGATAAAATAAACTGAGAAAAAAAAAAACAAACATATGACCCACAACGGTGTGTCACGTGGCACTCAATATGAAGAGTTAACATCAGGGGCCGTGGTCACGCTCTTAAAACACAATCAACACAGAAAAAATTTAAACAAAAGAAACAATATTAAAACACAACACGTTAATCAATCAATCATGTTTATTTCATTCATAAGTTTACAAACCAAGCCACCACACAATTTACAATTCAGAGATTTGATATATCATATAATGGTATATTAATATATATCTTTCTACTGAAATATATCTCAAGAATCAAATGTAATTTTAAATAATTATTCTAAGCAAAGGGAACGAATAATAAAAACCCTTTAATTAAAACAAACAAAAAAAAAAAAGAAACAAGAGAAAAAAAAAACATCACTCTTGTCGGTTATAGCTATTATTAAGTTCGTTTACTAGTGGGTTGTCAGATAAATCACATCTGACCATAAATCTTTCGGTAAGAGCATGTATCATTTATCACTTCGGTATATATCGTTTTATGTGACACTTAGCGCAGTCATCCCATAGTTGACAGCCGTTTAACAGTATTGCCTGAAAAATTACCTTATGTAATAATATTTTGTTGTCGTTTGAAGGCAAGTATTTCCTATTTATTAAGGGATACATCATTTTGATTGCAGTGCCCGTTTTATGGAGAATCTTTGTAATGTGTTCGTTAAAACTAAGTTTTGTGTCCAGATAAACACCCAAGTACTATACTAAAGTGTCCCAATGTATGTGTTGCCCGTTTACAATTAATTGGTCGGACGGAAGATAACAAGACTTTCTTTTTCTTGTGAAAAAGATAGCTTTTATTTATTCCCCATTAACTTTAATTTTCCATTTGTTTAGATATGGAATAACTATTCCCGCTGCATCTTTTAAACTAGTCTCAATATTGAGACCAAATTTATGCGACGAAAAAATCTCAGAATCATCAACTTACAGGGCAAAATCACATTCCGGTAAATGAGGAAAATCAGCTAAATACGTGTTGAACAAGATCGGTGCAAGAACTGATCCCTGAAGAACACCTGCATCTACATTACACAAACATGAATTACTATTATTGACATGAACTTTGTAACCTCGATCGTACAAAAAACTCTGGACAACTTTACAAATATACGTTGGGAAATGGAATCTAATTATTTTATATAATAAGCCATTGTGCCACACAGTATCCAATGCCTAATCCGGTTGATTTTCCTAAAGCACGATTCCTCTTAATACTATTGCAAATTCGTAGAATTTGGTGGTTCGTACTATGAAAGCGCCTAAAGCCAAATTGCTCATTGGGAAGTATATTTTGCTCATCGATGGTTTTGAATACTTTGTCTTTTATTACTTTTTCATAGATTTTAATATGCTACTCAATAGATTTTTAGGCCTATAGCTTGTTGGTTCATTCGGAGGTTTTCGTGCTTTTAGGACAGGTATTACTTTTGCTTCTTTCCAAGCAGTTGGATAATATTGAATTTTTAAAAAAGCATTTATTATGAAAGCTAAATATCTAGTTCCAGCCTTGGGTAAGTTGTTCAAAAAAATATTTCTTACTCTATCTAGACAGCCAGTTTTCCTTACAATGAGGTTATCTGTGATGCGTTCTATCTCAGCCTCAGTAATGAACGCATTTTCAGGTATTGTGGTTATTGAGGCATTAAAGTCTTCTAAGGCGTTTTGTACAAATGCGTTAGTATTAGTGTCCCCTAGATGCAGGGAAACGCAATGGTTTTTAGCAAAACTCTGGCAGAAAATATTGGCTTTTGTCTGGATCAGTGTGGTATGTTGCACCCATGTTTGTAAGAGTAGGAATATTTCTATTTTTGTTTTTCGTAAATTTCACGATGTTCCAGAAAGGTTTAGAAGATTTGTCTAGAGATTTGATCTTCCTACTCCACTCTTCATGGCGTTTCGTTTGAATAAACTTCGCTATGAGTTTGTTGAAGTGTTTTACCAGCCCTTGAGAGATGGGCTATCTACATCTTTGCCAGTTTCTTCGGTGCAGCTGGAAATTTCATACAAGAAAACTTTTTTTCAACTTTTGGTACACTTATATCAGCGGAACTAAGAATATGTTCGGAAAACTGAGAGACGATATTGTCAATGTCATCTTTGCTGTTTACTTCGTCCAGGCTGGTAGGAACGTTTCTAAGTCTGGATTTGATTTCGGATCGAAAAATGTTCCAATTTGCGCGTTTCAGATCCTGGAAATATTGCACAGCCGACAAAGAACTGGATTATTATCTGATATGTCATTAATTGTTACTGGCTGGGAAATATGACTAGATAAGTTAGTGACAAAAAAATCAATAACAGATGGACGATCACGAGAACCAGCTGGAATATAAGTAGGAATGGATGGAAACAGACCACGAACAGGCAACATGGCAAATAGGTTAGACAGAACGTAACCCCAGGAGTTAGCACGTACACAACCCCAGTCCCGTATCTACAGTTAAGATCACCTCCAATTAAAAAGTCACCAACAGAACTGAAGAGTTTCCTCAAATCGGTATTCAACTGAAGCTGTTTTACAAATCCAGGAGTACCACCAGGGAAATAAACACAGAAGATTTTCAATCTATTTCTGGTACCTAAAATGAGCTTTATACCCAGATTTTTTACAAGATGTGTGTGAATACTTCCTAAAAGCTCATGCTGAATTGATCTCCTTATTAGGATTGGTACAGCACCACCACTTCTATTTGTTCTATCCATACGATAACATTTAAATACAGACGTTGACATTTGCATTGTGGAATCTAGCCATGTTTCCGTTATTAATGCAATATCAATATTATTATTGTTTAAGAAACGAATGAGTTCAATATGATTATTTTTAACATTTCTTGCATTCCATGTTATGATATTTTAATTATTATATGTAATATTACTTGACATGTTTGTACAAAAACTTGGTAGCTAATTATACGATGGCATTAAATTGTTCTACTTTTGTTTTACATGAACCTAATTTATTTATCATCTCCATTACAAGGGAGTTTAATTCTTCCATTGTAAATAATTCACCATTGTTGGTACTTAAATTACTGCTGCAAATGGTAACTCTGTGGAGACATTTTGATCCCACGCCTTTGGTATAGAGATATGTCTGCTCCCTATTACCCCAACCCGCTTTGTAGCTGTTGGTGTTGCCAGAGCTGGGAAATCCTATAAGGAGTGAAGAGAAATGTTGGCGTTGTTATTTCTGTTAACTTGATTGATATTGTGTGAGAAAGATCGGTTTGTCTTTGCTGTGAGCTTCTGCTTCAGATCAATATAATGCTTTCTGCTTGCGCATGTGCTGTCTGTCGATTTGTGTTCGCCTTTGCAGTTTGCACATTTGGGAAAATTTGCGTTGCACTGCTCAGTTTTGTGAGAGCTAGCGCAATTTGCACAATGTCTTTATGTGGTAGTTGCACTCACCGTGGCCAAACATCTGACAATTTCGGCATTGTGTCAGTAAATTTTTTTGCTTTCGATAAAAGCTCCAGTTCCAGTGTCTTTGGAAAATTGCACGAACGTTGTTTTTTAGTTGACTCAGTTTGACATTTCCATTTTTAAAAGAATCTATGTAGAACGTGTCAGTGTAGAATGCATATGTTTTATATATATATTATTTTTATTATATTTTCATTATATAATATATATACAATCATTATGATTATAAATGTAACTTGAATTTAAGATAACGATTGGAATGGTAGGTTCAGCTCGTTTTTTATGAGTGTCTTCCCAAGTGAAGACTGGTAAAATATTCCTTTTTCAATTTGGCTCTCACATGCACCAATATTAACTGCTGTAAGTGCATATTTCGCATCGTATGCAGCGAGGAATACAATTAAGTGGTGATTTTTAGCTTTTTTTTAGTCAATAGCTGAAACACAGGCAATTTTCACATATTGTGCAAGTCCTCTGATATTTGTTTCCATTTATTTTATAATGGTGGTGACAAATAAAAGGGAATTATGTAATCTATTTCAAAATACGTCATATGTTTTATACATATGTGATATTATTAATGACGCTAAGAAATACCTCATGAGAAAAATGTAGACTAAGAACTCCTTCTGAAAGGTATTTGAAAAATAAAATGTTTCTACCTAACTTTTAAAAAAGAAATTCAGTACTACTGGCTGCATCCAAGAAAATCTTTCGAGTTCGGGTTCGTTGAAATTAAATTGCTCGGGACCCCTATGCTCCCATAATTTAAAACAAATAAAGCCTTACATCCCTTGTTGAATTTAATTCTTATTGCAGACAATAAAAAAAAATCAAAAACATCACCCAATTCATTCCTCTCCATATTTCAATTTTTGCTTTGTATAAATGAAAACAATTTCGATGACAGCTGTTCTCATGCTAATATATGATTTTTTGGTTTGTTCGATTTGAAGCAAGTTATGTTGTAATGTTTTATTTTTTTTTTTATATAATATCGCGCGCACCAATACAGTGGAGGGCTACGCGAAAGTGAAAGAGTTCCTACCAGGTGGTTCATTGGGAAAAATTAAAAAGGAGCGAAGGTGTTATAGAATGTGTTCGCTGCCAGAGGTTCGGGCACGCCACGTCGAACTGCCTAATGCAGCCTCGATGCGTGAAGTGCGCAAAGAACCACAGTTCCGAGGAATGTGCACTGGGCAAGGACGGAGCGTCCGATAGGACGCAGCTCTCGTGCGTGTTATGTGGGAACGTGGGACACACCGCAAACAACCGGGGTTGTCCTAAGTTCGCTGACATTAAAAAATCAAAACTGGCTCAGCAGCGGAAGGTGGAGGTCAAACGTTCACCTGTCAGGTTTCAAACACCAGCCGTCACGTCCCAAATTTCCTACGCCCAAATGGCCGCAGGTAGGGGGGCTACGGTACAGCAAGCGACTGTTGCTTCTCCGATGCCAATGCCGAGAACAACGGAAGGTGCACCTAACATGGTGCCCACCTTGCTCGCAATCCAAGGGCAGATGGCTTAGCTGCAAAAGCAGGTGCAAGAACAGGTCAAGCGGGTAGACGAGATCTACGCGCTGCTGCCGGACCTAACGCACCACATGTCGTAATGAGTATGCACATGGTGGAGCTAACTTTAAAGGTCCTTGCGGTGAATGTTAATTCACTGATTAGAATCGAACGAAGAGCGGCGATGTTTAAATTGCTACAAGACCAAACTCCTGATGCGCTTTTCGCTAGCGAAACCAAGCTAACCGATAAGCACAAACTGGAGTACAATGATTATATTGTTAGAAGAAGAAACCGGCCCCGATCCAAACGTGGAAGCGGTGTCGCGATCTTCATTAAACAAAATATAAAATTTCACAGAGTGTACAAGGGAGTGTTGCGTAGGTTCCGGGTGTTGGAGGCAGTCGTTATTTATATCCCGATCCGCAGTGGAAAGCGGCTGTACTTGGCCTCTGTTTATGCACCGGAGGCTCCACAATCCACTTTATTCATTACAGAGCTCGACAAGCTTTTTCGACTTCTGAGGCTGGAATCGGGAGAGAATTATTTTATAATCGGCGGGGACTTCAACGCTAGACACAGAGATTGGGGAAATAATTTGCCAAATACTAGAGGGAACCTACTACTCGATTGGTGGGGTCAGCACGATGTCATGTACAGACTCGGTCTTAAAGCGACGCATAACCCGTCGTTTCCCAGAGGCGGGTCTTAATTGGATTTATTACTGTACGACGAACGTATACGACTGACAGATACGAATTTACAAACGCTAAACTGTCTGCGCACATTCGTGTATTGCGGTTTTAGCACCGAAATTAGAGTTCTCAACGAAATTGCGGAGTTTGTCTAAAGATATTCTTACAACTACAGTAAGACTCGATGGACACACTTCACCGCATCCATGACAAGTGCGCTCTTCTGGAATACGTTCCACCCACCGTCCAATAGGAATTTGTCAAAAGAGGAGATCGACAATTACCTAAAACAAATGGACGAGACAATTAAACAAACTATGGACGCTACAACACCGCGGTGTCGACGTACGACTAACGAAGACCTGTTCCGCAATCCTACTATTGACGCACTGCACCGACAGAAAAGTAGACTTCTGTCAAGACTCAAAAACTTGTACAGAAAGTTAACTGACAGACAAGACCCGGAGATTACGACACTGAAGGCGTCGATTAAAAATATTCAAACGTTAATAAAAGAGAATTACAGAATTTCTGTAAGTTTGTATTGGAACAACAGGGTTCGGGCTGTAAACACCAGCAACCCGAATAAGTTTCCTCAAATATATAAACTATTTCGGAGAAAAAAATCAAAACGACCTTCAGTGTCTTAAAATAGCCCGGACAACAGATAACGAACGGTTACTGACAATAGCAGGTATTGATCCAAATGAGGCCGCACATTATTCAGCGCATTGGAAAACGGCGGTGGTTCAACCTATCCCCAAAAAGGGAAAGGATATATCCAATCCGATGAATATCCGGTCGATTAGACTCCTTCCGAATATCAGTAAGTAAGATTGATTACCATAGAGCTCTGTCTAGGTGGGTTGAGGAAAAACATATAGTTCCGGATAATCAATTCGGTTTTAAAGCGGGACATGACCAAACTGGTCTAAACTGGTGTCCGATATCCAATGGAATAAGGGCAAAAACCAATGTACTGGTGCCTGCCTTGTTGACTTAGAGAAGGCCTTCGACACCGTATGGTTAGAGGGTCTTTTCTATAAGCTGACTAGGCTGGGGATTAAAAATGGTCTGCAGCAAGGCGCGGTCAATTCGCCGATCCTATTCAACATTTATACAAGCGACTTGATAGGTTCACTTGCCCATACTATTGCGTACGCAGACGATTTGATAGCGTACAGAACAGGTTCAAAAATCGAGGTCATTAATACTCTCTTGCAGCGTAACTTCGATAAAATAAGACGATTTTGCGATGACTGGAAGTTGAAAATCAACTTTCAGAAGTCGGAAACCATTCTCTTTAGGACGCCGTTGTCTGGAGCCGCTAGGAATACCAGAAGAAATTGGCGAAAGTCCTCGATCAGTGGACAACACGGACAGCCTCTTCCCTGTCGAAATGTAGTCAGATACCTTGGGATCTGGCCAGAGCTAAAGGCACTTTTGCTCTTACAAAGAGACTGTTTTATAGCAGCCAACTCGATGCGAGGGTAAAGGTTATCTGCTACATGGCCCTTATTAGGCCCATGCTGGTATTTGGGTATCCCATGTGGTTCAATGTGCGAGCAAGCTTAATGGAAAAGATTCGGGTGTTTGAGAGGGCTTGCCTTCGCTTATACAGAACACCAGAGTCGGAGTACAAAATTTTTTATCGTAATGAGGTTCTTTACAACAGAGCGAACCTAATACGAGTGGACAACTTCGTAATTAAGCTGACTAGAAGGAACATTATCGACGGATAATCTAATATCTGGGGCTTACTATCCCAATAACCGTTACCACGAGAGTGTGCGCTCTGACGGCTTCGTTCCACCGGAAGCATTCCTCTACCTAGATCAGATAGGGTTGATCCAGGATAGATCAGCGGTCCCGTTAATCTTCTATGTCGCTTGGAAAGCTGGGGACAGGTGACTCAACTACGGCAGAGACGTCGCACACGGCAGTGTGGATCGTCTCAGGTTCAATAGGGCGGTGGGGAATCGCGATAAGAGGGATGTCGTTAGACAGTAACAGCATTTCTTGTGGTTGAATGATGGAGAAGATGTTTCGTTGTCGTCGTTTCCGTCAATTACGGACCAACCTCACTAATGAGGCAGAGCTGACCAATCTATTTGCTCTGTGAATAGCGATGGCCAGCTTACATAGGTTAAGGTTAGTATTTAAGAAATATATACATATATTAGTATATACCTTTGTATATACTAATATATGTATATACCTTTGTATATACTAATATATGTATATAATTGTGTATAATATCTATGTGTGTGTATTGTGTATATAGGTTAGGTAGACTAAGGTTTATTTTAAGTTATATATTAAGTTTTTATAAAAAATTAAGTCCATATGCTAAGTTTTTGTTAACAATGTTTTTCTTAGCCTTAAGTATAGAAAATAAATATTCCTAAGTAAAATGTAAATAAAGTCGAAAGACATAGATATAAGAAATTAGAGTAGCTTAGAGTGCATTTGTGGGGCCAATAAGTTAATATAAGATTGTTAAGTAATTTTAATAAAATGCATTAAAAACTAAACTAAACCAATCAAAGAGATATCGACAAATGATATTTTTTCCAACATTAAGTTGTGTTTGTAAAGGTATTACAGTTTAAATATCGGATTTCATAATTTTTAAATTAAAACTTCGTGAGGTTTCGTTCTTTTTAAACTACGAATATTATTTCGTACATTTAAGACGTCTTCCACCTCAGGTGGTGCGTACCTTTTGATAACATCGGCTACAGAATCAATCTGCAAGTCTCGATGAAAGTCATTATTTTTAATGTACCATGGGGCATTTACCATTACTCGAAGGACTTTGTTTTGGAAGATTTGTTATATTTATTATTTGTTATATTTATTAGTTTTCTTCGTACAACCCCATAATTGGATGCCATACGTCTAAACAGGTTTTAGTATCTGCTTATATAATAAAATTCTATTTTCAGTGGACATATCTGAATTATGTCCCAACAACCAACAAAGTTTTCTATGTCTGATATTAAGCTCTTCTACCTTCTTTTTATTTCACATAACTTAATACGACAGTCTTAATTAAAATATTAAAGCATCCAAGTAGTTGCCCTATTCATTATCAGCTTCAGCACGAATTAAAGAAATCACGTCACTAAAATCCATTGCAAGTATTGTGAGGACTCTAAGCAAAAATATTAGAATTTTTCGTCCATAGAATTAGTTCTTATACAATATTATAACCGATCCAACACAAGCGGTGCAGTGGCAATGCAAATACCCATAATACACATATAAATATACTTTTAAGCAGCAGACGATGAACATTATCATCTTTACTCTTCACACTGGTACTCTTATGTATCGACTAATTAGTTGGAAAAGATACTCGGAACAACGAGTTGTTTACTTTGTATGAGCAATTGAGCGGACACAATAAACTCCAATCCAAACTCATTCAGGATACTAGTATAAATTTTTAAGCAAATAAGCAGTAGAAAGTAAATATTCAATTTTCATTTGACATTTTTCAGGGAAGATGGAAATAATGAGATCGTGCTTCACACTCCATATTTTACACCTAACGTTCATACTCTATCCACACGATGGTCTACGCATACCAACACATATAAACACAATAGGACATCAATGTTTATTATCAATGATATTTGTGCACTTGGTAGAGAAAATTGAATGAAGTGGAAAAATTCCACCAAATTGAATTGGTATCGTATCCTATTCTAGTAAAGATAACCCTAAAGTGCACGTAAATGGAAAGATATAAATATGGCATACGAGAAAAGTGCAAGATAAAAGGTGATTTTTTTTTTTTTAAATTTTCGTTGGGGTTATTGGCAATTTGCTGATGCAGTGAATTCATGGGATACTTGGATTGCCTTTTTCCGTGGGGCTTGTGTAAACGCACGCTTTGTTTGAAATTGTTAAGTGTGCAGTATGCATGGCAGAATATATCATTCCACTCTATGCTGCTATTTGAACAGTATCCATCCAAAGTTGTTTGCTAGTAAAAAAAAAAAAATGATGAAAGCAGATGCAAATGTGTGTGTCCACGCTTTTGCCCATATTATTCACTATGGTGATGAAGTGTGATTGTCGGGTGAGAACCCGCACCGATATAAGTCGGTTTGAGTTGCACAAAATGGCTTATGATATTCACACAATACTCTGGAAAAGGTTTTGTAATAATATGACGACAAAACTTTTCATAGCTGCGCTGGTTTCGCTCCTATATCGGGTGTGAGTTCAGCTGAAAGTATGAATCCCTGGCTTTTTCTGAAACTATTATATTAGTCTATAGTGCAACTTCTACCGACAGGGTGAACATTCTATTGTTTGAATAGATACCGCTCTACAAGGCTTCGTAGTTTTAGTGCGTGAAAATGATAGTTTGAGGGGGGTCCTCGCACAATTCCCGGGAACTATTGGGAGATTATGTAGAGAAATTTTGTTTAATGAAAGAAAGGAAGGGGATGGCCGTGGTGTTGTGGTATAAATGCATACACTCCTCAAGCAGAGGGTAGCTGGTTCGAATCCCGTGCGAGGCAATTCTTTGAAAAAGTCTTTTCGTAGAATTTGTATGTAGTTATATGAGAATCCCGTCGGCGTCAACTCTGACATGAAGGCATAACACTGATGTTGGACTGGTTGCTGGCTGGGCTAAATGTAACGAACTAACAACTAGCACGTACTAAGACCCACTGGTTGAGGATGCACTTGCTCGTCCCGTCTAGTGTGACAACCACCTCTGGGAAAAATATCGAAACCTAATACACCTGAGTTTCAAACTACAACATCACCCGCCCGCGCCCTGGAGAAAAAAAAGGGGTAAAAGGGTATTCATATCCCCTTGGTGCGCGCTCGGGATCCTCAAAAAAATGCTTATGATTCGTTTTAACAGCTTTTTTAAGTCTAACCTTTATTTTAGGCCTAACCTTTGGAAGAGTTGTAGAAAAAGTGAACGAATGAGTGTAAGTTAGTTAACAAGGACGTGGGACTATGCAGATTGGAGAATGTGTTGAGCGACCTCTGTTAAATAGTAGGTCTATTAAGTATCAGTTGTTCAAAGAGTATTTCAACTAAATATTTTCGGCCGCCTTGCAGCATTTGCTGCAATATATATGTAGGAAATACTTTATTTAAATAATTTGCAAAAAAAAAAAACGATACAACTAAAAATAGACCGTCGAATCACCGAACCGCACTCCTTTAGAGACCAAAAAAGACTTACTGTTCAAACGATCATTCGCTCGATCGTTAACCTATTAGTCTAGTCAGTTCCTACCGCCAACGGAATTTCATACTTTGTGCAACGTTCACAGTTTACGGACCAAAATTAACAACATCCATCCGTCGCATACCCCAATCACAATAATCATTGACCTAAGTGAATTTATTGTAGCGCAAAGACAACACTGCCTACATCGCCTCGACTTTTATGCTTGCTTAATGTTGGTTAACACAAAATCCATTCATGACGAATGTGAACAATATCCTCTCTGTGACTCAACTAGATCAAACTCTGATCATCTGGGTCAACAAACGAGCGGATGATGACTTATGCTGCTGTAATTAGAGATCAAAATATTATCGAGCGCAACTGGTGATCGTCGATCCAAGGTAAATTGTTTATTTGATATTTGATAAATCAGCATTCCTACATATACATATATCTTAGCTTCTTGAACGATTCTACACAAAGGATCATTTATAACTAATATTTTACATCTAAGAGGGAATCGTTTGTTAAAGAAGGACTCTACTCACTCCGAGAATTATAATCAATTCATATGGCAATATTATAAACTTATTTACTATACAAAATTCAGCAATACGCACGTTTTAATTTATGAATTTGTTGTTTGGTAAGTGCCTGCAAAATTTCCCGTACTATGCCAACATTTCAATTAAAGAACTAAAGCTAGAAATGTTAAAATGGTTAGAATGCTTACAGCTTCTAGATGAATGTCTAATAGAAAAACGTAACCTTTTTTCCAACGGACGGGTTCTTCCGTAATAGATTTTGATGGAAAATGAGTCCTCGAAATCTACACTAACATTAGCAAAAGTAAATGTCGTTCTTTCAAGTGGAAGCAAACCAATAAGTTGTAGTCACATTATTCTTTTGTATATTACGCACACTTAGCACTGACGAATACTCTTCCTTACTGACTCGAACCATAAGTTGGATCTCGCCATGTATAGGAAGAAAATGAACATAAGAGATGTACAGAGGATATAGATAAGACTTATATGGAACCAAAATTGGATGACACTCATTGTAAGTGCGGGTATAGAAAGTTTTCGGAGTCCAAAAAAGGGTTGAGGGTTGATAGACTAGTTCCGGTCTTCAGTGGCTTGCCATGCAGTAAGGCTTCATATTCGGAATTATAACGCATTTTTTGAGATAGTGATGATAACACACACTCATTGTAAGTGCGGGAATAGAAAGTTTTCGGAGTCCAAAAAAGGGTTGAGGGTTGATAGACTAGTTCCGGTCTTCAGTGGCTTGCCATGTAGTAAGGCTTCATATTCGGAATTATAACGCATTTTTTGAGACAGTGATGATAACACACACGAAAGTGGAGTCTGACCACAAGAAAAGTTCATGGTTTTCAATAGAATGAAGCTTTGAGATTGAGAGCACACAATGCTTTGTCATAGAAAACGGATAATGTTTCTGAAAGCATTGAAAATTAAAAGGTGTCTGATGTTGCCTTCCAGCAAAGGCTGAGTGTTATTTTCAACGAATCTTCGTTGAGTAGATGTTCTTTTGGTATGCAAGTCAATAGTTTTGGTGTATTGGCAGGCCATTTTTTAAAAATTAATCCTTCGGAAGCCAGCGCCGATATAAGATCCCTTTTGTGCAGTTTCTGCTGATTAAACATCGTGCGCACTTGATAAAACAACGTCAACATAAAAATCGCATTTTAAAAGTGTCGGTGCAAGTGGATGATTGAGCTGTATGTCATCGCTAAGCTGTCGCAATGGAAGAATGGCCAAATATGGGGCACAAGTGACACTAAAGGTAACTGTCTTGAGTTGAAAAATCCAAATATCATCACTGGGTTCTTTCTGAAACAAAATCCGTTTGAAAGCTTGATGATCCGGGTATACGCGGATTTGTCTAAACATCTTTTCGATGTCAATATTGTAAACATGTTTGAAAAAAAAAAAACGCTAGTTTAAAGGAAGAAGAGTTATATCAGACTCTAAAACTAGACCAGGATGAAGTATGTCATTGAGACCTACTCCATTAGAGAAAGGAAAGGAGGCATTAAAGACAACTGTTGGAATAAGTTATTTCAGCAGGGATCGAAAGCTCCATATGGTCAAGAGTTTGGTAATTCTTGATCCAGAAAAGAACTATTGTTTGCTTTTAGGTTTTGATCTAAGACGCCATTCAATTTCAAGAAATTGTTTAAAAGCCAAATCTCTTGATTTACCTAATTCGATTTCAACGGGAAAATTCCTTTTGAATAGGAGATAAACAACATATGGTAGCTACCCGAAATATCATGAATAGTAGTTTCCGAATACACGAGTAAGTCTTCATAAAATTGATCATCCGAAGGAAGCATCTGAACTTGTCACCACAATTCTTCTAATTTCCAAAATTGTCAATTTGTTTATTAAATGGGATGTCATGATATTAAAAAACAAAGGTATAATATGAAGTGAAATTATAGTAATATTTAGTAGATGTAGGTCCTGTGATTGTTCAGCCAAAAACTGTATTATGCGCTCTTGCAGCTATTGTTAGTATGTGTTATGACAAGGCAATTTAAACAATAATTATACCTTTTGAAGATTGAAATCTTACCATATAATTGATCTGCATATTTAAAAATTCAGTGCAAAAACGATGAGGGCGCTGTCCTTTACAAACTTTTTGCACTCTTGTGTGATGGTTTCGAATATGCTTTGAATGTACAACTTGTGGTTGTTCTAATTTAAATAAACTGTTTCAAGCACACGATACCGATTTGAGAGAAAAAGGCTCATCTCATCCCACGAGAGTATCTCTGTGGGCTTCGACAAAGATTGCTTCCAAAGCGACAATGTTGTTTCAGAAAGACGATTTAAACATAAATAGATGATAATAGAATTATAAGAAGAGGTATCTATATCGTGGGTTTGGAGTGCTACTAAGCAATCATCCACATCGCTATGGAGCTTTTTAATTGCTTTTCCTGATTCAGCTTGAATATTGGGCAGATTGAAAACAATTTTCATTTGGTTGTTGACCAAGATTCTTTTATTTTCGGAATGTTCTTTCAGAGCATTCCACACTAATACGAAATTTTTATCGGTAAGTGGAAACATTCCGAAAATGTTATATGCGTTATCTTTGGTCTTGGCACGAAGATGAAAAGTTTTTGCACCGAATTTAATTTGTCGTGCTTTATTTAGACGGCAGTAAACATATCTCTTTTTTTTTTTTTTTTTAAAAGAATCATAAAACTCGACAACAGATCGGTGGAAATTTTGATCACTATCAATTTTCGAGTATAGGAAAAAATGTTTAATTAAACGGTGCTTACTTTGAAAATGAATTGTGTAACTTAAATATTACCATGTTTTGCGGTCTAATCAAGTGTATGATGTATGTATAAAAATTTTTATGCAGATACACATTTATATTCATATATATGTATGCCACATTGAAGCGAATGAGATGATATCAAAATATTAATATATAAATATCGTGGTAGCTGTGATTCAGTTCAGACGTATTTGATAGCAGCAAGCAAAAAAAAAAAAAAAAAAAAAAAAAAAAAAAAAAAAAAAAAAAATAAAATAAAGCAAACGTTGGTTTTGGCTATCGTTTTCAGTGTTCACGGGGATTTAGCATCATTTTACATTGGCTTTTTTAAATTAACAAGAAAATGCAGTGCTTAGTTTGCAACAAAAAAATAGTTTGTGGTTGTGAAACTAAAATTACTTGTGTCGATTGTAATGTGTCCTACCATGGGTTGTGTATGAAGTTACATT
Source organism: Volucella inanis (assembly GCA_907269105.1). NCBI lineage: Eukaryota > Metazoa > Arthropoda > Insecta > Diptera > Syrphidae > Volucella > Volucella inanis. The sequence goes on from OU026158.1 coordinate 22,789,245, forward strand.
CGTCTGACTTAGAATACATGTTAAATAACAACGTACCCTATCGTTGTGACAAGAGTTCCGCCCTTCGTCGTAAGCCCCTGCATGAATCGATTCCATCAAATCTATCTACATCATCATCAGCATCAAGAACGTCAACAGTAAACTCGAAGCGAATTCAGAAAGTGCCAAAAAGTTAATGACTATCATCCGAAGACGATAAGTTAACGCACCAGATGATCACACCACACGGCGAACCGCCGACAAAAAAAAAAATTGTTTGTTCGAACTGTATTCGGGCCTCCATCCACAGAGCACCGACATTATTTGGACATCGCTGGATTCCAAGACTATGAGGAAGTATGGACGAGGTACCCAAGTAGGCAACACGAAAAGGACAATACCGACTCCACCAGCGTGGGATGCTCGCCGTGCTAACTATGACTGTATATATATATTTTTTTTCCAAAATTCCTAAACAAAAAAATCCCCGTTTAACAATGAATAATAATAAATTCTAATGCAAACTTTTATAAAGAAGCAGAACAGGGAATTGACCCACAATTCTTAGGGAATTTAGGAGAGTTAGACAAAATATCCAACGTGGTAAGGAGCCTTCGTGAATTTTCAGGAGTCTCTGGTGAATTCAGCTCATGAAGGAAAATTGTTGAGAGAATCCTCAACATTTACGTACCTCTTAAGGAAACTCCTAAATATGTCGGAATAATCAACATCATTCAGACAAAATAGTCGGTTCCTCAGATGCAGTGTTGGAATCATAAAACACTCAACTGAATTGGCAATGTATTTCAAAGTGCATAACAGTATATTACGCAGACAAACGTGACTTGGGAACTTTAGAGTACCAATTAACAACGTTCGTCCAAGGTAATAAAGAACTAGAGATATTACCAGACAGTGTACTCTCGCCTCACGCTTGTACTGAACAAAATCTCTAGCATGAATGTGTCACCAGATACAATGCACTTGTTGACTGCAACATACAGAGGAAAGGCATTAGATACCTTTATAAGAGGTCTAAGAGATGACTTACCACAACCACACGATCAAACCCTACACCACCATTACCTCCTCGTAAACAACATACGCAACAACAGTTTCATCCTCATTTAGTAAATTTGCCACAGGTTCAAAGAATGCATACTCCAAATGCACAATTCCGAATTGCCCAGCCTAATAACCAACCCAATCACCAATCGAGCCCTCGTCAAAACCTCCCAACCAACAGTCATTTTCCCAACTTCCTATTACAAAATATGCAACATAGGATATGCAAGAACATCTCCAAGAGGAGAATCCATGGATGCCACCACAATAGGACAACCAATTTCAACTATGGCAATAGACCTCAAGGAAAGAATTGGCCACCGGCTCCTAAATGTTCCTAATGTTCCACCAAACAAAATTCAGAGGAATTATCACAAAGATACTTCCGCATCAGATCTGACGAATGATGCTGTGACTTTGGAGGAATACAATGCTATGATCGAACAAATGTCGAACCAGACATTAAGTGACAACTTTCCTACCCAGAACGAAAACACTGAGGCCAAGAACAATCAGGAAGCTATTCCAATTGATTTTGCCGACGTTCATTTTTTAAATTGACAAGCTCGTAAAAATTAACTCATTTCTACAGGTTACTCATGCCTTTGTGCACCGCAAAAATTCTGTTTTGGACTATACCAACTCCCAAGATTAGTGCTGGAAAGGTACAGAGCAGATCCTTCAAAATAGTTCATGTCATTGACATACGGGCATATGAAAAACTTTTCAACAATCTGGAAAACACTATAATATTTGAAATAAAACTTAATTATCCTTTATACCACATCCTATCCTATGAAACCCTGCGCATAAAAAATTATCTAAACAGGCTAAAAGTAAATAGTAAAACCAAAAGGTCATTAGAATTTATAGGAAGCGCGTGGAAATGGATCGCAGGAAACCCGGACCACCACCTACTTAGAAATTTTAACCAATAAAATGAATAATGTACTAACCAATAACCATAATCAATTTATTATAAATAGAGTAACTTTAGAAAGTTAAGGAAAAAAAAAGAGATAACCAATGCAACTAATCATACATTAAAAATGTTTAAAGAAAATGAAAATGTTGAAAACAACTTAGTATTAACAATAAAATACAAACTAGAATTAATCAAAGAAGAAATTGTTAACATTGCATATACAATTCATTGGGCTAAGGCCAACGTAATAAAAATATAATGAAATAAATGTAACTGAAATTAATATATAATAAAGAAAGATGAAGCGTTAGAATTTGCTGATATAAGTATAGCAACTAACAATAAAAATATAGTTTATATTGGGTATATATTTTAATTCGTGCGGTTTTTTTTTTGAAAATTTGAACGTTTATTTAAGAAAAACATGTACAACAGTATTATTCAAAGTATTGCCCATCTGAAGCTATGACTTTTTCCCATTTTTCTGGCAATTTGTGGATCCTATCCCAAAAGAACTGCGCCGGCTTGGCAGCCAAGAATGAATCAAGCCAATTTTTGATATTCTGCTCTGATGTGAACCGTATTTCAGTGAGGGCGTTCTGCATCGACCGGAACGAATGGTAGTCAGAAGGGGCAAGGTCTGGGATATAAGGCGGGTGGGGTAAGACTTCCCATCCACTGTTTTCCAAATAGTTCTTAACCGAAATAGGAACGTGGGGCCGAGCGTTGTCATGATGGAAAATTATTGCCTCGTGTCTGGTCGCATATTCTGGGCGTTTTTCGGCTACTGCTCTCTTCAAACGGATTAATTGTTTTCTGTAGCGGTGTCCATTGATGGTTTCACCCGGTTTTAGCAGCTCATAATACAGCACACCCATCTGATCCCACCAAATACATAGCATTACCTTCGCGCCATGGATATTCGGCTATGCTGTTGATTTGGCTGGTTGGCCGGGTTTCACATATAATTTTTTGCGTTTGGGGTTGTCGTAATGGATCCATTTTTCATTATCAGTAACAATCCGATGCAAAAATGACTTCCTTTTGTGGCGTTCCAGCAGCGTTTCGGACATGCAAAACCGCCTTTCGACGTCTCTCGGCTTGAGTTCATGTGGAACCCAGCTTCCTTCCTTTTGAATATATCCAGCTGCTGTTAAACGTTTTGAAATGGCTGCTTGAGTGACACCCAAAGATTCTGCGAGCCCTTTTTGTGTTTGGCAACAATCTTCATAGAGTAATGCTTTCAGTTCTTCATCTTCAAACTTTGTTGGCTGGAACTAAGTGGTACATACGTTATCCACCTAAACAATGCACTCATTCAGATAGAGGGAAAGGAAATAAGAGTAACGAAGTAATTTTCCACCAACCGATGCCTGCTGTTCTTCAACACACTGCCTTTACGACAGAAGAAGTCCTTTCATTAGACATGTTAAAACAACTTTACGCTAAGGGCACATTAAAAATTGAATTTATAGAAACCAGAAACAAAATTAGCCGTACAACAAATTTCGGAGTTATTATAATCTTACTTATTTTGGTAACCACTTTCGCTAATAAAATACGAAGAAAATTAAACAAATGCAATAAGCATGGAGTAGAGCATCTACCCCCAATTTACGCTAAAAGAGCCCTACACATATCACCATTGGATTCGAAACATCCATAAATGTTTAAGGTCAAAGTTATCAAACGAGGACGTCTGATCTTAAGGGCGGAGGAGTTAACGCACCACACGCTGAATCAGATGATCACAGATCACACCAACACCTCATGATCAAGTTCCACGGGAAATTGCACATACTACTAATCAACGAATAGGATTTTGTTGATTAAGCGTCTGGGTTCAGTGACGCGAAGTTACATTTACGTTTATGAAAATTGTTAGTTTAGTTCTAAAGTGACCGCGAAATGGTAAAGTTGAAAAAATCAAAAGTTTTTTTTTTAAGCAGTAACTCTTCAAATGCTGTACGAAGTGATTTTCCTTCTGAGGTACATTAACAGTAGTTTTCTCAACTCACTCGCTCAGCTGAAAGATAACAATGAAACAACTTCGATCGAGAGTTGCATCGTTGGAGAGCACGCTGAATTGCCGAGAGCGGAAAAATGTTGAGAACCTCATTGAAATTTCTGGTGTACTTGGTGTAAGCAACAACAATGTCGAAGAATGTGTACAAACAATCTGCAGAAATGTTTTGGGAGTTTCTGTCTCTTCTAGTGGGAATATCACTATAGGTACGTCAAACGTGTCATGAAGAAAAATCTAAACAAAAAGGAACACTGGGATGTAATTTGTGTACAATTTTCAAACGCAGTTATTAAATCTAAAATTATGGAAAGCAAAAAATATGCTAAAAAAGACTTAAACTCATCGTTATTTGTCACAGGGAGTAAAAGTGCAATATTCATAATTTAGTATAGTTTTACACTAGAGCTTTGCTTCTGGAAGAAAAAAAGGTCAAATTAGATAAAAACTACAAATATGTATGGTTCCAAAAAGTAAAAACAAAACAAAGAATACTTATGAGGAAAGTTAAAAAAGGTAGGTTGTTGTTATTAAGTTGTTATTTTAACACTTGAAAACTAATTTCATTTAAAAATAATGCATTTTTGGAATATAAATAATAATATTACTAATAGTAATCTTAAAATAATAAAAGACGTTAATGATGTTTTTTTCCGTAATTCCGTTAGGGATAATTCCTTCTCTGCTGTAGACCAAAACAAACTTAAGAGAAAATTTTGATTTTTTGCTATGTAACCTTGAAGCCTTTGTTTTTTTACCCGACCTAATTTTCATAAGTGAGATATGGATTTATAATTACGAAAAAGATGATTTTAACATACCGGGCTTTAATATACATTTAAATAGTAATGAAAAATATGCGTCAGGTGGAGTTGGAGTTTTTATACGTGACTCTTTTAACTGTGGTAATTACAATGTAAAATGTAATATTAATAGTGTGGATGTAATTTAAATGTCCAGCAAACCTTGTGGTGAAGATTTTAAATTTATTTGTATGTACCGATTGCATTTTTTTGATGTTCAAATGTTTTTGGCAGAATCCTGACGTGCTGACGTATCTAAAAAATATAGATTTTTTTAGTAAATTACGATATGAATTTAGGGAAGGTCTGTCAATAGAAGATGCTCCCTTGGAATTTTGTTCATTTATTTATAAAGCTTTGTATAACAAAAAATGTTATGCTGGACTTTTCGTGGATATAACCAGAGCTTTTGACATGGTTAACCATCGTATTGTAAGTTTATGATTATTTTTTTTAGTTTAATAATAGCACACACACTCTTTAATTTGTCATAAGTTTTTTTCTTTTATTTAGGGCGTTTAAATAAATTAGATGCAAACTTAACTGAACACATATAATATGTAAAAGTCTGCTCATTACGACTTCTGCTACACAACTGAGTGAAATCGTTTCGATTTATTCTTTTCCGTCTTGCTTGCCATACACCTTCATACAGGACTTGACTTAGTTGAAAACCCTCTACATTTTTCACCACGTACCGATCGTTCTATTTTATAGGGACCTTTAAATTTCGGAATAATCTTTTTGCAAATTCCGGGCTTGGTTACAAAGTTTCGTATCTTTACATAGTCACCATCCTTATAGGACTTAAAAATTCTATTACTACAACTTCTCTGTTCATTGTATGCCTAACATCGTTTCATATTATCTGCTGCTCTTGTCCACACTTTAAGTAAATCGCGATCATTCTTATATTCATTTGCTTTTCTTAATTCTTCTTTTACTAGATCAATCACATTTTTTCTTTGGTTAACACCAAATAACAACTCACTGGGTGTAGTACATATACTTCGATGGATAGTGTTGTTCAGACTAAATTCAATATCCGGTAGAACTCCATCTAAAGTAGAATTTAAACCTGCACTAGTCAACTTCGCAATCATGGGTGCTAAACTTCGGATCACTCTTTCGATCTGTCCATTGGCTTGAGGCGATCCTGTAGCGATCTTAATATGTTGAATATCACTACATTTCATGAACTCTTCAAAATCTTTTGCCGTAAAAGCCGTAAAAGTCTACTATAAAAACTGAAGTATGACTTGAGACAACTTATAACTTCCTTAACTCCCGTTGACCTTACTTACAATTTTACAAACTTAGAAAATCCATCAATTACTAAAAAACACATACTTCTTTCTTCCATTATCTACCATCTGCCTTCTTTTGAAGCAAGATTGCACCAAAGCCCAATGAACTCGCATCACAATGAAGTTCAATTTGGTTTCTCGATATTCAAGTTCAATTTCATCTGACACTGGATCTGGGGAAAATCGGGACGCTTCAAAAACAATATATACGATGGAGTGAAAAGTAACCTCCTTGACCGCCAGAATGCGGTCCGTTCATATTTAGACAGACATGCCAAATTTCAGTGCGATACTGTCTTTAGTTTTGCTTTGACAGCTGATTGTTGTTGGCGTGTTTTTCATCATGTTGAGTATGGACAAAAACGATTTTCGTTCTCTCAAAAAATAAAAACGGCGAATTAAACAAAAGAAAAATTGAATAAATATTATGGGGCTGATGTTCCGTCAGATTACACCGAGGGAGGCTCGATGGGTCGGAAAGAATATGTCGTCGGTTTTCTGGGATTGTCATAGCATACTCTTCGTGGAATACCTCGAAAAAGGAAGAAACATCAACAGCGAGTATAACTGTGCATTATTGGAGCGATTAAAAGCCGAAATCAATGCAAAACGGCCTCACATGAAGCGAAAAAAAAATTTGTTTTTGCAAGACAATGCACCGGCGCACAAGAGCATCGCAACCATGGCTAAAATCAATAACTTACGGCTCCAATTGCTTTCGCATCAACCGTTTTCACCCGATTTGGCTCCCTCGGACCACGGAGGAGTATTTTGCACACCTTCCGGAAAATTACTTTTCGGACGGGATCAAGAAGTTGGAAAATCGCCGTAATAAGTGTATCAAAATAAAACTGGACTATATTGAATAAAATAAAAAAACATTTAAAAAAAATTGTTTTTTCATTCCCAAGGAGGCTACTTTTCAACCCACTTAAAATCTTTCTTTTGACTCGAAATCAATGCTATTATTTTCTGTGAACATTTTCTTTTCATCATTATTTATGTTCATTAACTCATTTTCATACCATGATTTTGACTTTTTATCTTTAAGTTTTATTCTTTTTAATTCTAAATTAGCCTTTTTTAAAAAGTCTCTTCCTGCTGCACGTCCCTACACACATACATGGATGCCACAGTATCTTGCTTCATAAACTCCACTACATTGGTTTTCGAGGGTTTGTTTATAACTGGTTTGAGTCTTATCTAAATGATAGATCTCAACAAATAAGAAAAGATGATATATACAGCAGCCCATCAAGCGTTAACATTGGTGTGGCTCAAGGTTCAGTTTGGGCCCAATTTTATTCCTCATTTACATAAATTCCTTATTTAGTCAACCTTTTAAACCAAATCTCACAGTTTTTGCGGATCATCTTAGCATCTTAACCTTTCTGCTGACATAAATTACGATCTGTATCTTTTAAGAATGTGGTTTGCTGAGCATGAGCTAGTAGTTAGCTTAAAAACTAAAGTTATGCACTTCAGTCTCGGTCGCGATATATTTCAATATTGTAACATTATCTTCCATTCAAAAGACTGTGCAGACCCAAAGTATCTAACTGTAAGTGCAGGTTGACGTCAACAAAAGTACTTTTCAATACTGAAAATCCCTGCGACACTCATTGCTTCAAAGTTAAATCTGTTAAAGAGTCTAATTATCTAGGTGTTATTATTGATCAAAATATGAGCTGGACTAATCATATTCTATCTTTAAAGCAATGCCTGCGTTATACAGTTCGATATCTATATTGTCTCAGAAACTTTGTTAATGATAAGACTATAAAAAGCAGTGTATTTCGCTCTATTCTAATCGAAACTACAGTATGGAATCAGTTGCTGGAGTGGTGCGTATCAAACAAAGCTTCAACAGCTACTTGTATAACAAAAGTCTGCATAAAGAAGTATGTACAGATTAAATCGTTTTGTCCATTCACTGCCTATGTTTAGAACGCTGAGAATACTACCTCTAAAACATTTGTATTTTGAAAAAGTTTTAAAAATATTTATAATAACAGGAGCCTACTTCCAAAGTCGTATGACCTGAAAACAATTTGCGAAGCGATAAATGAACATGGTTAACATTCAAACTTTTCGCCCTACACTACATAAAAACTTCTACTACATAGTTTCCTTTAAATTATTTAATAAACTCTTTACACATATTCGAGTAAGAAGACACATCAAAAGATTTTTAAATGAAGTTAAGAATTGGCTATTTGGTTTTAACCATGATAAAATCAATGTTTTGTTGACCGAGTGATTAATAAATATTTTGTTTCTCAATATATCACTGCTTTGCTCTGATATATTTCTAATTTTGTATGTACTGCATTGCTTTTTTTGATTTTTTTTTGGAAAATCTTATCCCTAAACAAAAAACCTAATATTTTTTATTTTTTTTTATTTTTGAAGTGAAATTTTCACTGTTTATCATTTTTAAATATTAAGGAAACTACGTATTCACAGTTTAAGATTGTTTATAATCATACTTGTAAATACCAATTAATTTTTGTAAAAAAGAAAGAAAACTGAAATAAATAAATAAAATATTCAACGCACCTGTTTAACCTAAGTTGATGTGTAGTGTATCTTCCTTCATTAGCTTTCTTGAAAGTCTTGTGGAGTTTTAGTGCACTTCAACTGCTGCTGTTTGTTAGCTTTTGATAAGCGTAATCATTTGTTGAAATCCTTTTTTCTTGTTTTGATTATCCGTCGAGATATGGACCAACAATGAAGAGGATCGCTTTTGCTGGTATTCTGGGGTTCTCGCACAATTGCCGGCCACAATTGGGAGATTATCTTTAATAAAAACAAAAGCTTATGAATCGTTTTAACAGCTTTATTTTAGGTCTTACTTCTAGGAGAGTCGCAGAAGAAGTGAACGAATGAGTGTAAGTTGGATAATAAGGAAGTTGGTTTAGGCAGATTAGAGGAAAAGCAGATATATGATAAATTGAGCGACCTCTGTTTAAAGAGTATTTTAACTAAACAAGAGGGTCAGTTGTTTTAGATCCGTTGCATTACCACCTGTTTCTCCAATGAAGCTGAGTATTTGGGTGGCATCCTAAGTAAAACACTTATTTGAATTAAAAGCATCATAGCGAAAGCTCCAATAGGGAGGATCTGGATCAACACGGCTTTGATAAAGCCAATTATATCCTATGCGTCGGTTGTGAAACAAGTTGTGTGCAAACACAAATGGACCAATTATAACAAAAAAAACGGCTTCCACCAAAATATGTACATCATATTGGCACGTCTGGCTATGATCTAGACGCAACTTCTCTCCCATTAATATTCATAGCATGGGCTGTACTCTCAAAGCCATCTTCCGTATAGAGAGAAATGGTCTTTGTGCGTGTTGTACGCACTTGAATTTTGATGACCTTCTGCGTCGAATGTCTTTTGGCTCTGGTCTATTGCAATGCTATCCATAATTCGACTTTGCATGTGCTCAGGAATTGATTAGACCAGTACCTGAGTCAGAAAGGAATGACGGGTCTTCGCGGATGGCTCTAAAACCGATTTTGGGGTGAAGGCGGTACCTTTCTGAAAGATGATACCAATAGATTTCACTTTTTTCTAATAGTAGATATGCAACGTGGCAACGAACTACAATAAAAGTAAAGTAAAGAATCGGCGGAGAGGCCGAGGCATCTACAATCAAGCTGCGCTTAAGGACTTGCTGAACTCATTACTTCAAGCTAGCTCGAGAATTCAAGACTGGACTAAATGCAGTCGAAAGCCAAGTCACAATAAAAATGAAAACGAAAACGCTGACGAACTTGCTATGCATGGCTCAAAAGACCCGAACCTGAGTCTTCGGTAAGGGCTTCCATTTTCAGTGCAGATAGTATGACTATTAAGATTGTAGGCAATTCAAACAATAGCTTCCCGATGTCCATTAGAGGTCAGCGACTTTCCCGCTGTCCTTCGGTAGGGGGCCCCACTCCATCATCAAGGCTTCGCCCATCAATGATGTTGTCTAATAAAAAGCGGGGGCAGAGCAAATGTACTGGTCTTATCGTAAATTTTTTCGATACTCACGCCTTCGAATGCTGCTACGATTTGACCAGTTACAAGCGGCCGGTCAGAGGTCCTGTTTGGTGGCAGGACCACCGGTAGACCATATCAGGACTTAAAACACAATACCATGAGTCATGAGTCATGAGTCCCCCGGATTTCGGTCCGGGCCTGACTTGTTGAGGTAGGCCCTCTTGTGGGAGAGTCATAGTGGCTGTGGCTTAAACCCAAAGTCGCGGGAAGGGTCTTGACCCAATGTAGAGTTGCAAGATAGTGGGTGCTGGGACCCTAAGAGCAGTAAGAGGTTTTGGGTCGGCTTCGATCTTAACAAGAGTGGAATTTTTTGCCTCCAACACGAGTTCTGCTTTGGTATCAGAGGAATGACGGTAAGCGATGGCAAAGCATATCCTTGCTCCCATGGATGTATGGGCTTCCCGTTAAATTAAGCCTGCCAAGCAGGAGTTCACGTTAAACACAAGAGACGTTCTGTCGCTCGGTAGGAAAGACTGGAATTTACTTATTGCCGTCGTTTACTATACTTTGGATTAGCGGCTCCGTGATGCTAATGCTGGGCATAAGAGACACATCTTCATCTGGCCTACCTAAAAAAAATCAGATTAAACTTGCCTTAATAGTTGGGGTAAGTCATGTCATCAGCGGACATGGACTAACTCCGGAGTAGAGTCTATATATGAAATATTAGAAATCAAAAAAAAAAAACTTAGAAGTAAATATTCTACTCTACGCATATGTAGATGATGTCATGTGAGCGATTGATAGTATCAAGCTAATACCAATACTAAGGAACATATTTTCTAAATCATTAACATCGAATTTCTTGGTTACGACGTTGACAAGGATGGTCTGAAGTCGAGCCGATGAAAGACAATAGCTATTGTGGAATGTGGAGTTCCCGAGAGCGAAAAACATCGATGAAGTGCGGCTATTTCTGCGACTTACTGGCTTCTTTTGAAAATTTGTCCGGAATTATTCGCAGTTTTCTACTGAAAATGGAAATAGAGTTCATGTAGTAGATGCTTTCCGGAAGCTAAAGGACATCCTGAGCAATGTGCCAGTACTGATGCTCCTTGACCCATGGACCCTTCGACTGTGGGGTTTGCTGGAATTCTATTCCAACGCTGCGCCCAGTCATGTTTTATAGTAGCAAATTGTGAGAAGATGAAAGGAAGTATCATTCCTACAAAGCCGATGTGTTGGCCTTTCTGGATAGTCTCAATTGATTTCAGGTCTATCTTCTGGGGAAAGACTTCAAGGTAGTCACTGACAGTGAAACGATTGTGGCGACGAAAAACAAGCCGAAGATTATACCGCGGGTGGCTAGGTTCTACAACAATAGTTCTCACTCTGACCTAGGGTCACTAGCGGATGAGAAAATGTTGACTATGGTGTGGCAAACATATTGGTTTCTTAAGATACGCGACTTAACACGAGAATACATGAAAACATGTGCGAACTGCGCTTATTAAGGGTGGAAAGTCGGAAGGCATGTTACATAGTGCAGATAGGATATGCCGTTTTACGAAGGGGTGCTCAACATATTGATCGATATATTTGAATATTTTGGCGTAACAAGATGTATGATAGCCGATTGGGGCAATCAAACAGTACAGTACTGTGGGGTGGCCGTGGTGTAGTGGTATATGCACAGACTCCTCAAGCAGAGGGTCGCGGGTTCGAATCCCGTGCGAGGCAATTCTTTGAAAAAGTCTTTTCATAGAATTTGTATGTAGTTATATGTAAATCCCGTCGGCGTCAACTTTGACATGAAGGCATAACACTAATGTTGAAGTGATTGATGGCTGGGCTAAATGTAACGAACTAACAACTAGCACGTACTAAGACCCACTGGTTGAGGATGCACTGGTTCATCCCGTCCAGTTTGACAACCACCTTTGGGAAAAATATCGAAACCAAACACACCTGAGTTTTAAACTAGTACATCACCAGCCCGCGCCCTGGAGAAAAGCCAGTAAAAGGGTGGTGCGCGCGCGGTATTATAAAAAAAAAACTGCGACGACCACGTATATGACAGCATGCATAAAACTGTAACACACCATTCTGTTCCATTCTGTTCTGTACAGGTTGTGCAATTTGAGTATGGAGAATTCTCGCTACTCCTTCAAGGTCGGTAATGAATAAACCAAAACCTTAAATGTCATAAAGGGTCTTATGCACTGGTCAAAAAATTAGTTATATGGCAAGTCTACATAGTTATTTACGTACGCGGATGAAGCTTTCGTGTCAATGAAGCTTTCGTGTGTATTGGGTTTGATGATAAACCAGGTCAAAATAAAGTACATCCTGACATCAAATAAGCACGCATCCCACCAACTGCTTGGTCAGAACATCACGATATACGGTTTAAACGTCGAGGTATCTATAGACTAGAACATCGGACAGGATTTTCTTTTTTATTTTGACGTCGATGACTTACTTACTAGGGGTAGTGTACTTAAACAATTTTTTTTTCTTAAAAAAAAATGAAATCATGGAATACTTAGTAAAAGCTGGACGTGCCCACCTGTGAAAACAGTGCTCCAACAACTAATAATTTGTAAACATAATTCCGTGAGAAAAATTTCCTGGAAATTAATCCTTCACTTAGTATTGGGCAATTGCCCAAAAAAATGTTGCAACATTTTTACCTACTCCCCATTGCACGGAGAGCACAGTACCAAATTATTGCCACAATGTCCATTTTTAAGTACTGGGATTAAAGATTGGGAGGTCAAGGTGAGTTCACTCTGAATGAACCTATCCGTAAAATTAGTATATCCTTTCGCATGAGGTAAGTGCTTATACGTGCATACATATATAAATCCAACTGTTGTTTTTCAAAGGCTTTTGTTGCTTTTTCCTAATTTTTATCAGTACCTTTACATTTTTGATGCTACAATTTAATTGAGTGGCATTGTGAAATGGCATTTTTTTTCTTTAATAATGAGTACGAGGTTAAGTGGTAGTCTATCATTTCCATATAGTATTTCAACATGTAATTAATTCCATTATGCTATTTATGGGAATTGTGAATCCAATGTCGCATAGGATGGAGTGTATAATATGTGTGTATGATAAGTGATGAATCTTATTCATATTCTTAAAAGATCAAAAAACCTGAAAAGTTCTACTTACTGTCTTATTAAATTTTGACTTTTCAGTTACTCTAAGGTTTATATTTGTATCACCTAAGAAAACGTAGCCATTTCTCGTTGATGATAATTATTGTGGTAAGATTCACATCTGTGTAACAGAATTCAAATTCATTTTTCAACAGATCCATCTTTCTATGTCCATTTTCTCGATTTAAGCTGATGCTCGTCTTTATTCCAGAAGCCATAATTTCTGACTTAATGGGACTTCTTTTATATACCAAATTGCAATATCACTCTAGCCCATTTATAACTCTGTATTGCTTAAACGTCGTCAGAGTTCCCAGAAATGTTATTTGAATAACCGACGCATTTGAATATAAATTTGGAATACACCAAGGCAGTGAACACAGTCCGTAGATTTTTACTGTCAACGAGCCCCGAACAACCTCATTGTTCTTTTGTTGGCAGATATCTTTGGAAACTATTCACGATCTATGACAACCTTGAGATGTTGGTTGAATGATTTTAGTCGTGGCCGCACACCTGTTTCATTTCAATTTTATTTTATTTTCTTGCTTAACAAAATCTTTTACATTGGATATCTATAGAAGTAAAAGTTAACTTATTTAAGAAAAATAGATGAGACATAGCTACTATCAAACTTACTTTTGTATACTACTAGGTACTTTGTAGGATTTAGTTGTAGGTGATTTGTTGGGGTCCTGTTTGAATTTTTTTGAAGATCGCTATTCTCCATCATTTAACATTCACAGCTCGCAGCTCAACTGAATCTACACATCATCAGTAAATATGTACATAAATGTATTGATGACTGTTGGACTTGTATGGAAATGGCCAAAGAATTGAAAGGTGTTTTCCAAAAAGATACGGCTAGAACTCATTGACTTAGATATTAAAGAATCAACTGATTGTAATCATTCTTCAATTTTGGAAAAAAAAAGTGTTCCATGGTAGAGAGTGTCAAATGCCTTTAGAAGTTCAGGAGTTCAAGAAATGATATCAAATCGTAATCGATCGCACTCAGATCATCTATTATTTCCAAAACAGCAGAAATACAACTATGATTTTCTCTGAAACCAGACTGTTGGCCATTTAGAAGTTTATTATTTTTCATAAAAAAAGGCATTTGTGTATAAAAAATTTTCTCGAAGACATTGGATAAATAGAGAAGAATAGAAATAGCGTCCGTTTATTGTGCGTATGGTAATATAACTCAGTCTGATGAACTCTAGCAACAGAAAGTTTTGCTGCGACAAGTGTACTGCTTATCGATGAAAATCGCTACAACAACATGCCGTTTCTACGTCTAATGCAGCTGCTGTATCAGCACAACTAAAACAGCAATAAAAAGTCATGAAAGTCAATGATTCGTGTAGGACAAGTCAGTCCACTTTTACACAGATGAATCTAAAACTGGATAGTGGGGTTGGTGGAGGTATTTTCTCAGATAAGCTTCTCCTTCCATCTTCCAAATAACTGTAGCGTGTTCCAGGCGGAAATTTTAGCGATTAAAAAAGCTCTGTCTTAGCTGAAGAAAAACGTGATATTTGCAAAGGATATTCACATCTTTTTGTATAGTCAGGCCGCTATCAAGTTCCTGAACTCAATCACATTCAATTCTAGAACCGCTCTTTAATACCGATAATTTCTTAGGAAATGCCAGTGTAGGTCAACCCCCGCCTTTATTCCAGGGAATTTTAGGTCTGTGGGGAACTCGTCAAAATTGGAACCACTCTACTTATTCTACCGGAAAAGGGTAGCATTGGTATACAAATCGCTACATACAAATTAATATAAAAGCTGGATGCTAACAAAAGAACACACCTTAGGTGGACTGTTAGACCAATATGTCCAGTGACAGAACAGATCTGATCAAAGCTGGATCTAAATTTGTCTTTTAGACAAGCAAGCAAGAAGATTTGGCCCCCTTACGAACGATTTCTGTAGAAGCTGCATGGACGAGGAGCAAGAGGAGACAATCCTCTACCTACTTTGTACATGTCCAGCTCTCTCCCAAAGAAGAAAACTTTACTTAGGGGCTTTCTTCTACAATGACTTGAGCGATCTAAAGTATATACACGTTAATAGCCTCAAATCTGTTGCAAGATTAAGAGGATCACAGATCCACGTATCATCTCAATGGGCTAATAGGCCTAAGTGTGTTGGTTTTTCCAGCAACTACTTTTACCTACCTATATACCTAATGATTCGTGTAAGGCGGGTTTTTATAGTTTGAAGAGTGTGGATGTTCTAAAAATCACCTGCAACTCTTGTAGTGAAATGTTTAATATTGTTTGTATAAACAGAGTTCAGTAGATGAGCCTCAAATTGCTTCTGTCTAAGTTCTCAATTTTTCATAATGATGAATAAGTAGATAATCTCATTATTTTTAGCGATTTTAACGTGGATATCCTAAATTCCAAGATTGGAGTTTGTACTTACGGATCTATGTTGGCTGATAATGGGTTAACATCATTCATTAATAAACCTGCTAGACCAATTTCTAGCACTGTCTCGAGCATGTACTTAGTTCTGGTGTTAACTATGGCCTAGAAACTATTGCCCACTGTTTGACCGGATTAATCCTTAGAGCATTAAACAAAAAAAGGAATGCAATCACCTCCAAAATGAGCTTCAGTCTACTAAATAATAAATTGTTGCGGGAAAGCTAGGAAGAAAAATACACCGCTTCTCAGGCGTTCGAACTGTAATATATTACGTTGACAAATCGAGCTTTTCTATAGTGCGAAGAAAATCAGAACTAAATTTAAACCACAGATGAACAATTCTCTTTTCAGAAAAACTAAACTCAAGCATATGCTTTGTTTTGTTTTGAAAAGCCGATTCAACCATATGTGCCAAATAATTAATAATGAAATTGCAATCTGCCGTGATATTTACTTTCAAAGCAGAATAAGAAATGTACGAGAGAATATCAAAAAGAATGGGAAATAGTATTAATAATCTAAGCATAAGAAATCAAAGCTCATCTTTTGTACTTAAAAGTGAAAGCATTACTATTCCAGACCTTGCTGAGTTAGCTAACGAGTTCAATCGAATGTCTTTTTCCAGTGATCCACAAGGGCCTTGCAGTTGTTGTTGCACAACTGGTCTTGTTGTATTTTCCCCTGTAAATGACGGCTTCTTTCTTGAACCCATTACAGGCTTTGAGTTAATTGAAGTAATAAGCTGCCTAAAAAACTCGAATTCTTGTGTCACCGATTAAATTTTTTAACATCGTTTTGAAAAAAATAGCCCTTTAAGTATTTTCTCGGGTAAATTTCCTGATATTCTGAAAAGCGCCATCGTAATACCTATTTTGAACAAGGTTAACTAAAACGAAAAACTAATAACGGACCGATTTCCTCACTTTCCATAATATCGAAAATGTTTGAGAAAGCAATCGAAAGCAGAGTTCTGATATGTTTGGCCAAAATAAAATTTTCCAATGAAAAGCAGTTTGTGTAGGGGAAAACCCGTTCTACGATTGCATGTGTTGGGAATGATTTAAAAATAAGGAACTTGGGTTCCTTATGCTTTGAAGCCAAATGACGTCGAGCGTCGTTTTTTCGTGTGAACAGCTGCTCCAGCGGTAAAAAGGAAAGAGTTTTCTTCATCCCACCGTGACGGGTGATGAAAATTGAATTCATTACGGCAACTCAAAGAGAATAAAGTCACGGGAACTGCCCGTGCTGCTTCTACGGCGTCGGTTTCGTCGTCACAAGACAAGCAGAGGCACGAAAAAATCATTCTAGACTATGACAACGCTCGATTTCACGTTGTCAAACTCATTAAAACTTACTTGGAAACGCTTAGATGGGACGTCCTATCTCACCCGCCATATTCCCCAGATATTACCCCGTCCGATTATTACTTGTTCCGTTCGATGGTACATGATCTGGCTGATCAGCAGTTCCGCTCATATGAAGGCTTTAAAAAATTACTTGATTCCTTGATAGCCTTTTATCGTAACGGTATTCGAGCTCTGCCAGAAAGATGGGAAAAAGTTGTGGCCAGCGATGTGTAATTCGTTTAATGATTCATTTGTAATCATTTTTTCACAATAAAGTTGCTTCTTTTGTCGTACCATGCGGTGGAGAGGTTTTGCATGATGGGTTGTTTTCTAACTACAACCTACAACCAGCTCCCTTGTAACGGTTTATAAGTCTAACGATTATTTTAGATAGTTGGTACACATTTTTATATTATAACTATCACATTTTATTATAATACATATAAAACAATATTTTTCGTTGTACTTTTGATTTTGAAACTCACTGTTTATTGTATTTTTGTTATATATTACTTGTTTATAATTTTATATTTGATTCAACTTATTTATAAATCACTTAGTCTTTTACCTTTTATGGTATGTGTAATTTATTTTTTTTTGTTTATTTTATTAACTTTTGTTACCTCTGAAATAAAATTAAATTTGGTTCGTTTTTCGACTACACCAGTAACGTATTTAAGGGTTTTAATAAAAGCCACGTTATTGTTTAATTCCAAAGTCTTATTACAACAATCGAAATGGACATGTACACAGTATAGCTGGTGTATTTGTGAGCTGATGTATCTATTAATGTTGTGTTGAATGTTTACTGTGGTTTTTGGAAGCGAAGGTTTGATTGGTCTGTATGGAATGCAATGGTTCGGTCTATGGTGAGAGAAGTTTTTTCGGTCGTTTTCTTTTTGTTGCGTTTTTTTATTAAATTTGCTAGCGGGGTGTCGATGCTAAATAGAAGATATTTAAAGAGTTTTTCTTTCGTAGAGAGATCTCAATCAAATCAATTAATTTACTTCTGTAAAAAAAAGAAAATGTTTTCAAGAAATTATCTGTCGGAATGATCCATCATAATTTCGATAAAAACAAATGTTTATTTTTCTATGTTTCATCATGTGTATTTATTTTAATATATTCATTAAATGTATATTTAAAATATAGGAATGCATATATATATACAAATAAATATATATATATAAATACAAATATATAGCTTAATATGGTTTATTTAAATATGTTTACTTTTACAAGTTTTAGCTTTTAAAGTTCTCAAAATACTAACAAGAAATCTAACATAAAACTAAAAAAATAATTTATCATTTTTCCATGTGTACTAAATGTTGTTTCGGTAGTACATACATATGTACATTTGTTCTAGAAGTATGTAGATTTATGTAATTCTAGTTATGCTTAAGCGGCGTTCAAAAAGTTGCTTGATGCATATACTCTAAAGTATCTGTCTCAGAATATGTATTCTGTAATATATTTTATTTTAATGGAACTATCAGCTTTCATACACAAAAAATTTCTTTACACAAAGTTTTATTTTTATTTTGGTTTTTTTTTTTTTACATTTTTATTTGGTTTTTTAATCAATCTGATTGCGCTTAAATAAGAAGTAAAATATGTGTATGCGTGTTTAGTTCATTAGTATGGTGAAGCTTGGTTTGTAAGATTTTCTATAATTTATGAATATAAATATATATGTACAGAATTGGACAAAACTAAAGTATCCCCTGTGAGCAAACTGATAATTTTGTTTATAACGGATGTGAGGGAATATTAATGAAAGTAAATGTTTACTTAAGTTTTTTGAACTATTAGAACAATATCTTTTTGCTACAAAAATAAAAAATAAAAAATAAAAAATTTATAAAGGTAAAAAAATCCAAAATTCACATAAACAAAATTAAAGCACATCCTAAGTAACAGTACAAAAAACATACGATAAAATTAACTTTTGTTGCGAATCCTTTCACATTTGGCATAGACGTAATTGGACTGTCTATCACATTGTTGCACTGGTCCCGGTTAATTCGCCTGTTAACAATTTCCCACAAATTTTCTATTGGCTTAAGGTCAGAAAACTGCAGAGGCCAATCCTGAACCTAATTTTATTGACATCAAACCAGATTCTGACAGCTTTGCTGTTAGGTTTTGGATCGTTGTCTTGTTGGAACCTCCACTTTAATGGGATTTTTTCTTCGTCAGGCAACATATCTGCTTTTAAGATGACTAAATATTTAAAACATTCCATAATACCCTCAATTCTGTAGATTGGCGCTATCTTCTAACCAGAGAAGTATCTCCAGACGAGCACATTTCCTCCACCGAATTTGACTGATGCCATATTTCGGATCCATTCTTTTTTCTCCGGTCTCTTTATTCTAGTGATGACATCTAAATTTTATTTATTGTATATAGATTCATTAGAGAAAGGGACCGTTTTTTATTTCCAATTGTCCAGTTCAGATATTTATGTACAAACGCAAATCTTTTATTGCGGTTCTTTTCGGAAATGTAAGCCTTCTTTGTTTGGCGGCTGCTGAGTAAGTGTGCCGATTCGTCTTAGCACACATTAGCAAGGGGAAATCTTATATAATTTCGTTTGTGGCAATTGATGGATCCTTTACAATTACTCTTTTTATTAGAGAGTCCTCCATTGTATAAGTTTTTCGAGGTCTTCTTCCGTAATGGTAGTAGTATTACGTTGTTGTTTTAAACTTCCGTAACAATCTCGATATAATAGACCTATTTATTTAATATTTATCGCTCATCTCATGCATCGAAAATCATTTTTTAGTTTTTTTTTTATTTTTAGTTTTGTAATTTGTAAAATATAACGGTAGATTAGAGAATTCTTAAATTTGTAGTAAACAAAATAATGGCAGACCCTTTGATTTGATGGAAATATGTTTTTATACGGGGGGTGCTTTAGTTTTGTATAGGTTAATTTTGGATTGTTTATGCTTAACGATTTTTTTAATTTTCATAACGAATAGAAGTTGTGTATATATTTTTTTTTGCTGAACAAAGTGCAAAAAATTAAAAAAAAAATCACTTTCGCTCCTGCTCCCTGACATTCATTACAAGCAAAATCCTTAGTTTGTCCATTTCCCATTAATCATCTTCCTATATCTTCTTACGGTTTTTTTTTTTTTTTTTTTTTTTTTTTTTTTTTTTTTTTAACAACAACTTTATTTTGTTTTTTCAATTATTTCAATACATTTAATATGTTTCACTTTTAAACCTTTTTATTTTAAAGTTTCGGTAGTACATACATATGTACACGTGTTTTAGAAGTATGTAGGGCTATGTAATTCTATGTAGTTGTGCTTTAGCGGCGTTTAAGAAGTTGCTTAATCCATATACTCTTAAGTATCTGTCTTAGCATATGTATTCTGTAATATATTTTGTTATGGAGTTATTAGCTTTCATACATAACATATTTCTCTACACAAAGTTTTATTTTTATTTTGTTTTTTTTTTTTAAATACTTTTTTTTTTTAATCAATCTAATTGCGCTTATACAATATAAGAAGTAAAATACGTGTATGCGTGTTTAGTTCATTAGTATGGTGAAGCTTGGTTTATAATATTTTCTATAATTTTTGACAAGAAATATATATCTATATCTTAAGTTGAGTTTGTTGTTGTCGGCTTCGTTTGCCCAAGCGGATTGTAATTTGTTCCAGTCCTAGTGAGCGCTTGCCCCACACCTCCTTGAGGTTATTCCAACCGAGACCTATATTTTTCCGATAGATGCTAATTATACCGAACGTAGAGTAGCTTTCTCAGTAAGAACTATTCGAACTTCACGACATCTGCGCAATCGGCATCTGTATAAATTTTGTTGCTACCAAACGGACAACATCGAACAAAGACAACTGTAAAAGAGTACTTAAAGATCTTAACATATACAAATCTACTGGTCCAAATGGCTGAACCGTATACTTTTTCCGAGCAGATGAAAAACAGTATTTATCGAGCCCGTCCCTGAAAAGACAAATCTACTTCTCTCTCCTCCTACAGACTCATTGCACGTACGTCCCTTCTTTCCAAGGTCATGGAAGCGCTGATAAGCCGTCAGCTCATGAAATATCTCGGTTTTCTTAGCAACCGGTCCACAGGTGATTTGATGGCATGACTACATCAAGCGTACATCAATCTATTGAAAATATTTCTAAGGCATTTTACAGAGTTTGTAACTAAGCTCTTTTGTCGGAATGACGCGCATCTAGGATCAATGAATTTCCCCTTCGGTTGTTTAGAAATTCAAGTTGTCTTATATGGTTTAAGGATATCTGATATACACAAAATAAATGCTGACGTGTCCCAGGGCTGTTCTGTTTCTGACAATGTTTTTAATCTTCATTAATGATTTCTTGTCTGCTACTTCTAATTTAATATATTCCTTTGCAGACGACAGTACTCTCTGCTTTTCAGATTCATTCCCGAATTCCCATC
Source organism: Volucella inanis (assembly GCA_907269105.1). Classification (NCBI taxonomy): domain Eukaryota; kingdom Metazoa; phylum Arthropoda; class Insecta; order Diptera; family Syrphidae; genus Volucella; species Volucella inanis. The sequence goes on from OU026158.1 coordinate 22,810,755, forward strand.
CCTGCTTTTCGTCTAAGCAGGCGCAGCTAAGCGTGTGCTAAGCTCATTAAATTCTGAAAATGAATGCCACTTGCATCGTTGAAACCGAAAAACTTTCTATTCTCGATATGTGTCAACAAAAACTTTTGTTGGAATGATCAAATTGAATGCAGTCCGTCGGATTTCCTCCGTGTGGTGTGAACCTTAGATATGTGACTTGGCAAAATGATAGGTGAGAAAATGAATTTCCTACCTCACGTCATACAGCTAAGAGAACGATTGCTGAGTGTTTTGGGCCAGGTAAGGTCCCGTTCGTACTGTGTACGGTGGCCTTTTTATTGTCTGTGCAATATATGAGAGTAATGTTGAAGTGTGGCTGTTAGCTTGCCAGAGAGCCGCCTTGCTTTGCTGCCTACCGGTTTGTAGGACCGCATCTACGGATGCAATACAGGTGCTGTTGGGAGTACCTCCCCTTGGGGGTGATATGTTGAGATATCGCCCACTAGATAAGGAAGGCGCTCCTTCTGACAAATGTTGATTGGGTCTCCACGACGTATCTGGACGCTTTGTCTTGTGAGGAGTGTAAGCTCCTGCTTTATCAATAAGCCCGTTCTAGATTAGAAATGAACGATTAAGTCAGGTTTACACATCCTTAAGGATGTGTTACCTGGATACCTGAGTTTCTACCTTAGTCTAATCCTTAGTGAGATGGCAGGTTTCTAATGCGGAGGTTCCCTTAAGGATTGGATGCATGGAATTTGCAGGCTATGAGCATCACTTAAATATGTTCGTAAGTCTTTTGAATGGGATCATGTTCACCATATACTTCCATTAACTTTCATTAACAATGACTTTCAGAAGCACGTTTTTTTGAAGAAAAAAAAAAATTATAAATAAATACCTAATGTAATAAAACTGCAGATAATCCTTATCTGGCTCCAAACTCGACATTTTCAATGCTACAAAAAAATGTTGCTTTTAAAGCATCTTTTCCAATGAGGACAAAGTTTAAAAATTATTAAAAATTACTACCGAAATTCTGAGTAGTCTGAAGTGGTTATCACTTTAAGAGCGCTTACTTCGGTTTTCGGTTGTAATAATCGTCCCACCGGATAGGCTGTGAGTGCTATAAAGGATAAATTTAAGTCAACATATTCATTTTTGAATGTGAGACAACGCACTGGTCGAACAATCGATTTTAACCTACATCCTTACCAGATCAAAATAATTCAACAACTGAAGCCTCTTGGTCATTTGGAGTGACGAAACTTCTCCGATTTGGCTCTGCAAAAGTCTGAAGAAAGTCCTGAATTTCATCAAAAATTCATTTTCAGCGATGAAGCTCATTTTTGACTTAATGACTTTGTCAATAAGCAAAATGTGCAATATTGGACAACAGATAACCCATGTATGCTTCAAAAGACTCCATTGCGTCTACAAAAAGTGACCGTGTGGTGTCCGAGTGTGGACCGAGTTTTTTCGCCGATAAAAATGATCGCTATGGTCAGTGGGGATCGCTATCGTGCTATGTTGGAAGACTGTTTTTGGCCAGAATTGGATTGATTTGACATCAGTAATATGTGATTATAACGATTTGGTGTCACGTGACATATAGCTGGTCAAAAAATTGGGTTTGTAATATAATTTAAGGATAATCATGTAATCTCAAGTAATGGCCCGGTCGAATGGCAACTTCGCTCATGTGATTTTATGCCCTTGGATTTCCTTTTATGGGATTATGTTTAGTCGTTGGTTTATACCGATCGAACTTGAAATTAATAACGTTCCAGCCGGTATATGTAGAAAAGTGGAAGAAAATTGGCAAACGTGCTCGCGGTGGTCATACACTCCGCTTCAACTGAATAGGTACAACGTTTTTTTAAAAGTTTCTGTTTCTTTATTTGTAAATATGATGCAATATGCAATGAATTTATTATTTCATGCTGGCAATCGGAAATATGTTGGCAATAGTGGCAATAATTCAAAAAGCACTGTTATTTTTTCTATGGCTCTCTTCCAGAATATTTCATATGGAAATATTCAGGTGTTTTTTTGCGTCAACTGAATTGGTAAGTACTGGGTGGGCCAAAAGTTTCTTTCCTATGGGAAAAAACAATAACTCTTTTATTAATAGATATTTTTGAGGAACAGCGAACACAAATCGCCGTATTGTTTTTGGAAAATAGTCGGTCAATAACAATTTTATAGAGTTCGAAATGCCACAACATTTAGTTCGTTAGTGAAAGTGTTGCAGCCGATTTTGAAACATCGACACGACAACGTTCAACACAGTTAGGCATATCGCGTGGCACGATTCGTCGGATTATGAGAAAAGATCTGCACCTATACCCTAACAAAATCCAGTTGGTGCAACAACTCAATCCTGGTGTCCCAGAAAAACGTTTGGGGTACTGCAGAACTGTCCTTAAAATCGCCGAAAATGACCAAGAATTTTTAAGAACTTTTATGATGAGCGACGAGGCACATTTTCATCTGAGTGGATTTGTAAAGAAGAAAAATTGCAGATTTTGGGACACACAGAATCCCAAAAATCTCCATCAATGTCCCTTACACTCACATCGTGTAACTGTTTGAACAACCTCGCGTAAGATTTATTGGCCATATTTCTTTGAAAATGATGCGGGTACAAGCGTTACAGTTAATGAGCATCGCTACAGAACAATGCTTCAAGACTTCTCTTTTCCACTCATGCAAGCAGACAACAATGTTGAGGTCATGTGGTTTCAGCAAGACGAAGCTACCGCTCACAACGCTCGTAAGACAATGAATCCAATGCGCGAAAATCGCATTATCTCAAAAAACGGTGATTTTGAATGGCCACCGCCATCGCCTGATCTGTTGCCTGATCTGTCGCCTCTAGACTTTTTTTTATCAGGTTACCCGATATAAAGGAGCTGAAACTCAACATTCAAGAAGAAAGTCGTAGAAAGTGCTATCAAAAGAGCCAATGCATTCTAATGGCGGCCACTAAAAGGATGTAGTTTTTCATACATTATAAAAAAAAAAATGCCCATGAAATAAACTTTTATTTGTAATTTATTTCATTAGTTTTTATCTTTTCATTCAAAAGCTGTTCCAGATTTACGCAGGAAAGAGACTTTTGGCCCACACGGTACATGGCCATTATCTTCATTCTTTATGTGTATTCTGCGAAAATTGACAAATTTAAGTAATTGTTGAAGTGGTCTATGTGGAAATATTAGTTAAATTGAAATTTGGATAAATATGGGTAAAGCGAAATAACTTAACAATATTGAACAGGCTTAGATTGATTTAATAGGGGAGTAAGAACTTACTGACCGTGATATAGCTTAAGAAATTGATCGAATGTGAAATGTGTTTTATTCTTACTTGAGAAACAAATATTCGTACCAAAACATGAAAGGGAGTAAAGAAACAGCCACAAAAACGACAGATAGAAGAAGCAATTTTAGTGGCTCAGCTGCGAAAGTAAAGATAAGAGCAGGTATTAATGTTATTGCTTCTATAGTTAAAAGAGTAATTAAATGTACTAATCATTTAAAATGTCTGAAACATGAAAATAAGTCACATTTCTACTATCAGCGAAAATGTATGCGGTTGGAATGATTTTCTCAAAGAATAAAGTTAAATTTTGCTGGAACTTATGGGTATAATTATTATTTTCACGATATGAGAAAAGACAAGCGTTCTTTAGCCCGGCGCCATTGTCGGGAAGGTGGTGTTGTGATATTGAAATGATATGATGGAATATTGAAATGGAATTTTCCAGAATTTTGTGATATTTTTGGACTCATAAATTGGACTTTACAGTAGGACAAGACACCCATTCATTTGGGATTGCTTCAGTAGGTACCGTACTCACGTACCTAAACCTTATGGAAAACGTATGGGGGTGGTTAGTCTGAATAGTGTACGAATCTGGCCATCAGTTTGAAGACAAGACATTGCTCATTGTGGCCCTTAAATCAGCCTATGGAGAAATTTTTTCGGATTTCTTGAAGGCACTTTACGATTCCATGCCGGGCCGAATTTGTGAAGTGATTATAAGCAAAGGTACTATTGCATATGGCTCTGTCAACCCTTTGAACCTGGTAGCTGATATCAACCATGATGCGCATCTACTGAGAACTTGGTTCGCTGACTATAAGGTAGTAGTTAGCAACAAACAAAGCTAATGTTTTTTAGCCTAAGTCTACAGGAATGTTCCGATATAGATGTCATAATTTATGCCCCTAGCTGCCGCAGGTATATATTGGCGATATGCTCTGCTCTAAACGTTGAGAAAATTTTTGATGATAATGCCTCTTTTCATACCACATGCTTTAAAGTTGAAACTGTAAATCACTTGTTTTTCCTTTTCAAATCTTCTACATGTACAATTCTTTAAACTTTATTTAAACTTATTTCATGCAAGCCCTTACTTATCTTTTTAACTATCTGGGCTAGAACATAATTACGATAATCTCTATGTACATCATAATATTTAATTACATATTTCATTTTTCTTATATCTTCTTTTCCACTAGCTTTACTTTTACACATTGCTTTTGTTTTGCTGTTGTTCAATTTATTTTGACCTTCAGTCTTTATAATATGTTTTCTATAATTCAATTTACAATTTTCTTCCTCAATTTAGATAAAATAGTTATAGACTTATAACTTAAAATAAGTTCTGACGGTGATTCATGCATTGTTGTGGTAAGTGTACCTCTGTATTGGAAAAGGAAATTATCAATCTTACATTGCATAGGAAGGTTTCTAATTTTATGGTCTAAAAATAACTTTTTTTTATGAATTTTTAAAAGTTTGCATTGCTGGTTAGGCTAATCCATTAGACTGTGGATGATACGGTGGTGACTTTAAGCTTTTATTGCATTTTTCTCACAGAATTCTAAAAATTCCCAGGATGCAAAGGGTTGACCGTTATCCGTAACGATTTGTTTTGAGAGATCAAAATATGCAAATATGTTTCGTAAAACTTATATAAGTGCTTGTGCAGTAGTTCGTTTATATCTATAAACTTAAAATATGCATCAGTCAAAACTGAGATATTATATCCCTCAAAATAATAAAAATCTAAATGAATCCTCTCAAATGGAACATACACATTAGACCAAGGATTAATGTCAGACTATCGACATTTTTTCCCTATCCTAGCACAAATCTTACATATCTCTCTATATCGGTATTTAAACCTATCCACCAAACATAACCCCTAGCAAATTCTTTCATTCTAGACTTACCTATGTGTCTCTCATGCAGATATCGCAATATATCTTCCGTTAAACATGCTGGCACCACTATTCTCTCTCCATAAAATACGAAGCCATTTTCAGCAGTTAATGAGTTTTTTTTTTTCAAATAATGAGCTCTAAATCGTTAAACTCTAACACTTCAAGCCATCCGTTCATAACCAGATTGTACACATGCCTCAAAACTAATTTTTTTTTGTTTCTTTGGCTATCTATTTTAATTTAATTGGCAAACTGTTCGATACATTAAACCAATTTAACATAAAAGTTTCATCTTCTGCCCTTGCTTTCAAAGGCTACCTTGATAAAGCGTCAGCGTGTTGCATTTTGCACACTGAACGATACTGAACTTTATAATCGTACATGGAGAGTTCGATTGCCCGTCTTTGCAATTGGCTTACAGCAACTGCTGAATTATTATTTTTCCCATTGAAGAATTCTTGCAGTGCTTTATGATCTGTATAAATAGTAAAATGTTTACCGTAAATGTATTTGTGAAATTTTCGTACCGAAAACATTATACCCAAAGCTTCCCTATGTGTTTGGGAATATCCTTGCTGAGCCTTAGTTAGAATGCTGGATACAAAGAAAACTTGACGCTCTTGTCCACCAATCATGTGGGATAAAACTCCACCTACCGCATACGAACTGTCATGACAACTAATAGTTGTGGGTTTTTTTGGGCCATAGTGAGCGAGCAGTTTATTCTCGAAAACTAACATTTTACTTCTTGGGAAAGCCCTTGATAAACTCTCGTTTCATTTAAACGGCATATTTTCTTTTTTCGAAGCTGCGTAGAGGTCAGCAACTTTCGGATAAATAAGTTACGAAACGTGAGTAATACTCTATCGTTTAGCCGCCGACGAGAGAAGACATAAAATGAGTTGTAAAGTTTGTAGTGTGAAAATTACCCGCGAAGCGTGTAAAATTACTTGGTGCTGTGGTGGTACAACTTCGAAAAAGAGAGTGAAGGAGCGCATTTTGTCTGCTGCATACGCTAAGAAGTCACCGATTAATGCTATGAATTTTTTTTGTGAAATCAAGCAAACATTTACGTCAACGACTGGCTGTCAAGCGAAACTAAGGCTGTGTTAAAGGAGGTGAAAAAGAACCATGACTATGAATTTCTATGGGTAAGATATGGAAAATAGTGATAAGAAAAGCGAATGGTATGGAGATCAAATTTATTAAGTGCTTTGATGATCTTAATCATTTATAACTAAGTCATAATTTTTACTAAACAAAATAATATGGTACATTGTTATCACATAAGGAATTAATTGACCTTTAGAGTACTAGTGCAAGTAATGATACCTCGTATACCCGCTTAGATTTTTGCTCTGCTATTTATTCTCTTACATTATGCCATCTGAATATAAGAAGTATGAGAATGAATTTTGATAGGTTTTATTCGTGTTTGTACAGTTCTTTCTTAATATTACCACAAGTAATTATATTATCTGAAGTGTGGATTTTTAACCATAAATTATGTAGGTAATTATTCGATTCCGGCCTATACTTCGTACCAAGCGTGCAATTAAAATTACCCAGCTGGGGGAATAATTGCTTTTGTTGATAACAATATTAAAGTCGCAGACGTCTCTGTACCCGATCTGGATAATGCAGATTGTGTGCTTTTAAAATTTGAAAAAAAAAAACAACCATTGATATTGTCTGGATATATCAGCTGCAGTTTGTTCGAAGGCCTTCTCAACTCAATCAAAAGTCGAAATGTCTGCCTTGTTGGTGACATAAACATTGACATATTGGATCTTCCTCTGAGCTGTGATAACTATTTACTTCTTCGAGGACATTAATTTGTTCGAGCGAAAAATCTGTCCAAAGTCCATCCGTTTGTACTGGAATGGGATGTAACTGACCATTTTGCTACTGGTATATCGGTTTTAGATTTCCTCAGGAGAAGTAATACTAAAGTAAATCCAACCGACTCGAAAAATAAAAAATCGCTACCAGACTACAACTACGCTTTGTTGAAAGAGTCTTTCTAAGGAAACTTGAAATGGTATATATAGCTCAACCTGTAGTTCAAACAATTTTTAAAAAAAGGTTTCTAACCTTTTTAATGTAAATAAAACAAAAAAAACTGGGACGTAAGTTCCAAAAAATCCAACCATGGATGACTGCTAATCTTTGCCAAACAATTCGGTAATAAAATAACTTTTATGTTTTGAATAAAAACAACTTGCATCTCCCCTTCATAAAAAATACTTACTGTAAGATGTGAAAGGGCATTTTTGAAAAAATAAAAAAGCAAAAAGGGATATATTATCAAAACAAATTGGAGCAAAATAGGTCTAATCCAAAACGACAGTGATTTCCTAGAAAAAAAGCAGTAAAATAAATACCATAAGATGTTTAAAATTTGAAGGGGAGGATATATACACTTCGGATATTAAAATGGTACACAATTTCAACTTGTTTTTTAAAAAAAGCTGCTGAAAATGCAAAACCCACCCATTCAAACCCTCAAACAGCCTCTCATAATTCTCTTCTTGATGATGTAGTAATCTCGTCATTTTTCTTTGGAACGGTGTCGGAAACTGAAATCATATCAAAATTAAAAGCTAAGGGCTCCTGTGGGATGGACAGTATTAGTAGTTCACTTTAAAAAAAATTGTAGCCTATTTATTAAGCCGTTAACGTACCTCTTCAAGCAAAGCTTCGAAAGGGGGATATTTCCAAAGTGCCTAAAAACATCATTTGTTGGATTAAAACCACAAATGTGCTGGTACCTTTTTAGATCTGAATAAGGCATTTGACTTAGTTAATCATAAGTTATTACTCAAGATCCTTAAAAGACTTGAATTTAGGCGTAATACCCATAATTGGTTCATGTCATATCTAAAACATCGAAGGCAACACATTCGTATAAATAAAACTTTGTGTGAACCTTTACTAAGTCCAAATGCTGGCGTCCCCCAAGGATAAGTCCTTGGACTTTTGCTGTTCCTCATTTATATAAACTCAATTTTTAAATTTCTTTTAATGGGTAAAATTGGTGCTTTTGCTGATGACCTGTCAATCTCGTGTAAAGCTTCTTGTGTTGATACTATACGACGTCAAATGAACGATGACATAGCTAGTCTTAATAATTGGTTTATTTTTCATCAAATGGTGCTAAGTAACGAATCGAAAGTCATGCCTTTCTCCCTCGCAAATAAATACTGTATTGACTGAGTAGGTCTCCATGTCTTAAATTGTACATATGCTAACTGCAGTAATGCTTGCATAAAATTAGAATCTGTTTTCGAATTTATATATCTAGGAATAAACTTAGACAGTAAGTTAAACTGGAAAATACATATAACAAACATTTGAAAATGTATATATATAGCTTTAAATAAAATATTTCACCTAAATAATATAATACGTTTTAGCCTAATGTCTACTATATACTACGCACTGATTTATTCTCGGCTAGAATATGAGATTTGCTGTTGGAGTTGTGCTTTCAGGAGTAACCTCCAGCCCCTTATAACAGCTCAGAAAAAGAAAATCAGGGTTACTCTTTTTATTCCAATATCTCAATGCTTTACCACTCAGACATCTATACGTCTTTAAAGTGTTAAGGCTATTATACTTGCGAAGGGGTTACACTACTCAGAGTAGGAATACAGCCTACTTACTGAAACCAACGTCCACGGTAGTAGTTCCGCGAGTAAGTAAGGAGAACTGCAGACGCTTTCCTACGAATATAGCTCCATTTATTTATAAAAAAACTGCCCCCTGATATACAATATGAAGTCATGTTCAATCCAAATCCAGATTTATAAAGAATTTAAGAATCTTCTTACTATCCAGATAGTATAATATTCTTGCTTGCCATCATTAAATGAAGTTTCCTATCTATTCCATATTTTACTTCCTCCTCTTTACCCGTTTACTATTTCAAATAAAAATGTTTTTCTCGTTTGCCTCACAAATCATGACTTCTCTTTTCAGCGTGGCTTTCAAATCATTTATAGTATAATCGCACTTGTCACTGGTATTTCTTTTACTACAAAGTGTGTAAGAACAACCATTCCAACTTAATATAATAACTTAATTGATTGGTCTAGAATTCTTGCGCTTAAAAAATTCTTAAATAACAAATCATATGTATAACTGCAATAAAAAAAGTTTGTAAAAACCATATAAACTAGTAGAACTGAAACTTTTTTAACTACTGAACTTTGTATCATTAATATCCACCAATTAATATTGTAAAAAAATATATTGTATAAAATGGAATAAATCTAAATCTAAAAAATCTGAAAACCCTAAGTAAGATCGTAATTTACCGCAATATCTTGTGATTGGGCGTTCCATATCGCTTCAAGCTCCCGCTTCCTTCAGAACTAAGTCGGTGTCCTAAATACTCCACTGCGTCCTCAAAAAACCTGCACTTTTTTTTATTAACCTTAACGATAAAATCCTTAATTCTCATAACAATCATTGAATGTCGCACCGGCCGGCCATTAATACATCATCTAAATAAACTTGAACTTCATCTTAAGCGCTTTAAATTTGATCTAAAACTTTTTGAAAAATTGTTGGTGCTGTCTATTATAACGATAAAGCCCTTTATGAGTGCTTACCGCCAAATATTCCTTGGACTTTGAGGTAACTGCCAATTGCTGATATGCTCCTGCCAATCAAGCACACAAAATAACTTACATCCTCCCAATGCTCCCAAAAGATATTCTTTCACTGGTAAAGGGTAATGAACCATCTCAACAAAGTGATTAACCGTAACTTTACAACTCATACAAATCCTTAAGCTTCCATCAGATTAAATAACTGAAACTATTGGTGTAGCCCATCGACTGTGGGCAACGGGGTCTAAAAATTAGCGTGACCTCTGACTTTAATCGGATATCAATCTCATTGAAGCTCATTGAAACTCTGTGTAAATATTTTTGCAAACTTAACTTTTAACTTTTCAATAATAAGAGATTATTAGTCTTATCGCTGTCAATGTTAACTGAGATAAGATGGCTCCGCCTAAAATTCGCCCATTCGGATGGATTATATTTAACCAGTTTCGACGCAATAATGAACAAAAATATTTTCTTGTTTTTAAAACTACTAACTCTAGAGCTCCACTCCACGTTTACTTGACAAACTCCGACCTTTTGCCGGTAACTACGATACTTGCAATACTTTAAATTACGGCTTAATAGAAACACTTATAAAATATTTTTCATAATACCTTACATGAATTACGGAGGTACATGTTCCGGTATGAATTTAAAAATTAATGATTACAGTATTTAAAAATAATTTAGTATCTAAAGAATCTTTCACCGATAAATTTTTGATACAACCGATATTTAGAGTCTCTTTATCTTCAGTTACGTTTTCACTTACCAAAGTTTTAATGTGCTTCTATTGTCTATTCTAATGGTGTCCGTTACCTTTGTGTATGTTGAATTAGCAATTACGACCAAAATGTCCCCAACGTTGACATCGATAGCACTGGTAGAGAGTCTGTTTCCGTAATGGGTATGTGTCGATCCTAGTCCCGCTGGTAGTTTTTGACGACCGTAGGCAGATGCTCATTGAAGGTCAGATTGAATCGCTCGACAATTATATCAAATTGAGGGTGTATCGGCAGTGTCCTTGTCTTCCTTATTCCCAGATATTGGCACACCTCCTGGAAATTTTTGATTCAAAATTTCGCCCTTGATCGAAGTGTAGCTCCATTGGGACTTTAAATCTGCTCACCCAGTTGTTAACTATCTCTTCTGATACGGTCTTAGTTTCTTGATTTAGGATGGCAAATACTTTCGGCCACTAACTGAAGTAATCCATTACCATGAGGGTATATCGGTTGCCATTAAAGGTTTCGAAAAACGGCCAACGATGTCAATGGCTGTTCCTTCACATGGTGCTCCGATATTGTATTGTTGCATTCGTCCCTGCATGACCTTACGTAAAAAGGCCGACAGTTCAGGTTGTCTGGACAAAGAAGGTGAAAGAGAATTAAAAAAACTCAAGCTGCAGCTGAGCAAAGCCCTGGAGAAGTGTTCTCTCAAGTTCATGACGGTCAAGAGAAAGTGGTTGCAGATTATGGCATCGTATTCTAAAGACCTGCAGTCTTTAATTCTGGCTACGGGGCTACGAGGCTACGAATAATTGCCATATGTTCCTCTTTGAACAAATGTTCATTTTACGGACATACCACACAGCTCTAAAATGGCTACTATAATTTAAAAACCCTGAAGGACAAGTTGCGAAATGGATGGAGCAGTTGCTGGGCTACGACTTTCATGTACGACACCGCAAGGGAAAGCTCTACTCAAACGCTGATGCTCTCTTCTTGTCGGACCTTAAATGTCCTGTAACCTGTCTAAGGTCGTCAGAAACTTTCAGCGGCACTATTTGGTCAAATAACATAGTTCGGTTGCTAAGTGAAACAAAATTCGGATAACCATCTATGCAGCCCAAGGAGATCAACAACTACGTGGATGACTTGCGCATCAGGATAAAGACTAGGTACAACGTCAAAGCGATATCTTACGGCTTCAACGAAGGCGATCTGGTGTTGTTTAAGGAAAGTCTCTAAAATGTGGAAAGGTCCATACGAGGTGAATGATGTCGTCTACCGTATTCAGCATGGGGATCGAGAAAAAAGTGTTCCATTTGGATAGAATGTGTCATTTCAACAAAACGATGAATAATAAATTTGTTCGGGACGAACAACTTTAGGAAGAAAGCAGTGTGATTTTCATTTGAATGTGAGCAGCGTCATCTATATTTTCACAGCAGAAGATTTCGATATTTGAATAGCAGAAGTCTCAACTATTTGGTGAATGGAGAATGGAATTAATTTTTCTAGCAAAATTGAAATTGTATGGAACGCCGAATAAAATGGATTGTTTTCAAAATATATCAGAAAGTAAAAATATCAGCATCCCAAAATATGCAAGTTAGTTCATCAGTTGAACTTGAAATGTGATTTACGAGAAGTGATAAATTGCTTTAAGTAAAACATAAACAAAAGTAAATGTGGTTAGGATAAGCGATAAAAGCGATCGTATTAAAAGGAATAAGTGCTATTATTTGTACTCAGGGAAAGAGTGTGTTGTCTGGACTTATTTGATTGTCGAGACTGAAAGCTGTAACTGACTAACTGTGCCCATAGTTAACATTATGTATTGTCTGATATTTTGGTTTTGTCTCAGTGTATTCTTCGTTACTTATTCACTTTAGGGGAAAGAGTTGAATGTGTTCGTTTTATACGTATTAAATGATTTAAACGATTTGTTTAAATTATTGTCTGTATACGTCTGTATCCTATTATTCCTATTTCTAATATATTTTCATTCTTATTACTGACATAACTTAAAAAACTATTTTTATAGGCATCAATAATTGATTGTGGGTTACGGCTCAGCACTATAGTTGACGCAATTACTTGCTCGTCATTGTATTGTTACATTAAGGAATTGTTAATCCTGTTTAAAAAAAATTTAATACCATTATATTAGTCTTATATAGTTGTTTTAACTCGTTCTGCTCGAATTTTATCCAATAATGTATTGACAGAAAGTCTTTCGCCGAAATTATTTTTCAAATCCTCCCTAATTTATGATAAAGTTCTTAATCTACCTTGCTTTTGTAACTCTATCCTAGCCTTACCTACAATTTTATCTTTTATATACCCTACAAGAACCGATATTGTATCTTCATTAAAAGTAATTAAAACGTTTGCCAGCGAATGTGTCCAAAATATTTCCACCGAACTCAGGTAATTTATTTTATTTTATATAATATATTTTATATTATATTATTAAAAATGAATCTAAATCCATCCGCGGCATTTAGCACTTCAATCTTAATGAATTTTAGTACTCATTGCTTTTGATGTTCGAGGTTAAATTGCTTCTCCTTTGGTATTTCCTTTAGCCTCTGGTTATTTTTGCTGTAACTTCTCTTTTTGCTGATGGTCTACACTTGTTGTTGTTGTCTACTTTTTTTTGTATACACTTTCAGTCAGGAATTATGACTTATGAATTATTAGGCGCGCAAATAGGTTCTCAATCAATCGATGGCAGTAAGTGCTGGTCGATTTTAACATATCCAAAACGTCATATGGTAAACAAGCTATTTTGACACATTACTGACTTTGTTTTGGCGTCATATACTGTGTGAAAAAGTCTGATTTTGAGCCAAATAATCGTCATTTGCGGGAAGTTTTGATTTTTTTTTCTTTCATTCGAAGAAAACGGCAGCTGAAGCGCATTGAGAGCTTCAAAGAGTTTACGGAGATGTTGCTCCAAGTGAAACGACATGCTGTGATTGGTTCCGTCGCTTCAAAGACAGTGATTTCGATCTTGATCACCCTCCGCGTGAAGGAAAGCTAAATTCCTTCGAAGACGCTGAATTGGAGGCATTTCTCGATGAGGATCCGTACTAAACGCAAGAAGAGCTTGCTTTAGCATTAGGAGTTACCAGCCAATCCATTTCCAAGCGATTGGCATCCAAGAATAATAGAACCACTGGACTTACTTAACGAAATCCGAGAACTCTAGGATACTAGATTATTTGTCAAAATATCAATTTAAGACAAATATTCGTACAGAGACTTTTAGTACAAGCTAAAAAATATAAGAATACACCAAGAATCAATAACGAAAATTTTTGCCAGAGACATACGTAAACTTCAGGATGTATCTACGGATATTCAAAGTCAATGAAACTTTTGGTCGAAGGCATTAGACAAAATTCTAGAACGCTCGCAGAGAATACTAATGTGCTTATTTAGAGTCATTAGCCTATTCGGTATCGTCTGTTTATTTCTGGAAATGCAATTCTGTAAGAATAACTTCCGCAATCTTCAATATAAATATAATACAAAGCACCGAGTTAATCTGGAAATAATGTTAACGATACCTGAAGCCTTCATCTCATTCAGCCTTGGTATTACAGACATCAAAATCCAATCTAAGGGTAAAATACCAATAGATATTTTAAAAGAGGGAGGTGTTATGCAGTTACCCAGACGCTACGTCAGCATTGGAATTGTTTCTCGCAAACAACAAAGTCAAAACGTTCTTACGCTGAGTAAGCAATAAAAAGTTATTAATAGAGGGAACCTGCAACAAAAATCGAAGTTGGAGTTGAATCGTGTATCGGAACAATATTATTAGCATTGAGTAAGTAAAATAGGAACTAAGTTTATAAGAGATAAATACAATAAAATCTTTTAATTTAGAAGGAAAATGTATTTGGTTGTGTCCAAGGCATAACAATATATATATATATATATATATATATATATATATATATATATATATATATATACAAAAAATAAAAACAAACGAAAAATGTCTCTTAATTTGAAAATGAACTAATGCTTTTGAAAAAAGTTGTTTTAAACTTGTCGACTGCTCAACTTAATAAAATCGAATATTATAATTAGCGCGCGCTCAAGGGGTTTTAAGTACTTTAAAGTGTTTTAAAATAGCGCGGGTGAAGGAAAGTTAGGGACAGAAAAAGCGAAATACCGATGCATGTTGATCTTTAATGTTTGCAAGTTGTAATGACTGGGAAAAAAGAAAATTTTTTTCTTGTTTATGCGAATTTGTTTTTATTAAATAAATGCATATATAGATATATATATAATAAAATATGTATATTGTCGAGTTTTTTGTTACTGAAAATTTGTGTTTTTTTTCATACAATACAAACAAGTTGAAAATTCATATTGAAAATCATATTTACATTCGTCATATTATGACTTACCACAACGAAAAATGATGGAAAGCGGCATAGTCATTTCGGAACAATTCGTAGAAAACAATGTCGTGATGTGAAACCAGCTCTAAGGACAAGAAGAGTTTGGCCAGCGGGAGTCGACTATCAGACACTTCTGACAGCCATGGAAAAAGACGAAAGCATGACAGCTCGAATACTGGCCAAAGCCCTCAATGTTGACCAATCAACAATCATCCGTCCTCTGTAAAGTGTGGAAATTGTCTGTATGGCTTTCACACAAACTCTTTCACAACAATAAAGCCGAACGTGTCCGAATTTCATCGATTTGCTATAGCGAAACGACCAAACTCCGTTCCTAAAGAATCTCGTCACTGGGAATGAAACGAGGCTTCTCTTCAAAAACGTCAAAAGAAAAAAGTTTGCCCTTCGCCAAGTCAAACACCGAAAGGAATACCGGAAGATGTCTATTGTAAGAAGACAATGTGGTTTGTTTGACGCGACGGAAGTGGAATCATCCATAAGGAAATCATTTTAAACTTATTAGTGGAACGAATATGATGAATGTGAACAGTGGCAGATTCCGTACAAAAACGAAAAATGGTGATTCAACAGTTATTCCAGGTGAAAATACCGGTGGTCGCTTTTGTTTCAGACATCCAATAGCTAATTTCAAAAACGGTGGCGGCTTATTCCCACATGGTCGATTTGGTTTGTGGTTCTTAGTTGACTAGCTGAAACAAAACTGTAATAATATTGGGTTGTACCACATGGTGGTATATTTTACATAACCGATTTTCGCTCAGTCGGAAATAAGGAGTTCTTTAGTGAACATCTGTGACAGAACTTTTAATTTTTTTTTTTTTTATAAAAAAAAAGGTGATAAATGTGCTTGACGTGTGAGAATTTTAGGGTTCGTTACAAGTACCGTTAATTTTTTCTATGAATTATTTGCCATGCTGTTGGCAGTTCAAATTCGAACCTTCTTTCTTTACGAATTTAAAATGGGACGTAATGCTTCATTGGTAATGAAAAACATTAATGACGCATTTGAGGATGTAGCGGTAAGCGAACGCACTATACGACGTTGGTTTCGAAAGTTCCGTTCGGGAGATTTCAGCCTCGAAAATGAACCACTTGGGAAGCCGGAAGCGTTAGTTAACGACGACGTTTTAAGAGCAACGTTGGATGCGGACCCAATAAAATCGGTGCGGGAGATTGTACAAAGCATGGGATTATCCCTTATGACAATAAGTCGACACCTTTTTCTTATAGGAAAGGTAAAGAAACTCGATAAGTGGGTACTCTATGAACTGAACGAATACCAAAATTTACGACGCCTGGAAATCTGCGCATCGGTTGCATTAGGAAACTAAACTGAACTGTTTTTGCACCGCATGTGATGAAAAGTGGAAACTGTATGATAATCGGAATTATTACATGAGAAGGTATAAAGTTGCGGTATTTATTCATCGACACGATCCAATATTTAGTTACATATTTATTAATATTGCTACTTAAAAATTTGTTTTACAATAATATTCAAAATATAAACACTTATAGAATATATAATATCAATTTAACATTTCTTAACAAACTAATAAAACAAATTCACATATTTTGTAATATTTAACATTTCATTCAATTTTAAGTGCATTTTTATTTGAATTCAATAATTAACTTTTACATGGTACACGAAAAAACGCTTAAATAACTTAAAATTTATCTTATTCTATTATAATTACTTACTAACTATGCGGGCTCCCTAAGTTAAACCTAAAGCTTAAACTATGTCTTTCGACGTTTCTTACAGTACAATTATTTGTTTTTATGTCTATTACTAACAAAACTAAGAAAACGAATTTTGTTGTGAAAAAACGTAGTAAATGGATGATTTTTCTATTATATTATAAACTCTAAATCTTTTTGATAACTAAATTCTCGTGAGATAAATTGTTGCCTTAAATACAACAACAAGTTAACTTACACTAATAATTTAGTCTCCTCATTAAATGATGGATGCCACCCACTGACAGCAGTCTACTTTTATGTCGGTGCAGTGCGTCAATAGTTTCGTTGTGGAGAAAGTCTTCGTATGTGTTAGTGTGTTGATACCAAGGTATCGTTTTGTCTATTGTTCGTTCAATTGTGTCGTCCATTAATCTGCTCATCCGGCCCATGCTGGTATATGAGTGTCTCGTGTCGTTCAACGTGAGAGCATGGAATGGGATAGATTCGGGTTTTTGAGAGGGCGTGCCTTAGGGTTTTTCTTTACCTAAACAGAACACCAGAATCGGAGTACAAAAAATTCTATCCTAATGAGGTTCTATACAACAGGGCAAATCTAATAAGAGTAGACAACTTCGCTATTAAGTTGACTCGGGGGCATATTGCAAGAACAATACGTCCAATAACCTAATATCTGGGACCTACTACCCTAACTACTTATATCATGAGAGTGTGCGCTTGAAAGGCTTCGTCCCCTCTGAAGCGTTCCTCTCTTTTGACATGAAAAGGCTGATCCAGGATAGGTTTGCGGCGCCGCTAATCTTCCGTGTAGCTCGTGCAGTTGGTGAGGGGCGACTCAACTACAACAAAAAATTCGTAAACGGCAGTACTGAACGTCTCAGTACTGAACAATACAGATGGCGATAAAAAAGATGTTATTTTGCAGCACCGAAATATTTGGTGGTTGATTGAAGAAGACCCGATTTCTTTGTCGTTTCCTTCAAGTCCAGGTTAGCCTAGTCAGAAGGCAAAGTGGGCCATATTTTCCTTGCTGTGTTTAGCAAATGGCCGACTTACATAGGATAGGGTAGTTTTAAGGTATGAAGCTTGGCAACTTTGGGTTTGCCAGCATTAGATTATCAACTTAAAGTTAGCTAACAATTAAATTAAATTAGATTGTATAGGTAGGATAAGTAGTTTAAGGTCTAGTATAAGTTAACATAGGTAGTTAGTGTAAGTAGTTTAAGCTTTAAATAAATACAAAAAAATGTTTATTTTTTTAGTTTAACTAGATGTTTAATGATTAATAATTATTTTTTAAAATGTTAACTTAGACGTCGAAAAACATAGAATAAGAATATAGTTTTGCTTAGAGCGCCTGCTTGGAGGGCCAGTAAGTTAGAATAAGGTAATTTGAAGCATTTTTTCTGTTAGCATGTAAGTATAGTAAATTTAAGAAGAGTGAAATAGAATGCATTAAAAATGAAGAAAAAAAAAAAAAAAAAAAAAATTTCGTCCATTAACTTTAGATAGGAGGTGACTCCTCTCGTCAGTGTTCTGAAGAAGTGTGTCCAACGCGCCCTTCTATAGTTGTAGAAATACCTTTGAACAAATTTCTCCATTTTCGCAGGTTCGTTGGGAACAGTTGCACGAAAGTGGACAGTGGACAGCCGAACATTAAGAGTTCCAAATAGGACCCGTGTCTAGAAAACAACGGATTATCTGTCGCCTTTAAGCCTAGTCTGTACATTACACTATGCTGACCGCACCTATTGAGTAAGTAGTAAACACCTCTAATGTTTGCTGTATTATTTTCCCAAACCTTATGTTTGGCGATGATAAAATAATTCTTCTCTAATTCCAGTCTTAGGAATCGAAAATGTGTCTCGAACTCTGAGGTAAATAAGGTGAATTAAGTAGTCTTAGGTGCATAGAAAGAAATATAGCGATACTGAAATAGTGCGGCTCTTCGTTCAAACCTGATCACTGAATTAACACTTACTGCATGTACCTTCAGGGTTTGCTACGCCATATAGAGGTGCGTTAGGTCCGGCAGCAGCGCGTTTATTTGATCTGCTCGCGTAGCCTCTTCCTGTATTGAACGCTGAAGCTGAGCCATCTGACCCTAAATTGAGAGCCTGTCAGGCCCAAGTTCGGTTGCTCTAGGCGTTGGGGCCTGTTGTACCGTATTTTCCCTGCCTGCTGCCATTTGGGCAAAAGTATCTTAGGAAATGAGGGCAGGTGTTTGTGTTTGAACAATGCTGAGCCAGGCTTACTCTTTTTATGTATTGGCATTTGTAACAACCCCGGTAGTTTGCGGTGTTTTCGTGTTCTTACAGAAGCTTCTTTTTATTCTTTTCCATGACACAATCTGGTAGTCTAGGACTTTGATGCTCCTTAGACTATACAGTTTGCTTAGGGAATTAGCGGAACCAGGAAGAATGGTAGTTGCTGTTTCTCCTTGTTGGCTCTGGCTGTGGTAAATGGAATGACGCCTACGAATTTGAGCTCATCGCACTCTTTTTCTCTAAGCAGTTTGCTCTTTCTTCCACTTCGGGGTGAGAGAGAAGAACTCCTAAGTCATATCTTTCAATAAATTTTTAATTCTTAAATCACGCTCCACTGTATAGCAGTGTTTCGCATGTCCGAATAAAAAAATTATATCCCAAAATTTTAATTCCATTTTGAAGGTTTTGATTGGTGACACCTTTTCTTGTTGTTTTTGATGTTTTTGCTGTTTTTGCTTTTGTTGTTGATGGTTTTCTTGTATTGCTGTTTAAGTAGCTTCTTTACGGTCGGCAATGTTGTTTCTCCTATAAACTTCAGACAATGTAAAAAATGGAGAATTTATCTGATTGAAAAGATATTCAGTGCTGGAAAAACTATGTCAACTCAAGGTGGTGTTGATCAACGTTTTAAGGTTTGGCATTCCCGAATAAGATGATAATGATTCGTTAGAGCTTTCTGACATATTTCGTCTTTTATTGTCCTCAATATTTGATGCTCGAGGTTTTTGAAACGCACCCACCCATATCTTTCTCACATAACAGTCCGGACCCTTGGACTCACAATTTATGTGACATAGGTATAGTAACTGCAATCCTTACATTGTATCCCAATGACCATTTTTTAAATGCAAAAGTCACAGGAGGAAATCAACTAATTTTATTTTACGAAACGATGTGGAACGTCTTTTGCACAAAGGTGGGCGTAGTATACTGATACTAGGTCTAAATTTAAATTAGACGTTAGAAGGTTAAATCAAAAACGAACAAGAAAATGCAATTAACAATTTGTTTTTATTTATAACGCAGAAGCAGACTTAAGAAATAAAAATTGTGCTAAAGAGTGTGCTCTTTATACTGAAGTGTTAACCAAAAGGGAAAACCCCTTTTTAAAGATTGACAGCCCGGGCGGAAGAATATAGGGGATGAACGAGAGATTTTATTACATTACTCTTTCATTTATTAACCATTGAAATGCATACGTGTATAATTACATCTAATGTTCCATTACGGAGTATTTTAAAGATGGACGAACGACTATCCTGACTTTATGTGCGACATCGCCATCGCAATTTCCTTGATTTGATTACATTGGCACGATAATTCGTTCTAAATAGATGTCTGAAGTTGGATTTGCTGCTTCAGAGAAAAGAATTTGGGTAAATTTTGAGATGTTAGTACCATTGAACGATTTAAAGCTCGCCGGTATCTTTTCATCCATATTCTTCACCTTGGAATCGTGTCATATGTCAAAATGTCTCCCACAAAGCATGCAGTTTAATAGTATTACTTGTCGGCTGTCTGAAACTCGCTCGTATATTTTTATAGTATGGGATATTGATTTTACCGATTGGTATTTGTTGCGATTTCTCAACAACTAGAGACGTATAACTCTCCTCAACATCGGATACAAGATCTTATCTGCCATATTGTGTGAATGTCTGAAACACTTTGCCAACAGGATGATTTGTCTTTATCAGTGCGGTCTTAGACCAGGGAAGTTCACAATCAAACAAATCTTCATATTCCGGTAGATCCTGGAAAAAACTTCACCGTTCCTGTCAAATTTGTCCGTTTATGTAGGATGACGATTGAGAATGCACGCTGCTCCAACAAGGCCGGTGAAAGGCTCACTGAGATTTGACATCAAATGATTCAACATCATTTTTGAAAGAATAGTGCAAACTTACGCGCCAGCACAAGAGGCCTATTATTTTAAAAGTCCGTTAAATAACTCGCATACGCCGATGATACTGACGTATTCGGAAAAATAGAATTCGGGTTAGGGGATAGAATATACCTGAGGTAGGCATGCCTGTCAGAAGAGGCGACTAAAAACCACTGGGCCGGATAAAGGTGTTAAACGACCCATGCCAGAATCGACCAGGTTGGGGGCCCAATATAAAAAATAGAACAATCTCTAACGAAGCATCCGGATATTTGGCGCCTTTCAGATCAGCTGGCCTTGTCTGTCTAATGCGGATCTCTGGACCGACGGTGTTAGATCTCTTTTGATCTAGAATATAAACAACACGGTTGGAATTTGGATTGCGAGATCAAAAGAGATCTAACATTTTAGTGACCCCGTTGTGATCCCGCTGAAGAAAAAGAAAACAAAGGAAACCCTCATCAGGGACAGTCGCATCCGAGAAAAGTTATTCTCCAACTTTAAGAAGAACCGACCAGGCAGACGGACGAAACCATACTTGACTTCGAATGGAGTGAATTCGAAAGCAGGGACATCAAGTTACAAGCATACCGTACAGAGCAGCCAGAGAGCCGCTACTTCGAAAGGAAGTACTACAAACAAGTTGAGGCTCTGTACACTGAGTACGAGGCAGCTATACTACAAGCACAAACCGATCTTTAGACGTCCACTTACACCAGTACTAATATTGAAAGCGGGAACACCATTAGAAGCTGTTAGCAAAAAAAGGCCTCAGTCAGCGCAATGGAGCATTTACTTGCCTCCACCGATGACAACACAGAAGACCGTTCAACTCATACTACAAACAAAAACTATCGAATCTTACACAGCAATGGTCAATTATCTCTGGTCTACATATTCAGATTGTGGTAGAATGAGAGACCTTAGATTACTCAATTGATAACATTCAGAAGCTAGAAGAACGCTGTCAATCGCGACTTATCGGGCAAGACGTCATCAGCAGCGATTTCAGAGGTTAAGCGGTTCAGCAAGCTGAAACTACCAGAGATAACGCTGCCCGTATTTAGCGGGAACTATAGAAGGAGATTCACGATGTCTACCTCCAGCTTATACATCAACAATCGATGAGTAAGGCAGAGAAAATATTATATCTGAAGTATAATTTGTCTGGAGAAGCGGCCAAGGCCAAGCTAATTCAACACCTTCAGGTATCAGAAAACAACTACCATTCGGCTTGGTCAACCCTCAAACATCGCTACAATACCTGGGAATTCCTATCCAGGATTGGGAACCATTACTAATTCATCTGATTCTTCCAAAGATTGACAAGGAAACTCATAGACTTTATGAGCAATCGCTTGGCAACCCACATGAGTTTCAGACAGTAACAGGGCTAATTGCGTTCTTAGTGAATCATTTTCAAATTTTGGTGACACTAGGAACAACGGAAAAGCGTTAATCTAAGCAATCAAGCAGAGTCACTCTGACTACAACGTAAGAAAATGGCCACTGTTTTCTCTGCGAGCAACCGAACCATCCCATTTAAAAATGTCAAACCTTTTTGCAGCTTTCAGTCACGGAGGTATTTAAACTGCTTACGATTTGGTTATTCCGTTTCAAATTGTAACGCAGGGCACTGAACCAAATGCAACAAATTTCATCGTACTTTGCTTCATATAGCCGAGTTCAAACCGATACCCAACACTCAGACTCTACAAATCAACGGAGACAATGCTGGTACTAAATATGTGCTTTTAGGAACAGCTATGGTCCAATTAAGGCGAGAGCATTGCTAGACTTAGGCTCTCAGATGAGTTTCATAACCACTAAATTAGTCAACAAATTGAAGCTATGACCAAAGGAAGAACTACTGGAGATTTCCGGTGTAGGCGACAACCATCTTAAAATTACTAGGTTTACCACGGATCTGGATATTATAACGTCACGTCAACCCAGTCAATTTATTAATACGAGCAGATGGAATTTACCAAAGAATATCCAGATTGGAGACAACGCATTCAACCAACCTCAGGCGATTGACCTACTAATTGGAGCAAAGTTATTCCCCGAGCTTATTTCGATTGGACAGATCAGAATTCAGCAAAACTTGCCAGCACTTCAAAACACTTTATTTGGATGGGTCGTAATGGGAAAGGGTACACTTTAAAGCATCAAAACTGTTTTGAGGTATCGCCTCTGAAACAAGTATGCTAGAGGAGATAGTAGAAAGCTTCTAGACAACAGAGGAAGTAAAATGTACAAAATCCTCTGAAGAAATACGATAGACTCCGCAAGAACGAAGATGTGAAGAGATCTTCGTCAGTACAACAAACGGAACAGAAAACGGTCGTTATGTCATAAAACTACCTTTCGCCAACAATCTAGCTAGCTTGGGAGAATCAAAAGAAATTGCTACTAAACGATTTCTTAGCTTAAAAGGAAACTATACAGAAACCCAGAATTACAGCAGCAATATATTTAGTTCATAAAGGAATATATTTACCTCAACCATATGACAGAAATAAAGAGCAGAGCAGAATCAATCAGCAGACCGCATTATTTTCTGCCACACCACTGCGTTTTGCGACCGGAGAGCAGTTCAATCAAAATACGGGTGGTTTTTGATGGATCTGCAAGAACATCTACGAATATATCGCTAAACGATGTATTACATGCTGGCCCGTCATTGCAAAACAATTTTTTTTCAATTCTATTACGCTTCAGAATTCCTGCTTACGTAATTACCGCCGATATTTCTAAAATTTATCGCCAAATACTTATTGACAATGACAGCAAGAACTTCCAGCTCATCTTTTGGAGGGAGTCCCAAAGATACCCTATTAGGGTATATCATTTATATACAGTAATTTATGGTACAAAATCGACACCATACAATAAAGTTTCTTCAAGATTTGGCTCTAAATGCAACGAGTCAATATTCGTTACGAGCTACCATTATCAGACCCGATATATACATGGATGACGCTTTAACTGGAAGCGACAACTTACAAGAAGCATGCCAAATGAAGACAGAGTTAATAAATTTGCTCAAACAGGGGCAATTCCCGTTGAGAAAATGGTGCGCAAACACACCAGTACTACTAAAAGGAAACGATACTTTCCAATTAAACTGAAGCGTCAGTTAAGACTCTTGGATTAACCTTGGAAGCCATCGGATCAAATCATTATCAAAACGAAATGGAGAGGTACCATAAAGGTCACTAAGCGCACAATTTTTGCGGATATCGCTCACATCTTCGACTCCTTAGGATTTGTGAGTCCGGTAATCATTTTGGCAAAAATCTTTTTATAAGAATTGTGGCGATCTAAACTGGATTTAGATGCTGCAGTCCCAATGGTAATACACACCAAATACACACCGAACTTAAACAACTAAACAGCCTGAAAATACCTAGGAATGTAATACTGCTATCCAACGGGCGTATGGATCGGCTATATACATAAGATCAGCAAACCAGAATGCAGAAATTAAAGTGCAACTGGTTTGTCCAAAATGTAGAGTTGTACCAATAAAACAACTGACGATCCCACGATTAGAACTTTGTGCTGCAAAACTAATGGTAGAAATCCACAAAACAACGCTCTGGACTGACTCTCAATCAACATTACAAGCCTTTGTCGCCAACCGTATCTCTTTCATAAACGAAGAAACCAAGAAGAGGCAATGGAAGTATATCAATACAGAAATAAATCCATTTGATTTATTACAATATCTCGGGGAGTATTTCCCGACCAATTTCTCAAGACACTATCTTGGTTTAAGGGACTTTCATTCCTCTACCGATCTCAATCAACATGGCCAGTGCAAGCACCACTAACGAAAAGTGAACATCTTCCAGAAGTAAAAACGATTAAAACAGTCTTAGTAGCCACAAGCAAGAAGACCCACTTCACTGAAAGGATAAATCATCGAAGCTCGCTCGCCGCTCTAGGGCGAATAACAGCATACATCGTACGTGTACGTTTCATCAGCAATCTAAAAAAAGCGAAGGCCTATCGGATAAAGGGGACGGTTATCTCCGCACCAGTATTAAAGACAGCCAATATAATCATAGCCAAATACTAACTTGCCATACGATGCAAAACACCAGATCTTTTTGTCCAGCTCACATGTAATTACAAAATTATTGATGACACATCTGCACTATAAAAACCTCCACGCAGCACCAGATGTATTACTAGTTTTCGCAAGGCAAGACTATTGGATAGTGAGAGAAAAACAACTCGCTCAAACAAACGTACACAACTGTATACGTTGTTTTAAGGCAAAGCCCAAAGTTATTGAGCAATTTATGGGACAGCTACCGCCAGAGCAACCTTCAGCTACCATTCACCAACGTAGGAGTCGACTTCCTGGGTCCAGTGTATATCCACTATAAGATCGGAGGAAAACAGCCAACAAAAGCCTATGCATCGGTTTTTGTATGCTTTGCAACGAACGCTGTGCATCTTGAGTTATAGTAGTTTCAGATCTGACAACCCAGGCATTTATTGGCGGCCTATAAAGGTTCGTGACTCGCCGTGGCTTACCCGGCAAAATTTTCTCGGATAACACTAAAAACTTTATGGGAGCTCGAAGCAAATTCAATGAACTGCTCGCAAAAATATATGATAAAGAAGGTCACAATATTATATTCGCTCACTGTACAGAAAAGAAAATTGATTGGAAACCCATACCTCCACAATCACCCCATTTCGGAGGTGTGTGGGAAGCTGCAGTAATGTCCGCACAATACCATATGAAACGCATATTTTCGGGAGCCACATTGACTCAAGAAGAACTTTCCACGGCATTTGCTCAAATTGAAACAGTACTTAATTCGCGACTGCTAACCCGAACGATTTTGTAACCAGCGTGCCATTAACAGCAATAAATGATCCAGATTCTAAACAGACAAACCTGTCAATTGCATCAAGATGGAATTTAGTAACATCCATACATCGAGAGTTCAGGCGAAGATAGAGCAAGGAATACTTACAAAAAATTCAAAACCGATATTAATACTCCACTCAGATGGCGATTAAGAAGAGTATTGCAAAAAATACCAGGACAGGACAAGCTGACTAGAGTTGTTGACATCAGGACATCCAATGGAGTGATAAGTCGATCTATCTTCAAGATATGTTCGCTACAATACGAAGCACAGCAGACTCCAACACTTGCGGAACCATTAAAATTGCCAAGTCAGCAAAGAGGGAGACCTTCAACTCACCACAACCGAAGCGAAAAATAAAAATGAATCCTATCTCTTCTCTTATGATCGGCTTAATATTCAATGGCACAACATTTGGACAAGAAGCAACTCAAGGTTTGGTAGAAGTTAAAAAAATTCACAAACAATCCGGAGATGTACTTTGAAGATTTAGGTCAAGTTAATTTAATAACGGACGAATGAAATCTCTTTGTATACTTCAATATGGCAACCTACTGGAAAGAGTATTAAGTATTAAAGGAAGGCATTCAGGGGCTAAGAAAAAAGTGTGAGACGCTGAGATAAAACCCAAACCACTGATATCAAGCAGTAGTGAAGCAACTTGAACACCAACTCCTAGAAACAGTTTTAAAGCACAGAAATGGAATCTCAATATGAAGAAAGAGATCTCCTTTAGATATCATTGGGTCAAATGCAAATAATTTTTTTGGTATTCTCGACTAAGACTATTTACAATATATTGAAAACACAATTAAAGAAGTCACCAGATACGAATAATATCTACTTCAACTAAACAAAAACCAAACATCGATAGTAGAATTAACTTTTTACGTTCTTAACAAATCAATGTCCTCAATTAAGGAGCAATTCGTTTTGGTAAATAATTAGTTAACAAAGGTCTATAAGTCCGTAAACGAGCTTAACTACGCAAAAATCAAAGCAGAAACTTTTAACTACATTGCAATATATATATCTCTAATAATGGACAGTTTTCAGCGGACTCAATTAGCTATATTTAAGACCATTATTAATACCCATTAAGGAAAAATCAGCTCCCTACTTCTATCTCCAAGACAACTACCGAAAGAAATCGACAACAAACATTAGCACATGCAACCTACTTTAACTCTGCCGGGATATAATGAGCACAATCTACCTAAACTATATGTGCTACTCAGAGTTAAAACGCGAGTAACCATATCCACTATAAAGTAGTCAAGTGTTCCAGATCTTCAAGCTTATTCCACTATTCCAACATAGTGATTCCTTCATATTTATTCAGCCATCAACAGCATTTCTAGCCATAAGCCCGTAGCGATATGACTATTTTCAATATTTTCCATTATCCCACGATCAGTATAAGGAATGCTTGCAAACTGACGATGATAAATACCTTTGTAAGCAACGACATCCTATCTCCAACACTCACTCGACGGAACATCGCAGTTATCAGCGCTATGCCTGCTTAAAACATCAAGACCAGGGAAAATGTGGATCCAATCACATAACCCAAACAACAGTATTTTTGCGTTTAAAGAAGAATTGCTTTCTATAGTCTGTGGCGCTTTATTTCGATTACCAAACTTAATG
The DNA here is from genome assembly GCA_907269105.1 of Volucella inanis. Taxonomy (NCBI): domain Eukaryota; kingdom Metazoa; phylum Arthropoda; class Insecta; order Diptera; family Syrphidae; genus Volucella; species Volucella inanis. The sequence goes on from OU026158.1 coordinate 22,838,155, forward strand.
AAGTTGGACCACTAAAATTAGCTTTGGACTGCGTCATTAAGCAACGGACTACGACGATTAATACCTATAATTTTTACTTAACGAATTCTACTTCATCCTTTTTGCCAGCCTTAAATCTAACCCAGCTTTAAGGAACTCTATACCAGAAATATCTCATGAAACATCTGAGGCCAAGGACTTAACAAATACTATCGAAAGCTATCACTCATCATAATGTGCACCAATATTACAGTAGCTCCCTGATCATCATCTTCGTCATCCATAAAAAAAGGCAAGGAAACAACGATGTCCAAATCAAGCCTCACTATAATTTTTCCATTTCCTTTCTTTACATACATATGACGTATGCACCTGCAATATCAAATACAGGATTGGGTTGCAAGGCCCAGACGTAATAGAATACGCCTATACATAGTTTTAGTTTTTTTTTTTTTTTTTGTTAAGTAGTATTTAAGGAACTAAATTTTTTTTAATAAAGTCATTCGCAATCCAAATTCCAACCGTGTTGTTTAGATTCTAGATCAAAAGATATTTTTTTTTTTTATAATCCCGCGCGCACACCAAGGGTATATGAATACCCTTTTACTGGTTTTCTCCAGGGCGCGGGAGTTATGTATAAGTCAGCTTACTCAGATATCGAAAATATTCTGAAAGATATGAGAACCAAGTAGATATTAAGTTACAGAAATGTTCCCAGACTTTTTCCGCTGATCACTTGCATTTGCAAACCTGTGGGAATGCAGAAAAAGCTGAGCAAGCATTTCATAGAGTATAAGTAGACCTAAGATAGCATTCTAAGAGCAGTTCGTTGTTAACCTTGTAAGTAAAATTAAGTTCTAATTTTTTTTAAATAAAGTTTTTTTTTTATTTCGATACAAATCGAACATTATTTATTTGGCGCAGTCGGTAGGATAGTTCTAAAAAGAATTATCCAGTGATAAACGAACCAGTACACAGTAATGATTAAACGCTAGTGAACTAATATCGAAAAAAAATAATAATAAAAAAAAAAAACAGTGTTCTAATTGGCATTTTACCGCTTATGGACAATCTCCAGCTAGGAAAAAAAAAGTGCAAAAGAATCTGTTTATGAGGAAAGACAGAACAAAATTTTACAACAACAATAGACGAGGATTAAACGAACCCAACATGGAAGAATTAGCAGCCGAGTTACAACAAAAAAACCAACAATTGGAACAGTTAGCCGCTGCATTCCAAGCTTACAAGCAAGAACAGCATCTCGAGAAAATACAGAGAAAGCATTAAGAGAAGTAAAGCATATGTCAACGTTCACCGGACAAGGTGAAATTACCATCAATTCATTCATAAGTAGCGTAGAGTACTACTTATCAGGAGTCGAAGAAGAAAACTTAAAGAAATGTAGAAGCAAAAAGGAAAGGAGAAGCAAAAAACACAATCATAAATCTACCACAACCGGATAATTGGGAACTAATAAAGGGAACACTCAAACTTCGATATAGACCAGATGTGGAGCCATCCGAAATATATAAAAGGATCACCAATCTCAAAGTTACAAATGTAAGTGAATTATCTAGTGAAATTCAAAATATTAAATATAAAACAGATGAGCTTAGGGTTTATTATAAAGAAGATAAAAGTATTGATTTAAGAAGTGTAGAAAGTCTCCTAGTACATACGGTGAAAGAAATGACACAAGGTGTTCTTTTAGATAAAATATACGATAAAACAGATTTAGGTGAAATAATTTCAATTATGAGAAAAAGACGATTTGAGGATTCATGCATTAGGTATGAATTTAGGAAACAAAAACATAATAAATTCAATAACTCAAAACAAGAAAGTAGAAATAGTAGTCGAAGACATGACAATCAAGAACAGGGAACTAGGAATTCAGGATATCATAAAAAAGATTATCAAGACCAGGGAAATTCAGGGCAAAACCGACAATACCATAATTCAGGACAATTTAGACAACACTATAATTCAGACCAGAGACGACAATACAATCAAAACTCACATAGACCTGAACCCATGGAGATAGGGAATGTGGAAAATAGATCGCAAACTTATAACAAAAAAAGGCAATCACCAGAATTAGACAATTTGAGCAACCATTCGGGCCAATATCGCCACCAACAGAATGATTCTCAACAAAGAACAGAACCACCGAGTCCCAAAGCAAAAATGATGAATACACTTCGGAAGTAAATAATGCTCATTTTTTTTGGAATTAGCCTCGGACGATCTACCACAAATTCATTTAACCATTAATAGAAACAAATATTTAGCTTTAGTAGATACCGGTTCAACTCTAAGTATAATTGACGATAGACTAGATGAATTTACTAAAATTCCTATTAAACCAATACATTTTACAACAGTTACTGGCAAAGATAGTATAAAATTTGAGGTACATACACCTGTACCTGAGGAATTTAGAGCCCCCTTTAATGCTCGAATAAGATGGAAAGTAAAAAGACTTTGTAATAGAACATACCAATTTATAATTGGTACGGATCTATTAAACAACTTAAACACTTTAATAAACCTGAAAGAACCATCAACTTAAATAACCAAAGTTTAAAGTTTATTAATCATCCATATACAGTGAATAAAGTATGTTCACTTGAACCCCTTGATAATTATATAAAACACATCAATACTGATCATTTAAATGAAGAAGAACGACAAGAAGTCGAAAAACTGATGAAAAGATTTGAGAACTTATTCTTTAAAGAGGGAGATAAGCTTACTAGCACCCCAGAAATAGAACACGAAATAGTCACAATAACAGATCAACAAATCAACGCCAAACTATATAGGTATCCACCTCAACATGAGGCAGAGGTACGTAAACAAATTCAAGAAATGGAGGAACAAGGAATTATAAGGAAAAGTAATTCTAAATATTCCAGCCCCCTAATAGCTGTTCCTAAGAAAATGGACAACTCAGGTAAAAAAAAAATTCAGAATTGTGATTGACTACAGGAAACTGAATGCCGTTACCGTTGACGACAAGTTTCCATTACCTAACATTGATTCAATTTTGGATAAGTTAGGTAAGGCACAGTATTTTACAACGTTGGATCTTGCTAAGGGATACCATCAGGTGCTAATTAAAGAACAAGACAGAAAAAAGACAGCTTTTGTCACCCCTCACGGTTTATATGAGTTCATCAGAATGCCATTCGGTTTGAAGAATGCCCCAGCGACATTCCAAAGACTCATGAATGATATTCTGAGAGATTACAAAAATAAAACCTGTGTAGTATACCTTGATGATATACTAGTTTTTAGTACAACATTAAAAGAGCATATTAAATTATTAACCGATATATTCAATGTATTGAAATCAAAACAATTAAAAATTCAAATCGACAAGTGTAATTTTATGAAGAGAGAGACAGAATTCTTAGGACACGTCCTAACAAAGAAAGGTTTAAAACCAAATCCCGAAAAAATATCGGTAATCCAAAAGTTAAAGCTACCCACAACACAAAAAGAAATAAAAAGTTTTCTTGGTATCACAGGATACTACAGGAAATTTATTAAAAACTATGCTAAAATAGCACAGCCTATTACTAAATATTTAAAGAAAAATAGCAAAATTAACCTAAACGACCCTTATTATATTGAAGCCTTTGAAAAACTTAAAATTCTTATAACCAGTCATCCAATTTTAAAATATCCTAATTTTCAAAATAAATTTTGTCTAACAACAGACACCTCTAATTATGCAATAGGAGCAGTTTTATCTCAGGAGGGACATCCTGTATGCTTCGCGTCGAGAACCCTGAATAATCATGAAAAAAATTATTCAGCCACGGACAAAGAATTTCTTGCAATTATGTGGTCTGTAAACTACTTTAGACCATATCTTTATGGGAATAAATTTAAGATTTGTACAGATCACCAACCGATTAAATTTTTGCATGCCAAATACAAAGGTAAGGATCTTTCTCCAAGACATCAGAGATGGCTCTTAAAGCTAGGAGAATATCAATTTGAAATCGAATATTTGAAAGGTAAAGAAAACAGAGTAGCGGATTTTCTGAGTAGAATTAAACCCAACGAGGACGTTACTCATAATAAGGAAGAAGAAGAACAATCCCATAGTACAGACAATTTTTCACTTGAATGTAATGAAAATGGCTCAATATCCGATTTTGTATTTAATATGGAAGACAATAATTCAGATGAGACGATCCATTCAGCAGACGAAGAACTCATGGACCACATACCAATCAAAGAAGAAATAGTGAATAAATATAAAACTCAAATAATTCTAACTAACAACAAAACCCAAGAAATTGAAACCATTCATGGAAAACGAATAATATACATAGCAGAATATGACTTTGATAGATTAACCGATATCTTTAAAGCTTTTATAAAAATAGGAAAAATAGGTATTTTTCCAGAATTACCAGACCATCAATATAACGTAGTTCAGGAAAAGTTAAGAGAAATGTTTTCAGACGATAGCCAAATTAAATTTGTTAAATGTTCTTTTAGAGCGCAAGATATCAAAACCGAAGTAGAAGTAGTAAAACAAATATCACTCTATCATGTGAAGGAAAGTTTACATTCGGGAATTCAGGAAACTTACAGTGCTATTAAACACAAAATTTATTATCCTAAATTACAAGAAATAATTCAAATAGTTATAAACCAATGTAAGATATGCCAACAAGTTAAATGTGATAGAAAACCAATAAAAACAAAATTTCAATTAACCGAAACAGCAACAGATCTTAATGAAATAATTCATGTAGATACGTTTGTCATAATGAAGTGTAGTTTTCTAACAATTATCGACAAGTTTTCGAAATTTGGGTTAGCGTACTATCTTTCAGACAGGAATCATATTACAATAGTAGAGGAATTAGAGAATCACTTCGCTAAAGTTGGAAAACCTAAAAAGATTATAGCTGATAACGAGTTCAAATCAATCCACATCAAAGAATTCTTACAAGAGGAAGATGTAGAAATACATTTTACCAAACCAAATAGTCACACCGGAAATTCTGACATAGAACGATTTCATAACACCATATTAGAAAAATGTAGAATTTTAAAATTAAATAAACAAAACATATCAATCAAAAGATTAATAACAAAGGCCATACGAAACTATAATAAGAGAATACATTCCACAATAAAAACAACTCCAAGCGAAGTTCAATCTAAAAGAATAGATCTTGAAAAGGTAAGACAAAACTTAAGGTCAACAAAAGAAAGGAATATCAAAAAGTCCAACGAAAATCGCGAAGATTACATTGAAGAGAGGTCCACAGGATTTATAAAAAACTATAAGGCAGTTAGGCATAAACATCAACCTAAATTTAAGCGTAGCAAATTAGCAAATGTTCATACCACTAATATTAAACGACAACCAAAATTTTCAGCTCTTCACGATGACATTGTTACTCGTACTAATAATACCAACTAACGGACTCTTACATATATACGACATAAAGGAACAAACAGGATTTACTCAAATCAAACTTAATGACGTCGACATAGTCGTTAAGACAGACATTATCATTCACATGATCAAACCACAAGACATAATAAATTTATTAAATGACATAGCATTAAATATTGACAGTCTTGACGTACAACACAAAGAACTACTTAAAACAGAACTTATACATTTAACAAATATAGTAAAAACAATTATTCCGAGAGATAATAGAAAGAGAAGAGGTTTAATTAACATTGTAGGAAAAGCATCAAAGTGGCTTTTCGGTACATTAGACGAAGAAGATAGAATAGACATTGAGAACCACCTTAAAAATATAGAAATCAATAACCACAATTCAATTAGTAATTTAAACCAACAAATTGTAATAAATAATAGTTTCAACAGAACATTTAGACAGCTTAAAGATATTATTAAGAAAGACAGGGAAATAATTTTGCGACAACTAAACAATGTATCCAGTCGAACAATTGAACAGAATTTATTTTTTGATCAGCTTTTTAAAGTACAACTAATAAAAGACAAAATAGAGCACATACAAGATAATGTAGCATCGGCAAGACAGGAAATTATTCATCCTAACATCTTAACAGATGAGGAGATACAAAGATACAATATAGATTTGAATAAAATGAAAAATATAAAATTAGGCATTACTAAATATAAGAATGATACTCTTATATTTGCAATAAAAATCCCAAAAGAATTTAAACAGATTCCACTAAAAATAATAGTACTGATTACAAACAAAAATGGAAAAGAAATCGATTGTTCTAAAGAAAAGGTAAAATCAATTATAAGTATGAAGAATTTAAATATCTTAATGAATTAAGCATAAGTAAACATTGTATTTTTCAAGAAAATTGTAAATTAATTAGAAATAAACAAACTGAAATCATATTAATAGATGAAGAAACCATTTTAATAAAGAATGCAAATAATTTAAACATAAGTCAAAATTGCGACAACAGAAATTTAAATGTAAATGGAAACGTGTTAATACATTTTAATAATTGTAAAATAGAAATTTTAGATCATTATTTGTCAAACATAAAAGAGAGCTTCCAAGAGCGATTTTACTATCCAATGTACAAAAATTTTACAAATTTTACTGATAAAATAACTTTAGATGAAATTATATTCGAAAATTAAAATAATCTCAATAAAATAAAAGAATTACAATACCATAAAAATGTTTCATATACACTAAATGTTAGCTTTGTCATAATTTTAATTGTTTTAGTAACCATAGTTCTTATATCTTTCAAAATACAGCAATCTGTTAATGTCAAAGTAAAAAAACAAAATTCAGGAGAATTTTAAAGTAAAGGACGGAGAAGTTATGTATAAGTCAGCTTACTCAGATATCGAAAATATTCTGAAAGATATGAGAACCAAGTAGATATTAAGTTACAGAAATGTTCCCAGACTTTTTCCGCTGATCACTTGCATTTGCAAACCTGTGGGAATGCAGAAAAAGCTGAGCAAGCATTTCATAGAGTATAAGTAGACCTAAGATAGCATTCTAAGAGCAGTTCGTTGTTAACCTTGTAAGTAAAATTAAGTTCTAATTTTTTTTAAATAAAGTTTTTTTTATTTCGATACAAATCGAACATTATTTATTTCGGGCGGGCGGTGTAGTAGTTTGAAACTCAGGTGTATTAGGTTTCGATATTTTTCCCAGAGGTGGTTGTCAAACTGGACGGGACGACCAAGTGCATCCTCAACCAGTGGGTCTCAGTACGTGCTAGTTGTTAGTTCGTTAAATTTAGCCCAGCCAGCAACCACTCCAACATTAATGTTATGCCTTCATGTCAGAGTTGACGCCGACGGGATTCTCATATAACTACATGCAAATTCTACGAAAAGACTTTTTCAGATAATTGCCTGGCACGGGATTCGAACCCGCGACCCTCTGCTTGAGGAGTGTATGCACTACTACCACTACACCACGGCCACCACCACCACCTTTTGTTTGCTACTCCTGGGAAGTAGCGTAACTCAAGGGTTACAAGAACTTCAACCCGCGGATTGCTGGAAAAATCGTGCGGAAGAAAAGACCAAGCACAGTTGGTAGCTTCCTCCGATAGCATAACACCGAATAAGTTGCAAAATGTCGTACACGAAAATTCTGATCTGCGCGCCAGACTCCAACATATGGAATTGCTCTGCGCCGAACTTAAAAAGGAATTAAATGCTATCAAGACGCAGTCTAAAAGCGAGTCTGACCCGCGACTTGACCGTCCGGAAAACTCGAGTTATTACACGGACGAAGAAGAGCTAGTCAGAGAAACAGACTGGATACTTAAAAGAAGACCAGATACGAAACGCAAAGCTAATTCTTCCCGTAAAAATGTACAAAAAGAGATGCCAACCAGCTCTAAGATTTTGAGTTCAATAAAGGAAAAAAATAGCCCAACAAACGTCTTTGGAATCTCGGACTATAACAAGTTGCACACAATCTTGAAATCACTGTGTTCAACCAACTATAGAGTAAGATCCCACAATAATGATGTATGGACTGTCAATGTCCTTTATCCAGACAATTACCATTTGCTTTCGCAAAAATTAATTGCCAAGAAGATTCAATGCCATACGTATAAAAATAAAGCTGAAAAACCCATACGCGTGGTAAATAGAGGCTAATAACCTTGACCTTAAAAATAAAAGCTTAAGAATAATCGACTCCGTTAAAAAAAAACTTGCGCAAAAACAGCACAGTGTTGAAGGCACAGCACATTTTTAGGCTAACTGTCGACAAAACCAAAAGCCTAGAAAGGGTTTATTCTATAAATTCAATTTTGGGACTTGTCAAAAATGAACCTCCGCGAAAAAACTCGAGACTGATTTCCCAATGTGTCAGTGATCTTTTGCACTCTCGAACCAGCTTGGAAGTCGTAAGGGGGTTAGGCAGGGCTCTAAGCGCAACTTGGCTGTCGCTGCAGGTGCGAATGTTTCGCCTCCTCTCCGCAATATATTTGCATAAACTTCTGCTTGGAAGACAGATGGAATCTTTCCCAACATAAAGTGAAATCTAACGTTGTCGTCCTCCAGAAAGACACCGGTGCCACATGGAGCCGTCGGTGAAAACCCGACTGCATTCCTTTCCTGGCTCAGATTCTGGGCGAAGCCAGTCCTGGGCACAAGGAAGGCAATTTCGTAGGACAAGGTCATCGAAGCTCCAGTGCGTGTTGTACCAAAGACCACTTTATTTTAATCGGAAGATGGCTTTGAGAGTGCAGCCCATGATATGAATATCTAGGGGAGGGAGATTCATCAATGCGTTTAGAGCAGAGCCAGGAGTGCTAGGGAAAGCTCCCATGCATTCGAGACACACCGTTTGTTGGAGTCTGGTGAAAGCAGCAATTACGTATTTTCGCGAGAGCTTATTCTACCAGACATTATATCCGACGCATAGGATATAATTAGCCTTATCATAGCCGTGTACATCCAAAGAACAATTTTCAGTGACAGACCCCATGTTTTGCCGATAGCTCCTCTGCACTGTCAGAACTCCGACGGCACCTTAAATGCTTTCGTCGTAGCATGTTTAGTCCAGATAAGTTTGTTATCCAGGATAGTACCCACATATTTAGCTTCTTTGGAGAATTGGATGGTGAAGCCTTTAAGCACTAGATGGGTCAGACCAGGCAGCTTCCTCCTTCTCGTAAGGAGAACAACCTCAGTTTTGAGATGGTGCAGCTGTCGTTGATCACGTTAAAGGTTACTTGCGCCTTGGAGCAGAGAGTCGTTAGATACGATCCGACAGACAGTACAGCTACATCATCCGCGTACGCTTGTAGGTAGACGTAAGTCTGTTGAGTGCGTTGAGTAGTGAGTCGACCAGCATGCATCATAGCAGTGGAGCAAAACGCCGCCTTGCCACTCATAAACGCCGTGTTGTGTGGCGGAGTTGCACATGCCATCAAAAGTTGCGTTGTCAAAAGCACCCTCAAAGTCGATGAAATCGCCCAAGGCGTATTCCTTCTTGTCGAGTGCGTTTTCAATTCTACCTACCAAATTTTGAAGCGCACTCTCGCAAGATCTTTCGCGTTGGTAGGCGTATTGAATCTCCGACAGAGGATGCATTCGCAAGGCAGTTTTGCGCACATGTATCTCAAAATGTCAGACTTATATTTCTGAAATTCTTGGCTTGCGAGTAGTCATCCTTTCCGATTTTCGGTATAAAGGCCACTCTCACCGTTTGCCAGAGATTCGGTGTGTATGCCAATGCCAGGCTAGCAGTGAAATTTCTCTTAAGAGTTGCCAGCAACTGGTCTATACCTGTTTGTAGCGGAACTAGGTAAATCCCATCGGTGTCAGGCGACATGAAGAAGTCAAAGGAAGCAACAGCATGTTTGGTGCCCTCATCCCTCACCACAACCAATGAAATATACCAGCTCAGTGTTGTTTAGCTTAGTGAGCTGGTTTTGATTAGGTTACCTGGGAAGTGAGACTCGAGCATGAGACGAAGAGTCTCTGCTTTCGACTCGGTATAGGTACTGTCAGATTTTCTCAGTGGTTCCAGCCTGGTTGACCTTTCCCTTTTGAGGGCTTTAATAGTGTCGACCTTTTCGCAAAAAGGGAAATTGTGCCATTCTCTGTTTGGTTCATAGCTTATGTCTGCAGCAACTAAAACTTGATTACAAAATTGTACAAGTTTAGTTGGTGAGAGTGAATTAGGCACATAAAGACAAGCTCTCGGTGTTACCGATCGCTCGTCAGAAAGTTGTTTTAAACCCCTTAAATATACGAAACCACAGATGCGTTTATTCCACACCCATGGTATGGATATTATGTGGAGTTTTGTATTCAACACGGAAAGTCTCATACATAGGGATGCAGTAGTAGACTTGGGATGTTGAAGGTTGATTCAACTAAACAAAATAGATGTGCACTGGGGTGGTTGTCTTCTATCCGCACTCATTTGGAAATAAATTCGAAATTCCCAAGGTGCAGATAGGGACGTGAGTCATACCTAGTCTTAATGGTCTCGACAAAAGTTTTGTCTAAGCCCACAATAAGAGAAGAGCTGTCCTTGTTTTACCGATTCTTTCTCTTCCTATGAGAGTAGATTCTCCACCTTTTAGTGTTAAGTCCAGGGTTCTGGGTATGGGTATGGAAGATGGCTCGCGTCAGTTTGGGTTCTCGAAGACCTCGAAAGTATTGGTCTCCAGGGTTGGAATTTTTGGCACAGATTTGCACAGCCATTCAAGAGTTTGTTGCATGAAGCACTTCACTCTAAGAGTTCCATTTTCCATACCGTAACCCCCTGCTTGAATGCAAACATTCTTTGCCTTGGCCAACTGTTATAGTTGATCAATACAGTGTTTGCACTCAGCATCGTTCAAAATGTTGTCATTGCCAGCCTTCCTAATTCGAAAGTGCCACGAAAGTGTTCCCAGCGATATGTATCAACTGGAAAACATTGAACCAACTATCGAAGCTGCGAAGTCAAGAAGGAGTTGCAAAAACGACGGGATCAATCCAAACCGATGCTTTCTAAAAACGCGGGGCTAGTGAGTACGAGAAATCATAACATAACGCCACTAACAACAAAGTCAAAAATAACAACGCACAAGTGAAAAGTGAAAAAACTTACGCACAAATAGTGGCGCGAATAAATACGACCAACTGTGAATCACCAGATCCTGTCTAAAACAAATGAGATAAAAGTCGAACGGTTTCTCAACCTTGAAGCAGATTTTTGTAACTAATCGTGACAAAGAAGCTAAGTATTCTTGCGTCGAATGCCAAAGGCCTACAGAAAAGGCTTAATGAACTAAATATTTTTATTCAGGAAAAAGCAGATCATATATGACCTCGACAAGAACGCTCATCATCCATCAGAAAACGCAAGAGGCGGGACATGCCTATTTATAAAGGCCTGCATTGAACATTCTCCGGAAGAACAAATTGAACTTGACTAATTTCAAATGACCACGGTGCTAAAAATGAAAATTACTCTGTTGGTATAACCTCAATCTATTGTCAATCGCGCTGCAAAATAGAAAAACACGAATTCATTGACCTATTCAATTTTCTTGGACCAATCTTTACTATTGGTGGCGAGCTTAACGTGAAGCACACCTTTTGGGGTTCAAGATGTATCTCACAAAAAAGCAAAACACTCTAATGGGCTGGCATAAGATGTGGTTGGCAATTTTACTTAACAGGCAGACCTACGTACTGGCCCTCGGATGTCGCCAAAACACCCGATCTAATAGACTTCTTTATCGGAAAAGGAGTAAACGCTAGTTACATCAAAGATGAAGAAAGCTTCGATCTCTCCTCCGATCCAATCATCCTTTCATTGTGCGAATCCTTGGTTAAGAAACAAAGACCACCCAGATTATCAAAAAAAAGACTCACTGGGGGAAGATTTCCGAATAGAGGTTGTCGAAAATACTGAGTTAAAAAAAAAAAAAACCGCTTAGAACGCCGTATCAACTTGAAAAAGAAGTGGAACGGTTTGTTGAAGTCATACAGAAGGCCGTTTGAATAACACTCCTCGCGAATCGAACAAAGTTGCCAATATCGGCATAAGATACCCCCCGGAAATCATGGAAATGATAAGGAAGAAACGAAAAGCGCGGAAAAAGTGGCATGAAACTCGGGATCAACAAGATAAGGCGTCCTTTAACTTGTTGAAAAAATCGAGCAAGGAATTCTATAACCAAGGTATTAATAACTACCTTGAAAAATTCACAGCGACAAAAGATACCAATTACTCCATATGGACAGCCGCTAAAAGTCTTCAAAAGTCCCTGTCATCGAGTGAAGAAAGATAATTTTTTAAAATATGATTAAATTTGAAATTTATAAAATTGTGCTGGCAACGTGATGCGAGAGTTTATTTTTTCTTCTATTACATTAATTGCGCACTTTCACTTAACGTCAAATTGTTCGAGAAGAATTGTTCACGTTAGAATTTTGTAAGATTAATTTTTTTCTTTGTCACAAACCCACCACTACGTTGAGCTACAGAGAGATTCTTAAGTCTTACCAATGTAAGTTAAAATCCGTAATGAAGTATTGCATCGTTTTAAATAATATTATTTTAAAAAAATAATATCATTTGTATCAAGTTTTGGTGATATTTATTTTTTAAAGGGAATCTTCCTGTTTCTGCGGGCCAGCATCATTTTATTTATTGTGCGAGTGGTTGTGTTGTACACTGCGTTTCTGTTTTCCCCATTTAATTAACAAGGTTCACAGACACGGAGCGGAGCTGCGCTCAGGCTAATGATGACGACATGGTTACGTGCGAAACGTGTAGGCGTTGGTGGCACTACGCATGTGTGAGGTTTAACCCTGCTTTGTTTGAAACCGCCACCCCTTGGTTTTGCCAGTTGAAGGATTGCGTGCCTGTTGGTCAAAGGGACGATACTGTCGCCAAGGATACCCATGCCGATGTGTTAGCTCTAGTTGACGATCTAATTGAAGCGGCAAAGGTGGCCCACTCAGCTGTAGAGGAAAAAGACAGGGAAATCGCCACCCTTAAGGAACAAATGGAAAAGCTTCGCACTCAGTTGATAGCAGCATCTTCAGCTTCAGTTCAGCAAGTTATGGACAATGGTCAGGCGACAGAAACATAGAGGCTCACTATCGTCAGACTGGAAGTTATTCGTAACATTAAGTGCAGACAAGGAGAAATTTTGGCAAGTTCTTCTAATGCTATTCATTCCACTTCAATGTACATCAAGCCTGACCACCAGCAGAAGAACCCCTCAGACAATTCGCGGTATCAGTCAGACATGGCGAATTTACTAACCATACTTAACGCAATAAGAGGGAATGGCCCTATTTTGAGTCTGTGTTTAAATCGACCAAGTTGGAGGGGAGATACAGCGGAATGGAAAACGTTGGACGTTTACGAAAGGCTCTGAAGGGAGAAGCATATCATCTCGTAAGCGATCGCTTAAGGTATGCAACGGATCCTGTTCCTATCATGCATTCACTGCGTGCAATTTATGGCAGTCCCGATGTTTTGGTGCAGTCTCACTGCAGACCTTCTGAAGCTACCAGCTCTGAGTTCCAGCGGTGATTTTAGGCTTCGTCAGTGAAAATTATAATCTGGATTGTATCACAAATGGAAGAAGCAGAAATCGATGAAGATTTATACGACCCTGGAAAATTTTGCAGTTTTTTCATCGACAAGCTTCTTCATTTGCCGCCGGAGTTATCGAAGCTTTCGAAACCCACAGTTTGTGAAAAGACTTCTAGCAGCTCCAGTTCGTCCCGTAGAATGTGGTTTTTGCATTAAGTGTTCAGATCCACAACATGTTTTAAGTGACTGCAGGGAATTGAAGGTCTTGCCTGCAGATCAAAGGCTCACTTTCGCCAAGGACAAGGGCATTTGTTTCAGATGTTTATACTCGATTCCTTATATTTGGAGGAGGTGTTCCCGAGACAAGTCATGCGGAGTATGAGGTTGTCCGAAACGCCATCATAAGTTACTTCATCTGTCAGATTCCAGGTCATCTTTGAATTCATCTGCACATCCGCATGTTCCACAACCGCAGTTTCATTCAGCGCATGTAGGAGCTAAGACACCAATACTTTTTAAAGTCGTTCCTATTCGCTTATATGGGAATAATGGGAAGATAGTGGACATCTTCGCATTTCTGGACGATGGTTCTTCGATTATGATGATTGAGAGAGAGGTCTTCGACGAACTCGAGTTAGATGGACAGCCGGAAAAGCTGACTCTCCAGTTGACGAAAAGGGTTTTGAGGATTGAGGACTCAGTTCGTACCAACTTACATATTTCGGCGGTGAATGAGCTTAAACGAAATATGCTAAGGGACATATACACGGTAAAAAATCTAGAGTTGCCGTGCCAGGATATCGACACTTCGGTTTTAAAAGAGATGTTCCCTCACCTCAGTGGCATGCTGTTGCCGAATCTTCGCGATGCAAAACCGAAGATTTTTCTAGGGTTGAATCAGGTCAAGTTTTTAGTTGGACGAGGCCAACGGTCTGGGGAAGACGAAAATCCACATGCTCTTAAGACTCTTCTCGGGTGGACCGTTTTCGGAAAATCAGGTTCTAAGTCCGAAGTCTTTTGTGTAAACCCACCAAAACGATTTTCAAGATTATTTTTCCACAACAGTATTAAGAAGCATGAAGAACTACACAATCTGGTCCAACGCCATTCCACAATTGAAGAATTTGAAGTGCGACCTCCCAGGGGAAACTTTGTTTGTCAGGTAGACATCCGGGCCAAGAATGTCATGGAGCAGACCTTGCGTAAAGTTGGAGATTAGTACGAGATCGGGTTGCTGTGGAGTTCGAATAAGTTACACTTTCGGACAGCTACCCTTTGGCGGTAAGACGTCTTAAGATATTAGAGAAGTCGTTATTGAAGAATTCTAACTTGCTTGAGTGAAAGAGCCGACATATGCGTGATTTGATTGACAAGGGCTATGGAAGGATCGCGTTAGAGTACGAGTTAAAGCGCTATTGGGCAGAGTTTGGTACGCCCCAGCGAGTTCTCTGGAGAACTCAGTCTATAAATTCCAAGATGGTGTTTGTTCCCCGTTGGTCCCCCACAGCCGCTCAGTTTGTTAAGAATCACCATGCCAATCTTTTTAGGGACAGTTGTCCGAAAGCAGTCGTTGCTGCAAATCTGCAAGTCAATGAACTTTGACTTGGTGAGCTTCCAATCAAACAGTCGAACCTTCTAACATCAGTTTCCAGAAGCCAACGTTAAACCACACTTCGTCATTATTGACCCCAATGCGTTCGAAAGTTATGTCACCAAGATATTGGGAATGTATTGGCATCCATCGTCCGATTTTGTGATTTACAAGCTTCCAGGCCACGAGTTTTTAAAAAAGATGTTGGACCCAGGATCAGATATCACGAAGCATGAGATTCTATGTACTATCATGAGATTTTTCGATCCCCCTGGTCTCATTTATTTTTTTACTATTCGAGGACGAGTTATCCTGCAGGCGATCTGGTGGGAAGGACTCGGATGGCATGAGCCCATTTCTGGAGTTTTAAAGGATCAGTGGTTAGATTTTTTGAAGTCTTTAAGGGGAATAGGGGAAGTAAAGATCACCAGCTGTTACGTCCACGATTCGTCACCCAAACATTCAAAAAAACCCTGATTTTTTTCACTGACGCTTCGGAGAAAGCCTTTGCTACCGTATCATATTTGCGCTTCGAACAGAACGGGAAGGTGGAGACAGCAATTGCCATGGCGAAGAGTAAAGTAGCTCCATTTAAGAGATTGTCGGTGTCACGATTGGAGCTGCAGGCGGCAATGCTGGGTGTACGGATTGCAGAAACTGTGAAGAAGACCCACACCATCAATCCAGTCGAGGTGTTGTTTCTGTCTGACTCTAAAACGGTTCTCTCATGGATCAGATCGTCCAAGTTCCAGTTCCCATCCTTCGTAGCTGAACGTGTTGGCGAGATGTTAGAAGACACAACTCAAAATCAATAGTGGTTTGTTAGATCTGCGATAATGTCGCGGAAGATGGGACTAGGTGGACCGAGTCTTCAAGCTGCATCGAAAGTAGGAGATTGTTTACGAGACTTCCTTAAACACTCGCCGACTGTTTGGCCAATTACACCAGTGAAAGCTACCACTACTAAGGAAACTGAAGTTGATTTAGGTCCTAAATTCTTTGTGAATTTGCATCAGGAAAACAGTTCTTATGGGATTTTTGATATGTTGAGGCCTGGTTTCACGCAAGATGGTTCTTGGTGGTGAGAGTTCTAGCCTTGATACTTCGATTCAGAGACATTTTAAAAAGAAAATCACCTAGTTTTTCCTCTTAATAAATTGACTGATCTCTTTAACAACTGTCTTAGATTGGGACACTTCCCCAATGACTGGAAAACTATTAAGATAATTCCAATTTTAAAAACTGAGAAAGCACCTGACTTACCTATAGTTACAGCCCAATCAGTCTTCTAAGTTCACTTAGTAAGTGCCTGGAAAAAATTATAAAGAACAGAGCTCTAACTTTCGTTGCTAACAGTGCAATGTTGCTGCCAGAGTAATTCGGATTTAGAGCTTTTCTCAGAACTACTCATCAAGTGCATCGGATCACAAATCATGTTAAAAAAATCTGTTACAAGGTAAAAGTACTGGCATGGTCATCTTGGACGTAAAAAACGCGTTCGATACTGTTTGGCATGGCCTCGAGAAGACATTCTCCTAAACTAATTGAAGCACAATGTCAGATTAATAGACGACCGCTGACTCACATTCCTGTTGACCCAGAAGACCTAAGGCCGCTCATGCCTAATTCATAAGATTCATAAGCTAGTGAATTTTCACTTTCCCTTACATTTAATTAAAATCATTTTTATCCTCCCGAAGTTTCAAGGTATCCGTCAACCAGAGCCTCTCAAACAATGAACTGATGCATGCTGGAGTTCCTCAGGGATTTTTTTTTTGGACCAGTGCTCTTCAATATATATACGTCGGATTTCCCCAGCTTGAACAACTGTGATATTGCCCTGTTTGCTGACGATAAGTGTATTTATTCCTCAGATGCAATCGGTTTTAATGTTGAAACTAATCTGCAATCAGGCTTAAATGCGTATTGTAGTAAATGAAAAATTAAAATTAATCCTACAAAGACTTAAGCTATTTTTTACACACGTAAGAGGAAAGCTTGTTTACTTCCAAGTAACAATCTTCAAATCAACGGTGTAAAAGTCGAGTGGAAGCCGAATGAAAAGTATCTTGGCATTTACTTAGATAAACACTTAACATTCAATCTTTACATTCAGGAGGTCACTAAGAAAATTAATGTTATTTAAAGGATCCTTTACTCATTCATATGCAGGAATTCAAAATTGAATGATGCCAATAAATTATTATTTTTAAAGTTATCTTCAAGCAATTTTATACTACGGCTCTCCTGTTTGGGGCATGTGTGCAATCAGTCATCTGTGCAAACTCCAAATAGCACAAAACAAACTGCTCAAAATGATGTATAATCTTCCCTCGTTTTTTTCAACAAAGGAATTACATACATGGCTAATGTAGAAATGGTTACAAATAGAATCGAAAAACTTTATCGCCAATATAATATCTCTTTCTTATCGTCCGATAATGACTTGATTTAGGGCTTAGCCTCATAAGAGTATGACTGAATTATTTTGAATTTATTTGTTTATTCACATATTAATTATTTTTTTATTCATTTGTTTGTTTTCTTATTTATTTATTGAATTCTTAATTTATTATTATATTTCCAAATTTATTTATTTATCTATTTTTTTTCATTCATTTATTTAGTTGTTACTTTGTTGTTATTTATTTTTTGTTGTTACTTACCTATGTAATTCTACATTTATCTATTATTTTATCTATTATTTATACATTTATTGTAATTTACCTATATTGTCACTCAATGTTAAAATTGCTTGAAATCAAGTGTTGTAACCACTTCTCTATTCCTTGCTGAGATATAATGCTATCCTATCTTTAATGAAGGGTTTTAGTGGCTTTCAAATTTTTAATAAAATCTGTGATATTACATTTAAAAAATGTATATATATTATAGTGTAAGGTACTTTAAACCAAATCTCCATAAAATGATAATTGTATCTAAAAGACTGTAAATTTGTGCCATTATAAATATCTATCTATCTATATAAGAAGGAATATGACCGATAAGGAAGGTTTTGCTACTCCGGCTGAGAAAGCTCGTTCAGAGAACTGGTTGTTCAGAAAAATCCAAGGAGAGTCTTTCCCTAATGAGCTAACGAATCTCCAACAGGACGCGGTTTGAGATCCTCGAGCCCACTACTAAAATTGTCTTCAATTATTGATGAGGAGGGAATCATACGGCTGAGCTCAACGGCACAGGGAGCGAATATATCTTACGCTGCACGTAGTCCGGCAATACTTTCAAAGACCCACCCGTTAGTGGACTTACTAATACAGCATCACCATGAAGTTAATCAATACACAGGTACAACCACAACAATCTCGGAAATCAGAGAGAAAGCATCCGTGGTGCAATAAACCGAGTCAAGTCGAGATGTTTTATATGCAAGAGGCTGAAGGCGAGACCAGTAATGCCACTAATGGGTTAACTTCCTGAAGGCCGGCTAGCCTTCAACTTAAGACCGTTCAATCATGTTGGGGTCGATTGCCCAATGTGGGTTAAGTTCGGCAGAGGTACAACTAAGCGATATGGAATGGTTTTCACCTGCTTGACATTTAGGGCTGTGCACATAGAGCTGCTCCAAGATATTAGTCTGAACCAATGCACTATGGCTGTTCGTCGATTTCTCACCAACTGCGTTTTCACCCGATTCATCTACAGCGACAATGGTCTTAACTTCGTTGGCACGAACAATCGTTTAGAAAAGGACGTAAAATAAATGGAGGTCGCACTTTGTGAGTACTGCTCAAAATACGGGGGAATTCTTTGGCGTTTTATTCCAGCGTATTCTCCGAGAATGGGCGGGGTATGGGAACGTCTGATCAAGTCTTTCAAGATTAGTGTGGAATTCGTTCTAAGAAGTGTGACGCCTCGAGAAGATGTTCTCCTAAACTCTTTGATTGAAGCACAAGATCAAATTAATAGACTACCGCTGACTCACATTCCTGTTCACTCAATACCGATCGAGATGTGACAGCGCCTGGAGTTTTTCTTGAGCATAGTCGGAGAGCACAACACTTAATGAGAGAGTTTTCAAGACGTTGATATACCGATTATCTTCCGGAGATAACGAGACGATCCAAATGGAACAAAAAAACGAAGCCGGTGAAAGTTAAGAGTATAGTTCTAGTGGTGGAACCGAATGAAATTCGTGCAGCGTGGAAGCTTGAGAGAGTCAGTAGCGTGTACTCGGGTCCGGATGAGGTGTACGAATGGACTTTTAATGAGGAAAAGGTCGGTTGGAAGGCTCGCTGTGTTGGATTTAGAATTTAAGACGGGCCCGGGAATGTCATCGAGCGAAAGAAGATAATTTTTTAAAATATGATTAAATTTTAAATTCACAAAATTGTGCTGGCAACGTGGTGCGTGAGTTAATTTTTTCTTCTATTACATTAATTCCGCACTTTTACTTAACGTCAAATTGTTTGAGAATTGTTCACGTTAGAATTTCGTTCATTTTTTCTTTGTCGCAAAACCCAGCATGGTGAGCCGCAGCAAGATTCTTAAGTCTTACCAATGTAAGTTAAAATCCATATTGAAGTATTGCATCATTTTAAATAATATTAATTTTATTAAAATACAATCATTTGTATCAAGTTTTGGAGTTATTTGTTTTGGAAAGGGAATCTTCCTGTTTTTGCGGGCCAACAGCCCCAAATACACGTGGCGCCAATAAGAAGAAACCAAGATGACTGGGCGAAAGAAGATAAAGAAAAAAGCGACCATCTTGCAAGAACTTGAAAACCATTCGACGGGAAAGTGCTTCCAGAGAATGTCTTACAAATGTCACCATACGACTAGAGCATGTACCGCATCAGTGTAAGATTTCATTTCATTTATTTAATGTGTTCTTTTTTTATATAAGATTTAATACATAGGCTGCCGTTTCTAAGAGAGGGCACCACTTGAATTAAATCCATACCATTTTCAGTTAGTACCAACCTTCAAAAGATACGTGTATAGATTTGACAGCTGTCGGATGATTAGTTCTCGAGATACAGCGTTGTAAGTGAAGCAACTTTTTTTATTGTGAAAAATGAAATGGACTCAAAGCAATTTCGTGTGTTGATTTATCATTGCTTTTTGATGGGAAAAAATGCAGCCGATGCAAAGAAATAACTTGATAAGTGTTACCCGGACTCTGTACCAGCCGAACGAATCATTCGCAAGTGGATTGAAAAATTTAAAAGTGGTCATACAAGCACCGAAGATGATGCATGCAGTGGACATCCAAAAGATTCTGTTTCAGATGAAAACATCAAAAATGATTACGAATGACCGTAAAGTGAAGTTGATTGAGATAGCTGAGGCTCTGAAGATATCAAAAGAGCGTGTTGGATATATTATACACGAATATTTGGACATGCGAAATCTCTGTTCAAAGTGGGTGCCGCTTATGCTCACAGTTGACCAAAAACAACAACGTGTTGATGATTCAGAGGAGTGTTTAAAGCTGTTCAACCGCAATAAAGCCGTATTTTTGCATCGGTATGTGACAATGGATGAAACTTGGCTTCATCACTTCACACCAGAGTCAAGTCGGCAGTCAGCTGAGTGGTGAGCAGGCGACGAACCTCGTCCAAAACGACCAAGAACTCAGCAGTCGGCTGGCAAGGTTAAGGCATCCGTATTTTGGGATACACATGGAATAATTTTAATCGACTATCTCCAAAAGGGGCAGACTATCAACAGCGACTATTACATTGCGTTGTTGGAGCGTTTGAAAAGAAAAGAAAGTGCTGTTTCATCAGACAATGCACCGTGTTACAAGTCGATGAAAACGATGGTAAATTGAATGAATTCGGCTACGAATTGCTTCCCCACCCACCGTATTCTCCAGATTTGGCTCCCAGCGACTGTTTCCTGTTCGCAGACCTCAAAAGAATGCTCGTCGGAAAGTGATTTAAGACCGATAAAGAAGTATTCGCCGAAACAGAGGCCTATTTTGAGGCTAAACCGAAATCGTACTATAAAACTGGTATCGAAAGATTGAAAAATCGTTTCAATCAGTGTATCGCCCTCGAAGGCAACTATATTGATAAATAAGGTGAATTTTGCAAAAATTTTGTGTTTTATTATAAAACGGCACTGACTTTTCAGCCCATGTGATATACCTTTTAAAAGAGAAAACAAGCTAATTATATGAATTCAGTTTTTCAATAATTAAAATAACTAAAATACCAACAAATAGATTTAAACTTAAATTAAAGTGACAGAAAGGATAAAGAAAGGAAAAGGATAGAATTATAAGCACTGAGAAAGAGTTTCAATAGGAATGCTCAGCGAAATTTCTAAAAATTTTTTTTTTTTTTAAGTAATTGTGTTGCTCGTGCGCTTAATATCTGTAAGTTGTTCCAAAGCTGGATCGCATGGACGAAAAATTGAAGACACTTATTTAGATATTTAAACCTAGGTACAATTAATTTTAAAATTCTATAATTTTTCCCAAATCAAATGTGATAAATTGATATTCAAATAAAATAGATATTCAGGTTCTTTGTTAATAAGTAACAAAAATAGAATGGTACGATAACTCATAAGACCAGTTAAGGAACAGTCCATTATTTTGTTAGTATTGGTAGATGGAAATATGTTCGTATATTCTTACGTTGAAAATATATCTTGCGCAAGAGTTATAGGCGACTTTTAGCTTCTTGCTTGACTCATGATCCATATTTGAAAGAATCACATCCGTAAAGAATGATAGGAAGAATATATGATTTAACAAACTTTAGTGTAATCTTAGTTGGAAGATATTTTACAGTGGAACTTAGTGCGCAATTGGCTCCAAGCGACGGCTTTGTTTATATGAACGTCCCAATTAAGATTACTGCTAAGGTAAACTTCGATATTCTTTATATCATTCACAAATTCTATAGGGAAAGGATCAAGACGTAATGGGGGAAACAATTCTTTATTTCTTCCTACATTTCAGATCATTGCTTTTGTTTTTGTGGGATTTATTTTAAGGCCGTTTTCTGATGACGACTGACAAATATTTTTTAGTTCCCGATTTAAGTTTGCAACTGCTTCATTTTTACGGGTTTTTGCAAACAGTGTATATATATACCTGGACATCATCAGCATATATTGTGTATAGTGATTTAAGTTTGTGAAGTGTTGGGAAATGTTGTTGATGAAGCAAGTGAATAAAAGGGGCCCTAGGACCGAACCCTGAGGAACCTCTGATGGAACTAGAAGGCAAGATGATACTTCATTTTTATTGAAAACATACTGCAACTTGTTACTTAAATATGAGGACATAAGTTTGTACAACAAGCTGCCGAAGTAGAACTGGTGTCTTAGTTTTTTTTTTTACAGTATTGCATGATTAACACAGTTGAAAGCCAAGAAAAATCAAGAAAAATAAATAATCCCAGTATGTCACTATCCAAACCTGAACGTAGATCTTCACAAATTTTGATGAGTGCCGAAGAACAACTAAATTTTGAACGGAAATCAGACATTTAGTAAGTGTTTCAAAAACATTACTCAAAAAAGGCAAGATCGCTATTGGACGGTATTCTGTAGCTGTAACTTTGACAATTTTCCACTGCATTTGATTTCACACTTAATATTGTGTTTCCGACAAGAACTTGATTCAATACATGTAGAAAATAAAAATTTAAACAAAGTGTGATTTTTAGTTATTTTATTATAAGATAAGAAAACGTATGCGAGCTACTACTACTACTACTACTACAGCTACTACAGCCACCAGACCCCTAACGAACTTAGGACCTTATACCAGGCCCAAGATTTTGAGCACCATGAGTAAATCATACCCAAGATGACAAATTTTGTAACAATAAGTTACAAAATATAATCGGTCTAAGTTACAATATAAACAGTAATAATATGAAGCAAATGGAATGAAGCAAATAGTAAAATAATTATATATATATATATATATATATAAAAATATATATATATATATATAAATTATAATGAGTAACTCATGTCACTCATATCCACACTCGGCCATCCTGGTCTTCTCGAATGCCCTCAGTCGAGTTGATTATTGTCTTCATTCTCTTCGTCTTCTTAGTCGACTTCATCTTCGGTGTCTTGTCCAAGGCTTCATAAAATCGGCTGCACTGCAAGTAAAGTCAGGTCCCTCATGCTGAGCCACTTTGGTCACCTCGTATCGATCGTTGCTTAAAAATTTTTCTACTTCGTATGGCCCCAGATATTAAGCATAGAGTTTCAGGCCAGGTCCGAACTGCGTCCTCTTGATTGCTACCAGGTCTTTAAGACTGTATTTGGTAGTTGGTTTCCGTCTCTGGTTGTAGTATTTCTTATTCTCCTCCTGAATTTTTAATATTTGCTCCTTCGCTGCTTTCCTGGTCGGCTAACATGGTGGATGCCTTGTTGTACACGGTAGTCTTTGAAAACGTTGGCAGTGAATGCTGCTCCTCTATCTGATATGATCCTAAACGGATTGCCAAATACCTTACTTAAAATTTCCAGCTTCTTGATGACTTCTTCACTCTTCGTAGATTTAACTGGGTAGATCCACACAAATTTCGTAAACGCATCGACTACAACATACAAGTAATTATAGTTTTTATTTGTTGAAGGTAGTTGTCCCAAATGATCAATGTTTAGTGTGTGGAGTGGCACGTCGCTTTTCTCAATAAGATTTAGGAACCCTTCCTCTTTTCCACCTTTCCTAGCTGCCAAAATGCAAGCCACACAGTTACGAATCACATTTTCTACTGCTTTACTAATCTTTGGGATAAAATAGTCCCGTTTAGCGATAGCTTCCACCTTACTAGCTGCAATGTGCCCTTTATCGTGAATTTTTCGAAGAATTTATCGCTGCATTACCCTTGGTACAACGAGAAGATGACTTCCGTCTACAAATTTTTTTAATAGAATATTCCTTATCTCGAAATCTTTGTGTGACCATGTGGAGGAAATAATATTCATGATTAATTGGCAATACTCATCTTTATTTTGGGCCCGCTGCAGTCTCTGGACAATACCATCTTCGACCCGCATGACTGAAGTGTATCGGCTGAGCGTATCTACGTGTCTCATCGACGTTCCTGAGCGATGCAATACCTCACAGTCATACTCCTGTAGCAATATTGCCTACCTGGCAACCCTTGGACATAGATCCCTTTTGTTCATTGTGGCTTTAAAGGCTTTGCAGTCCGAGTAAACTTTAAACCTTAGCCCCAACAACTAGACTCGTAATTTCTTTATACATTTTATCACAGCAAAGACTTCCTGCTCGTAATAGTTGTGTTCTGCCGATGATGACTTGAAACTGAGATAAAAGACAGGGTGAAAATTTTCTTCATGTTTTTGGAACAGTATTCCTCCGTATCCTATCATGCTGGCGGATACGTGAACTACACTATCCGTGTGTAGTTCCGATTTTAACTTTGGATTAAAGAGTTTCAAAACGGGCTCCTTGCTCAGAAGACCTTTAAAGGTTGCAAATGCCGCGATCTGGTCTACTTAGGAAGTTGCAATTCTCTCACTTTATCCTAAGGCCGTTATCTTTCGCCACCTTCAACACAACGATATGCTTCTTGATGTTCTCGTTCTCATCTTCAGCAGCTATAATAATATCATCCAGGTAAAGCAACAAATATTTTTGAAGATTGTGTTTACGAACCGTTGAAAAACAGATGGTGAATTTCACAATCCGAATGGGACTTTTAGGAACTCGTATTATCCATCCTGCGTGATGAATCAAGTGTATTTTCTGCTTCCCTCGGCAAGATCGACGTGAAGGAATACATTCCGGAGATCAAGAGTCGTGAAAACTTTTGCTTTGTACAGCTGCTCCAAAACATCTTCCATTATTGGCAGTGGGTATCTGTCCTTAATTATTTTAGTATTCAGCTTCCGATAACCCACGCACAGTCTGGTTTTGCCATCTTTTTTTTTAACCAGCACCACTGGACTGGCACACAACGACTATGTTGCATTATTTCTTCTTACAGCCATTCTTCAATCTGTTTATCAACGATTTGTTTTTCGGGTTCAGCTCACTTCCTCGCCTTTTGGTAAACTGGGATTTCAACTTGAAGCACCAAATTCATTTCTATGCAGGAACACTTAACCTTTTTAGGAAAATATGTGGCCACTATGCCGGATATTTCGTCTTTAAAGTTGTCGTTACCAATGTGTAGCTCTGTCTCAATTTCATCTTTCTTCACATTAAACAATTCTATCTTTGAGATATTATTTTCCTCCAACTCGTGTTAAGACTTGTCTCCGTTCTTTAGGGTTTTTTAATTTTTGTATACTCACTATTTTCCCATGACTTATGATAAGCTCCACATTTCTGATGAAGTCATTGCCCAGTAGGATCCGATCGGAAATCCACTCATCTGGCACAACTTGAAATCGTAACCAGTAGTCATGTTGTCGATATGTACTGGAACTGAAAATGAGCCAAGTGTCTGTCGTGGAGCGTTGCCAAATCCCTTTAGAATCATTCCAGGTTTAATTGGTTTTTTGTCGCTAATTTACCAATGAAGTGACTCATGCATCACCGATACATCACTCCCATTATTAATAAATGCGTAGTAGTCTTCTCCTGATATTGTTACCTTTACATTGTTCCCATCTGAACGTATTCGTTGAACTTTTTGAACTCCTCTGGTGTCCTTATCCTTGTCTTTATCTGGGCAATTGGAAGACATATGCCCGAACAAATTACACTTAAAGCATTTCGTTCCTCTTCCCTTATCCGGACAGTCCTGCGCAATATGTGACGGCAATCCACACTTATGGCACCTCTTACTTGGTGTCCTTCTTCCTATGCTGACCTTCTGCTGCGGTAGTTGCCTTTGCATTCTTTTATAACATTCCATCTTACTTTTTAACTCGTCTATGGTTGATGCTTCCTACATGATTGTCTTGTTGTTTATGGAATCGGGAATCCCAGCTATGATGTACTCAAATCGTCGATGATTCGTCAATGTTCACTCTACTTGCAATCTGGACCATGGCGTACAGATATTCCAGCAAACTTTCTCCATTTGTCTTCTTACGTTTCTCCAAAACCCTGTGAATTTCTACTGCAGATGGTTTCTTTCCAAATTCTTTTTAAAACCTAGCTTTCAACGTGGTCCGATAAGTTACTCCACCGGTGGCCTCCACAGCCAGTTTAGCTGGCCCACAAGCGTCGTGCGTATAGGTATTTTTGCACATCGTTCCACTCACACGTACTCGAAATTTCTTCGTATCCTTCCAGCCAATCCTCATAATTTCTGCTTTCCTCTCCGGAGAACTTTTCTAGAGATTCTTCTATATCTTTGAAAACGAAATTATTATTTGATGACATGGTTATCGTGTCTTTGTTATTGTCTTGTTCAGATTTTTGCGTGCCGCACTCTTCGTCTTGTTCTTCTTTATGTTCTTCTTTTTGGGTCCGTTCAAATCTGTGGTCTTCACTTAACACTTCGTCGTCTTTCGCGAAAGCTAACACATCATTCACACCAATTCGCCCGAAATTCTCAAAAAATTCGCTCTATTAAGTCTGTTTTCACTGAGTATCGATAGGAAATCTCTTTTCGTAGAAATTCTTGTAGCTGCTTAACCTTGAGATAATTCAGCTCATCCATTAATCACACACACAAAATTTTTAATTCGAAATACCGGTGATCCCGGTTGAGCCCCCATGTAGAAAATAAAAATTTAAACAGAGTGTGATTTTTAGTTATTTTATTATAAGTTAAGATAAAACAAAATATATAAACGAGAGAAAACGTATGCGAAAGACTGCCGATACGACCATGCTGCTGGTAAAGTACGGACTGCTTTTTCTGGGCTTCTCCATTTTCCTCAACAGCTACTTCAGCCACCAGACCCCTAACGAACTTAGGACCTTATACCAGGCCCAAGCTTATGAGCACCATGAGTAAATCATACCCGATATGATAAATCCAGCAACGAGTAACACAATTTTCTTCCAATTGGCCATGGGGATACGTTGATTTTGTTGACACTTCATCTGTTTTAAGTGCTTTTACCACCCCACTTAACTGGTCACTTTTCTATTGGGGTATCGTTGTTTATGATTCATTTACCCATTTACCATTTACCCATATTTACCCATTGAAATTATTGGGTTATTGGGTTATTGGCTGGCTGAAAACCTATTCCGTCGTGTGTCATCATTGCATGGCGCGTTGGCTGTCTCGCAGAGTGTAATCTAAGTTACAAAATATTGTCGGTTTAAGTTATAAACAAAATGAGTAATAGTATGAAGCAAATGGAATGAAGTAAATAGTAAAATAATTATAATGAGTAACTCATGTCACTCATATACATGACAAAGAAAAAGTGAACTCGGGGTTTGTAGGACTGTTTAAAAAACCAGCAAAGTTAGATGGAGGAGATATTTTACAAGCAGAAACTAATTTTGCATTGAGTTCTGGGGATTTTAGCCCCAATTGACAAATTTTTTTCCAGAAGTCGGAACTTGAATTGCAAGATTCAAACTTGCTTTTATAAAACTCAGTTTCAGGTCTTCTTATAAGAATAGTTACAGCATTTCGAACAATTTTGAACTCTTTGTGAATTTCCAAACATTTGTAATTCTTCCATCTGGAATAGAGCAAGTTCCTAGCTTTGATTAGGTTACATTCTTCCTGCGTAAACCATGGTAACTTCACTTTATTTGCTTTTGGTGTATATGTGCGGACAGGAACATACTTGTCAAAAAGTGAGATAATTTTGTCCTAAAAGAATTGGGCTTGGAAATTAGAATCATTTGTTCTATACATCGGCACCCAATCTAAGAACCTGCAGTCATTAAAAAGTTCACTCAAGTTGATACGGGAATAGATATATGATTTAAAACTCGTGTCAATTTAGGCCAACGGAAATACATCTATTGTCAGAAAAATCATATCGTGGTAAGAAAAACCTGGTGCGAAAATTTGGTCATAGTGTAATATCAGGTCAGGGTCAGATACTAAGGCAATGTCAAGAAGAGTTGGTATGCGAATAAGAGCAAAATGTGTCGGTTAGCGCAGATTTGCAAAACTTAACTGCAGAGATGCAACCATTTCTTTAAAGGCCTTATTATATTTTGCCAAAAGATCACCGCAAATAATGATTTTAGAAGATTATGAAGAGAAGGTTTCAAGCAAGTCTTCTAAAAGTCATTAATTATTAGCAACAGCAGGCGCCATGTATATGCAACCAACTAGACACTTGTCCCGACTATCCTTCACCTCAATAAAAATATATTCTATGAGCTCGGTTGGTGCTGATTTTTTCACAATCTGAAAATTATAAATTTTTTTTAATGTACTCGTATATCCTACACCCCCTGTCCCTTTCCGTTCTCTGTCGCTCATAAAAATTCTCGTGCGGGTAAGCTAAACAAGTTGTCACACATTCCCATCTCTAACCAGGTTTCGAAGATACATATAACATCAACCGTGCCGTCCTTAAACGCATGTCTTAGATTATCAATTTTATTTCCTTAGCTTTGGGAATTTAAATGACATACCTCTTTTATGTCTTGAAAGGATGTTTATTAAATTATTTGATCCAACAGTGGAATCATCCTGTAAATGCGAATTTTTACCCATTTAAGAGTAAAAATAAGCGCAACACTAAGCACGAGTTACAGGAAAACAATAAAATGAATATAGAGCATACGAGTGTGATAACATAAAAGCAATAATGGAATATTCGAGAGGCTTAAAATGGGTTGAAAGGAGGAAAGCAAAAGGAGGAAGGAAAAGAGAGGTTTAAGAAAAGAAGAAGATAAAATAAAAAGAAAACTAAAAATAAGAGATTCACAATAAGAGAAAAAACAGAGAAAAAAAATCTTACTTACATAGGGTTCTTTTGCATCCATCATTGTTGTTGTTTGTTGGGATGTGCTTGACATCTTGCGACAATCGCATTCAGGGTTTCTTCGGCGTCTATTTTTATGTTTGTACCGTGCTTGGATTCTCTCACGAAAAACCATGTTTTGTTCAAACAGAGAACAGCTGTTTTTGGTGCTTAAGCTTAGTGGCCTGGCGTAAGATAGAACGATTTCGTGAAGTAAGGCTTTCGTTTAGGAAGATTTTAATGTTTTCGGTTGATTCCAGGCCAATATCACCCAGACATTGTTGACGTTTCTCCCGCTTTCGATGTTCAGCTATGGACTTTAGAATCATATTTCTCTTTCAAGCGTGATGGAATTTTAAGATGATTGGGGGATCATTTGTGTTATCCCGTCGACGAGAGCGAAAGAAGGCTTCCAAAGCGGGGGGCCTGCAGTCCACAGTGTGGCAGAGATGATGGAAGATCGTTTTAAGATTTTCTTCGGGTAACTACGGCAGTCTGTTCAAGCGCATTCCTTGACGTTTCGCAAGCTTTTGATAAGGTATGGCATGATTTTTACCTTCGACATACCGCAAACAAACGAACGTTTGCTGATGACACTACCATTTTGGCAACAGCTAAGACCGTCGAAGAAGCAACTGCTAAGTAACAACGTACCCTTACACAAACGTGCCCTTGGAAAAAGATTGGCTAATCGCGCTTAATGAAAACATGTCTGTCTACGTGAATTTCACTCTCAAAAAAATTAACAATCTACCTGTGTTTATCAACGCAGTACAAATTTCTTTCGCGAACGAGGCCAAATATCTTGGTATGACATTTGACGCTAAACTTAAATGGAGAGCACACGTTAAGAAAAAACGTGAAGAGCTTGAGATTAAGTATAGAGAAATATACTGGCTTGTTGGAACGTATTCCAAGCTCAGTTTAGAAAAGAAATTGCTGCTATGTAAGCAAGTGTTAAAACCCGTCTGGGCATATGGTATACGTTTCCTTCAATATATTTATTGTATTCACAAAAGTGACCGTGTGGCGTGGATTTCATGCCGATGAAAATGATCGCCATCAATGGAATTCACTATCGCGCCAAGTTGTAAGATTATTTTTGGTCAGAAGTGGATGAACTTGACATCAGTGATATGTGGTTCCATCAAGATGATGCCACATGCCACATAGGTGGTGAAATAATTGAAGGGGAAATTCGGTAATCGTGTAATACCGAGAAATGGTCCGGTCGCATGGCCAACTCGCTCATGCGATTTAATGCCCTTGGATTTTTCTTTTATGGGGTTACGTTAAGTCGTTGGCTTATGCCAAAAAGCCAACAAAGTTAGAGGAGCTCAAGAACAATATCGAACGCGAAATTTCCAATGTAGAATTCCATACTTAAATTTAACATGTATGGTACACATACATAAATTTCAACCCGATATCTTAATTATTTTGTGTTTTATTTTAAAACAAATCTGTTATATCCTTATTGAAAAACCCATGATGGCATACCACAGAGGACTCGTTTAAGGCAGAGTGTAAAATGTCTTTCGGTTTGTATTTTGTGCTTGAATGAACAGTTTAATTGTATATTTGTTTGTATATACATTTAAATTAGCCTTAGCCAGCTGGTTTTTATACACATTTGAGGGAGTTTCAGTGATATAAATATGGTCATCGAGGTTTTCAATGCCACTTTTGTAGCGAGATCGGATTTAGTCTCGCCCTTATCAATGAAATTGACTTCTTAATAACTGAGAATAATAATGTCAAAATCATGTTCGGTTAGCTTGATTCTCCTTCATTGAAGTTTAGAGTTTGCTCTTTTAAAGAGTGTAACCATACTAAAGGACGGAGGTTAATCTGAACTATAAACTTACGCCCAAAAAAAAAGACCCTAAAATATTAAGTTGTCCACACTACAGATAAAAGTTTTTTTCTACCGTGCTGTAGTTAAGTTCATGTCGATTTAATGTCCTTGAAACGAAATCTACAGGATGTTCACTTTGGGACAAAACTGTTCCTAGAGCAGCATAACTCCCATCTGTTGTTAATGTAAAAGTTTTAGAAAAATCTGGATAGGCTAAAACTGGGCAACTACATACATATAAGTGCCTTAAGATTGTTAAAGGACTCAATGTAATGCGTAATCTTTAACATTTATTTTTGCACCCTTTTTAAAGCACCTGGTCATTGGGAGGGCTACTCGAGAATTGTCCTTAATAAATTTTCGATATAACCCTGTGACTCCTAAAAACGATTTTATCTGTCTTACAGTGCGAGGCAGTTTAATTTCCCTGAATATTTCAACTTTATTCGGATTGGGTTTTATAACATCCCTAGAAATTATGTGGCCCAAATATTCGGTTTTCCATTTCAAAAAATCTTTTGAATATTTTGTTCGGGGAATCTATGTGCTCTTGCAACGAAGTTGAAAAGATAAGTATATCGTCAAAATATGGTATACAACACATACATATATTGTTTCTATATTCCGACAGTACTTCGTTCATCAATTTTTGAAATGATGTTGGCGCATTTCTTAGTCCGAATGGCATTCGCGTTAACTCATAGTGTCCGTTCGCGGTTGAAAACGCTGGTTTTTGCCTATCTTCTTTCTTTATGGGGATTTGGTGAAAAACCTTCGCAAGGTCAAGGACCGAAAAATATTGAACATTTTATAATTTTGATAAAATGTACTGAATATTGGGAATCGGAAATTTATCTTCTACAGTTACCCATTTAATTTTCTGAAATCTATAACAATACGCCATTTTTGAAACCTTGAGCTATTGATATTTTTTGGGATAACCCATATTGGAGCATTGTACGGGCTAGTAGATTTTGCAATTATTCCGGAATGAAGCCTATCTGAAATCTGTTTGTCTACTTCTTCTTTGTGCACTTCTGGATACCTTAAAAAAATATAGGAATATCGTGCTTCGTCGGTATTTTCTGAGAATATTGAGTAACTGTTGATGAGCTATCACCTTCGGCTTTGTATTTTCGAATAGAAGCAATTAAATAATTGATTTCTTCTTCATTGAGGTTATCTAGCCTAAGTCTATTTGTAACATTATTTATATTTGGCTTTTGAAAAGTGTATTTTGTAATAAGCTGTGATTTGTCAGGGTCAAACTTCGCATGAAACGGCTTAAGGAAGTTACACTCAAGTACGCCATCAAAATCTCCATTCAACTCAGTCTTATGCATCTCAATTTTTGTTAAAGGCCTTTTAAATTCTTTAAACAATAGAATTGTTACTTTTGAAGTAAGAGAGTTTTTTGAGTTAATAGATTTAAGCAAAAATGACTTAATGATCAAGCTCCGTTTTGAAGAATCTGTGAAAGAGGTCTTTTTGTATTAATGAAGTGCTTGCTCCCGAATCTATTAGTAATTTAATTGGTGAAGTTTTTGTTTTTACAATAAAAAGGGGTTGATCGGAGGTGGTTGATTGAAAATTTAAAAATTTTGAAATCACTGTATTGGAAAGTATGCAGTCTATAAAATATATGTTTCAAGTTTGAAAGCGTCACGTTGTTTAGTATTTGTTTGGCAGCCATCAATAGTGAACGTTGTCAGTGAATTTGTGAAAATGGAGAAAATTTGTCATCATTATGTGATACAATACTTTTATTTGAAAGGACTCAACCCAATCAATATAAAAGCTGAACTGGATTCTACTCTGGGTGAGTCTGCTTCTTCGTTTACAACAGTAAACGAGATTAAACGAAGCCGTACGCGCTGGCAAGACGAGCACCGCAGTGGCCTACCAAATGAGGTGGCGTCTCCAGAAATGGTGAAAATCCATAAAGCGGTATTGGATGATCGTCCACTGAAAGTGCGCGGGCTATCAGACATTGTATGCAAGATGAGTGCCAAACAACAAAAACAGTGTCGTGAAGATGTTTCAATTGAGTGTTTAGCGAAGTTTTACACCAACAAAGCAGAAATGGGTAAAACATGGATCCATCACTTTACACCTGAGACAAATGAACAATCAAAACAATGGATTCAAAAGGGAGAACTGGCTCCAAAAAAGGCGAAGACCTCAAGAAGAAGCAAAAACGGCCGCATTTGGCTAAGAAGAAAGTGTTGTTTCATCAAGACAATGCACCAGCTCACAAATCCGTTATTGCAATGGCCAAAATTAATGAATTAAAGTTTGAATTGCTACCCCATGCACCCTATTTGCGAGACTTAGCCCCCTCGGATTATTTTCTGTTCCCATACTTGAAAAAATGGCTTAGTGGTCAAAGATTTTCCTACGATGAAGAAATGCTGTCGGCAGTTAATGGCTATTTTGAGGAGCAAGACAGTTCTTATTATAAAAAGGGTATCGAGCTTTTTGAAATCGCTGGGAAAAGTGTATAGAGCTGAAAGGCGATTGTGTTGAAAAATAAATAAAGTTTTTTCCAAAATTTTTGTGTTTTCTTTGTTGGGTCGGGTCTGGGACCGCCATCGTGCTTCTTGGACACCTGCGGCTTCCCACATACTACCAAAATGGGGGGCTCTAGGTGGTAAGAAAGACTAGAATATTCCAGTTTTCTGGCAAAACTGTTCCACAGTTTCGGATTTCACACCTTTTAAATCGTTCTGACATATTTTCTATAGTTCATTCTTGGCACCTATAAAATTAGAACCATTTTCAGAAAAGATTTTTAAGCCGATAAAAAGGCTTCAGTAGATAGGTCTGGAAAAACCTCAAGATGGACTGCCTCTGAGTCAGGTACACTGGTTCACAATAGTCGACTACCGTAATGGCAAATGGCCTGGCATGAGTAAGTCGCTCGGGGAGTAGATCGCCCATCACTTGAGTCGCTAGCAATGGTTGAAAACGGAAGCATATTAAGCATTTTCTAAGAGTTGAACTGCTAGTGCGGGGACTATTAAAAACCTAGAAACGTCTCCTGTAGATGTTTAAGACTGTTTCATTGCCAGCATGAAGATACATACATTAGATGACAGTACATGATCATAAAATTCACCACTAGATGTGATGAAGGCAACAGCATTTGGTGTCTTGAATCATACGGCAGGGTTGAGTTGCGAAGACGTCTGCTAACACGTAGAATATTTAAATCGTCCAAAAATACGCTTGTACGAATGAAAGGTCTGTCCTTTAGGCCCTTTTCACTGGCGAGTGTATCTATCTCTCCTTAAAAGAACACTGCTTGAATATTCGTCACTATTGATGTCACCGAGGCGTTGATTTCTGCAGTTGTAATTTGTCCAAAGCGATCCTCCTTTTTCCGTAGCTATCTGCGATTATAGCAAAAAATATCTGGTGCATCTGGTGGTTAAATCACATATGTCTACCTCCTTTTTAGGTATGAACGAAAATGCCAGCCTTTTCTTTTCGGAACACTCTACTATAGAAGTTAGATGAAGCCTTGGCCATCGCGAAGGTTCCAGCTTTAGAAAGGGCTGGCCTGCAAACCTGCGTTGATTTTTAAGAATTTTTTTGGGCAAAGATAGTGAGATGATTTCGGCCGGATTTTCTTTCGAGGGAATATGATGCCATGACTCCTTCGACGACAATTTTTGAATTTTGGATATTCGGTTTGACACAAAAATACTCCACTAGAGATACGTTGAGTCAAAGTTGATACTTACAGCAGATTTGACGCGTTGAACTAGCTATATAATATATAAAATAATACACCTGCAAGCACCATAGGCCCTCATACTAGCGTATGAAAAATCGTGCAATTGTATTTTGAATCCAGGCATCACGCTCGGCCTGGGTATCTTAAGTGTCTGAAGATATTGTAACTGATCAAGAAATTCTTTCCATCGCCAATCCAATTCTTGAGGCAGACTTTCGTCCGAGTCTACTCCTTTTGTCCACAAATGACGAAGAAATGGTTAGCCGCTAAGGATGACTAAACTTATAAACCCAAGTGGATAATACAAACTAGCCATCTGTGAAAGTACAATACGTTTAGTAATGAACTTATGCTTCATAGTTTTATCAAAGCAGCTAAACCAGAACGTATCTGAAATTCCAGAATAAACCAAGTAGTCGAATAACATCCCCACCGTTCAGTCTAAGCAGAGGTTCTACCTCACACGCATCCAGGAGCGAAAACCTCATCTGCATTTGAACACCATTCCCTTAGTGCAAAATGCTCCTCTAAGAGAAGTTTGTTAACCTCTTCCTTTATGTTTGTAAGTTCCTGTATCGTATTGGCTCCCAACATGGAAATTATGAAGGACATGATATGATCCGGGGAGATCAATTGCCTCATGCTCCTTATCGCCAAAAATTATAGTACTTCACTGTTCGAAGCCGATAACTTTTTACTGGCTGATCGGGTTTGTCGCGCCAAAGAATGCATTGCATATCACTTTCCTGTTCGTCTACAAGTACTTATCACAATAATCTTCCATTACGCAAACGACGATGGGATTCGAGAAACTGCCTCTTACACTCTTCTTTTTCACGTTGTGACTTGTCCTGACACTCAACCGGGTCTGTTGAAGATTTTTTAGTGAATGTTTGAGTCGTATTTGACCCACTGAAGGAAGACTGTAAAAGATACTGGCGCAAATCAATATGTCGATTCGTTGCGGTTGGTTAAACGATGAATCCGCTAATGGTAAATTGTTACATGAATTTGTGTTTGAGGATAGGATGCGAACTATGGAGGTGTGTTACCTGACCTTTGGGTACATCCTTTTCTGATTCGTTTATTGGTTGCTTGGCTATTTTCTTAGAAGACGACTGCGACGCATTTTCGGCTGAGACAAATGAATAGGATGATTATTCAGCTCCATTACCTGAATAAGTTCCACCTTCAGAAGTTGAGCTGTCCTTATGCAGAAGCGTATGACGGTTTCGGTGACAAGTTCTGCACTTTCTAGAGCTGTAATCGCGACAAGTGTATCCCCCCTTCAGACAATTTATGCACAAATTAAGCACTTTAACCAGCCTAAATCGCTCACTGGGTGACTGCGAGCACTTGAAAGCGGCTTAAAAATGATTCGAACACAATGGGCATTTGGCTGTTTTGGGTCATGTTTTGCAACTAAGGTTGCATGTTCCTCCCATAATACCGAAGTAGAAGTATCAAGCTTGGTGGACACAAGTGCTAACAAAAAACCATCTGCAACTTGCTCCTTTGATAATGTCGGTCACTCGAATAAGATTTTCAACAGAAGAAAAAGAAAATGTTTGTAAACCAATTATTGTACTTATATGAATGCGATACAAATACGTTTTATTGTCGTATTGGCCTTTGGGGTATTTTTCCGCAATGGGGTCCAATGACCTAATGGTTTCCTAAGCGTTACCTTCCAACATGGTTCCAAGCCGATAAAATTTATCACGAGCATCTGCTACCTTTTCGTGTACCCTCATATTAAACATGCCCCACCACTCCAACCACTCAGCAGGATCTTTAGAGAACGTTTTTAGCTTGTGTTTGGGGAGATCATGTGAACCAGCTGTTGCTCCCAAGAACGTGGAATTGCCAACTACGAGTAGAATGGATTGTGTACGTATCAATATGCTGATGGAAGCAAGCAATCTTGCTTTTAACTCGCAGTATGCGTCTTCAAACGAATCACACTCTAATCCTTCGTTTTCGTCCACTTCCTTCAACTGCAATTGGATGGTATTGAAATTCGCAAAACGATTTTCAAGGACACTCAATTTGGTCTCCAATTCGAACACATTTAACGAAGAGAGCTTGTCAGCTGAAAGCGCAGTCGACATGCGGTTGAGATGCTCTTCCACGACGCCTCGTCTTGATCTGAGTCTTTTAGTAGCTTCCATTATATTAACCACTCAATAAAAGCACACGAAAGATATTTGCAAAACTATTTCAGATTGTATAAACCGACGACGAAGTTATTTAATAAGTTTATTAACGATACTTTCCTTTAATGCTCAAATATGTAAAAAGCGAAATGCAGACGATACTTTACTGTGAACTATCGTGTACGGGTTATATTTACGTCAACGAAATTTTCTTTAATTTACTGTATAATATAAATACACACGTGTCCCCAGGCTTTGGCACCATTGTTTTGAGAACCAAAGAGTTTTTTGGCTCTGTAGAACAATGAAAAAATAAAATTCAATTGTTCAAGAGCTTTATAATATTAATGATTTTGGTTTGACTGACAACAAGCGAGTGAGAAACTGAACTGTAAGATCGTCGATGGCAAAGCTTATGACCAAAAGGAAAACCTGTACCGCATAAGAAAAATCCGTTGGATACGATAGTTCTCAACGGTG
The DNA here is from genome assembly GCA_907269105.1 of Volucella inanis. Lineage (NCBI taxonomy): Eukaryota > Metazoa > Arthropoda > Insecta > Diptera > Syrphidae > Volucella > Volucella inanis. The sequence goes on from OU026158.1 coordinate 22,875,317, forward strand.
GTAGTAAATCTGGTGATAGTGACATAATTAAATAATATGTATCCATACATATGTACAATATGTAAATTCTTATTCTTTAAGCTGCCCATCTACTGTCGTGTACTACATATTTTAGTGAATTGGTTATTTCTTTGGTATGAATGAAAATATATTAAATGAAATCAAAATGAAAGAAAAAAATAATTACAAAATTAAGGAATAAGATCGAAACATAAATCTTTAGACATTACTTCTAAGTGTTCCGAAAGTCTATATATTTATATAGTCTGCATGTCTAATAAATAAATTTAGCTCTTCGGGCAAACCGGTGAATTCCTGAATGCCCTTAATTAAGGTTAATATATCAGTATTCGCCATACCTGGTGATTGAACTTCTGATGGTAAATTCGTTTCTTCAGTTTTGGTTCCGTACGGGTTTCCTACACGTTTCTGACTTTTATTAATATTCAATATTTAAATTTTTTTTTTTTAACTTCTGTTCACTTTGTCTTTATATATTTCATTTTAAGTCAATACATATGTACATATATTGTTTAAAGTCTACAGATATGTATATGGGGAAAGATAATAGTTAGCCAAAGACCAACTGGAGAGGCTTTTTAGTTGAGACCCAGGTTCACTTAGAACTGTAGCGCCACCTAAGTAAGTAAGTGCGATTAAAAATGGTAAATAAAATTACAAAAAAAAGGTCAATACTATCATGCCCAATTATACCTTATTATACGCTATATTAAGATGTATGAAGTTAACTTTAAAACTTGCTTATGGGCACCACTAAGAAGGCGGTAAGACGAAGGAAACCGAAAAAAATATAAGAGCGGATATAAGTTAAATTTTTATTTAATAAAAATCATAAAAAAAACAATTTTTTTCCTTATGGCTAAATGCCAACTTTTATTTAAACAAAACGTTTTACACTCTCTGGAGACTAAATTAAAACTCAGAATACTTATTTCTAAATGTTCCTATTTATAAGGTGCGAAATGCTCTTTGCTCAGGTGCAGACATAGCGTCAGCAATAATGCAGCTTGGGAAACGTTCTGTATGATGATACTGGGTGTCTGATAACGGCATGTGCATTGCATCCGGCACCTGCATGATTTCTGTGGGAATGGAATTTGGCAACGTAAACTTGTAAGGTGATAACTCTTCCCTCCTTAAATGGAAATGTCCTCATTTTCAGAAGAAGGGTATTTGACTGGCCCTGATGAATTCTTGCGATGACATTGGTGACCTTGTTTGATAATCTGGTCTCACATTGAGCACCGGAACTTCTTTTGCTTCTATGACCGTAGTACTTCTTATTGATTGATTTTTGCAGGATGTCAACGACCGCATAATCATAAGTCCTATCAAGAGGATAATCGTCATGGTGGTAAGGCCAAAGTTTATGAGGAAGCTAGATTGATTTTGGTCTTCGATCAGTTTTATGTGTTCGGTATTGTTAAGGTGTAATTCCTTCATAGTTTGAAGCGTTAAGATTTCTTCGTATGGTCCCGAGATGGAGTCTGGGTGCAAGATTGGAGGAAGTGGCTGAGTACTTGTAATTTCGTTAAAGATGTAGGATTGATGGTTGACGGTAATTGTTGTGTTGCGAAATTGTATAATGAAGCTGCCGATCAGATTTGTTGGTTCATTATTGACGAATATCGTTCCATTGAATTGGTTTAATAGTATTGTTCCTGGGGAAAGTTCTTCTACTGTTGCAATGTGTTGGTTGCTTATTTCTGTGCAGTTGGACGGTCGGCTCCTGAGCAAATTAGGTATACAATAAGATTCGCTTAGATCTACAATTTGATTTTTCTTACATATGCTTATTTTATTATTTGAATTACATTTATCTCTTATTCCATATAATTTAGTACTACATTGTAGAATGTTTTCATATATAATTTTTGAGGCAATTTTACCTCGTTTTACAGGTTTTATTAATATATTTTTACATGATTCTTTTTCTGTGTTTGGTAGACTTATAACATAAAGTATGGTATAATTATTGGTTGCTATTTTAATTTCAGCAAAATCAAGTGCATCTTCTATGTTTATATAATCTATATAATTTTTTTCAAAAAAATCTTTTATTATATTTATTTCATTAAGTGATAAAATGAAGGAATTTATTATTCCGGATTTTGCCCAGTGTAAGGCATATTCAATATTGACAATTTCTTCCTTAATTAGTTCTAGCTTAAATTTAATATGATTGACAATGTTATTTTTTTCATTTATTTGATAGTTTTTAACAATTTTATTTGTAATATTGGTAATTTCGTTTATTCTCTCAATTGTTGATTTATTTATTATTACTTGTTTATTACTATTTACTAGGATATTATTAATTTTTGATCTAATTATTTCGAAGTCGTCGTGGTCAGGATTACCTGCAACCCATTTCCACGCGCTTCCAATAAAATTCAAAGATTTTTTTGTTCTAGTGCGGGGTTTCAATTGGTTAATAAGGGATAAGGTTTTGTTGATTTCATGAAGGAGGAATGGGTAAATTGGATGGCTTGGATCGACCTCGTGCTGAGTTGTTTGTTGTAAATCGTAGATAGTTTCTTCATAGGTTTCCAGATTGATTACGTGAATAATTTTGAGTGTTCCAGTTTGAATTTTTGATGTTCCGACATTAAGTGTAATTGCTCTTGAGTTAGAATAATCCAGAATTTGAATTTCTGCAAGACAAATGGCTATAAGCCATCTAAGAAAAAATGTTAGCTCTTAATATTATTCTTATGGACGGTTCTGCCTGACTCCGTGAGGATGGTTTTAGAAAAGTTTTGTTTTACTGTTTCTTTCTTAAATCTAGGAGATAATTTTGATCCTACTCGTTTGTTTACTCTGACATGTACTGTAGTACCAGGGGAATAATCTTTGATGGGCTGTTTCTTTTTATTGGCATATCGCAAATCAGTTACCTGTTTCTGTTTAAGTCTGTTAATGTTGTCGAGCCTTGCTTTCTCGAAGTCTTCTGGATTGGTACTAACACCTCTCCCAAAGAATACTTCGAGCGGTCTTTTACCGGTTGTTGAATGAATTGAGAAATTGTACTCATAGACGGCTATGTCTAAGAGTTCGGGAAATGATCTATATGTTTCGTCAGCCTTTTTACAACGCATGATTTCAGTAAGGGTGGAGTGAAATCTCTCCACTTGTCCATTGACTAAGCTGCTATAAGGGGGAGTTTTAAAAATTTTAATTTTTAATTGGTCGGTTAGCATAAAGTTTATGGATGGGGAATTCAGGGATTTTTCGTTATCAATTACTACAATTTTTGGAACGCCAAATGCAAAGATTATTTCGCGTAACGGATCTCTGATATCTTCAATGGCTTTTGACTTTAGTAATTTCACTTGTGCGAATTTGGAAAACTTATCTATTGCTGTAAGGACTAGTTTTTTTTCAGTGGTATAGATATCTATATTTGGGTGTCTGTCTGTCATACTTCTGCTTTTTGCAAGTGACACATTGTTTTATTAGATTAGATATTTTTGAGTTCATTTTGGGAAAGTAGAACTTTTCTAGCAACTGAGCCTTATTTTCGCGGGCGTTGCGATGTGCTCTTCTGTGTTCCTTAATGATTTCCTCTTCTTGCTTGGCTGTATCTGTTAAATCCTCTATTCTTTTTTGGGTAAAGCGGACTTTGTAATTTTTGAAATGTGTAGGAAAAATGTTTTGGATCTGGCCCATGATTTCTTCTGTAGTCTGCAGTCTATTAAATACACTTGGGTTGAGGTATTTTTTGAACATTTGGATGAGGTCGTCTTCAGTGTACCTTGGTTGAGTTACTATATGTCTATGGTAAGTGGGAAAGGGAATACTAAATCCATAGTTAGTTGTACCTGTAGTGATTATCAATTGATTTTTGAAAACGTTGATGGGTATTTCAGTGGCTGGAATTAAATCTTGACCTGAGCTTTCGGCACTGTGTTGAGTACCGGTGAGTGAATTTATTGATGATTTTGGGGGTCTAGAAAGAGCATCTGCTACGATATTCATTTTACCTGGTTTGTACTTAAGCTCGTAATTGTACTCTTCCAGTATGGCTTTCCACCTTTTGAGCTTACTGTTATTGTTTTTGCTACTTAGAGCATAAGTTAGCGGTTGGTGGTCCGTGAATATTTGAACTTTTGCTGTACCATATAGATAGTTCCTTAGTGTATTTAAGGCCCAAATAATGGCTAGCATTTCTCGTTCGTTTGTAGCATAATGTTCTTCTGTCTTATTCAAAGTACGGGAGATAAAGGTTATCGGTCGGTCGTTCTGTGCCAATACAGCTCCGATTGCGTAATTGGAGGCATCGGTTGTGAGTTGAAATTCCCTGTTAAAATCGGGATAAATTAAGAGCAAATCATTTGATATAAGTGAATTTTTTATTTTTTGGAATGCGTTGGATGCGTCGTCGCTTAGACAGATTGGAGTTTTATTTGAAGAATTTTTCGAAATTCGTCCCCCTTCTCCCCTTAAAAGGGATGTAAGGGGTTTCGCCAGATCTGCGTATCCCTTGATGAAGCGGCGATAATACCCTGAAAGACCGAGAAAAGAGCGGAGATCTTTCAATGTTTTTGGGCAAGGGAAATCCACTATCGCTTTTACCTTTGCAGGATTCGTTTTGATTCCTTTCGCAGAAATAACGAATCCTAAAAATTCTACTTCTTCTCTGAAAAATGAGCATTTATCCAACTGGACCTTTAAGTTCGCCTTTTCTAGCGTTTCAAAGACTTTCCTTAAATTTTTAGAGTGCGTAGCTTCATTTTCTCCGATGACTACAATGTCATCAATATAAACGAAGCATATTTTGCCGATATGTTCTCGCAAAATGTCGTCTAGGGCTCTTTGAAAAATGGCCGGTGCATTTTTGAGACCAAAAGGAAGTCTTTTAAATTCATATTTACCATAATTGACTGAGAAGGCTGTTTTCTCAATGTCTGACTCCTTCAGCGGTATTTGGTGGAATCCGCTTTTAAGGTCGATTACTGAAAATAATTTACTTTGGCCTAATTAATCTGGGGTATCGGATATTTATCTGAAATCGTGACAGTATTCAGTTTCCGATAGTCAACAACCATCCTGTACTTCTTCTCGCCAGAAGAGTCAAGTTTTTTTGGTACTATCCATATAGGAGAGTTGTAGGGCGACCGTGAAGGTCTTATAATGCCATCCGCTAATAGCTGGCTGATCTGTTTTCCTACTTCATCCTTTAGAGCCATCGGATACGGATAAAACTTTGAGTACGCAGGAGTTTCAGAGGTTGTGCGAATCTCACCTTTTACAGTGGTAGTGTATGTTAGTTTCTCATCCGGTTCTGTGAACAAATTCGGAAATTCCTGAACTAACCGATTAACTTTGTTTTTTTGCTCAACATTCATATGGTCCGTTCTTATATCGATTTTGTTGACTGCCGTGTAGGCTTGTTGCTTTACTCTAATTTTAACCTTGTCTTTTATTATCATGAAATTTTCGTCAGTATGGATTATTGCAGAGAGTTCTTTTAGGCTATCGTTTCCTAAGATAGCGTGGAAAGATTTGAGTGTGGGTAAGAGAAAAAATTTAATGTTCGTATTTTTAATACCAAATAAGTTCACCATTGCGTGGTGACTGATTTTAATATTACCGCCTATAGAATTGGCGTAAAAGGGATGTTTGTTAGGAAGGGGTTTCGAGATGAGTGCCGACTGAATATAATTCTTATTGGAGCCCGTGTCTATTAAAATTTTCAAAATTTCTCCACTCTTCGTCCTGCACTCAAAGTAAGGCAGTGAAGAGCGATTTATTCTAAAAAATGGATGTCTGTATAGTCAATTAGTTGTTCTTGAGTGTCATTTGGATTTCCATATGACGCTACGTACTGCATTAGTGTCTGGTTATATTGGTTTTGGGGTTGTTGAACTTCAGTCTCCTGGGGTTGGATATGGAAGTTTGCTTGCTCTTGTTGATACGAATTTTGGGCTTGTTGAGCTTCAGTTTCCTGAGGTTGGATATGGAAGTTTGCTTGCTCTTGTTGATACGAATTTTGGGCTTGTTGAGCTTCAGTCTCCTGAGGTTGGATATGGAAGTTTCTCTGGAGTTTGTTGGGTGCCTGGACTTGTTGTGTTGACGGTGCATACCTTTTACCTGTAATGTTACGGTCTTGTTGGGGCCTGTTCATGTAATTAATCGCTCCTGTTTGGACGCTGATGTCCATTGGAACTGGTCGTGGTTGTGGCTTAGGTGCCATTGGGCGCGGAGGTATTTGTTGCTGAAAGTTATTATTAAGTTGATTGAAATGAGGTCTTTGTCGGTGTCCGACAAATTGAATTGAATTGAGGCTGCGGTATGTGGGCTAACTGAGGATAAAATGGAGCTTTATTACCTGTAGGGTTTCTGGGAGAAAAATGTTTTTGTGGAGGCATGGGAGGTTGCTGAGATCCACGAGATGGTCTAGCGTGGGATATGGCGTGATGAGTCCTAAAATTTTGATTTTCAAGCTTTAGACAGAGGTGTAAAGCTTGGGGAAGGTCAGTTGGTTCTCTTATGCCAAGAAGTCTTGGCAGATCGCCTCTCAAACCTCTGACAAATGTGTCTAATGCCTTGTCTCGGTAAGTTTGAGTGAGAACGTTAAGCGATTCGTTTCCGATTCCCATACAACCTATCTTATTTAAAATCAGAGATAAGTGTGAATAGACAACGTGTTAAAACTCTTGCGTCGAAAGGTTTCCTTGGACTAAGCATGTCATCTGGTATTCAAGTGTAGATAAATCCCGTTTATCGGCATAGTGCATTGTCAAACAACGAGCTATGCATTGCCAATCTAACGGAGTATTGTACGATTCCAATACAACGTCAGCCTGACCTACGATTTTATAGCGAATCACATTAATGATCCCAAAATATTTGGGTGTTCCTCTAGTGCTTTCGTAGATTTGCAGAATTCGGTCTACGCTTTTCTTCCAGGAGTTAAATTCTCCTGGCTGACCGTTGAAGTCTTTAAGGCAACGAACAACATCGGGTATTTTATCTAAATCAGAAATATTCTGCCTAAATTCAGGGTTAATGGTTTGGTCTATGCCAGAGAAATGATCATGGTAGGGGTTTATAGCAGATTGGATAAGTTGTCGTCCTTCGTTTTGAAGAACGCGAGTTACCACACCTGTAATGAGGGCTTCCAGAGCCTCATTTGTGACAACTCCACCGATATTAGCTACAGATGGTCGTGGGGTTTCAGGATTGGAGATAGGAACATTAATAACAGGAGGTCTTATTACATTGTTGGGATTTGCCATGTTTAAATGAATTTGATTCGAGAGAGAGAGAAAAAAAAGGCAAGGAACAATAAAGAGAATAGAGATTACCAGATTAGATTTAATTATTAATTAAATTTAATTAGATTAAATTATTAATTTAATTTTCTTCTTAATTTAAGCACTTAAATTAATTTGTTTCTTTTAAATTTTTAAACACTTCACACAGTGGCTTATTATCTAGACTTATTTGTCTACAGGATGGTTATGTGTAATATAAAATTTTTTTTTTAACTATTTTTAAATTCTTTAATTTAATTGTTTCTTAAAACTAAACTTACAATACTATAATCTGCAGGCAATACATTGGTCCTGACTTTTGCGTTGTCGTGGTGCGGCTAGCGGTCAAACGCTTCCTTTTCCCTCGTCGGTCGAGTGTTCAGCTGCCGGCGATTACTCAGGGGCCCTTGTGAATATCACTTTCACCACACACGCGGGGGAGCCACAGGGTATTTTGGTAATTATCGAGAACACACGCGAAATTTCCGTCCGTACTACTTGAGGACTTTTTTTTACGGAATTAACACGAACTTGGTGCTTCTTGAGGACCTTTTAGTTGTAACGATTTACCAAATGTAACCCTGTGGTCCCTGCTCGGGCGCCAGTTAAATTTTTATTTAATAAAAATCATAAAAAAAAACAATTTTTTCCTTATGGCTAAATGCCAACTTTTATTTAAACAAAACGTTTTACACTCTCTGGAGACTTAATTAAAACTCAGAATACTTATTTCTAAATGTTCCTATTTATAAGGTGCGAAATGCTCTTTGCTCAGGTGCAGACATAGCGTCAGCAATAATGCAGCTTGGGAAACGTTCTGTATGATGATACTGGGTGTCTGATAACGGCATGTGCAGTGCATCCGGCACCTGCATGATTTCTGTGGGAATGGAATTTGGCAACGTAAACTTGTAAGGTGATAACTTATATGAGTATGGAAATATATATACATAAAAAAAAACTCTTGTAGTATTTATGACATCTGTTAGCCAAATCGGCATTTTATATTTACACACCTTTATATACATAAATACATATATAACCCCAGTAGATAGGGAAATTACTAAGAGATTGAATGTGGTAAATTGGTGACTTCACAATTTCTAGTAGTAAAATGCATTCACAATCTCCTGACAATAACTCTTCACATGTAACATCAGTTGATATTGACACATTCAATGAAGGTTCTCAAAAAATCTTTTCCAAAAAGTAATAGAAGCTCAAGTTTCATCCGAATTTTGAAGAAGGAGCTGAAGGAAAAATACCTGGAAATGTGGCCAACTCCGAAAACTACTCAATAGCAATGCAGATTCGTTGCAGCAATTGGGGAAATAATCGCTGTTGATGTCAATAAAAGAAAAACAGTATACGCGTATAAAAATCAAACAATTTCAAATATTATATTTCAAATGTGGATGGTTTCTGACTTTTTTGCAGAAGTGCATTACTATGTTATTTAGCCTATGGCTTATCGTTCTACACTTTTCCCCATTGAAAGCAGATATGTACCTACAAATCCATATAATGATATAAATAAATATACTTACATTTATGTTACTTTATGCAAAACGCATCCAAAGTATCATATTATATTTATTTCTGTGGCAAGTGGATATTTCTAGGTGGTTTGGCACCCTTAATCCCTTGAGATTGTGTCGAATAAAGAGGGAAAGTACGGATTAAACAAAATGCCAGCCATAATGCTCTTAGCACATATAATTGTATATACTACATATATACCCTTATATTGTTGGACGACCTCTAAACTCAAACCCTCAACCTGACTTAGTGGAGATCAAGAGCGGACATTTACAACGGTCCCATCGTCCAGAAATTACAACAGCTATTCTGGAAGCAGTGGAAAGCTGAATATTTGACGCGTCTGCAACAGCGCCCAAAATGGCACAAAATTGAGGAGCAACCCAAGATAGGAGATCTATTCCTGATCAAGTATGATCACCTACCCCCCCACAAAATTGAGTTTGGCACGCGTCATAAGCACATATCCTGGGACAGATAAACTGCTTCGTGTTGTCAGGTTGAAAACACAGACTGGAGAAATAAAACGACCGATCACAAAAATTTGTTTACGGAAGACCAACAGCACATATAAAGACGACGAATTAATTTAATCCCTTATAGGAGATGACAAAACATACACAATCCAAATCAGCAATAATAAATGTTCATAAAATACATTTATACAAAACCTTCAAAACGCCGACGGCGAACCACAAAACTCAGAATGCCGACGGTAAGTACAACGCACAGTTTTTGTCCCGAATTTATTTAACATAACATAACATAACCAAACACTTATTATATGTTTTACAATGATTGATATAGGTACAACAATAATGCAATCCACACAATCTCGCAAACAAATCAATCACAAAATCAAATCAAATAATAACAAATCCATTTAAAAAGTCTTGCAATCAGTCTTGGTGCATAGACTCCCACTCAACAGATAGAGCATGTCCTCATGCAACAAAATTATCATAATTCATGACCCAAATTCAAAGCACACACAAAATTCTTAAATTTATTGTTTTGGTACAACACATCAACAAAAACATACACCCATTTACACTCAAGCAAACACATGCGTAACCATTTCACTTGCACACAATTTCGCCGCGAATCGAAATACCAATGCAACAATCGCGCCGTCGTTTTATTTTTTTTTTTTCATACTATGCATTTATTTTTTCTCACAAAAAAAAAAAAAAAAAAATTATTTCCACTAATGCCCTTTTTTCAAGTTTTTTTTTTTCTCCAGGTACAAAATGTACATTTCGCAAATTGGAGTTCAAGGACAACACGACACTTCACGAAAATCTAAATCGCTTACAAATTTCCTACACGTTCTACGAGCACGAAAGAGAGGAGAAGGATGAGTAACTTTCATTGTGAAATACGATGCACAGTTGCAACAACAATGGCCATTGACCAATAAGGCATACTCAAATATTTGTCAATTTACTTTAAATTACCTGGTCAACACACCATACTTACAATTTTCAATATCTGCAGTCTTAGAGAAATTGAAGAAACTGCAAATTTTAAATTAATTGCTTTCTCTCTCTCTCTCTCTTAAACACACACAACTCGTTTACGACTGTCTTGCCGAGCTCAATATAACCTTTACGCATTCAAAACCAACGTACATCGGTACCTCTCATATATTTGAAAAATATTTGAAGGATTTTGAGAATTTCTTGAGCGCGGGCTAATTATACAAAAAAAACCTGACATGTTAATCCAAATACGACTGATAGCTGGAAAGCCTACATATATTCATTTCATCGCACAGCAGTAAAGTGGTTGTAGCTCGGGGATTTATAGAAGCGTTTAAAATTTACATGGTTAATAGATATTTTGTAAATGGCGAATATATCGGCCAAATACTGTCTACGGATGATTCCCAATTCACCAGGAAAGGAATAAAAAGTTTCAGCTTTTCAATACCAAGAGAATTTGAGGAATGAGTTACCAAAACTACTCGTTACAAGCGCATGCAACTAAGTACAAACATTGTGTTGCCGTCAGGTTGCACCCCGATGAACTTTGACTTAAAAAATCGTATGTAGAGCTATCCTCTTAGAAGTCTCTTAGAACAAATAGGTAGACAGATGAAAGAAATTATTTATCTGTCAATGACAATGTTGGATAACCTGAGTCATAAGATTAACAGCAGGCAAATGAGAAAGTTGACGAGCTCTGGCTGCTCTAAGAAAACTTTTGATCTCAACTTCGGCAAAATACGATCTAAGGGCGCTATTGCTTACACAATAAGATGTTGCTTTATTGATCGTATGGTGATTACCTATTAGATGTGAACAGCTCCATTTATATTTGAATAACTTCGACAACTTCAAGAGGCTTTGAACAATTAAGGACATGATCCACATAGATACTTATTGGACTTTGACGAGGAAGAACAAATGAGTACAGACATAGCTGTGATGATGTAACTCCTTTTTTAAAACATCACGAAAAAAAGAACAATTTCGATCAAGAAATCGACGAACTGAAGAACTGTCTCAAACAAAAGCTGAAAGAACAAAACATGACAAATTTCAAAGAATAGTGAAGAATGATGATGGAAAATTCGAACAAATGTGTAAAACAAAGTTAAACAACTGGCAAATTTAAAGATTCCTCATTAGATGTCCAGTCCTCATGGTCTGCTTATAAGAAGGAGTTTGAGACGGCTGCCTATGCGAACAACTGGGATAATGAATGTGAATGTTGGGAAGCAAGATATATCGCGGGAGAGACGAAGAATGCGCTGAAATTGCGATAAAATAAGAGACCTTCAAAGGCGAAGGAAGCGTTGCGATAAAAAGGCTGTCCTCACTGCCCTCACAATCATAAGGGAAGAATCTTCGAAAGTAATCAGTTTGAAAATGCTTCAGGGGCATAAGTCGGTAGCAGGAGTAGACGGCCTCATGACCATCATCCAAGTCTCACTGGCAAAACAATGCAATGAAAGTCTTCTGGTAGAAGTAGTCAGTGGAATCCGTGCCACGGCCTCAATCATCAGGAGGAATCCAGTGCGCAAATCTTGGTTACATAACACCAGCAGTTACTGCTTGGGAACAGCTACAAGCGAAACGGCACAAAAATTCATCTGATCGGAATGATCATGCATAATGAGTGCATTATTGGACTAGTTTTCGAAACTTTCAAATACGGAAACATGAAGATACCAATGATATACGAGAACTCCAAAACTTTCGTCTTAAAAGTCGTCTTCTGTCGAAATCAATTCGTACAGCCTTCGTCGGAAATAATTGTTTTGGCAAAAGTGAATGGTGGTCCTAGTAGCCATCGATTCCATTTGATGGAACCAGAAAAAAAGATAGGGACGTCAGAATCTAGTTCCTTTAAGGATTCTAAATACAAATACATTCAGTGTGAAGGTGAAGAAAGGAGATATATCTGGAAAATGTGAACCTATTGAGTCTATAGTATATCGATGCAACGGAAACGAGTCGTGCATCACAGTTCAGACATCAGCTTCTGTAATCTGGATCAAGAACAGCCTTTCTTTGTAGAAAAACTGATTTGTGAGTACGCTGATATGTTTGCTACACAAGGCAGAGAATATGGACGTACCCAACTTGCTCAGCACCACATTAATACCGGAAAGTCCCGACCAATCCTTCAAATAGCAAGGCAAACAGAAGTTGCCGGAATGGAGTCGAAGATGATTGAAAAATTGCAGAACGACGTTTCCCCGGGAACGTATATTGCAATGGCTCGCATGAAAACCTGCCTTATGTTTCTGGATGTCGTTATCGGCTTCGTATTCGAGGAGCATAATTTGAAGCTAAACGCAGAAAAGTGTGGCTTGTTCCGCCCGAAAGTAAAATATCTGGGCCACATTATATTAGCGGAGGAGTAAGAATGGATTCTGACAAAGTTGAACCGGTAAAGAATTGGCTTGTCCCCAAAGATAAACACCAACTGAATGACTTCTTAAGAATTGCTATGTATTACAAAAGGTTCGTAAAGGATTTTGTTGGTATTGTAAGAGCAAGTGGTCTGGAGAGTGTGAAAAAGCATTCCAGGAACTTAAGGGGTAGGAACTCATACCCGAAAAATTGTTTATCATGGATGCAAACGATAGGAATTTTGAAGTCATAGCTGTTTTTTTTAATAAGAGCGCGCTCAAGGGGTTTAAGGTATTCTAAAAATGTTTGCATACAACGCAAATAAACAGCTGTGATCTTTCAAGTTCCCGATGGTCAAGAGAAAGGTACGTTTCAGACCTTAATGAAACTACTGCGTAACTCGACTTGGGCTTCTGGCTTTAATTCTGCCAAGGAAGCATTTCCATAAGTACGTTTATGGATAAAGTTTTATATTACGCACCGACCACGCTGCTCTAAAATGGCTAATAAAATTTAGGAATCCCGAATGCCAAGTTGCGAGATGGATCGAGGGCTACGACACTGAAGTGCAGTACTGCAAGGCAAAACTCCACTGAAATTCTGACACTCTCTCTCGTCGACCATGCGGAGTATAATGTGAACACTGCAGTCGTAAGGTTACTTTCCAATTGTTCAGGACTGAGCCAGTAGATGGTTGGAGTACGGAAGCAATCGGACCAGAGCCAAATTCTGAAGTCGTATTGGGCACAGTGGGACTCGTTTTGTGTGCAAGATGGTTTGCTAAAGAGAAAATGGGGAAGTGTACTCGTAGATGGGACAACAGCTAATCGTGCCACAGTCCAGAAGCAGAAAAGTGTTCCATGAAATACATGATGGAACTTCAGGAGGGAATTAACAAGGCGTTGAAGATGTTGATTAAGTACAAAACAAAATGTCGAGAATTGGTGCAAAAAGTGCATAACGTATGCAGCCACCAAGGTTCCAAAAGTAAAGCCACAGGGACGAATTCTACGATACAATATCGCAATACCATTCAAACGAAAAGCCATTATATCGCTAGCCCATTACCCGGAACCTTAAATGGGAACCCATACACCCTCGTGGTTATGGATTACTTCAGTAAGTTTCCGTAAGTGTTCGCATTCTCACATTAAGAAGCTTAATCTGCTCCTAATAGAATCAAAAGTCTTCCAGGAAGTGTCCCAATATCTGGGAATAAGAAAGACAAGGACAACGACATTACACCCTCAATTCAATGGAATGGTTGAACGATTAAATATGACCAATTCGACCAGTCTAAGATCGAAGGCAACTGCTAACAGGACAAGGATTGACACGTACGAGTATGTATCTCTCTTCTTAATGGCCTACCGAAACGCGGTCTATATTTCAATAGGTCATACTCCATCCGAGGTCCTATTTGGTTAAATAGTTCGCTTGCTAAGTAAAACGAAGATTTGCAAAATTCTCCGCCTACAAAGCGGCCTTTACATGATCAATAGTAATGTCATTACCAGTATTGTCATAACAGACATATTACTCCATCATTACTTTTGAATCTTACGTTATCAATAATATTGACATTACTTGCTTTAGTGTTAATTCACTGTACGACGAAAAGTAAGCTGATTTTTCATATATAACGGATTCGCGAAAAAAGCATGCGTTGCTATAGTTTTGGCATTTTCTGTTAAAAGAACGTGTTAATCGACGGCGGTGGGAAGAAATTAGCTACGAAATTGTGAAAAATATTCGATCAAGTTTTAAGTTTAAAAGAACTAAGTGTAACAGAAGTAGAAGACTACCGTTGCTACTTCCGCATGAGTAAAAATGATTTTAATAAACTCCTCCGATTAGTCGAGCCCGTTCTAGCTAGGAAGAATACCACTATGAGGGAAAGTTTATCTGTGAAGGAGAGTTTGAAAGTAAATTTAAGGTACTTAGCTACTAGGAGGAACTTCGAAGATCTCAGACTTTCCGTAGCTATGTCTCTAGCCTCGATAAGTTATGCCGTAGTTGAAACATGCCAGGCACTTACCTATGTCCTTCAAGAACATATAAAGGTATATATTTAATTGCACTTTTTTGTTTAAATCAAACAACAAAAAAAAAAAAAAAAAATAATGAAACATGTTTTTTCAAAATTATTATTTATTTCTATAAATAGTAAGACACGTTTACATTTAATTGATGTTTTTTTTTTTGAAAAAAATTAAGTTTTCAAGAAAAGTTAAAGAATGAAGTTGCCGTTTGTTTTTCATATTCAGATGAGACGGAATGGGAGGAAGTTTCTTCCGCTCCCTGAGTTGGTATTATTGTGATTAAGATGGATTGTGATATATCAAACAAATCTAGTACCCTCATTAATTTCTACAGAATGCCTGTGGAGGTTTCCTTGACAAGCTTCAAAAAGATCATCATTTATAGCTTTCTTAGCAATGAATCTTTGCTGGGATTCCAAATTCAAGAGTTTCTCACCTTAAGCTTTAGCAATAGTTGGAATTTACTTGAATTTACCACACCCGTCATCATTACCAAATACTGATGAATGCTTGGAAAGAAAGAGAAAATTATATGTACATATGTTTGTAAGTACACAGCAACAAATCATGTTTCGCTTTGTAAAAAAGTAAAATTTAGCATTACTGTTATGCAAGTACTGTACAACTAAAATAAGTTCTCGCGAAGAGAATAAAAAAACAAAAGAAACAAATTTAATCAGAAAAGATATTTTATTTTGAATGAAACTTACTAACTAACTTGAGTGGCGATTTGTCACTCCCTTATATCTATTTATGTTACTAACTCATCTCTTTTTTATATCACGCGTGCAATTCGCAAATTGATATTAGATCCGCTGCAATATTGTCGTCGCTACGCGGTTTTTGTTTTACCTTGAATAGGTGTGAGGAAACATAACCTCTCCCCCGTTAGATTTTTAATTCTCCTGAATTATATTGCGTTTAGGCATTTCGCTACGGCAATTTTTGATTGAAAGCCAAGATTCTTGTTTTCTCTAGTTAAAGTTTATATTAAAATGTATATGACAATTACGATTATTAACATGGTTGAGTTAGTAATATAATTCATTTTCTTATGAAATAAGAGTGATGTAATATGTTCTAAATTTACAAAATTTTCAATAAAGATGTCTTCAAAATTTAATTGTTTTGTAAAATTACATCTTCGGTGTAAAAAAATCTATCAATGAATTCGAAATTGTTGTTACTAAATTTTTTGTTCAATTTTTATTGACATTTTTATATTTTGTTCCATTGAATTCTATTAAGAATTGGTAGATTAATATAATTTCTGTAAGAACTGTAAGAAATCTAAATTGTAAAAACAAATCACACTGGCAGTTATTTTTAATTTGCACTTAACTGTATTTATTTTTACTTTCTTTATTTTCACGCTACAAAAAACTCAGACACAACTTGCCTCTACAAGATCTCAATTACAACTCAACTCCTTATATGCAAATTTGAATGTTCACTACCCGGCAGTTCCTTTTTCTCTTAAATTCTCACCACAGTTCGGCCATCCTGACTAGCAATCGTCCCGAATGACCAAAATATTTTCGAATGAAGTTAGCCACTTCCCATAGCCCAGTATAAGGGATTTGACTTAACTGCAACCCTTCTACGTCTTTTAGTAAATACCTGTCATTTGGTAGTACTTCGGCTACAACATAAGGTCCCTTAAACCTAGGTGCGATCTTCTTACATGCTCCAGTTTTTCTTATTCGCCGCTCGTTTTCTAATTTCAATTAAATCCGTTTCTTCTTCCTGCTTATTTATTTCCTGTAACTTCTCCTCTTTGATAAATTCCGAAAAACAACTGAATCGCACATAATCCGGTGCTACGATGAGATGTATTATTCAAAGAGAACTCAATCTCAGGCAATACTTTATCTAAACTAAACATTGTGCCTGCGCTAGTTAATTTAACTATCATGAGTGATATGCATCTATTGACTCTCTCTACCTGCCCATTTGCTTGCGGGGAACCCGTGGCTATTTTGATATGACGTACGTTTCGTTCTTCAAGGAAACTTTCAAAGTCCTTAGAGGTGAAAGCGCTACCTCGATCAGATACCAGTATTTTGGCCTGCTGTATACATTGAAATAATCTCTTAAACTCTTTAATGCCTTGGTGGTACCTGTCGATCGTACTGCGAACAATTTGGTAAATTTCGTGAAAGCGTCTGCCACTAAAAAAACTTATTTCTTTTTCGCCTTCTTTAACAACACAGGACCAAAATGATCAATGTGTACAGTATCGAATGATTTGTTTCCTTTGGGAATGCTATGCAAAATTCCTTCATGCTTTCCTGACTTTGATGAAAAAAAATACATTTTAAACAATTAGGTATATGATTTTTGATTTTTGCCTTCATTTGAGGAAACCAATAAGCTTCTACCACAGCATTAAACGCTTTTTCGATTACCAAATGTCCCATTTCATCATGACACTTTTGAATTACATTTCTTCCCATATTCCTCGGAACATAGAAAAGAATATTTTGCCCTACTTTCCTATACACTAGACCATTGCGCCATTGCACTAGGCCATTACTCTCTTCTTTTTCTAACCAGTTTCTAATTTCGGGAGGCTTTTCCCGTCTGACTTTCTCTGCATCAGGATCGCTCCAAAACCAACAGAACTAGCATCACAATGGAGCTCAAGTACTCAAGAAATTGCATTCTCAGATTGCCATCGTCAATTTTGTATGTAGCTTTTATAGTACTCTTTATCGGACTTCTCTCTTTTTTTAATAACTCATTTTATCGTTTTACAATTTCGTATTCTGTTCTTTCATTTTATTAAATCTAATTCCATTTTCCATTCATTATTTCATTTCTTTTCTATTTGAATAGCTCACTCCTTTTACTCTCTTTCTTAGTTCGTTTTCTTTAATTAGTCTTCTCTTTTTTATCGCACTCATCATTGCTCTCATAAGGGTTGTTTTGTTCGATCGTTTGACTTTTCATTGATGTGTGTACAAACATTACCAGGAAAAATCACCTTGACGGTTAAATGCGTAAATGTTCTTCTTTAGAAGTTTTTATCTTTTAAAGAATTTAAATCTCCTTTATGATGGTATATCAACAAAAACAAAAACAATTCAATTCCGGAAGTGTAAGAAATACTTATGTCGTCACCTGAAAATACAAGCGGTCTTTTAATATTCATTTTATGTTCTCCTTCTAATTGCTTTAATCTATATCTGGATTCATTCTTTGTTATAATTTATTTTGTAATTTTTTACTGGTGTTTTCTGGTTCGTTTTTCTTTTTGTGTTTTTTATATTTTTAACCAAACTTGCAAGGTCTGCAAACTTTGCTTCTTCAGGGGTCGTTTTAACAACTGAATGATATCTATTGTTATAGTTTTTAATTGTCCTATGTACGTTTTCGTAACACTCATCCAAATTTCTAAATTTCCCCGAACTACTAATATTTCCTGTAATGTAAAATGGAATCTTTCTATATCACTATTGCCTGTATGGCTGTTAGGTTTGGTAAGGTGAAGTTCGATTTCTTGCTCTCTAAAAAACTTTGAGTGGTTTATCAAATTTAGAGAAATGCTCTTCTAACGTTTCTCGCTTCTTTACACAGTTCCTATGTCGTATAGAATAAGCGTATGCTTTTTTTGTAAGTTTATCAATCATAGTTAGAAATGGATGTTTCTTAAAATAAAATATATCCATACAAATAATTTCATTGGGTCTAGAAGGTACTTCACTAATTTGGTATTTGAGTTTTATGGGTTTGCGTTCATACATGGTCTCCAAACATGTTTTGCAATTATTTATTATTCTAGTGATTTCTTTAATTAAATGAGCTTAATATATTTCGTTTTTCAAGATTTGATAGTTTCTACTATCCCACTGTGGGCGCTTTCATGAGTATAATATAAAGAAATTTGCTTATGTGTTTTTTCTAATGTTTTGAGTTCCCTTGCTCTTAATGTTGCTTTTATAAATTTGATTTCTTTATCGTGCTTAAAAAAGCTCTATAAGTAGTTGTTGTATTTTATTGAACCCGTGGTAAAAAAGTTCTGTATAAATTCCTGTGAGGCTTGGCTTTATAAATCTTCTAAGAAGGTCTGTCTTATATTCTTTGTCTTTCGTCATATTAATAAATATAATACGCCTATTGTGTAATATTTCCATTTCCTTGTCAGTTTCATTCGTCAATATCAATTGTGTTTTGTATTTGTTTACTATTGTTTCCTTTATTTGAATATGGTCAAGTTGTTGTTTTTCTTGTGAATGGGTGGTTGTATTATCGGATAAATTATTTATTGATTGGTTATCGCTAACTTCTTCCTTTTTTGCGTCCGTTGACTAATTCTTTTCCTGAAAACTTTTTATTTAAAAATTTTATCGGTAAGTGATCTGTAATAATTTCGAATCATAAGTAAGGCCTGAAATTCGTCACTGCCCACACGATTGCTAAAAACTCTTTGTCGGTAACAGAGTAAATTCTCTCGTGGTCGTTAAGTGTTAAGGGTTAACCATATTGTGTTAAAACCGCTTCAATTGCATAATTTCTTGCATCCGTTATATTTAATTTCAGAGCTTCGAAGGCCTGAATGTACTCTGGATCAATCGTGTTTACCTTCTTGTTTTTTTTAACACATGGGCTGAAAAGTCAAGGCCGTTTTATAGTAAAACCCAAAATTTTTGCAAAATTTAACTTTATTTATCAATATAGTTGCCTTCGAGGGCGATACACTGATTGAAACGATTTTTCAATCTTTCGATACCAGTTTTGTAGTACGATTTCGGTTTAGCCTTAAAATAGGCCTCTGTTTTGGCGATTACTTCTTCATCGGTCTTAAAACTCTTTCCGGCGAGCATTCTTTTAAAGTCTGCGAACATCAAATAGTCGCTGGGGGCCAAATCTGGAGAATACGGTGGGTGGGGAAGCAATTCGTAGCCGAATTCATTCAATTTTGCCATCGTTTTCATTGACTTGTGACACGGTGCATTGTCTTGATAAAACAGCACTTTCTTTTTCTTCAAATGCGGCCGTTTTTCTGCGAATTCGTCCTTCAAACGCTGGTGCAGAGTCCGGGTAACACTTATCAAGACATTTCTTTGCATCGTCTGTATTTTTCCCCATCAAAAAGCAATGATAAATCAACACACGAAATTGCTTTGAATCCATTTTTTTTTTTCACAATAACAAAAGTTGCTTCACTCACAACGCTATATCTCGAGAATTATTCGTCTGACAGCTGTCAAATTTATACACGTATCTTTTGAAGTTTGGTATGGATTTAATTCTGGACTTTTCAGCCCATGTATTAAGATATTTTCTCATAGGATTAGCAATTTTGGCGTAATCTTTTACGAATTTCCTATAATAACCCGTGGCTCCTAAAAAACCTTTTAGTTATTTTTTCGTTTTGGGTAGGGGTTAATTTTGGATACATTAGACTTTGAGATTGTGTTCAGACAGTTTACTAGATATTGTTCTTAGAGAATTAATAGGTTCTTCTAAGCTAGTTGAAAATATTAGGATATCGTCAAGGTACATATTTTATTAATGTAATTCCTTGTGATGTCATTCATCAAACGCTGAAATATCTCCGGTGTATTTTTTAATCCGAAAGGCATACGGACGTATTCATACACATACATATTCATATTCGTTACACAGGGTGTAACGAATGCAGTTTTTGGAATGTCGTTTGAATTCATTTTGATTTGATGATATCCTTTTGTAACATTTAAGGATGAAAAATACAGTGCTCTACCGAGTTTATCTAAGATTCCTTCAATATTTAGTAGCGGGTATTTTTCATCGATAGTAATTTCGTTCCGGAATTATCCATTTTCTTTGATACAACTACAACAGGTGATGCATGTCTTCGTGTTTCGGTGGCAGTCAATACAGCTTCGTGTTTATTTGTTGATCCGTGGTTGTGACTTCATGTGTTATTATGTCTGTGTTAGTAAATCACCATCCTTGTAGGTAAGATTGTTGAATTGTTGTAATAATTTTTTTATTTCCTTTCGTTTCAGGTGGTTTAGATCTGTTTCTTTTTCAGTTGAATTTAGTTCGAAACAATCAAAAGTTGTTTCGTTTTCAGATTAATAAATTCGTATTATCGTCTCATTTTTTAGGATAAGGCGCTTATTGCTAAAATCAAGCGTTTAAACAATCTTACTTAGTAAGTCCATACCTACTAGAAGATGATAAGGCTTGTCGCCTATATCCCCCTTGTACCACCGCGTAGTACCTTTTTTATCGTAATTAAATTCTTCCGGTATACCTGTTATAACCAGATATATTTTTTCTATTGTTGCACTATTACAAGCTTGGAGTTTCATGTTAACTCTTTCGTAAATTTTGGATTTCCTATAATCTACCTTACTGAAATTAATAATACTCAACCTTGAACCTGTGTCAATAAGTCCTACGTTTTTATGTCCGTCAATGGTCAAATCTGCAAATATCTTATTTCCAAGGCCTAACTTAGAAAAGATACTGGTTCAATATTATGAACCTCTTCTTCTATTAAAGATGCCTTTTCACATCCGTTTTCTTTGTGTAAAATTTGTCCTACATCCATAGGTTGTAGGTGCGTTTCCAAATTGTCCTGATCAATTAAAAATCGGTTGGGTGTTTTGTCCTGTACTTGAATTCGTTCTATGATTGTTTTATTGGTATTGACCTGAGTTATTCTGGGGTGTATTCTTTTGGTATTGCCTATTTTGTCCTAATTTTTCCCTATCATTGTTATTGTTCCTATTCTGATAACCTGACTGAGAATGTTGGCTTTTTTGGGGTGGACTACTGGAATTATTTTCTCTGTTATGTTTTTGCATTTGTCATCAGTCACCTACTAAAAACTCCTTGTCTAAGTTACCATGGTCAAATCCTATGTATGTAAAAATCTTTAATGTTTCGTGACAGATTTCCAGACTAAATTTGTTTAATTCTATTAATAAGCACTGTATAAAAAGTATATTTAATATCCTTTGAATATTTTTCATAGGTTGCAAATGTGTTAAATAATTTTACAATTTTTTTCTATTTGACAATTAAGACCAGAAATGGAACTTACCCTTAAATATGTTATTTTTCTTAATATAATCTTGTAAATAACTGTTGGCTTAAAATGCTGGTTTAATAGTTGTTTTGCGTCCTCCCAGTTTTCTGGTTGGTTGTTTATTAGAAGTTTCTTTGCCTGCCCGCCAATTTTTGTATTTAATATCGTCTGCCACAATTCATTTCGAATTTTTACCACATTAATAAATTGCATTAATAAATCTTGGCCGCCATTAAATTCTTTTATATATGCTTTTTCCTTCATAATTGTTACAGCTCGGTTTTGCATCGGGCTTCTAGTGGCTAATGCTTCTAGAGCCAATGTCAGTCTCTCTACCAAGGCTGCTTCAATGTCTTTCTTAATTTTGTTTCCAAAATATTTTGATATTTTATCTCGGTTAATATTGAGAATTTTTTATTTTGATTTTTTCTTAAGTTAGTAAGTTCGTCTCCTCCTGATTTTTAGCACTTTTTTGCACTTATTTCGTTTTCTTCTTTTGCTGATTCTTAGCACTTTTTAACATTTATAAGTCATAAATCGTTTTTCTTCTACTGATTTTTAGCTTATTACGTTTCGTTTTGGGTTTTTCAAGTTAACCTCTTTTAACACTTTCTGAACACTCGTACTGCCCGTTCTCTTATGGATTCTTCCCGTTTAGAAGAATCCTACCGATTGCGCCACTAAAATAAGTACTCGTGAAGAGAATAAAGAAAAACAAAAGATACAACTTTTAAAGAAAACAACGATTAATTCACTTAAATCAGAAAATGACTTTTATTTTGAATAAAACTTACTAACTCAAGTGGCAATTTGTCAGTACCTTACATCTTTTTATGTTACGAACTCATTTATTTTGGATATCACGCGTGCAATTCGCAAAGGTGATATTAGATCCGCTGCAATATTGTCGTTGCCACGGGTTCATTGTTTTACCTTGAATAGGTGTGAGAACTTAAATGATATTAGATCCGTTGCAACATTGTTGTCGCAACGGGTTCATTATTTTACCTTGAACTAAATATGTTCTCATCCTACTGAAGAGAAACCATTGGTGTTCTGTGCTTTATGCGGTACATAACTTACATAACTGCTCTTTTTTCTTTTCTTATTTTTTTTTTTATTACTATTATTGTCGTTGTTAATAACGGAAATGCAACTGCGTGATCATTTCTAGTATCATTCTTCAAACTTTTTTTTATTTATTATTTTTAAAATTTTAAGAATCATTATCCATGTCAGTGGCTTATGGTTCGTTATAAATTTAATTTTATGACCGAATAGATATGGCCTGAAGTATTTTGTTGCCCGAACAGTGGCTAACAGTTCCTTCTCTATTGTAGAGTAGTTTATTTCGGATGTAGGTAAAGTTTTACTAGCGTAGTAAATAGGTTTGCCGCTTCCAATTGGACCTTTCGACAAAATGGCTTCAAGAGCGAAGTTGCACCTGTAGTGAGCTTAAACTATTTCGAAAAATTTGGATATTTTAATATTGGGTATTTAGATAGTATAGTCTTACAAATTTGGAAAGTTTCGAAATATTTATCATTGATTTCTATTTTTTTGCCTTTTTTTAAACATTCGGTGAAGATTTTTGCTAATTTTGCGAAGTCCATTATGAAATTTCGATAGTAACCGAATAAACCAAGGAATGCTCTTATTTCCTTTTGTGTTCGCGGGAGTGAAAACTGTTTGATAGCGTGGATCTTATCGGAATTTGGTTAAATGTCTTGGGTTGATTCAATGTGTCCTAGAAATGCGATTCCCTTTTTTACGAAATCTGATTTCTCTATTTGTACCTTTAAGTTGGATTCTTTTAGTTTATTAAATCCTCTATTGAGGTTTTTAAGATGTTCTTGTAACGATGTTGAGTACACAATGATTTCGTCTAGATAAATTAAAAACATTTTCCTACTAAATCTTAAGAATGTTATCTATAATTCTTTGAAATGTAGACGGCACATTTTCTAAGCCAAAAGGCATTCTTAAGTATTCATAATGACCGCCACCTACAGAAAAGGCTGTCTTTGCTATATCCTTGAGACCATTTCTGTCTGGCTAAGTCCACTGGCTAAGTCTAGTGTTGAAAAATATAGGCCCTTGCCCAATTTATCCAAAATCTCGTTAATGTTTGGGATAGGGTATCTATCAGAAATTGATTTTTCTTTCAACTTGCTGAAATCGATCACAAGTCTCCATCTTTGTTTGCCGTTTAATTTTTTTTTTCTTCGGTAGAATCCCAACAGGTGAGCTCCATGGGGAAAAGCTATGTTTGATAATACCTTGTTTGAGCATTGAAGTAATTTATTTCCGAATTTCTTCTTTATGACAATATGGATAACGACTTTTGCTGAAGCTGCATGGATGACAAGGGAGAGGAGACAATCCCCCACCTCCTCTGTACATGTCCAGCTCTCTCTCAAAGAAGAAATCTCCACCTAGGGGCCTTCTTTGATAACGACTTAAGCAACATAAAGTCTCCTACGCTTTATTAAGAGCTCCAAATGGTTTCTACAGTAGAAAGATCACAGATCCACGTGGCATCACAATAGGCCTATAGGCCTTAGTGGGTTGGTTTTTCAACAGCCACTTAAAACTAACCTATACTTGGTTAGGAATGTGATTTTGCCCAAGTTTTGGGGGTTCTTGGGGATGTTACGGTTAAGTTGGCTTCCTAGTCTGCTGGCGAAATTCGTTCATCATATAGAACATGTTTTGCTCTTGTATTCAGTATGATAGAACAATGACAAGTGTAGCTGGTTTCATAGCCCTTATACTGGAGCCAATTGGTTCTCTTAAACCCGATAGAAAGGAGTTTAAACTCATTTCGGCAAAAAACTCTTTTTTTTTTTGCTTTAATCATGTTATGATCTTCTTCGTAAATAAAAACATTGTTATACAGAGTGGCTTGCAGTTCGACTACTTCGCTATAGAATTCTCCTATAGTCTTACCGCTTTGTTTTAAGAGATGTGGGTCTTTTTTTAAGGAAGTTTCGTTCCCTTTGTCCGAATAGAGGAGGACAATTTCGTCAACGTTGTTTACAACGTCAAAGCGCGGTGAGAGGTTCAAAAATGCTAATGCTAATGCTGCTGCATTAAATTAATTAAATTAAATGACTATTGTCATTTATATTGAGCTTTATATCGGGATTTATGAGCGAGGGCTAAGAGAGACGGTCTGAATCAATTTCAATTTCTGTGGATTCTGGTATCGATCTTAGGCTTTTAAATCGGACTAGGTTTTGGATAGGGAGATCGCCTAGAAGAATTATTGTTTTTTTTCATCATTTTCTACGTCTTGTGTTCTAATTAAAATTTATTTTAGTATATTTTTCCTATATATTTTCACTTGCTTTTACTGTTTATATGTATGGTATGTATTTGTCTTATTATTTTTTTTTTTTATTTGTAGGTATATATTTTTATTTTTATTTTTTATATCGTTTTTTTTTCACAATGTATTATAACTCCACTATATATAAATTATGCAAATGACAACAAAAAAATTCTTAAAGTATTTTGACTCACATGACCAAAGTAACAAGAAATAGATTCATTTTATTATTTGATGTGTTAATGGTGAGTTTCTTCTTTCAGTAAGCCGCTGGTTATTTGTGGTCTGTGATAGACATCCAGTAAACAGTTGGTGCGCCTTTTTTTTATTCATATTATTGTTGTTATGTTCTCGATCACAAGTTCTCGTCTTACAAGTAAGTGTTCCCCACCTCACAAGGAGGCAACGAGGGATACAGTAAGAAGCAAAGGGCGAGATCTCGCGGTACCCGCTACAAGGTGAATGGTGCAGTTTCTCCACCCGGAATGACTGCACACACATGTATTTATATATTACAGTAAAATGCTATAAAAATAACTAGTAATATAAATTGTAAAAAGTACCGTAAAACATTAAGACTGAGCCCAGTAAGGTCTTAATTATGGCATACTGGAAAAATAATTGGAATGACAGCTATGAGGGCTGACGTTTGTAGTATTCTGTTACCTGAGTAAGAAAGAGTGAAATTTTGCGGAAATGGCTTTAAGGCTAGTGCTGCAAGCGCCCCCGCCCCGTTAAAACCTTGGCAGGACTTAAAGAACGCTCTATGTCGCCATTAAGTTAGTGGTGAAGGTCAAGATGTAACATTCCTTGTTAAAACCGATTTGGCTCTGGCACAACACCTCATAAGGGTCTGTGTCAACCCTTGCATGGCCTCACTGCTTGCAAAAACAACCATGGAATCTTTAGGTTACTACATACTCGGACATCGATAACGGCTTTGAGTAGAGACCTATTTGAAATGAATTCAACAAAAATCGAATCAACGGAGGAAATATTAGTGGAAGAGAAAGGTAATGAGGAAAATCCCTTTCAAAGGAGCTCAAGGATGCTAAGGTCACCAGACGCCGCACCAGCATCTTTAGGGAGAAGCAAGAAAGATGGCAAACATTTGAGGAAAACTAAGAAGGAGACTAACAAAAAGAAGCTTGAGGCGAAAACAAGTAAGCCGGACGCGGTAGTCATCAAAGCAAGTGAAGGACTATCTTATGCGGAGATTCTTCGTAGCGTAAAAGTAGACCCCAAACTAGAAGCTATTGGAAAAGCGGTATCCAGGATAAGAAGGACCCAGAAAGGAGAGCTCCTAATACAGCTCAAGGAAACTGGAAATAAGACAGAAGAGTCTAAAAGTGTCATTTGCGAGGTTTTAGGAGAGCGAGTGTAAGGACACTCACACATCGCACTACCATCGAGCTGAAAGACATCGACGAAGTCACCGGAAAGGAGGACATTTGCGAGGCAATAAGGACTCAACTCGGGGTGGAACTACAACCAGCAGACATATTATCCTTGCGAAAAGCGTACTGTGGAACCCAAACAGCAAAAATTGGTCTTCCCGTCGGATTGGAAAAGAAACTGTTGGATGGGCTATTTGTCGCATTCGTGATGGAACGCTTCTTCAAAAATGCTTCAAATGTCTTGAATTTGGGCATATAGCCAAGCATTGCAAAAACAGTGAGGACCGCTCCAAACTATGTAGAAGGTGTGGAACAGAAGGCCACATAGCAAAGAACTGCGATAAGGAGCCATCATGCATGTTCTGTAGAAAAGAACACCCAAACGATTCGAATCATGTAGCCGGAAGCAGCAAGTGTCTGGTTTTTAGGAAGACTATCACCAACAAGAAAACATGAAGATAATACAGATTAACTTAAATCACTGTAGAATTGCACAGGATATTCTGACACAAACGGCTAGAGAAGAAAAAGTGGACGTTATTTTGATAAGTGAACCGTATAAAACTCTGGACATCAATATATGGATTTGCGATAGGACAAAACATGCTGCTCCATAGATATGTGGAAAGCACGCCTTTCAAGAAACTAACGGACTTATGGAGGGCTTTGCACGGGCCAGAATAAATAGCATATATTTTTACAGCTTCTGTGCACGTCCAAGCTGGACCTTTAAGGAGTACCAGGCAATGCTAGACAACCTATCCGCCAATGTTCGTGGTAGAGCCCCTGTGGCTATCGGCGGCGACTTTAATGCATGGGCAACAGAGTGGGGAAGGACACACACTTCGACCTGGACGCGTTTGAAGAAATGATAAATACCGGAAACATATTGTATACAACAACTCTTCCGCATTCTCACTACTACGTGCGATGCCCAGAAGAACGGGTACTAGAGGAGGAACACCACGCTACTGGTGGAATGAGGAAAAAAAAAAAGGTTAGAGCAAAGTGTTTAAAAGCCCGACGCAAAGTCCAACAAGGGAAAGAGATCGCTTTGAAGAACACCTTATTGGTTTTAAAATAGTAAGACGCGACCTAAAAAAGGCAATTAAGGAGAGCAAGACAATATGTTTTAAGCCGACATAAACCTTTGGGGTACAGAATTCAGGATTGTCATGACTAAGATAAAGGACAGCAGGTCGCCGCAAATAACATGTCCCTCCATAGTAGAACACCTTTTCCCCCGAAGTATATCTACTATGTACCATATCATTAGGGAGACCAACACGGAGGACATCCCAATAGTCACAGCGGATGAACTCATAAACGCCCGGACCTGATGGCATACCAAATAAGGCACTAAAAGCTGCTATTCATAAGCGGGCAGACATGTTTATGGAAACAATTCAAAAA
Organism: Volucella inanis; assembly: GCA_907269105.1. Taxonomy (NCBI): domain Eukaryota; kingdom Metazoa; phylum Arthropoda; class Insecta; order Diptera; family Syrphidae; genus Volucella; species Volucella inanis. The sequence goes on from OU026158.1 coordinate 22,903,209, forward strand.
TGTCTTGAAGAAGGAGTTTTCCCGTATGCTTGGAAACTACAACACCTAGTCCTGCTTTCAAAGGGAAACAAGACACCTGGGCGACCGTCCTCGTATCGTCTAATATGTCTTCTAGACACAATGGGAAAGATACTGGAACGGATAATATATATTAGACTGCTCGCGGTAGCAGAAGAGAGAGGAGCACTATCCGACTTTCAGTTTAGGTTCAGAAAATCGCGGTCTACTGTTTAAGCCGTAAAAATTGTGGTCGACATTGCAGCCGAAGCGATACAAGGAGAAAGATGGCGGTGTGGTACAAAAAAATACTGTGTAGTGGTGACTTTGGACATCAAAAATGAATATAACTCGGCAAACTGGGCGTTCATCAGAAAATCACTAGCCAGTATAAATACGAAATATTACTTGCTGAGGATAGTAGAAAACTACTTTACCAACGGAAAACTGAGGTATGAAACTGATGAAGGGTTGAAATACTACAGCGTTTCAGCTGGGGTTCCACAAGGATCAGTACTCAGTCAACTCCTATGGAACATTATGTATCACGGAGTGCTAAGGCTTATGTTGCCGAGAGGAGTTCAAGTAATCGGATTTGCAGACGACATTGCCGTTGTTACGGTGGCAAAAGAAATAAAGGAGATAGAGTCAGCCACAAATGTAGCGATTATTCGCATCAAAGACTGACTAGTATCCGCCGGTCTAGAATTAGCGGACCATAAAACGGAAGCAGTCTTAATTACCAGTAGATGAATTGTAGAATACGCCAATATACGGGTGGGACATCAAATAATCCGATCGAAAGAATCAATCAAATACCTGGGAGTAATACTTGATAACAGATTACAGTTCAAAGCACATGTAGAGTACTCCAGTAACAAGGCTTTACTGCTGCAAGGAGCACTTTCTAGAATACTTCCAAACATTGGTGGACTTGGATATGCTAGGAGGATTCTCCTAATTAGAGTAGTCAGCTAAGTCCTCTTATACGCTGCTCCGGTCTGGGCGGGGGCACTCGCTATAAAAACAAACAAGAAAAAACTGTTGTCCGCATACAGGCTCAGTGCATTAAGAGCGATCTGTGGATTTCGAACAATTTCGGATGAAGCAGCAGTGATAGCAGGAATGGTTCCGATCGACATTCTCGCGGACGAGATGTTGAGAATTTATAATTGAAGAACCCCAGGGCGACAAGATGCAGGTGAAATTGCAAGAATAAAAGGAGAAGAGCGAGCGGCTTCAGCAGCCCTCTGGCAAGCCAGGTGGGATAATAATACAGAAGGCAAACGGACCTACAAGTTGATCCCAAACATCGAGACCTGGGCAAAACGAGCACATGGGGATAAAAAGTACCACCTAACGCAGTTCCTATCTGGTCACGGCGGCTATCGCAAATACTTGCACCGATTCGGACACGATAGCTCCCTTTTGTGGAGGAAGATACGGAGCACGCCATATTTCGTTGCCGGCGTTTTTCGCAGTGGAGAATTAATCTGCCCAGTCCAATAGTACTCATAGACCAAATGTTGCAGTCGGAGGAAAATTGGATGGAAATCGGCATATTTGTGATAATTGTGCTAAACGAGCTAAGAAGAATAGACAAAATTAGAAGAGCTGATGAGGCAAAGAAAAGAATACCTAACGGCAGTTCCGCGGGGAGAGTGGTTGAAGGACGTAGTGGTGTGGATTAGTACGTAGGCGCACTCCTGGCATCGAATATTCGGGCGTAGCGAATCGTGCGTGTTAGAAGATTACCACATCCATTGGCACAAAAAAAAAAAAAAAAAAACTATTATAAGGGGTGATTCATCGAGAGGTTAGATTTTTAATAGGCTTTTTGACAGATTGTGCGTGACTCCTATCAAACAGCTTTATCATTTTAATTCGGTATCGCTTGGCAAGTTATCATGGAAAGACTCACACCACAACAGCGTCTCGAAATTGTTCAGCTGTATTACGAAAATCAACGTTCTGTGAGAAATGTTTTTCGTGCGATTCGAGGAACTTACGGTGCGCATAATCGACCTACTGAAACCACTATTGCCAATACCATTCACAAATTTGAGTCCCAGTTTACATTAGTGGATAATATTCGACCGGTTAGACCACATCCAGCACGTAGTGAAGAGACTATGGTATAGCAACTGTAGCTAAGAGTGTACGCGAAGACCGTGACGAAACGATTCGTCGTCGTTTTCAGCAGCTTGGCTTGGTGTATTCAACAACTTGTCCTATTTTACGTGAGAATCTCGGCCTAAAGGCGTACGAAATTCATCTCGTGCAAGAATTGAAGCCAGGCGACTTAATTTTCCTTCGTATTTTTAGTGAATTGTCTCTGGAAAAGCTCAATGAAAATCCGGTGTTTTATCGTGAAATTTTGTTCAGTGATGAAACCCATTTCTGGCTCAATGGATACGTTAATAAACAAAATTGCCGTATTTGGGCTGATGAACAACCCGAAGAGTACCAATAGCTACTATTACATCTATTAAAAACAACGGTATGTTTGGGTTAATGGGCTGGTGGAATTATTGGTCCATATTTCTTCAAAAATGAGGCAAATCCGAATGTAAGCGTCAAATGTAACCGTTATCGCGCCATGTTAATGGGCTATGTGCTTCCTGAAATTCAGGTTCATGATTTCGGTGAGCTCTGGCTTCAACAAGACGGTGCTACGAGCCATACAGCGCGTGAAACAATGGATTTCTTGATCATTTTGGCGAGCACTTAACTTCACGTTTTGCTACAGTAAATTGGCCGCGTAGATCGTGCGATATCTATGGGGATACGTAAGGTCTCAGGTCTTTAGGAATAAGCCAGCTACGATTGACACGTTGGAAGCCAACTTTACTGGTGTTATCCGCGAGATACCATTCGCTATGCTCGAACGAGTCGCCCAAAATTGAACCTTCCGAATAGATCATCTTAGACGTAGTTATGCCCAATATTTACATAATGTCATTTTTAAAAAGTAAATGCCATGAATTGTTCTTTTAACGGATTTTAAGCTCGCTTTCAAATTTGTATGTTTTATTTTACATTATAAATCAAACCTCATGATGAATCACCCTTTATTTTTGATATACCATATACGAATGAACAACAACAACAATAGTTGTACCTTGTAAAAAGGTTCTTTTTTTTTTAACAAGACACGACTATCTCACTTCGATCACAAACAGAAGCTTAACTTTATTTTTCAGATATGAACACCCACATCCCATATGTTCCATATCAACCACGCATCCTAAATTTCTTGCCATGCACAATTGCAGCCTTTTTGTAAATACACCTGCTCCTATCTAGCAGGAGCAGATGTGGGCATTGTACTTCAATTTCAGGTGGATAAATGCCTTACATATAGTATTATGGCTTGATCGGAGCAGGTGAAGTATTTTTTACATCGCTTGAGAAAACCTACACTGAATATGTAGTTAATCCAACGTAAGTTGTCATTGACGCACATACCGAGAATGGAAAGTTTTTCGATTTCAACGATGTAGGTGCCCATTTATGGACAATGGCTGGCTTTAACGCAGCAAGCAAGCATTAAATTCTACTCTGTTAGTTATTTTCCAACTAATTATGCTGTTAACACAGGAATTAATGAGCTTAACATATGCTGCCGTCCTCGTTCGACAGCCAAAAAGCATGGATGTGAGTTCGGGAACGAATATGAAAAGCAGAGAGTGCTGTCGTCAGCAAAGAAATATATTGGATTAGAAGAAATGGACAAGAAATCAAATATTAAAAATGGGTGTCGGAAACAGAACGGAGCCCTGTGGCACACCAACATTTATTTTGTGGATATCAGACTTGAAACCATCCAAGACTACGAAGGCTTATTGGTGAGTACCCGAATTAGAAGGTAGGTGGCGCTAATGAGTCAAAATGAATGTACGATCAATTAGTATAACCTCTTTAGACGGTCTATCAAAATTTGGTGACTTAGTTTTTGAAATGGGTTTCAAAACATCTCATTAGTGTTTTTTGCGACCACGGAAAAAGAGTAGTATTGCTCCGTAATCCGATTCATGTTTTTAAGTGGCAAAATCTGCGGAGAAATCAAACCTGTCCTCGATAGGGTGTATTGAACTCATTCATCATTACGTAGAACCGTTTACCATTGGTTCGCAGAGTTTTGCCGTAGCCGCACAACGGTTACTACAGAGGAAAGCGTGAACAAAATCCATGATCTCATATTGGCAGACCGCCGAGTGAAAATTCTTGAGTTGGTAGGATTTTGGGCTTGGTTTGCTCACACCGGAGAATAAGCGCAATTGTGAGACCACTTCAAAGACGTACTCGAACTTGGCCATGTTTAATCGAAATCCGGACGAGTTTTTGCCTCATTAATTGAGACCGTCGACGAGACATAGATTCATTGGTATATCACCAGAGACTAAAGAATAATCGAAATAATGGGTTTTACCCGCTGAACGTGCTCCGAAGAAAGCGAAGACCGTGCCTTCGACCGAAAAATGATGGCCACCGTTTTTTGGTGAGAGGAAAAACAATAACAGGAGCATACTACGATGAGTTGGTGGGATTTTGGGCTTGGTTTGCTCACACCGGAGAATAAGCGCAATTGTGAGACCACTTCAAAGACGTACTCGAACTTGGCCATGTTTAATCGAAATCCGGACGAGTTTTTGCTTCGTTCCTTGAGACCGTCGACGAGACATGGATTCATTGGTATATCACCAGAGACTAAAGAATAATCGAAATAATGGGTTTTACCCGGTGAACGTGCTCCGAAGAAAGCGAAGACCGTGCCTTCGACCGAAAAATGATGGCCACCGTTTTTTGGTGAGAGGAAAAACAATAACAGGAGCATACTACGATGATTTATTAGGCCGATTCAATTTCGATTTGAAGAAAAAAGGACCCCATTTGGAAAAGAAAAAAGTGCTCTTTCACTTCAATTACGCACCGGCTCACACCTCCGCAGTCACCACAGCCAAATTGGTCAAATTGCACTTCGAATTGCTCGCCCATCCACCGTATTCACCTTATTTTTGTTCCCATACCTAAAAAGATCGATAGCCGGAAAGAATTACGAGTCGAATGAGGAAGTCATCGCGGGGGAGTGTTTAGTAGGCCAACAAAAGTCGTACTATACGGAGGGGTTTAAAAAGTCTATATCGAATTGAAACAGGATTATATTGGAAAATTAATTGTCAAAACCTAAAAAAGTTGCGTTGTCATTTCTAATCTGTGTATTCACTCAACAGCCCTCGTACTTGAATTGAACGTTCCGAAAGGTCATTTCTAATCCATTGGAAAAGAGAGTTCTCGATCCCAAAAGCACGCATTTTCGACAAAGCAGTCTGATGCCAAACTCTGTCAAATCGCTTAGATATATCAAGTGAAACTATTTTGCTTTCGTCAGATTGATGAACGCTTTGGTTCCATTTTTCGGTGAGACATGAAATCAAACCACCAGTATACCATCTATCATACATCAGCGGATTTGTGAATGCTAAGATTTTTAAGCACTCTTGCTACTATATAAGTATGAAAGTCCCATTGAAGATTCAACGCACTCAAATGTAGGAGGAGGCAAAGCACAATCTGAAAGTGCTGAGCCGCAAAGTGTGCAGTAAGCAGATTGGACTTGTCCAAAGAGCTGACAGCTGGAATGTCATTATAATATAGATGAGCGTTGGGATGGATTTGTATTTTTTTGTTACTAATGGAGGAATCGCCTTTTTAAAATAATAAAATAAGAAGTCCGTTTTAGTAAACAGATAAATAATGTTCACGTTTTCACGCTTGATCATCAAATATGGGCTACAAATTATTAAGTCGTCTTTTTGATTAAACAGTCGTACACGCGCTTACAAACTTACACTCTTAGATGCGTGAGATGTGGCTATAATCTAAGACTTAAGCATAGCGCCATTCGCGAAATATTCATCAAACACCAGAGACAGTCCCCTATTCAATAAATGAGGTCAGCACAGCGTTTTGTATCGACTCGCCCTAAAGATGACGGATAAAGCGCTGTTTTCCACAGTTTTCTCCGGAACGAATTCCACGTAACTTCTATAGAACTTCGACTAGACTAGAAAGTCTGAGTGAACTCACTTGATTGCAATCCTATAGTCATTTGCCTCATCCTCCATCCAAACCCTCAGTTTTAATTTCAGTCTAGCTATCAACTTTTTGGACAAGGCAAATCTCTTTGCTGCACGCAGTTAGCTCAACAATTCACGTGTCGAATCTTCAATGAAACGAATTCAGTTTTGGAATCATGTACTCGTAGTAGTAAGAGTACTTAAAGGTCTTAATATACAAAAAGCGGCTGATCAAGATGGTATATCTCCCCTTATTCTGAAAAAGTGTTCCGCGCTTCTTAAGCCCTTAAGGACTCTTTCCGAGAGGATAGAAAATTTTAATTTTCGAGCTCGTCCTAAAAGAGGCTATCGTCTTCCCTTTGCTTCGTACAAACATATTGTACCTACGTCCCTTCTTTCTAAGGCCATGGACACGCTAATAAGAGAAATATCTCGAAACATGATAAGTTTTTGACTGACAGTACGGTATTTGTACCAAGAGAACTACTAAGATGTCATGTCGTACCGAAAAGTGGAATTAAAGTCTACAACAATTGGGCAAAAGCAAGATAGTTGCACTTGATAGTTGGCACTTTTGTCAAAAATGGATGCATTTTGTATCGATAAATTTCTGCTTCAATTGACTTGAAATTACATTTCAGAATGTTGAATTTAAGTTGTCAATTAAGATACCCACAAAATAAATGCTGGTATGCCACAGAACTCCGATATTTTTTTAGTCTACCACTTCTAATCCAATAAATTCCTTTGTTGACTTCCAATACGTTCCTGCACTTCCACTATGGAACGAGAACGGGAACGGGAACGGGAACGGGAACGGGAATGGGAACGGGAACGGGAACGGGAACGGGAACGGGAACGGGAACGGGAATTTGAACGGGAACGGGAACGGGAACGGGAACGGGAATGAGAACGGGAACGGGAACGGAAACGGGAAAGGGAACGGAAACGGAAACGGAAACGGAAACGGAAACGAGAACGGGAACGGGAACGGGAAAGGGAACGGAAACGGAAACGGAAACGGGAACGGGAACGGGAACGGGAACGTAAACGGGAACGGGAACGTAAACGGGAACGGGAACGGGAACGGGAAACAGGAATAGGAACAGGAACGGGAACAGAAACGGAAACGGGAACGAGAACGGGAACGGCATGTTAAGCTCATCTTGGAGTGGAATTCAATGCTATCTTTAAAGTGAAATTTAAACACCCACCCATTATCCATGAATGGCAGTAGCATCGTTGAAACTGAAAAACTATCCACTCTCGATATGTATTACACTTTAATGATAGCCGAAATTGCAATTAGCACATACGAGTATTTGATTGTGTCAAAAATACTGTGAAATTGTTAGGTTTCTTCAGCGTTAAAAGAAATATTTCACCCCTTTTGATATAGTGCGATAGTGCTCATAGAAGATGGTAATATTACCTGGCAAATTAACAACCTCAGATACCGACGTAATGTCTTCTGTCTCATTTTGTTTTATCGCTATTTTCACTACCAGTGTTTCATCAAAATGGCCAGTAGCATTCCGTCTTGTCTCATCTCGTGCTCATCATATTTTCTTCAACTCCACTTTTGGCCTTACTCTGAAATATCGTGAGTCTTTCCTAAGCCGTACAAATGGCTCATGAAATGTTTTGCCGAGCTGGCTGGTAATTGCCGTCGTTATTGGCAATGAAAAATACCCTTGTAGATAGGTGACCTAGAGAGCTACATAGTTGCTTACAGAATGGCATTCGGTTTGCTTCAGGGCTGTGGGAATCGCAAACAATAGAACGTCAGCTGCTACCTCCTTCTACATTGCTCTTCTTGTTTAGCAAATAGTTAAGCATTGCGTTAGTTTATATGGCTTCGACTCACCACAAGATGTCGGAATATGCAGTGTTTATAATGTCAAATTGGTCCTGGCGAACAAGGGTAACAATTTATGTGGCTTCGATATATTCACTCGCTGAGAGTACCGTCAATACCATTGTTTTCCTTCTTCATTCATTCAAACCAACATATTCTTCAACGGAATTTAGAGCTTTCTTTCATTATGTCAGGAATGATGGTTTCATTACTTTTTGTTAGGTACTCTTCGAGATTCGTCATTGAAAAATGTTAATTGATTTCGCACTTGTTTTTCGCCTGATAATAATGGTCCGGAGACAAGGCTTCTTAGTTGAATATATTCTTGAATACAAAAGGGATGTACAATAAGAATTAAATCTCTTTTAGTACTCACATACAATATATGTTAAAAGATAACAAAATATTAAAATAAATGAATTCTTAGAACTAAAAGAGATTGCTATATGACTTGAAATAGGAGGGATGGATGGTAGTTAGAGGTTGAGTTGTTGAGGAGGAAAAGTAGAGGAGGATTGCACTTTTAAAGTTTGCACGGTAGGTGGTCGTATTGAATTCCCAAGTCTTACAACAACAAGTCTGATGAAAAATAACGAGAATTTCGGAGTAATATTAATATTTCTTATGGAACGATTAAGGACGAGTAGTATGTGACGAATATGTAAAAATATACAATTTCTTGCGCTGATGAATTGTTGCAGTATGAAACCTAGTAGTTTTTTTTGGAATGTTTAGAAATATGGTTATACCTTCGAACTTCTTATACTTAACGTTTCAAAAATAAATCTAGGGTGCTATAGACAATCTCAGCGTGAGTAATAATAGTCAATATTAATGTTAGTACCAACTTACGTCTAGTTGCTGCCTATTAGGCCAAGAATTGACTCTTGAAGAACTCATTGAGTTAGAGTCTTTAGTGAGGAGGATCTGTTCTCTCTGCAATCTGTCTGAAAAAACCTGCCAACAAGTTAAATTGTAATGTGACTGAAGCCGAAGTAGCTTCCACCTAAGGATGCTGTAGCTTACCTTATATGATCCCAATCGTAATCTTGTTTACTTCCTCAAGCAAGTTAACTATAGCCCTGGAGCAACAGTTTTTCTGAAACCAGATAGTTTAGTGCACAGTAAGTTAATTATTGGATACAAATTTAATATTTTTTCGAGTGCTTCAGACATACAGCGTAATTTTGTTATTGTTATTTTTTTTTACACGCGTGCGGTGGTTTTGTTTAAATACTATAGCAGTCATAAATAATACTACAATAGATTTGTAGGAATTTTGGAATACTCCCTCATTATTGGAAAATTCCCTTGGATATTAAAAGCTGTAAGAGATCAGTAAGATATTGAGTTAAATGAAATGCACCGTTTTTTTCCAGTGTTTTGGCACGTGGGATAGTCGTCCCTAAGGTCTTGAAATTATTATTTATATGTGTACACAACGCATTAGCGACGATGCTAATGCTTAATCTAGACGATGCATAACCGGTGATAGCCCTGAGCTCTTCTCAATTATTAGCGCTAAATAATTCAGAAGAAGCTTTCTCGCTACCGCTTATTAATATTTTAGATACTTGTAGGAGCATATTTTCTATAAAATGGTTATATAACACACGTGTTTAACGTTATCATAGCTACTTCATAATTTCCCGTTCCTTGGAAATAAGCCAGAGTAGTACTAATCCTTAAAAAAGGAAACACTTCCGGTTTCAGACCAATTGCCATACTGCCTTTTCTCTCAAAAGCCTCTGAATTCATAGTCGCCCAACAAATTAAAAAAATAATATCGAACTATTTCGATAAAGAGTCATAAAAATAATACTCATAAGTGGAATGATTATATTACGTATCTAACATCTAAAATCTATGGACCCTTAGAGGAGACTACTTTTTTTTCTATATAATCCCGCACGCGTACCAAGGGGATATGGATACATTTTTACTGGCTTTTCTCCAGGGCGCGGGCGGGTGGTGTAGTAGTTTAAAACTCAGTTGTAATAGGTTTCGATATTTTTCCCAGAGGTGGTTTGTCAAACTGGACAGTAGAGCCAGTGCATCTTCAACCAGTGGGTCTTAAATACGTGCTAGTTGTTACTTCGTTACATTTAGCCCAGCCAGCAACCACTCCAACATCAGTGTTATGCCTTCATGTCGGAGTTCCGACGGGATTTTCATATAACTACATACAAAATCTATAAAAAGACTTTTTCAGAGAATTGCCTCTCACGGGATTCGAACCCTCGACCCTCTGCTTGAGGAGTCTATGCATATACCACTACACCACGGCCACATATTCCTACTTAGCTCAAATTAGCAAATTCATTTGTTGTACCAATAATAACTTATCTAATAAGAACTGTTTCCTTCTATCGATTCCAACTCATACGGGAAGTTAAATATAGCAATCAAATCCATAGCGCAATACATCTTCGAATTGCGAAGATTATGTCTCTATATACACGAGAAGGATGGTCGGATGCAGTCAAAAGACTTTTATTGAATATCTAATCTTATCTCAATTTGTCTTCATTATACACACAACAAAGTCTGAGTATTTACCATATATGACAAGCTTATATTTTCACAATTCAGTCGTACATTAACAATAAAATCAAAGTGATTTATTTGCCTTACATCTCGTAGATAATTCTTCTTTTACGTTATCACACTCTAGAATGGTCTCCTAGCATCTGCTAGCCGAAATTTTGAACTAAAGGGTTTTTCGAAATCTGTCCTAAATCACCTTAAGCAATCTAACTGAAATTTGTTAACCTCTTGGTAATTTTGCTTTTTTTTTTTGTTTTTTGTGTTTTTTTTTCTCTTAAGTTTGTTTTTTTTTTGATGACTTTCGCATTTTAATATAATATGTAGTCACTTTTGTATTTTATTTTTTATTTATCATATATTTTTAAATACGTTTTTTTTTTCTCTATTTCATGTATTTTATTCCAATACTAAAGGGTGATTTTTTGCTATTAGGTTTTTCAGTGTTCTATTTTTGATAGCCCACGCGTGATTCGTGTCATATGTCGAAGTCATTCATGCTCAGTTTGCATTGCCATTTTATCACGGAAGAACTTATATATTCCTGCTCCGTGAGAAATGTGTGTCGCGCTCTTCTCAAAAAAGAGCTGCCAATGCACCCGAAAAAATGAACTATTTGGAGTGGTTTATGGTGCGGTGGAATCATTGTCCCATATTTTTCCAAAGATGACCGTGAGAGCAGCGTTACCATCAATAGCGCTCACTATCGTTCAATGATTTCGAACTTTTTTTTACGTAAAATGCACGAGCTGAACATGTTCGAATATGTTCGACATGTGGTTCCAGTAAGACGACGCTACATGCCACACAGCCCGCGAATCGATGAATCAATTGAGAAATAAGCTCGGATAGTAGTTTATCTCTCATTTTGGACTGGAAAATTGGTCGGCTAGATCGTGCAATTTGACGCCTTTAGACTATTTTTCATAGGGGTATGTCAAATCACTCGTCTAAGCTGATAAACCCGGGTCAATTGCAGCTTTGGAAGACAATATTGCACGTGTTATCAGCAAGAAACCAGTTAATATGCTTGAAAAAGTAATTCAAGCACAGTGTGGAGCACTTAAAAGGTAGTCGTGGTCAACATCTACATCACATAATTCTTAAAAAGTAAATGGCAAGCATTGTCTTATCAACTCAAATAAAAATTAAAACAAAAACACAATTAAAAACCAAACGTTTAAAAAATCACCCATTATTCGACTTAATTCTGTGCGGGAGATAGTATTCTTAAAATAGAATTTCCATAATTTTTGAATGAAAATTGCATTTCGTCGTCCTTCATATTTCCAAATGACGCATCGCAGTCCCATCACAAGTATCTGTATACCTAATAACTGCCTTTTTATTTTTGTTTTTATTTTAATCAACTATTTCTTCTTTTCTCAAGTCTTCAAATCATGATATACACATTTGTAATTACGAATCTGTCATAAAGTCTTTGGTGGAATTACCCTTCGTTGTATCCTTGCTTTATGAAGTCTATTTAAAATTCTAAACAAAGCTAAGCTCGAAACTAAATTCTTCAGCCACTTGTGTCCTTGATTTCAATGTACTTTTTATTCATCATTTGTCATTAAATCGCAAAGGTCAAATAGCTGTCATAAGTTCCCATTCATCGATGTCAGTTAGGGATATGGGCTCTTTAAATGACTCGTTGGAAGAAAGGAAAAACAACAAGATGAAGCAGGGATGATGCAGACACAAACAGTAGTAGAAGACTCAAAGATCTCTCTTTTTCTCACATCACAGCATTAAATGTGGACGCAATAAGAGAGATGAATTCCATACACAGCATCAATATTTAAATTGCCATCCAACATAAATATGTACATAAGGGCATATCCATAAAAAAAAATTGAAACAGAAACAATTAAGCTAGTAAAGTAAGTGCGGATATGTGTCCATCTGAGAATGAAATCATCTAGATGCATATGAGTATAGTTTTCATTTTTAAGTACCAATATCCACATACTAGAGTTTCTTGATTTGCTTTAGTCATTCTTTTCACAATTTGGTCCCAGCAATTACACAAGGACTCCCCTAATCGACTGCCATTCAAACGCGCGTAGTTTCAGACTTGTGCAGCGATATATCGTAGTCCACGCAACCAGTTTCAGTTTCCCTCCTCGCCCACCATCACACAGTCTGAAACCATTCATTCCGCTTTCGAGCTACAGAAAGCAATCTACCATCTATCGCCAACCGACTACAACCTACCACACACAGGCCACTGCCCATATTTGAATGGGTAAGTAGGTGTGTGCATTTGGTTCCATTGTTAACCAAAGATACAAGAGTCTCCGTCGCAGTCTTTGACGTTGGTATCCCTAAAATCTTTACTTCAGTCGATTTACTATTCCCCGTCCATCCATACCCACCCTTACTGATAGGAACAGGGCTTATCTTAAGCACGTTGTTTTGTAACGCATCTAATCGCATTGTATCGCGTTCTTAGATGCGATGCTGATGTTGACGGCAATGATGGTAATTGTGATGGTGATGGTGGTGTTGTTGTCGGTTTCTCGATTGTCGGTGGTTGTCGGCTGTTGTTGTCGATGGGGTTGATTTGCTTATTGCTCTCGATGGTATTGGTATTGGTATTTCTGACACTAACAGTGGATAGTCGCCTATATAAAGATGGCTAGCACTTTTCAAATGCTCGCAGTTGATCAACAGGTCTTGAGCAGTTATTAAGTGTTCTGGTGAATTTCTGAAATTTCTCCCCAAAATAAATTTCTTTCATTTAAAACATTTAAAATTGAACAAAAAAAAAAAAAAATAAAAATAAAAATTATTAGAAGTTCTATACATATTCAAAACAATTTCAAATTAGTTCATAAAAAGATATTCTAAAAGTGCTTATATTTTTTTATAATAAAAAGGTTTCCAGTGCAGTTGATTTCTAAGTAAAAAAAATGGTATGTGAATTTTTTTTAAATTTAGAGTAAAGAGTGGATATTTTTGTTAAGGAAAATTAAGAGTTCAAAATTTTTGTTTTTCACCAAATAATATTATTTTGAATAAAAGTAACTTTTGTTAAAATCAACGTGCATTGAGGATATAAGGACATTTGAATTCAATCTTCACTGAGTCAATGAAATTAATTTTTGTAATTTTCTTAATCTTAACTTTGCTACTGGTGATAATTTAAGTAGTAAACCTTTTCATCTTTACGATACCTAACTAGAACTTGGGCTGAGCAGTGACGTAAAGCATGTGAGAGATAGAACAAGAATATTTTCGAGATCCTGAATGTCGGAAAGTTCTGGAGGGTTAAACTATAATTTTTAGGCAAAAATTTATAATATGCAAGAAAGACAATAGTATAGATATTAAAAAAAAAAACAAAATACCAATACAGTAATTTGATAGAATTTGCCTGTTCAATTGTTTTCTTGCAAAATATTGATAGCTCAACGAATCCAAAATCCGAAAACAAAAGCATGAAATATCCAAAAACCTATCTGAATATGAAAAAATTTACTGTGATTGAATAAAATTTAAAAAGTATACATGCAGAAATTAAATAAAATATATATTTCGATATGCTAAGGATTAATTTCTTGTTGCATTTGTCTTTTTAATAGTATTTTTAATTTTTTTGCGGATGCATTTTAAGTAGATAGACTTTAATTACACCTTTTTTTAAACCTTAAAAAATAAATTTAAAAAATACCTGATTATAACAAATATAGGAAGAAATGTAGCTAGTAGGTATTTAAATATTTAAATTTTTTTCGGACCTTCCCACAAAAATTCCATGGCACTTACATTTAAAAAAAAATAATATCATCGTTAGAACAGTAAGCTTAAAGCTCAACTTTAGATTTATAAAATGCTTTTTTGTTCATAATTTCTTTGCATTTTTAGAACTTTATTCAATATCCTGTCTAAGTATACCTTAGACAAGACCATTCGGAAGAAAAAAATTATCTTACAAAATAGGAAATAATAAGAGATGCGTTTGAGATCTTTTCTTGACACATTTTTATGAAATAAAGATAGTAGAATTTCGCTCTTTAGTATAGTGATGTTTTATTGGTTTCGATATATTAACATTTAAAAAACTTCACTATCTTTGGTACCATTTCAACGACTAAAATCGTATTACGAATGTACTACGAAAATACCATATATTTTGTTTTTTGAGTTCGAACAAAATATTCACTCCAAAATGATTGACAATCTAATACTTTCATATATAGAATTAAATAAGAAATAAATTTAAGAGAGTTCGAAAAAACTGTGTTTTTATTTTTATTACAGTTTTAAATTCGTATATCCCCTATAAAAAAGTTAAACATCCTTTTAGAATTTGTTTAATTTTTTGGTGAAATTTCCAAAAATTGTTGGTGTTTCAAACCTTGATGGGAATGTCGTCCATTCATTCAAGAATGTAAAATTTGCATTCCAAAGATGTCCTTCACAGTCTCTATCTTATACATGATTTTTCACTTAGAGCAGCATAACAAAAACTTTGTAACTCTTAAATAAAGTTTATATTAAAAAGAATAGATGATTAAGATCAGGATGCTCCAAGCATCCCAACAGTCTCAGACTGAGAAACAGATACAAAAGATTATGTTCTGAACTTAGAAAATAAATTCCTATGTGCCTATGTTTCAGAAACTCTATAATTATCCTAATTAATTAATTAGTTAATGTATATAAAGAAAAATTAAAGTAGTTACATGACCACATGTGATTTTATAGTTTTATGATAGGAAGTAAACCTCTCCAAATCGGTTACCCAGTTCCATTTTTGTTGTCTCGCACTGGTTATCACATCTGCAAAATTCGACATATTTCTGACCATGCCATAGTATTATCGTTGCCTTCTGGATATACTTAAGTAACTTCTTTCCATTGCTCTTTGCGTTGTTGATAGTTTTTTAGCTGATTTTGCTGAAAAGTTCCAGGTTTGTGAGCCGTAGCTCATTACTGGTAGTATAGTAAGTTTTTCTTTAAGGCCACTGCTTGACTTTTATATTCAACTGGGTTTAGTTTTTTATTTCTTGTTGGATCTGTATACTTTTTTTCTTCTTTGATAACTTCAATATCCAATCTTTACCATGAGTAAGTTCCTTATGTGCATTTTTTTTTTTTTTTTTATTAATTTCGTTGTTTTGATAATTTTCTTTACTATTCTATTGTATTATTGTATTTTTGAATATATTTTCTTGTTGCTTGTTTACGATGTTTAGTTTAGTTAGTTTAGCTCGGTTTCCTCCATACTTGTAAGTTGTGTTTTTTGATGTTTAATAATGTAAATTTATAATAATAATAATAATAATAAAAATTTTAATTTTTTTTGTTGATTTCTTTAGCTTCGCTAAGAATACCAGACTCTAGTTGATCGTACGTTCTTTGTAAGTTGGTCTTGTCGAGAATATTTCGTCTGCATTTTCGTTCTAGATTATCTATATCTAAGCGGATACTTTATTCATCTAGAACTTTCGGCATATCTTTTTGGGTGTAAGTTTGTAGTCTGTTATTGTTTGATTTTGTGGTTAATTCTAAATAAAGCTCTTACTAGTTTGTGGTAACTGCCGAAGTCAAATTTATTTATGACGGAGACATTGTTAATAATCGACTTTTTGTTGATGATAATAAAATAATCGGTCTCGTTTTTTATTAGTCCATTGGGTGCTTTCCAGGTTCATTTTCTTTTTTATATTTATCGATATATATTCCTAGATAGAGCCGATGTTGCCATAGCCAGGTAACCATAATTACCCATTACACGTTCTTCATTCTCTTCTTTTATTCCCAATTTGGCGTTAAAGTCAGTAATTATGCACATAGATTTTGTTTTGTAGTCGTTGTTTGCCGTTTCCATATTTTTATAAAATTCTGCTTCTATGAATTCCTTTGAAGCTGAATATGTCAGTGTATACACTAGAAAACTTATCGAAAGTTTCGAGTTGTTGATTTTCAAGTAGGGTGCTACTACTGGAATTAAGTTAGGATTTATCATTGATTCCAAGATGAGTTTTGTAAGTCACATTGAGTCTTTAAACAAATATTTCCGTTGCACTCTTAGAAAATTTTTGTTTTATCTGAAAAACGTTTTTTTAAGTTTTAATTATTAAAAACTATTTACAATGGCATTTTTAATTCGAAGCTTTAGTTCAATTCAACCGCTATTAATTCTTCAGAAAAATGTTATAAGAAAAATTTGTCACTAACACCGTATACATCCCAGTTTTCCATTGTTTCGGGATATGAAAAATTTTCCAATCCATCACTTAAAATTGTTTAAAGTGTTAAAAACGTTAGCTTTCAGATCAAGATAATTTATGTAAAAATAATTCAAATATTGTATCTGTATAGAAAAAAAAAAATTGTTTGCAAGCATACCGTAATTTTCTATGACTTACTTTTAACTACATTGGAAAAATGAGGCTTCCAACTTCTAAAAGAATCCTTAAAACACACTTTTACTACCACCAAATTTTCACAGGACATCGTACGTACAAATTCCCATTTTTAACTGCGTGGAACTCATTTAACAAGTATTTATTCAAAGAAGAGCTTACTAAAAGGTATTTTGCCTATGAGTCATGGAATCTGTTGATCTTTATTATATTGCACTCAACCGAAAAACTCGTACAAAAGCCAGCAACAACGGGTTCCATAAAAAATACAAGAAATAGAAAACAAACTTTCGGATGCCAGCAAACTACTAAATAGCTGGTATCTCTCGAGTTTCCCTACTTTTTATTCGTTTAATATAACTACTACTATTTATAAGCGAGTTCTTTTTTGTAAGAACGTAACTAAGCAAATATGTACAAGTGTACCTTTGTTAGTTTTTTATTTTCTTACAGGTATGACGCTTCCTGGCACCTTCCATGTACGTTGTATTGAGTCAATCATTTCATAATAGCTTCGAAATAAAGTATTTAGAGGGTAGTTTGCACAACTAAACTAGAATATTTGCTCTATAGTACCAGCTATAATTCATCGACATCTAGATAGTTGCGGTTATTTGTTATTGTTCTCCTCTTATCACAGGTTGATAATTCAAGGAATCTAAACCGTAAACGGATGTTTAATTAAAGTTTGTCTTCTAGGTGCGAATTTCGCACACAGTCATGAATAAAGCAAAACAGGCACATAAATATTTCAGAGAAACTTTTTAAGTGGTTAAGTATTCCACCCCTTGCTTCTTAACTTATTCAAACTAAATGGCAGCAACAGAATGCAGAACAATTGACTGTATGACGACTGAGAGTACAAACTACATCGAGATTTTCAATTGTCTGGCAGTATCTGATGAAATTGAATTTAAAGTCAGCACACGCTTGAATTGGTTGGTAAATTGTAAGTTATCTTCCCACAGCGTCAGTTGTCAGGTTGAATGCCAACAATTTTGGGGAACTATACTAGATCTGTGAAATTATTTCTAACAGATTGGTGTTGGTCTCTGGTTGGTAAGCAATTTGTTGCTTTTGTACTATGTAGTTTACAGGTCGTTATATTCGTTCTACTGCATATTTGAATATGTAATCTTTTTTTTATAAAATTTGGTACAGATGTTTTTGTTATGTGAGCTTACGTTTTCCTACAGTCAAGGAACGTTACTGTCTTTAGGAAATGGGTGCAATACAACCCGAAATCTTAGTTCCATTCACACGTTATGTTCTGGTTTGGTTAATTCTTCAAATTAATAGAGACATTGATACATAGGCAAAAAGAATATTCTCTCCTAAATTTAACCAATCGATGATCCTTACACTCCAACAATCGAGCACATTGCACTGATAAGTTGGTCGGTGCTCCATATTAAATAAACCTCCAATCATATTCGCTCTAGCAGCTTTCGTTTGGACATTGCTGTTAATCCAAAAGGATGAAACTGCCGTATATTAATATCAAGGTTGAATGGTTTATTTTAACATGGACACTGTCGATATGAACTGTTTGTTTCTTTTTTACTATAAAGATACCTTATTTGCATTTTTGTTATACAAAATTTTTATGTTACAATTCATTTTTTTAAATTTGAAATAGTAAGATGCAAACCTAACAATTTATGATTAATAACTATTGAAACTGTTAATGGGGATATACAAAAAGAGTTGCAGAACGAAAATATGAATTAATTTTGATATACAATGATCAATATTTATAGCTGGACAAAATGTTAGTTATAGTAGAGTAATCGAAAGACATTACCCATTTTTTTATACTATTAAGATATATATTTTTCTCTCCCTCACATCTTACAGTATCTGGACTTAAACTTAATAAACGGGGAACGATGGCATACTAAAATCCTCCAAAGATTGTTTTAAAAATTGTAGGAACAGATACAAAATTTCTAACATTTACTTGCATATTATACAATAGTTTTCAATGTTGCTAACAAAACAGAAGCCAGAGTTTTGAAAAAATACTTTTAGAACTTTGTAGTAGTAAGAATGCCTTAAACGAAGAACGGAGTTTTGCCATTTATTCTATATAAAATTCGTATTGCGTATTTCAGTTTTATTAATAAAGGCTGAGTTTTTCTAAAATATGCTGGTGTGGTGCATATATAGAAATATATTATTGTACTTTACCTTAGAATTGAAAAAACTGTTATAAACAAGTTTTAAAATATGTTGAGGACAATAAAGGCTTAGATGATATGGCTGTCTAATTACTTTCTTAAGATACTCTTTGAGATATGGTGTATGATTATACCAACTAAGATTATTATGTAAAATAACTCCTTAATATTTAAAATTGTCAACGCACTCAACTTTAAAACAATTATTGTAACAAGTGTTGGAACTGTTGAAAAAATTATGACTATCATCGTTGTTATATAAGAGAAAACGTGTGCTAGTTGGAAAATGATAAAATATCGATACGTTATTAAATATTTTATTTTAAACATTGAATAACATAAATTTGGATTTGTCGCTGTATTTTCATTTTATACCGTATGAGTATGAAAGAGCAGTATCAAAGACAAACTTGGAAAGGAATTCCGGGAAAAGATGGGGCATAAAACCAAACCCTAAAGAACACCCAATTTAGTGTTTTTTTTAGGAGAATCGTAAATATGTCCGATCTTTACCATTTGCCTGCGATTTTTTAAATATGATGCAAACCAATCGCATATATAATCCCTAAAACCCATATGGAAAAGTTTTTCTAATAATATAGAGTGATCCGCAATATCAAATGCCTTAGTGATATCGAGTGGATTTTTCGCTTCAAATCCGGATTGGCAATCACTTAAAAAATGATCTTATCTAAAAATGGTTCCCCAAAGATGCTAAGTATTTTGGTGCTATTTAAGCTCTCGCGAAAATGCGTAATTGCTGCTTTCACCAGACTCCAAAGAACGGTTTGTCTCGGATGGGTGGGGGCTTTCCCTAGCACTCCGGACTTCGCTCTAGACGTATTGATGAATTTCCATCTCTATTTCATATTATTGGCTGCACTCTCAAAGCCATCTTCTGATTTAAAAGAAATGGTCTTTGGTACAACACGCCCTGGAGCTTCGATGACCTTACCGGCTGTCTTATGACTCTGGTGCATGACACCAGAAAAAATACAAAATTGACTTTTCTTGTGCCCAGAATTGGCTTCGGCAAGAATCTGAGCCAGGAAAGGAATGCAGTCGGGTCTTCGAGTAGTTCGAGAATGCATGAGACCACTGAAGGCAGTCGGAAGGCTAAATTCAGTGACCTTTGTGTTGGCGACAGGTCACAATGGGATCACGGGAAATTAAATCGCCGACGAACTTGCTAGGCACGGTTCAGAGGAGAGTTTTTCAGGACCCGTACGTACGTTGGGTCTGCTTGCAACCTCGGTTAAGGCTTCCATAGACAGTTGGGTTTCATACGAGCACAATTCCAGATGGCACAACTCCGCGGGATACGGATACCAAACGAATACTTCTCGACGTCTCTAAGAAGTCAGCGGCCTTTCTGCTGTCTCTCAGCAGAAAAGTCTTAAGCACTTAATGTGTTGGGTATAATTGAAGCAACATGCTGTGGTGCTTGCTGCTTCACTATCTCTGTGAATGCCCGGCTTACGCTCGCATCACGCTGCAGATACTTGGCTCTGACGTGGTGGGTGCTAGTACTGTTGGCACCTTATCACTGAAGAGCTTACTCATCTTTCTTCGTCAGACTGAAAGATTTCATTAAAAGGAACCTCACTACGAGTATAATGGACTAGTTATTTGTCTTAGTGCTCTGTTCCGACATTAAACAAAAAAAAAAAATCTAGAAATGGCAGTGTTTTTGTTTTTGTTCACCTCTCATATATTTTTGAAAATACAGATAATAAGGTTATTTAAAATAGTATTAAAAACTTTTTTATGTAGTGGTATTACTATTGCAGTTTTTAAGACTTGTGGGAAAAATCCTAAGACAAAACAGAAATTTGAAACAAGGTTTTTTTCAGCGGAAAGCTTGAGATTTTATCAAAGAAGTAGAATTTTATGTTTTAAGAGAAAAGATTATATTTTGAATCTCAAGAGCAGTGAATAATTTGTAGAAAAATCGTTCTGCTTGACTTTCTATAGTTATTACAATATGTCGTAATTATTTTAAAAGTAAGAAGTGCTTTTAATGCTGCTCTTCTGTTGAGAAACCCCATTAAAATATGCCATTCTTTTTTACAATTGTTAAGACTTGCTTTTAACTTTCTGCGAAAATAATTATCTCTCATCTGACAGACTTCCACTTTAGGCTCTTTACTTAGCTTTACTTATTTATGAATTCCATAGAGAAATCGAAGGTATTGCTCAACATTCTGGGTAGTGATAAACACGGAGTTCAGGTGTGGCATCTTAATGTGCAAAGATTTATAAGGTGTGTTCTTTTTTTTAAAGTTGCATCCATAGATATTATCTGTATTTCTGAAACATGGTTAAACCCATACATGCAAAAAAAAACTTTTTAAAATTCGTGATTATGAAATGTACCATGCTGATCGATTTAGTGGACATAGTGGGGGTGTAGCAATCTCTGCAAAGCACATTATTAGGCGTAGATTAGTAAGAAAATCTACGATATTAGACGATACTGAATTTAATTGTTTTAGAAATTGTAGCAGAAAATATAAAAGTCCTTGTATGAACTCTGTATATGACATCTAATATCTCACACTACCCGAAAGCTGGGAATCGTCTTGAAGAGTGATGTTAATCTTGACATTCTAAGTGGGAAATATAAGCAATTTATTGACACAGTAAATTCACTGGGCTTGCAAATCGCTAATGACGTCAACTCCACTCATTTTTAACCTTACAAAATCCCCATTTTAATGGATACTTTTATTGTTTCCCAAATGGGCTTAGTAGAGCATTATGACCAAATTGCTTCCCCAGGATTCTCTTACCATAATATAAAACATGAAACATTCAATTAATTCCGCCAACTTTCTTCCACTGACGTTGCCACTTTGTTTTACGACGACTATTACAACCTTGACTATGTACAATTTTCTGGAGTAAACAAGGCTATCTTTTTAATAAAAACGTGCCTTTCAAAACAAAGAAAATAGGCAATAAAAATATTCCTTGGTTCACCCAACAGATTCAAAAACTGATAAGCAAGCGTTGCATATTGTAGGTGACTAATTATGGCAAACGCTGTAACCTTTTTGATTCGTAGAAACAAAACTAAGTATTACCAAGCTAACATACTACCATATTATATATTGGAATAAACACTTTATTCTTTTATTACTTAAACATAGTATTAATCATTAGTGTTGATCATCTGTAATACTCGGCGCTCTGAAATTCTATTTACCATCGGCATCACCAAAAGTAACTCGAATAACTGACCTAAATGAGCACAATCGAAAATTTTCCAATGGCACATCAACCAGTAGCAATCAAATTGACTTTTCCTTTTTTGATGGCTTTACAGCGAAACAGTACCCTTTTTGTTATTTTTTTTTCTTTACAGGCTAAGCGCTCTGTAAAGTCTAACGCCGTAGGTTTGGATAATATCCATCCGAAATTTGTAAAAATTTGTTTGCCTGGTCTTTTGAAATACATAACATATTTTCTTTATACAATTATAATAATCATTATGATCCCGGAAGGAAAGAAGCAAGCAAAATTGTTACCTGCTCCTAATTCAAGCTCGCCAAACAATTCCAATTATAGGCCTTTTTGAGAAAGTCATTAGTCGACAAGGATGATATTCCTTGCAGAAAATAATTTAATAACGAAACACAAATCTGGTTTTAGATATAAGCAGGACTGCACAACTAATGATATACGATCTATCGTTGATGGAGATATGATGGCACTTCAGTAAGCTACAAGTTCCTCTGTATAAATCAAGAAATCAATTTACTTCTGATGGTCATGCACAATTAACAATCAGAACCAAACTATGTATCACGGTGACAACAAATTGTTGAATATACCAGTAACTTTCTTGGATCTGTCCTAGGCTCCCTTTTGTCTACGTTTTTTTTATAAATGATATCTATAAAAGAATAATGTACTGTCATTATCCTATTCCTCTGATTATTTAAAATAGGAAACATCTCAGCGCCGTTATAGGTGTCATAACTGTACACTGCCTTACAGGCAAGCATGCAAGAAGTCTTGGCGCTTTTACAAACGATTTATGTAGAAGTTGCATGGACGAGGAGGAAGAGGAGACAATCCTCCACCTTCTCTGTACATGTCCAACTCTCTCCCAGAGAAGAAAACTCAACCTACGAGCCTTCTTCTACAACGACTTAAATGATCTAAAAAATACAGACGTTAACAGACTCCTGCGCTTCATCGTAAGCTCAATTTGGTTCCATGAGTGAGGTGATCAAAGATCTACGTGGCACTACAACGGCCCAGTAAGCCTACGTGAGTTGGTTTTCCAACCGCTACTCTAACCTAACCTTAGTTTCCTCTAGTGTAATCTTCACTTCATTTTTATTGGATCACAAAAAAAGAACTGCTTAAGCCTAGTTAACTTATTCCCATGCGGGAATATTAAAAAAAAAAATGCAAACAAGGGGGCTTGAGATTCCTCCATTTGTTCGACTTACTCACACAAAAACTCCGAGTTAATTTTATTAAGATTTTACATTTTCAATTGTAATCTTCGTCCGCATCGTCACAAGTCAAACTAATGACTAACTTAATTCTATCCAAGTTTTCCTTCATTTCCATTGCTTCTGGTATCCAAGCTTCAGACTGCTAAATCGGTGAAATATATCGCGGCTCGTGTAGGATGTCCGGTGCAGCATGCACGTCACTTGATCTTATTACACTCGCTCATGGGAACCTGTTCGCTTCTTGAAAAAACTGAGTCAGCGAATCTGCAATGGTTCGCTGTCACGCTTATATCACGTGAGCTGCATGTGCCGTTTTAATTGCCCTAATTCATCCAAAACCAAATTCCTGGTGAGCAGTCGTCAATTTTTCATTCATGAATTTCGCTTATGGCACAATTGCTCCATTAATATAAAAAGGGATGAGCATGGAAACCACTTGAAGAAAGAACTTTTTAAATATTATGAAAGTTCCAATTAGCGATGTGATGACCAATTTAAGAATGTTTTTTAACCAATATTTCTATTTAACTTATATTGTTTATATCTTTTATTTATCTCTTTATTCCTATGTCCATCAAGTGTTTATTATTTATTTTATTGTACATTGTCTGTTATTTATTTTATACTTAAAACTTTGAATTGTTATTTTAAATTTTGTAAGCTTCATACCAGTGCAATACAATAAGTTGTTATAAATGCTCGTATAGAGGAGCGTTTTTCATTTTGAGACATGCATATACTCGTAATCAGGATCCTCAATATCTCAAATCGAAATCAATCTTGCTGTTAATCGTCGTGTTTTCCAAATTTCAGCATTGTATAGAAACACTCAGTAGCCCAAATTTTTGCTTTCCTTTTTTAACAAAAATTAATTGAAAATAAAACAATTCATAAAACCAAAGTCTGACGAAGCTGTTGTAACTCTGTGATAATCTTTTAAGGGGGTAATCTGAGAATTGACCCCAACATCGATTTTTTTTAACTTTTTAATATAGACTCCAAACTCCTAAGTTTCCTTCCAAAATATAGCTTTTATTTTTTTATTTATTTATTGTATAAAAAATATTACAAAATTTAAATTAAAAGAAAAGTTTTTAAATTTTCTCTTGAAAAATTTTTTGCACATTTATCCCGTTATCTTCAAAACTACAACCTTAACGCATTACTGGGAAACTACCATGTGGATGGTAGTAAACCACAGTTTGTAAAACACAAAATGTTCTTAAAAAATGAAAAAAAACTTAAAACGTTCTGTACATTTGTATATGTATTTTTTGTAGTCCCTTAAAATCTTGCACCTTGAATTTGTAAAATGACCTACAATAAGTGTATGGGTCATTGGTCTTCCAAAAGAAATAAAGGGTTTTCCAATAGGGACTTGACAACTTTGAATTTAATTTGTGAACGCACTCTTTCACATCTGCAAATTATAAAAATTTTCTACAGATATTAGGAGTCGGTGACTGCAACTTTAAGAGCGTTAACTCCAATTTTCGGTCGTAATTCTCGCCCTAGTAGACAAGCAATAACAAGTTTAGTGCAAAAATTTGCGCCTACATATTCGTTGTGTAATGTTGCCGTGTCAGTGAGACAACGGGTTGGTCGAAGTGTCGAAAATATCGCTGCCGTTCATACGTCCGTAGCAAATGATCCAAATCAGTCAATTCCACGGCGTTCTCAAGAATTGGGCATCGCTCAGACCACATTATGGCGTATTTTGTATGAGGATCTTGGTTAACACCCATACAAGATCAAGGTGACTCAAGAATTGAAGCCGATTGACAATTTGAAGCGACGTACGTTCTCCGATTGGGTTCTGGAGAAGATGCGCCAAGATGATGAATTTCATCGCCAAATTACTTCAGTGACGAAGCTCATTTTTGGCTCAATGGGTTCCTCAATAAGCAAAATATGCGTTATTGGTCGGGTGAAAACCCACATGTGCTTCATGAATCACCACTTCATCCACAAAAAATAACTGTTTGGTGCGGTTTGCATGCCGGCGGTGTTATTGGGCCATATTTTTTCGTCGACGATAACGATCGTCACGTTACTGTGAATGGTCGGCGTTATCGCGCCATGATCACAGATTATTTTTTATCCGAATTGGAAGATATGGACTTGGACGACATGTAGTTTCAACAGGATGGTACCACAAGTCACACATCACACGCTACAATCGATTTATTGAAGAGTAAGTATGGTGGGCGTGTTTTCTCAAGACATGGGCCAGTAGATTGACCGCCTCGTTCGTGTGATTAAACGCCGCTTGACTATTTTCTGTGGGGCTACGCTAAGTCATTGGTTTATGCCAACACGCCGACGACGTTGGAAGAGCTCAGAGTCAACATTGAACGCGAAACAGCGGCCGTTTCGGCCGAAATGTGTGGCCGAGTCGTTGAAAATCGGGTCCAGGGAATCGACTGCTGCAAACGTGCCCGCCGTAGCCATATGAACGAAGTCGAAATTTATTTATAAATGTTTTGATTGTACTTCAAGCCAATAATAAAGTTTTTGAAATATCTCGAATGGTTTGCTTTTTATTTAAAAAAAAAGTTGTCAAGTCGTTATTGGAAAACCCGATACATGTTAACGTTCCTTAAGTCCTTACCCCTTTAAATGGTTCGTTCCAGTCGGCTCGGTGCTTAATATTTAGGAGTTTGCTCTTAATATTCTGATCACTTTCTTAAGTTACATTTTGGTATTAAATGGAAGATAATGCGAAAACTATTTATGACTTGATATTAATTGGTATGTTACTGCAAACCCTCACATGCACAAATCATAGTTCCAAGAATGGAAAGTATTGTAGTATAAAAGCCAGATATCCTTCGCCTGGCTTAAGAATTGTCGGCATTATACACAAGAAAAATTAATGCTTGAAATAAGGGAAATTTTAGTCAATGTGCAGAATAAAGAAACTAAACTCCTCAGAATTATTGACCCAAAGAATGGGATACTATAATGATGCGTCTGAAGGTTAAAAGTGATAAATGTCTTAGACAAAGAATTAGAGTTCAATACATGGAGGACTACAAAATGTTGCTTATTTCTTATGTTAGCTTACTGAGATTTCAACACGTAATGCAATGTTTTCAGATAATACTTGAACAAACCAATATATAATTAAGAAGAACGATAGTGAAGCGTCTGCATTGGAAGGAACATTGATAGAATTTGATTTTGGTTTATTTGGTTTATGATTTATTTAAGATTATTTATTAATTTTGGAACTAACAGTACAATAGCGCATATAAATTTTTTGTAACCTATCATAGTTAACTTCCTGTGAACAGACAAAGAAAAGGAAAGAAAGTGACTAATGTTTTTGTGTCAGTCTACGTTGTTAATATATTTAAAAAATGTTAGAAACATGAAGACTTTTAAAATTTTAATACTCAAAAACTATGGCTTACCCGACTTTTTTTTTTCTTAGCCAGATTAGTATTAAAAATTACCCTGGAGGTAAAATCTAAGGTTAAAAGATACGCAAACAACAAATGAGAAAATCTAACCGCCGTACCTTTGTTATTCTAAACCATAATAATTTAGGAATAGGGATCAATACAAATGAGAAAATTATCAACAATTTACGGGGGAAGAAAATTGTTTATTTGAATAAAAGTAATAATCAAAAAATGTGACAAAATCAGAAGAATTGACCGCTGAATTAAGTCTGCAGCACCTAAACAAGGTTCACACATGAGGTGTGACTTTCCTTCGCTCGCGCTGTGTGCAAAAATTTTAAGGGTACTTTAACTCCTTGACCGCGCGCTGATATAAAAATAAAATAAAAAAATAAAATAAAATTTGGACACTACAACTCATTTAACGTGTGAGGAAACACTTTTGGTCCATAGCTTCAACCCCATTCATCAGAACCGTCTGCCTGAAATGCAAAATGACGTATTTCGACAAATAGATAAAAGTCACTGAAGCACGTGCCTCAACGTCTGCGAACGAAAAAGTGATTCAAATTTGTATAACGAAATACCTATAATATTAAAATCGCTACAAGGTGGGAAAAAAATAATGTCAATATGTGAATGTGCCATAATTTTTAGAAATGGCGTCAAGTGTCATTATGCTTTAACAGTTAGGTTGCAGACAGATAGATAATTAGTTGTCAATAAACAACGGAGCAATACACACCTGAAAAACGTGGAATTATTGTTACTGCTTATTTGAGCAATTTCCGGTCTGTTGCTTTAACGCTGCGTGAATTTCGCCGTCGTTTTCCTTACCGTCATGCACCATGTGCGTAAAAAGATTTTGAGTCACGATTAGATCGCCAGATCTAAACGAGCTACGTTCCATTTGCTATCTTTGTTAAACACACAAACTTGTATATATGTACACGTATTTTTCTGCAGCATTGATATGGCGTTTAGTGCGGCCTTTTATTTTATAACCGTTCATTATGTACAAAAGCTGTAAGCGTGTGTTGATTTTTTCTTTCAAGTCATAAATTTTTGAAAAAATCGTTTAAAAATATAAAATTAATTAAAATGGTTATATAATTTATTTTTCCTATTGGGTCTATAACTATAGCAAACGTGCGGTTTACTAAGAGATGGCGTAACTCATATTATTCCATTGGAACATGCGTTGGAAAGTTACTGTCATTGTACGTCATTTCAGTATATGTCATTCATTTGAAAAGTGGTTTGCACGATTTAAAAGTGGTGATTTTGGCTTGGAAGATGATGAACGTCCTGGGCAGCCAAAAAAGTTTGAAGATGAAGAACTGGAAGCATTACTCATGAAGATTGTTGCCAAACACAAGAAGAGCCAGCAGAATCTTTGGGTGTCACTCAAGCAGCCATTTTAAAACGTTTAAAAGCAGCTGGATATATTCAAAAGCAAGGAAATTGGGTTCCACGTGAACTCAAACTGAGAGACGTCGAAAGGCGGTTTTGCATGTACGAAATGCTGCTGGAGCGCCACAAAAGGAAGTCATTTTTGCATCGGATTGTTACTGGTGATGAAAAATGGATCCATTACGACAACCCCAAGCGCAAAAGTCATATGTGAAACCCGGCCAACCAGCCAAATCAACGGCAAAGCCGAATATCCATGGCGCGAAGGTAGTGCTCTGTATTTGGGGTATCAGATGGGTGTGCTGTATTATGAGCTCCTAAAACCGGGTGAAACCATCAATGGACAACGCTACCGAACACAATTAATCCATTTGAAGAGAGCTGTAGACGAAAAACGTCTGGAATATGCGACCAGACACGAGGCAATAATTTTCCATCATGACAACGCTCGGCCCCACGTTGCTATTCCGGTTAAGAACTATTTGGAAAACAGTGGATGGGAAGTCTTACCCCACCCGCATTATAGTCCAGACCTTGCCCCTTCTGACTACCATTTGTTCCGGTCGATGCACAACGCCTTCTCTGAAATACGGTTCACATCAGAGCAGAATATCAAAAATTGGTTTGACTCATTCTTGGCTGCCAAGCCGGCGCAGTTCTTTTGGGATGGGATCCACAAATTACCAGAAAGATGGGAAAAAGTCATATCTTCAGATGTGTGATACTTTGAATAATACTATTGTACGTGTTTTTCTTAAATAAACGTTCAAATTTTGAAAAAAAAAACCGCACGAATTAAAATATATACCCAATATTTATGCGCAATTTCCATTAAATTGTCGAGACTTCATGAAAATCTTCTTACATCCTTAAATCGTCTTGATACGGGCTTGTCAATAGCCTGTTGGAAAATAATCTTTCTTACAGAAATTTACGAAATTTCAGCGTGAATCAGTGTTAAACCGTTGGACAAAGTTAGAGCTAAGGTTTAAATACGGACGGCACGCTGAGAACTGAACTTCTTAATATTTGAGTATGTATCAATTCTCTGAGAAATAGAGCGATGTCGCTACATCATGCCAATAAACTTGGAGTTTTACTTGTAAAAATTAACATTTCTTACTCTTTAGAGATTAGGTGATGTTTTCTCCACCAAATTACAATTTTTTTTTTAAAAAAGTCCTCTATTATGTTTAGGCAACGTGCGTATAGAAGAAAATATTGTGTTCTAACACTACTCTTAGCCACAGCATTTAAACGTTTGGAAATGGTAGAAAGAAGAGAAAGGTTGAAACTCGAAATCATCGTCGCATTAAGCAGTTTGGCTCACTAGACAGTCCTATATAAGATGCTAATGGCTTAGAAATGATTGCCGCTTCATAAGCCGCGTCATGTCCAATCCAATACGCCTGATATTTGAAACTGTGTGGAAGCGGAATAAAAGGAGAGGAAGCGAAATGGAAGCATTAATACACAAAATGTTCCATATTGAGTCACAGAGAATTAATTTTTGAAGCGCCTTTACGTTCAACAAAAATACTGTGCTGTGCTTTTTCGAAGACGGTGATGGGGAAAATGCTATGGTCAACGGAGTTGTGGCAGCTAAGCTGAACGAAAAGCTGATCGTGAGCAATTTATTTATTTATTTATTTATTTAATCTATCAAATACCCAATTTTCTTAGATTGACTAATTTAGAAAAGTTATTAAAATAATAAATAAATAAAATAATTTACAGTCAAACTTCTCTAAGTGATAAAATTTGTGTCCGTATAAGGCAAATTTTAAAATTTAAATCCCTTTAAATTAATCCCTTAAAACGCATAATATGCATATTGCATGCATGTAGGAAATTCATTATATCTATGCGTTTATACATAGTCCTGTCATAGATTCTATTACAAATATAAAATGATATAAGAAAAATATTTTATAATCAATTTTATTAGTCCATAATATTACTTATTAAAAAAAAGTGTCACTCGAAAAAACTGCCTTTGGTCTAAATACATAATTTCAAAGGTTGTGGCCATTAAGTAGAAGCGGCACGCACTACAGCCATGGATATCGATAGCTCAGCTGTTTTTTAATGCTGTTTTGAGGTTTTCAAAATCTCTGAGGAGTTTTCCAAGCCGTGTTCTCTAATTCTGATTACAAATAATCGAGTGGATTCAAATCTGGACTCCCCGTTGGCCAAACATCCGCTCCCATAAAACAGGGAATATTGACACTGAGCCACTCTTGTGTGGTTTGGCTTTGTGCGCCGGAGCAAGCCTTGTTCAAATATCCATCTTTCTCTATTGGATAGAGTATTAGTTAAACCCTTCGCAGCATCCTCTAGCACATCTTCTTGGTAAACTTTGGCGACCATTTTCACACCTTTTCCGGATAAATGGAGTGAGATGCGACACCTTGGTGAGATATACCCCATCAAACCATTACGGAAGCAGGATAATGGCCACGTTGAACCCTTAAAACATTTTTTTTCCCTTCATTTGATGACGTTGGATAAATCTTGTCATTTTTTTACTTCTTCCAAGGTAAACATTTTCTCCTTCGTAAAAAAATTATTTTGAAGACCCTACCAATGCAAAAGCTTTTTGAATCTTTCCAGACTAATTTTTAATAGTTGAAGGGTTAAGAATATGTTACAAAGATTGGCTTTCATATGAAAAATATCCCAAATCAGTCTTAAGTTGGACTTGATAGATACCTTCAGTTCTTTGGAATTGATTTTCTACTTCCGAAGGAGATTTCTTTAAGTTCGTGAACGCAAAGATGTTATAGTACTACCGCACTTCTACGGGCAATACCTGCGCGACCGCTTCTTGGCCTATCCTCTTCTGTCGACAGTTCACGGAAGCGACTATAGCCCGAAAAACAAACATTTTTGATATACCTAGTGGCATCAACAACTTAAAAACTCTAGACGCATGCAACGGTATTACCACATCCAATTTTCTTTGGCGCTCTACGCCATGCTAAAAGATCACAAGCTGAAACCAAACTGGCTTCTAATCCTTGCTCGTAAATGCATGTGATTTGAGAAAAAATAATTCATGGAAATATCAAATGCAAACAGATTCATACATCATACTGCACAGTGACTCCTTATGACATAACTATTAGCGCAATCTTATATTCTTTAGAACTTAATATAATCAATGAAAAGATAAGTATTTATATATTCACTGGTGTTCATATCCTTTGTTTTTGTTGTTTGTCTTGTGTTAAATCGTTTTGCTCTCGTACTTGAGAAGTTTTGTTTGTGTCCGTCCAAAGGAAAAGTAGTTCCAATGCTTTTCAACGTATATTGCTCTCCGCAACTTCTCAAGGGAGGCGTTCGTTAGAGGGAATATGTAACAGATGCAATCCAAATGGAAAAGATTCCGTCGGCAAAAAACTGTCGACCAAAAGGATGTGTCCGCTTAAGAGAGGTATCCATTAATGAAAGTTTAAGGTAGACCTGAAAAATCTCTTTACACTTTTCTCTGCTCATGTTATTGTGAAATCATATTAAAGCAATTTGAAGCGTTGTTTAAGGGATTGCATCAGTCGTATGTTTATAACTTAAAAAATAAATTCTCTCCAGGTCTTAGGGCACGCGAAGGTGCATAGATATTCGGCGGGTAGGATAGGTAATTTATGAACAATGACATTAGAAGCATTCCTAAGTGTCTCTCCTGTGGGATTTCAGAGTAGTTTAAAATGATATTCGATAGTTGGGTCCTATTGTGAAAAATTGAAGCGTTTAAGGGATTGCATCAGTCGTATATTTAGAACTTAAAAAATAAATTCTCTCCAGGTCTTAGGGCAAGCGAAGGTGCATAGATATTCGGCGGGTAGGATAGGTAATTTATGAACAACAACATTAGAAGCGGACCTAAGTGTCTCTCCTGTGGAATTTCAGAGTAGTTTAAAATAATATTCGATGGTTGGGTCCTATTGTGAAAAATTGAGTACTATATACTAGATTAATTTTAAACTATATCCGTAGATTGGAATGAAAAGAGACAATCTAAAGAGACCTCCGTCTTTAATGACAAATTAAAAGTTATAAACAATGGTCTTACTAAGCTGGATGGATATCCCTTAAGGATGTATAGCATATCGGGCAATAAGTACTAGGAAGAAAGGGATAAAGTGACAAACACAGATCTTTATGAAAGACACTGGCGTTCAGAAGAAATCGACTTATTGAAAGCAATAATCCCCAATAGATTAATTTGGAAAAAGTGGTAATTTCGACTGACCACTACAATCACCTGATTTGGCTTCATTTGTCCAATAAACCTAATGCTTTATGCCATCAAACAAGAATTTAACAAGTAACTATTCAAAAAGTGATACAACATGCCGAAAATAAGGGCCAATCTTTCGTGACTGCAAAAATTGTTCAAACAGTGGTTAAATAATTTCCAAAGATCAACACACAAAATCACCTTGGTGAAACGAAATATGTTCTAACAATGCTTTTCCAGGATAAAAGAAAATATTTTATTAATAGGGAAAATACAAAATCGAATCGGCAGAATATCGAGACTTGTGCCTGTTAAAGTATAACACAACATTCAACAGGAATATCACCATTCTTGCATTCATCTCATCCCCTTCATTTGTCTACACAAGATATTTAAATACCAGCCGTTAGTGAGGCTGATAAATTAAAGTGGTATGGTACAATACATACTCAACATTCTACTTAGGGAAATATTTAAGAAAACATGCCATATTCTACAAGTAAGCTGTTATTCAGAGTTCTATTCAGATAATTGAGTATGTTGCAAGTTAAGGTGGTCTTCTTTACTTTTGCTGCCTACATAATACAGAGAAGCACCAAAAAACACTACATACATGAACCATCTGTTTCACAGTATGTACTTTAATGCTCTTAAATTCCGAAACAGAAATAGGAAACTGCACATAGCCGACCATTTTCTTCATCCAACCGTAGCAGAGCACATCATTCTGCATTTAATTCAAAAATGATTTACGTAATCGGGAAGAAACGGTATTTATTGAAAGAAACGTTTCTATACATATGTACATATATACGAGCAGAAAAAAAAACTCAAGGGGCACATCACAAAGTAATGTTTATCCTTAAAGCCGAGGCCTACAAAGAAATAGAAGAAAAATAGTCGACAACTGAACATTTATTCAAATTTATTGTGATTTTGTTGATTTGACGCACGATATATTTGACGAATACACCATCACAGGGTTTTCGCTTCTCTTCAATTCGCAATCAACACCACCACCTTGTTAGCAACACACTTTATTTCGATTGCCTGTCAGAGAAAAACCTGTTTCCGTGGGCCAAATCGCTTTTTTAAATCGATTCCTCAAATTTTCTTTTTGCTTTCATTTTTCCTTTTTATATGCATAAAACTTGTTAGACACCGCACACCGCATTCAAAAAAAAAAAAAAAAAAAAACTGAAAACTCACTTTAAACCCTTCGCTATGTTATGCTCCTCTTTAAGAAGGAAAAAGAAAAACTGTTACAAACATTGAATCTAATGTAAACTATGTAAATTTGTCCATCCAGATACACGAGCGAGGGACTATCCCAGAGCACTGCTGAAATTTGCACACATCCTTCCTTAAAAAAAAGAGCCAATGAAAGCAAATAAATACTCGGATTCGTAAACACACACAAAAATGTCCTTAAGTACCGGCTTTAAGAGCACTTAACTCAGCTTCCGATGCAAGGATGCGTTAGTGCGGATATGTATTTTTTAAATATTTTCATTAGCTGTCTTCCGCGTCCCTTCTCTTTTTGTCTTTAGACGAAGTTAATACAAAGCAGTAGAAAGTATGATGTAGGAAGTAGGAAGTCTATAAAGGCGATATGTTATAGATATAAAAAAACAGTATCCGTGCAACAGGCAGAACTTTTGATTTATGTGCTCTTTGCCAGTGATGCGTGGAAGTACGAATAAATGGCACATCAACATACGAACATAGCTTTAAATTTACAAAACCTTTTCACTGCCAATATATGTGAAACAGATTATTTTCTTTTTGGACAGCTTAATAGCGAAATTATTCTGAATGATCAATATTTTACGCTAGGTGGGTGTGTGATGCCCAAATGACTTGTAGCAACATTTTCGGGTGAAATTTTTAAAGAAAAGCCAAGTTGATGATTTTCGCAGACAGAAGAATGATTAAAGGGAATTTTTTACCAAAACCATTTGAATAAGACAACACTTTCGAGTATGTGGATATTTTCATTAATGATTTTAATTTTTTTTCGGAATTAATCACCGTGAGGCCAACAACCGCTTTGGCACACTCGTACAACACGAGTAATTGAAGAACATTTCTAATAGTTTTAAGGCAGTTCAGTATGACAATAATAAATCTGAAACAGAGTGTTTTTGTTGCATTTAACAACTAGCTATTTGATTTATACAGTTTGCCAATAGCAACCTACAAGCTTAAAACAATTGCAAAAAACTTGAGAAAAAAATGAGTTGATGGGTCATGTTGAAGTTTATGGATTGAAGTAGATTTAAAGCAACGGTCTCTTCTTCATATTTATTGCTACTTAAGCTTGTATTTAAACATGGGTCCTTTTTCGATGTAATTTTTCACTGTTTTGGGTAACTCAAGGGCGTGCACATTTTCATTGTCCTTAACCCCTGCGTTTTCACTGCTTAGTGCACGACATATACATACATACATACATACATTTAGGTATACGTTCTGTTATAGCACCAGAGATGTATCAATATTGGTTTGATCCATGCAACATTTCAATGCAATTCATCCTACGATACGAGCACATCATTTATTTTAAAAGCATTTTTATTTCAATTAGTTCATTATTTCTGTAGCTTGTAGCTGGACAAAATATGCGTAGATGTTAACTTAACTAACTTAAAATTATTTCTTTCCAATTTACTGGCCCCATGCGGGGGAACTCTATAATATAAAACTCTCATATATAATATGGTAGAAGTAAAAGTAAGAAAACATTTTTTAGTTGTTAAGCTCTTGAAAATATATAAACAAGAATTCATACATATTCTTTGCTCTTATGGATAAGATTTTTAATATTTATTGTATATTACGGTAAAAAATGCCCATCACTCAAGATACTACAATAGTTACTAGTTTACAAAACTATATTTGTACTGGAAGCCGCAAATGTATTTAGATATAATCTAAATTTAAAATTTAAAATTTTTATATTTTTTATGCATTTTTTTATATTTTATTATAATTATTTTTTTCTTGTTGTATTCAAATAGCACTTTCGAAACAGTTTCTTGCAGAAGTCGTTCAATAATAGTTCTAGCGAAACTTTTCTCCGCAAGTGTGGCGTGAGTAATGTTCATTGTTGAGCATTTCATTCATTATAAAATGTATCTCAATCAATCAAAATGTTGAGAATCCCAGTGAATGTCAGATTTAAGCGAAATAGGATGCCACTGAATTACAACAAACGCAAACAGCTATGAAAACCAATCAACTGGTCCCTGCTTTCCATGGCCTCGCTGTCATTATAAGGAAACGTGCAAAGCATAAATCTCAATCTAACTGCAATTATAACGGTAATAAATATAAGCTTCTTGAGTGATACGAAAGCAAAGAGTGCCAAGGACCTGTAGATGGTCCTCCATTCTAAAGGTATCTGTATTCACTCAAAGGCTTAGGTAGTGCTGCCATAGTGCTGTCACTTTTATTTGCCGATGCATTTATTATTTCTTACCCCTAGTATTTAACATTTATAGTTAAAAACAACGCCCTACCATAGTCACCTCACATCCCGACATCTATCACTGCCACCGTAGCATGTGACCGCATACTCTCCAATCTTAGTAAGGGGGTAAAACTGATTTATGATAACAATAACAGTACGTTACAAGTTAAATTCGCTGTTCTGACAACACAGTGTGTCAAGCTACATATGGTATGTGGATAGATGTGTGTATGTTTGCCGGTATAATATTCCAAAGGGCTGGGAAATTGATAATAAATGAATGAGTGGATAAATTGTGGATGACACCGTATTTACCTCACTAAATACCAATTTATGTATTTCTGTACAATAGTTCCGAAAGAAATGACTAATTTTTTTAACCAGTTTTTGGGGCTGCGATTTTTAAGGCCACTCGTTTCTTAAGAAATTCTTTGAGGATTACCTACATTTCAAATGTCATGCTTAAAAATATTGCATTCAAAATCTTTTGTCTGGAAGCTAACCCGATGATCTAAAATGTGGCATTGTCACTCCACTTTTCAAAAAAGAACAGCAAAAATTATTACTCAATTGCCTTTTTAGTTCAAAGGAACAGCGATTGGCAATAGTGATTCTTCGTTGAGAGACGGTTCTCTAAGCTAAGCCTACACGACACAACGTTTGGCAACGGACTAAGGCAAATAGACTTTGAGGCAAAACTTAATTTCACTATAACAAGCACACGGTTTCGTCACCAAATTGATCATTTTACGATAGACGTACGTCATGTCTCAAGCAGTATTAATGTCCAAAGGTTCCGGCAGCCAACATAGACTCGCATCACCATATTGTTGCAGCCAAGGTGCCAATACCGATTTTTCAAGTGCAACCACAAAGAAGAACTTTTACAAGAAGATATAACGTAGAAAAGCGGCAATCGCAAGCGATCGCCAGAATTTTCGTCGAACACGTATCCCGAAATCTCTCAAGAATGCCTATGCCGACAACATCAACTACCGTAGACCAGTGGCAATGCTGTCATCGTCCCATCAGTAACGCCGCAACTTATGCGCTGGGTTAACCCGACCTTCACCAAGAAATACCTGCTTTGATGAAGAATACCGACACGCATATGCAGCTATACAAAAAGCCTATAAAGTGGCTCAGCAGGGAGACCTGCTCGTGAGCTCTACGCGCAGAAGAGATGATAAGAATATCGGACAAGAAGCGCGCGATCGAAGATATTAAGAGGTTGTACTCCTGGAATAACACATGGAAGCTCTACCAATAGGTAAGAAGAACGTGTCAAGGGAAGTGAACCCTTACAGAAGCCCCGTAAAGGTAACGACTCACA
The DNA here is from genome assembly GCA_907269105.1 of Volucella inanis. Taxonomy (NCBI): domain Eukaryota; kingdom Metazoa; phylum Arthropoda; class Insecta; order Diptera; family Syrphidae; genus Volucella; species Volucella inanis. The sequence goes on from OU026158.1 coordinate 22,940,585, forward strand.
GTCAATTCTGAGAATATGGAACAACTTTTTCTGCAGACTGTATTTGCCATCAGGTAGAGTAAACCATTCAATTTAGACGATGATAGCCAAAACTTCCACCCACCTGACCAAAAAGAATTAACCTAGGCTGAAAACCGACAAAGCAGCTGGGCCTGACGGCTTGCCGGCCGAGGTATTTAAAGTTTCTGGAAAATGATTCCGTGGAAGGCATACAGCAACGCATTTCTTAAATCTGGTCAGAAGAGTGTATACCGGATGAATGAAATCGCATTATGGATTACCCAATTCACAAAAAAGAAGACCTCTTCAACTGCGCCAGTCTCATAACGAGCATAACCTCCTCAACATCACATACAAGATCTTATTTGCCATGCACAATCGCCAGTAGCATTCCGCTCCTTCAAAGTTTTAACCGTAACACCCGCAAATAAATGCTCATCAATACACCCTCAAACCAACTTTCGGACGTACTCTAAAATATCGTGATTCATTTCTAAGTCATGGAACTCGCTTATGAAATGCAATGCCGAGTTTTCTATTTCCTTCTCGTTATAACTTGCAAACATTTAATACCCAAGTACATCGGTACCCCTCTTTTCTTCGTTCCTAAGTTTTTTTTGCTCGCGCTGTGTGCAAATATTTAAAGGGTACTAATAATACCTTAAATAAAATTGCATGGATGTTTGAAGCACTTCGTCAACACCCTGATTGGCTCCTATCAGTGCGGTTTCAGACTAAGAAGGAAGGTTGGTAGGTAGACATGTTTGTACACCATGAACCCAAGTAGCACTAGAATGTGCCTATTTGTTACTTCAACTCATGTGATTTGGTTGATGGTATGTGTTGTTGTAGATGTGAGAAAATCGGTGCCTAGATCCTAGATCCTAGGTGATATCGACATACTTGGAAGAGCTCAGTGGGCTGTCACCGGTCCGTTCGCTAGTATTGAAACGGAAGCTTCTAAAATGTGTTCAGTGATAAACAATATGTTTTCAACAAGAAGTGCCACACAACATCGACGAAGTGCGAAGAAAATCGCAATCGACATATATGATTTCGCGGTAGTAAAGGACTTTATCTACCCTGGATAGGCAATGAATTCTGACAGAAACGCCTCTTGCCAATCGCTGTTTCTTAGAGCTAAGAATGCAATTGAATAGTAAGGCCCTATCGCAAAAAACTAACCTTGATCATCCCAGTGCTACTTTATGGCGCTGAAGCAAGAACTCTACCGAAAGCGGATAAAGATATATTATATACATATACATTGTAGATGAGAGTGTACGCGAAGGTCGTGACGAGTTGATTCGTCGTCGTTCTCAGCAGCTTGGCTATCTTACGTGAGGATCTCGGCCTAAAAGTGTACAAAATTCAACTTGTGCAAGAATTAAAGCAAGGCGACTTGAATTCGCGAGGGTGTGGTTTATGGGCTGGTGGAATCATTGGTCCATATTTCTTCAAAAATGAGGCAAATCAGAATGTTACCGTCAATGGTAACCGTCATCGCGCCATGTTGACGGACTATGTGTTTCCTGAAATCAAAGCACATGGTCTCGGTGAGCTCTATTTTTAACAAGACTTCACTACGAGCCATACAGCGCGTGAAATAATGGACCTGTTGAGAAATCATTTTGATGAGCTCTTAATTTCACGTTTTGCTACGGTAAATTGGCCGTCTAGATCGTGCGATACCACATCTTTGGACTATTTTCTCTGGGGTTATGTAAGGTCTCATGTCTTCAGGAATAAGCTAGCTACGATTGACGTTTTGGAAGCAAACATTACTCGTGTTATCCGCGAGATACCAGTCGCTATGCTCGAATTAGTTGCCCAAAATTGGACCTTTCGAATGGACTACCTCAGACGTAATCGTGGCCAACATTTACATGATATCATTTTTAAAAAGTAAATGCCATGAATTGTTCTTTTAACCGATAATAAAAATTTTAAATTCACTTTCGAATTTATGTATTTTATTTTTCATTATAAATCAAACCTCACCCTATAGAATGGGACCTCACCCGACCGGATTAGCTGTAGAAGCTTGTTAGTTAATGTCCAGGTTCACCCTGAACTATAAGCAAGTAAGTTATATATTATTATCATTTTTATTTAATATGTAATTATTTATATGTAATTAATTGCACTATTATTTAATAAAATATAGGATAGCACTATCGCTAGGGCTTTCGGCTAACAGTTATATATAACAACCCTGCTTTGATGCAAACAAGAAATTAGACGATAGAATAGCGGTTTGGTTAAACCTGTTGAAATTTTTTCAGTATTATGAATTCATCTTAGATATGCGCTAGAAACTACATATGTGATATCAAATAAACCCAAATACCACTTCGACACAGAGATAATACGAGTATGAATCCAGTTGAACCTGTTTCGTTCTTCTTTCGTTCTTCCCGATAACTGTCTAGTAGTGTAGATTTTATCTTAAATCAATGTGAGTTCGCAAAATACTTTTAGACATCCGATCAATATGAGGAAGAAGAAAAATGAAACTTTCAACAGAGATACCCCACAGTAGTCTTCAAAATACTTTGACCAATTCGACAAATGTAAACACTTTATTAAGTTGGGATCCAGTCTTTTCCTTTTTGTTTTTTAAAATAAATAATGGAATTCCTTATAAAAAGGTTCGGTGTCGCTTAATGACAATCATGGTCACGGCCCATATCTTTCTATCCCCAAGTAAATCAAGCAAAACCTTTTCGAGAATACGGCTATGGGATAAGCCTATAATTTTTTGTATGAGAGATAATCAAAGCTATGACTTAAGGTAAATAATTTTCAAGTCAATAAGGGGAAAAAAGAATTGGATGAAAGTGATTTCTGAAGGGAATTTTGAAATTAGTATGCAAAATGTTTTCTTTATTTGTGTCCCTCCTAATATTGACAATGTGGTTTTCTCAATGTCTCTCGAATTTATAGCCACTGGCTAGTATCCACGTATCGTCCGTACATCTTCTTACGAATAAAAGCTATACAATCAACCCATAAAAGATGCAATGGGGACATACATTTATAGTGTAACAGGTATCTCAATTCAAAGCCTGTTGACAAAAAAAAAGCCTGTTGACCAAAAAAAAAAAAAACAAAAAAAAAATCAATAAATTCCACAGAGATAAGAAAGAGAATTCATGGCACGAATTAGAGTTCTATGAAATACGGGTGCTTATCGATATATGTATCATTTTATTTCTTACTATTTTGGGCTGTTAGTGGAAGATGTAAGCGGAATAAAATGTTTATATGTTTTTTACTCTTGTTTTGAATATTTTTCTATTTATTTAGGTTCAAGGACATCTTTCTGAAATCGTCTCAATGTTGCTTTAGTGAGACGATGTCATATAATTGTGAACCTAATCAAATATAAATTTAATCCTTTTTCCATTAGAACATCGTAGAAAGGATATACGAGTAAGTATCATATTTATAGGCTTATGTTTTGATGACACTTTTCAAATTTCAACTCAAATTACTCCTGACTATGGACTCGTACGAGTACTTTAACATTTTTTTTGCAAAATTAATTTTTACTTCGAGTTTGTTTTATTGAGAAATACTCGTATACAGAATGAAATCTGCTTCTGTGAAAAGGTTAGTTAAGTATCGGGCGACAACGTGGGTTGTGCGTTAACTCTTTAGAATTTTGCAACACTGGATGTCATATTAAAAAAAAGTTTTTTTTTGTTTTCATATGACAACGTTTAAATGTGTGTAAAGACTTTGGATGAATCCAATGAGATGTGCTTTTAATATTGAAGTATAGCCAAGGGTGAAATTGCATATCTTGGATTGTTATCGGACATGTTGTGAGAAGGCTTTAAGTAAGGTCTCAGTTCAATCGATATTGCACAAGATTTTACTATTAAGAAGCTTTGTCCTAGGTGTATTCAACTGTGCCATCTTAGTCAAACCAGGTAACAGTTGATGGATTATTAACGATATTGGGGGCAGGTTATTTAGAAAACCTCCGTGTGACTGTTACAAACTTTTGGGTTGATTGTGCCTATTTTAGGTATAACATTAACATAGGGATATGAATCTCAAAAGGTTGTTCAGCTTAATTTCACTTAACTCCTCTAGCTTGTTTAAAACAAGTAACTACTAAGACGCCAAATTTTTCGTCAGCAAACAAACGGAACAGCCATGCACTCATGACGATGAAGAGTATATTAAAACTGGAATGAATATGAATGACGCAGTGTTCAGTGATAATGATAATCTTGTCGTATCCCGTATGGTGGTAGGGTTCTGGCACAGCTTTACTACATCCTACATTACCAATGAATGGGAGATGTGCTGTGTTGACCAAATCCGTGCGAGCTTATTATGTAGTTTCAATCTTGCGTCGACATTGTTCTCTGCAATGGTTCTAAAGCTCGCGTGATGGATTGTGATTGATTATTGCCTTTAGCCTTAGTGATCGGTAATATATCAATATAAGGTCATAGTTTTATCTTCAACTTTGTTAAGATAGGATGGGGGCATGCTCATATTGCGTCTTTGATCATAATCTTAAAAGACTCTGTAAAGTTTTAAAAGCTGCATTATAGAAGTAAAGATCTAATAGGATAAGACTTAGTATGGTTTGTGTTCTCGCTGTGGTATTATTCTATATACTTTGGTATAAAGATATAGAGGGATTGAATTTGTTGGAGGTCCTTCTTCCAGGCTATCGAAATCGAAAGAGTAAAAGCAGCCTGTCCTATCCTTGGTGAGTTAAATGTAGGAAATATTTTTTAATAAAAAAATAATCACTGTTTTTGAGAGGTTAACTCCGAGACCTTGACGGTTGGCTGAATTATTGAATTGAAACAACAATTGACAGCGTACAGACGTAAAACTACATAGTGATAGCTGAAATATGTGACGGTTTTGAATCCTTACTAAACCTCTCGGTTTTAGGAGCACCTGATCAGATGTGGGCACTGTACTCCAATTTTGGGCGGATGAAGGCTAGATCTGAGGGGGTGAAATATTTCTTACATCGCTTGAGGAAACCTAGAAATTTCGCAGCATTTTTGGCGACATGGAATATGTAGTCATTCCAATAAAAAAAATTTAAAGTTTTTCGGCTGGATGCTTGGATTTCGCTTTAATGACAGCAGATACCTTTGAGTTTTGAAAGTATTAAATTCTACTCTGTTGCACCGTTCTGGTTCTACAGTCGAAAAGCAGGGCATGAGCCGAGGAACGAATATATAAAGCAGAGAGTACTGTCATAAGCAAAGGAACATATTGGCTTAGAAGTAGCAAACAAGAGATGTTTGAAGAAAATTAAAAAGAATGTCGGAGAAATAACGGAGCCCTGAGGCACACTAGCATTTATTATGTGTCAGACTTAAAACCATCCAAAACAACTTGAATTGAACATTCTGAACGGTAATTTCAAATCCATTGAAGAAGTAATTCATCGATCCTAAATGCACGCATTTTCGACAACAGAGTCTGATGCCAAACTCTGTCAAATGTCTTAGAAATATCAGGTGCAACTATCTTGTTTTCGCCGGATTGATATACGCTTTGGTTTCACTTTTCGGTGAAACATGCCATCAGATCACCAGTGGACTAGTTGCTAGAAAAACCGTACTGCCGGAAATTGACAATTTTTCGTGTTTCGAGATATTTCATGAGCTGACTGTTTATTAACGTTTCAATGGCCCGTAAGGGACGTAAGTGCAATGGGTCTGCAGGAAGGGAAAGAAGAAAGTTTGCCTTTTTTTAAAAAAAAAGGCTGGACAAATTTTTTTTTCATCTGCTCGGAAAGAGTTTTAAGGAATAGTATTTTTTGCCTGTTTTTGGTCGTATTGGAATTTCACACGCTTAAGAAAGGCGTTGCAGTCACTCCTGGCCCGTTTGAACTTTTTTCGGTTTTCCACAGTAGGTTTCGTCTTGTAGGATGAGAAAAAGAATCTTTCTAAGCCTAACAGCTTCTTAGCTTAATATTTTTCATCCGATGAGGGATAAAGGATCTCATTCCAAAGAAAATAATGTCTGGGGTCATATCAGCAGCGGCATCCACGTTGTTATCGAGGAAACGTAACGACCAGTTAAAATTTCTAAAGAAGGTGTTTAGTAACACCATTTGCTTTTTTTGTATTGTCATACGGTTCTTTTAGGAATCTTTTCTCTAACTGTATGGTCGGTGTACGAGAAATAAGCTGATATGACTCAAAGGTCGGGCGAGCCCAGAGGGGAACTTGTCAGGATGAGAAGTTAAAAACGAGTCCATGGTGTTGACGGTATGACTATCATCATTCGGTATTCAGGTCATTTACAATCTTGCATAGCATGCTTGATATCAAAATTTTTAATAGAAAATATGGGCCGGGTGGAATGGACCTGGACCTCAAAGGACCAACAGATTTTTCCATTTGGCATAGGTTTGTGATTATCGTTTCCAGTTGAGCTCTGTAGTTTTTTCCAGAGCGCCACACTAACGCATTTTTACTCCGCTATGAATTTGAAGGCAATCTGTGCCGGAACGGAGATGCTCATTCACACTTCTCCAACCTATCTAAGCCGATTTATGTGACTGTACAGTGCATATTGTTCGTTGCTGTATCTACTTCTCCAAATTTTCTGTGAAACTTTAATAAAAGGAACATAAAACAAGTACAATGAAAAATTTCTGTCAGCCTAGTCAAAATGTATTGTAAGTTAGAACGGCTCTATTTATACTAAAGAAAGGAACATGTGAGTGTAAAGTGAAACCTCTAAGTTGGAAGAGATCATTAAGCTATTTGCATGGCTAGTATTTGGAGAGGTTTGTGGTCAAAAGTGTTAGTTTCTAAAGACATGAGGGACATATTACATATTCAGTATATGGGCGCCTTTGTTGCAGTCTACTTTTTACTATTCACTAACATGGTTTTGTCAACTGATTTATGGTGAGTGAAATATGTTCACCCTTGTACCATGTCTTAAGGTGGCTTACAATATTCGTAAACATGATAGCAGAAACAATACAATTCAAAGAATACTTCATAGCACGATAGCGCTGTTAGATAGTTCAAAGTCTTTTTTCTACTGCGCAGGCTTACGATACAACATTACAAGAAGTTGCAATAATTTCGTTGATTTCTTCATGGTGTAGGCCAATTTCACCATTATGTTCACTAGTTTGATTAGAGTTCTTTACTAAGCCAATTGCTTGGCACTTCGAATACCGTCATACTAATTAATGTCATAATCTCTCCTTATCAAATCGATTCAATTTCCTTTCCTCAATGAATAGAAGCGGACTTAGACATTGGTAAGCTGGGTTGAATTCTCCAACAAAGTTAAATCCAAATTTTTGTTTTCCTTTGATTTGAGTTTAAAAAAGGTATGCAACCACTTGAAATGTCAAAACATGTGTCCAATTTCTTATAAGATGTTGAGTAAAATCGGAAAGAGCTGCCTTAACCAGAATTGAAAAAATGGTCTTGGCTTTTTAAAACTATATTTTGCATGCAGTGAGGGTTTTAAAAAATTCATTAGACATTTGAGGCCACCAAAATCGATATGTCACTCTAAAAGATAGGTATTCGTGTAATTTGTATACTCCATATAATTAATTTCAGTGTGATTAACTAGGTACAATATTTAAATATTTGCTCCTACATCACCGAAGAAGTTTATATCTCAAGGTCGACGCTTGGGAATGATATCTGTGAATAGAATGACACAACAAGGTTTTATTCCCTTAACCCCCACTATGTTGTAGAATCTATCTAAGCGATTAAATTGTTTGTTTCATATCGCTATCTATGATATTTTGAATGGCAGATTACTTCGTTGGCTTACTGGTTTGTATCTAAAATTGTCCATTTTGATTTTTGATTTACGATTGCTGACGTGTGCTCGTTTTTAATTGGTTTCGAAAGATATGACAGTTTCGCAATTGTGCCCATGACATATTCTTGCTCCGAAATATCTGCTCTCGTTGCCCAAAAATTTTTTACCCTTCAAGTTAAATTCGCTCAAGATGAATTTAACACCAAAATGGGAAACCGCTGCAGGCCAGAATTTTATTGTAGCTGAGATCTCCGAATCTAAATATTCACAACAGTCACCCGATAGCTCCCACTCAACCATTGGTTTGATGAGGGAGTGTGCTGACAAGCAAAGCAACTCGTTCACGGAATCCATAGAAGGATAACGCGAGTCTTGTCCACGAATGCGCGAGAGTGGCTAAACCCTGCGGAGCTACCTCTAAGACATAGACGCCTGTCTCACTGTTGTAGACATACATGGAGCGACTAAATCCTAAATGTTAAAATGTTTAACTAATGTTAAAGAACTAATGTCAAATAATGCCAAATTGAGCTTATTAAAGCTAAATGTTAATATTCGGGTTTATTTCACTCACGACGACGCAGATAAGCTCATAGCACGCTAAAATTTTGATCCTTGCCTAACAATTTCATTTTCGATCTTATTCCCTGGGATGCCATAGCGATGTGGAACCAAAAAGAGGCTCAGTGAAATCAGTATTCCGATTGCTATGATAGAACCCTTGTATTCTCGAGTTAGCTTGGAAATGATTCACCACCAGCTGTTCTTCAAAAGATAGACAGATATTGTAGATAAATCGAAAGATATAGTTAGATACCTACTTTGTGCTTAATTGTGAAATTCAAGGTTGTCATCTTCCGAAAAGACACTAGATCGGCTTAGAGCTATCCGTGAAAACGCACTACATTCCTTTCAGAACTCAGATTCTAGCTGAAATCATTCCTGGGTACAGGAATTTGTACTCAACAAGAGTTCTGATTTCATTGGATCGAATGCCATGTCCATAAGACCAAAGTCAGGTGGTTCATGTTGTCCCAGAGACTACTTCTCCTTAAACGAAAGACGGCTTTGAGAGTACAGCCGATAATATGAATATTAAGGGGAAGAAGATTCATCACCGCGTTTACCGCGGATGTGTATAAAAATGATTCGCGTACGCATCCTCTGTGTGAGATGCACCATGATTTTCAAGACAGAAGATCTTGCGAGAGTGCGCTTCAAAATTTGGTATGTACAATTGAAGGCGTACTTGACAAAAAGAAATACACCCTGGATATTTTCATCGACAATGAGGTTAATTTCGATAACGTAATTTTGACGGCACATGTAACTAGGCCAGACAACTCGGCATTGACGAATCACTTATTTATGAATAAAATCAATGCTGATGAACAGGACATTGATTGCGGTTACTGATTATGGCTAATATGTGATCCCGGGGTTGTCCGGTAGACGGCTTTCTTACCCCATTGCTATGGTGCATATTGCTCGACTCAGTGCTCAATGTGCTCAATAATTCTGACGTCTACACCCAAGCATATGCGGACGATGTAGCTGTACTCTCTGTTGCATTGTGTCTAGCGACATTCGACGGTTGATAAGAAATGGGCTTTCAGTCAATCTTCTCAAAACTGATGATGTACTCTTTACGATAAGGAGTAAGCTCTCTGGTCTGACACATCTAGTGAGTAAAGGCATCACCATCTAAATCTCCAAAGAAGCTTAGCACTAGGGTGCCATCCTGGATAACAAACTTCTATGGGCTAAACGAGTGGTGGTGTATTGGCTTAAAAATCGGACGGTTCGGGATTCAATTCCAACAAAGCCCGAAAGACATTCTTTTTCTCAGACAACTAAAATTATGTAAGATGAGTGGTTGTGTAGAATATAACAATAATTTAGTCTCCCTATTAAATATTGGACGTCACCCATGCAGAGCAATAGCCACTAAACCTTAATATTTTTCTTTCTCTTTCTGTCCCATTTTCGAAAAACTTAACACATGCCTTGGAATCATAAGTACGAGTATAGTCATACAAAATGACGCCTGTCACCGAGAAAGTTCCTCTAGATCTACACGGCTTTGATAAAGCCAAATATGTATTGGGGTGTTCAATATGTTCTGCGGTTTTCTTGGGATTAACATTTAATACACATTTTTGGTATAAAAGCTTATATTTAATCCATCAAATATCGTCCATCTTGGTCTATTACTTTCTTCCAATGTTCTGGAAGAGACATAATGTCTCTTTTGTAAAAGTTAGCAAACTTATGGGTAAAAAAGTGCTCCAGGTACGCTTTGATCCCATCTTCGGAATTTAATTGCCTTCCGTCCAAATTGTTTTAGAGACAGAGGGACAGATGTTAGTCAGAAGCCGCAAGGTCTGGAGAGTATGGTGGGTGATGCATTACTTCCCAGCTAAATGAATTCAGCTTTTGTTTTGTCATTAAGACTCTGTGTGGTCTGTCGTTGTCATGATTGAAAATAACGCCCTTCCTGTTCGCCAGCTATGGCCATTTTTCTTCCACTGTATTATTATAAAGGACACCTCGCGAGTCCCAACAAATGCTCAACATGACCTTTTTGGGATGCAAATCTTGTTTACCTACTGATTGTGGTGTTCCACCAGGAGCGCACCATGACCTCTTACGCCATTTTGTGTCTCCCGTAACCAATCTTTTCAGGAAAGCCTCAAGCGAGTTCCATCTCAACAAAGACTCACAGATCATTATGCGATCCATTATGTTTCTTTCACTGAGTTCGTGAGGAATCCAAATATTTACCTTTTTCGATATTCCAAACCTTTTCAGACTCTTCGAAACGGTTGTATGGGCGATGTTAAGCCGCTAAGCAATCTCTATTAAATGCCTGTCAACGGTAACGGCAGCGAAGATTTGGTTGTCATCTGTGGTGGCTGGGCGTCCAAAGCGAACAACATCAGCAAGGTCTGTAAACCAACGCTGACAAATGTCAGTGTTTATAGCCGAATCTCCATACACGCTGCAAATCTCCGCACTATCGCTTTAACATCTTTTCTTAAAGAAAAAAAGCAAAGTATGCCAAAAATGCGCTTCTTATGCTCCATTTTAAATACAAATATTGAGCTTTGAAAACACTCCCTAGGTTGCAGGTAGACCAAATTGATGCTTCCGAAGTCTCTAAGAAGTCATCGGCCCTCCTGTTGTTCCTGAGCAAGAAAGAGTGTAAGTTACTCACTGGGGTGGTGACGGAGAACTACACTTTTACTAAGCACTTCAATTTCATAGGCATAAGTGATACAACACCCTGCGACGCTTGCTATGAAAGTGATGACGACACTACCGAGCATTGTCTCTGCAAATGTGTGGCTTACACTCGCATCAGGCTGCAGGAACACGGCTTTGACGTGATGAGTGCTGGTACAGTTAGCACTTTATCACTGAAGCGCTTACACATCTTTCTTCGAATGACTGAAAGATTCCATTAAAAGGAACTTACAAAGTGTAAAATGAAGTAGTTCTTTGTTTGAGTGGTCTGTTCCGACAGCAGGAAAGAAAAAAAAAACTAGAGACTTGCTAGTTGGGGCCCAGTTTCTCCCAGGTTCTACGGGAAGTAAACTGCGCGAACAATGGAAGCAACGGTTACGCTTTCTGGCTTTACTTAAAAATATGTAATTTAAGGAATATCTTTGCCAACTTGGTTCAGTTCATCATGCTGAGAAATATCAAGTTGCAGCGATATGAAAAAAGGAGACGTTGTTCTGTTAGAAGATCTCTTACAGCCCAACACATTGTAGCGCCTAACAGTGGTACAGAAAATCTTTCGAAGTGCATGCGTGCGGAATTCGTTTGTGGTAAAAAGCTGTTTTAAGAAGACCAACTACTTTGGAAACAAGAGATTAATCCTTGATCTTCTTTAGGGGGATGATGTTAAAAATACTTTATGTACAGAATAATCTTTTGAAATTTAAAGTGATATATATATTTATTTTGTTTGTATGTGATAAACCTGCAAATAATACTGATTTATATTTAGATACCCATTTTTGTATTAAGTAATTCGCATTTTCTTGTTATCAGACTTTATCAATTTCCCCCTAAATTTCTGAATTGATAAACTTGGCGATTTTTATATTAGGTGCGCAACTAAATTCCCAAATTATAAGATGCCTCCAGCAGTAAGTGCGGTTTTGACATATCCAAAAAGTCATGAACCAATCTTAGACATATGGTAAACAAACGTTTTTGACACATTAGTGATTTTGTTTGGCGTCATATAATTTTGGTTGGGTGAAAATATTAGATTTTATGCCAAATAGTCGTCATTTGGGGGAAGTGTTGATTTTCTTCTTTCATTGGAGCATTGAGAGCTCCAAAAAGTTTACGGAAAGGCCGCCTTAAGTGAAACAACGTGCTGTTTTTTTTTTTTTTTAATACCGCGCACGCACTAAGGGGATATGAATACCCTTTTACTGGCTTTTTCTCCAGGGCGCGGGCGGGTGGTGTAGTAGTTTGAAACTCAGGTGTATTAGGATTCGATATTTTTCCCAGAGGTGGTTGGCAAACTGGACGGGACGATCTAGTACATCCTCAACCCGTTGGTCTTAAGTACTTGCTAGTTGTTAGTTCGTTACATTTAGCCCAGTCAGCAACCACTCCAACATTAGTGTTATTCCTTCATGTCGGAGTTGATGCCGACTGGATTTTCATATAACTACATACAAATTCTATGAAAAGACTTTTTCACAGAATTGCCTCGCACGAACCCACGACCCTCTGCTTGAAGAGTCTATGCATATACATATACACCACGGCCACCCCATGTGATTGATTCCACGCTTCAAAGACGGTGATTTCGATGTTGACCATGACCATGACCTGAAAAAAGACTAACATAGTTCGCAGACGTTGAATTCGAGGCATTGCTCGATGAGAATCCACGCCAAACGCAAGAGCTTCCTCAAGCATTAGAAGTTAGCCGCCAAGCTATTTCCAAGCGATTGCATAGATTGAGAATGATTCAAAAATAAAGAACTTGGGTTCCTTATGATATGAAGCCAAGTTTGAGCGTCGTTTTTTCGCAACAACTGCTCCAGCGGTAAAAAGGAAGATTATTGGACCAGATCGGTGTTATTTACTATAAAATATTGAAACCCGGCGAAACCATCACTGGGAAACGGCATAATACTAGCAGAGACACGAAAAAGTGATTCTACAGCATTGACACGTTTAGCCGCCGACAGTCCATACGAATGTACTGAATAATATATGCATACATACGTTCAATATGTGTCATAATCCCTATATATCCGCATCATTAGTCATTCAAATATAAGTACAAACAATATTCCATAGTACTGTAATTATTGCCAAGGATGCGAACACTTTAAGTCGACATACTTTGTGGCAGTGCTACGAAAGTTAAATGCTCGTACACTATTACTTGTATTCAATTTGTAAATTACACAGCACGTCTGTCATCTACTTATGTACCTACGTATACATTCACTTTCTCCTGAAGTTTTCTATTAAATTATTCAAATTAAAAAAAAAAACTCTGCCACTGATAATCTGATAATGGAGAAAGTATGATGGCAAGGACAAGAGCAAAAGTCTGTTTCCTTTTTGCCATTCTGGTAAATGATCTCGATGGGAGGGTGTAATTAATTGTTAATGAATTCAAGTTTACCTCGGATGTTGAGCGGTTGAATGGTTGTACGGTGTCTAGATTGCTTACAAACATCCCTTTTGATGCAAAAAACGGATACCATGATGTCTGAATGAGGGTAAACTGTGGGGGTTTTTGGCGGGAATACTCGTAATAGTCGAGTCATTACAACATGTACCCACTCGTTTAATCGCGGGGGCTATTGAAAAGTAAGTGTTTCGGTATTTCCGTATAACCTACAATTAAGTATGCTTCTATTTTATGTTGCTGGCCATCATCTTTAGTAAGTATCTGTACTAAATTGGCTATAGTTAATAAGGAGATTTATGTATATATTTTATTTTTATTTTTAAAAATGAATGATTAATGAGGTATTTTAATTTTTGTTTTTTAGATGCAGACCAGCACATATGCTCAAGACACCCAGTTACAAGTTAGAGCCATCAAAAGGAAAGGTATACCAGCAATGCAAATGTGGCTTGTCCAGTTGATCACTTTAACTATTTTAACTACCCATCTTTGTGCAAATGTGTATGCAAATTCTCACGAGTTACTGGATGAAGTAGCCTTTCTTCAAGGTAATAACGAACCTGCTACAGATGATTCAGCATCACAGCTTATGGATGAAGTGAAACGTTCCTGGCAATCCTTGCAAGGCTCCTGGGGAAAACGAGATCAAAATGGAGTGGCTACCGCATCAGATGACTATGACAATCAGATCTCAGAATGGAATCCAACTAATTCCAATGAATTTGAACATCCTGAGATGTCACGGTATTTGGTTATTTATGCAACAAGTCCAAATGCTTTGGGTGCAGCAGTAGATGCCGCAGCCTCATCAGTGCCGAATAAAGGTGAAACTGTAGAAGCTGATACTCAGTCTAACTTTGAGAAACGAAATTGGAAGAATATGAACGTCGCTTGGGGTAAGCGCCGTTCTGCCGTTTGGAACAAATTCCGAGGTAAATATTTCATTTTATTCTGTTTTCATTGTGCTTGGCTTTGTTGAAAAAAATTAAAAGGCACCGGAGCCGAACAGACTAGAAAACTCTTATGTACTTGAGGACGACACTAGCAGAAGCTTGTTGGTCGTGGACTTGCTGCTAAAGTAATTTTGGTTTTCATAGGAAGAAAGTGTTGTGTGACCCATAAAGTACAAAGTCCATCATAAACCTTCCCAATAAGATTGGAAATATGTATGATAGTAACCTCTCAAAGAAACATGAGTCCTTCGAAACTTGTCTAGAAGTTCAAATTGTTGATTGTTGCTGTTCTTTAGCTTACCACATATTATAATTTTTACTGTCGGTGGCTGACAATCAGTGGTAGTATAGAGCGAGTAAGCCAATTTTTGCCGTCTATTCTGGGAACATCAAACAATACAGCGTTGCGATCCCTCTTCTCTCCAGATAGTCAAATTGGCTGCTAATAATATAGAGTCTTTCTTTAATCACTTAGTTTTCTGCATTAGTTATGTGGTAGGCGTATTTTTCAGAGCAAGTTTTTAACGCACAACAGGCATACGGGCTATTCGGTTACACAATGTACTAATTTTAATAGTTTTCGTTTAGTTATGTAAATAACAAAGCCGAGAAACTATTTTTTTTTTTTATAATTTGCGCGCACTCAAAGTATTTGTGTGCCCTTGAACTGATTGCGCATAGCGCGAGCGAATCAAACAGAATTATTCACTTTTACATAGTCCTAACATTTTATATCTTAGACTTAAAAAATGTCCAATTGCGTTAAATCGTGCGGTCAACTCGAATTACCAAAAAGAGAAGTTGCACGACCAGGAAATGATTTATCTAGTTATTGAATTATTTCTTGGCCTGTATGACCTGTCGTCCACACCATGTCGTCCACGTGCATATTTCGTAATTATTCACAAAAGTCTAGATTATATAGCACTTTTTCCTGCTATAGCCTGAACATATTTTCATGCCTTATGCTGCCTGCACCCCAAAATTCACACCAAGCAGTGACACGTTGTGGATGCATTTGTTTCTCAACAATCACTGGTGAGTTTTCTGAACCTCAAAATTAACAAAGCCATCAAGATGAAGATCACCCAACCGTATTTTGTGCGAAAATTATGGACTGTAGCTGTCAAACTTTCATTATGTTTGAAAACGCGTAATTCAACAATGTAGCGTAATTCTTTCTTGTAGCGCTCTATTTAAATAAACCTGAACCGTTAGATGTCACGCTGACAACGTTGGCATATTTTTACCGCACAAATGGCGCTTAAATCAAATCCTGCATGAATTTTGAGTCAAGCATATTGCTCAGGCGCAGTATCCGAATTGATTATAGCTATTATTTCACGAAAATAACTCCCTTGCACAAGGTGGGGTAAAATAATGCAATGTAATAGTGTGAATGTACGAAACGTGAATTTCGTCGCCGTTTTCCTTGACGTCCTGTACGAGTAATTAAACGCTTGGCTCAGCGTCTTGGGCAAACTGGTTCCAATAGCAATGTTACAAGGAGTGGCCGGCCCCGAATTACTCGTTCCACCGAGAATATCACTGCTGTGGCGAAGGACGTCCGTGAGAGTCCACAAACATCGGCGAGACAACGGTGCACACAATTTGCATCAGCAGACGTTCGTTGCGTCGAATATGGTGAAAGACGTAAAGACGTTCCCTTATAAAGTGCAGATGGTTCACCAGTTCCTGTCTGTTGACCGTTAAGTGAATTTCACTTACTTCTTCTCATGCTCTAATAACCTGGTGCAAGAAGAAGCCTATTTTCACTTAAGTTCATATGTGAATAAACAGAATTTGTGTTTCTGGAGCACACAACCTATTTCTTTTATTGTACATTAAACAGCTAGAGAAGTGGGTTTTTTTGATATTTTGATTTTTGGCAGAATAACGCACTTCCAATATCAAAATTACAAAATTCGCAGAAAAATTGCCAGAAAATTGTTAATAACAAATGAGCTATGCCATATAAAAAAAAGTCCTACGTACTTATTTAGATAATATATTTTTAAAGATTTAGTTAAAATTTGAAGTGCATGAAATATGTTCAAGTTATGGATGCGGCCTACCTGAAAAACGCAGTTTTGAGATAAACGCGTTTAAAATTTTAAGTTATAGAAAGTCATACTTGGCGGCCTTGTACTATACTGGCAGTTGGTGATGACCTTAGACAGATGCTCATTTAAGGTCCGGATCGGATCGGATCGGAGTGTAGCTCCATTGGGAGCTCAACTCTGCCCACTCTTTTGCTACGGTCTTAGCCTCTTGATTTAAGATGGCAAACACTTCCAGCCACTTACTGAAGAAATCAATGACGACAAATATGTATCGTTTGCTATAAAAGGTTTCGGGAAACGGCCCAATTATGTTGATGGCTATTCCTTCGAATGGTGTTCCGACAGTATATTGTTGCATTCGTCCTTGTGGCTTTACGTTTGGGCCCTTGGTAGCGGCACAACTCATGTACTTTTTGTACCCAAACGTTCATTTACATTCCCAAAGTATTGTTTATTCCCCAGTTATTCTGTCATGTATTTCATGGAGTACTTGGCTGACTCTGGACCGTGGCACGATTGGCTGAATACGAGATGTTTTTCTATCAGCACTTTCCCATTTTCTCTTTAGCAAACCATCTTGCACACAAAGCGAGTCCCACTGTGCCCAGTATGTCTTCAGAGTTGGCTCCAATTTAATACTTGCTGCCCATTTCGTCTTTCTTATATTTCTTCCAGGCCAATATTGGTTCGATGTCATTATCTGCCTGTTGGGAGGAACGAATGTTATCTGATCATTTGGATAGTGACCTGTTTGAACATCTTTACGATTACAGTGTTCACATTTAGCACCGCACGGTTGATAAGAGAGAGCATCAGCATTTGAATGGAGTTTTCCCTTGCAGTGTTGCACTTCAAATTCGTTGTTGCCATCCATTCTTCCTTTCCATTGACTATTTCTACTAGAAGGCTTTCATTGCTTCGTTTTGCAAGGATGATGATCCTGTGGGCATTGGGGTATGACAAATGTGCATGTGGCTACCCCAAATCGTTTTTCCGATAGCATGTACTAGCCACATCATCTTTATTATCGTATACATTTATAAACGTACACATAATGTACGATGCTTTCTGATGCTCGATGACCGTACAAGGCTATTGTTTGGGCGGAGCACTTCTCCTCATTGTCCCAGTTGTTCGCACAGGCAGCCATTTTAAACTGTTTCTTATAAGAAGACCATGAGTTCTGGCCATCGAATGATGGAGGTTTAAATTATTTCTATTTGGACCGCTTAAAGAACATTTTCGGAGTTTCTGTTTTTGCACTGTGTCGAACTGTTTTGCCAGTTGCTGTCCATTTGTCGTAATTTTTCGTCAACATTCTGCTCTATTCCTTCAAATTTGTCATCGATTTCCTCGAACTTTTGCTGTAGAACGTTCTACAACCACCATTGTTCGATAACCACTGTGAACAGCGTCTCTACATACAATATATGGTATATAAATAGCAGAAGACTTCCAAATTTGATTACAGACTCAACGATAATGGAACGCTGGGGGTATAAATATCAGCGTCCCAAAAGGCATAGATGGCAAACTTTCCAGATATTGGGAATTCAAAATCCGCTTTCCTCTGATTGGTTCTATCCGTGTGACCCTGTCTGTGAATACTTGTGAACTGCCATCAATGGTAATTTCTATCCCATTTTACAGAAAACCCGCCTATTTTGCTTAAAAAACATCATCCATATTACACATACACGTGAAAATCTCTCGTATTCCAGCTTTAATTGTAAATTGCTTTCATTCTGGCAAATTCTAGCAGACTATAGAGATGTACAATGTGTTGGTAATTTACTTACAGTGTGTCTGTGAGAAGGTTAAGGGTTTGCAAAAGTTTTAGTAGAGTTTGCCATTTTAAATTAACATAATTCGTCTATGTTCGGTTCTAAAGTGGAATTTGCTATGTAAATAACGAGTAGTTTAGTAGTAGTAAAGAACAGTTAAAATGGTTTAAAAGAGCTATCGATTGAAAGGAATAAGTTAGTTAAGGAAATCCTTTAGGAACATTCCAAACAAAACGCGAAAGTTAGCCCAGAGCTCCGACCCAAATGTTCGACTTACAAAAAACAAAAAATTCTTTTAACACGGTAATAACAATAATAATTTATTACAATAGATCAAACAATAACCCGGGTTGCCGTCACGATTACAACTGCCTGCCCAATCCACTCTCATCTAATTCCAAAAGTTTGCTTCTATTCAAATATGCTCCCATGGATATCCCGGACACGTCACTTTTGATACTGCGCATGCATCCCATCCGGTGCCAAGTAGTTGGCACGTGCATAAGCTTCCATATCTGAAACCAAATAATATGCTGACTCAACTGGGAACCTGTCTGTGTCTGTGCGTGTCGAACCAAGTTCAAGGCGGTGCATATTGCATTACGATAACTAAGTTCTGTCATTTGAAGCCACACAAAAATTTTACAGTATTATGGTTTACAAAGATATGGCATGCCGAAGCAACAAAAAAAAAAAACACAGATTTCCATCAGTTGGAGTTTACCATCAACGTCCCCGTTTGAATCTTTTGTTCAAACCAAACTAGTCTTTATCCTGCATGCAACCTTTACTAGGGTGGCATCAAAAAAGAAATCAAATAAATAAAATTCGTTTTCTGGGTAGGTATGTACACACATACATACATATGTAGTATAGTTTTGAATGGGAAACCTTGTGGTTTGATCTCGATTTATTCTTTTCTGTAATACTGTCTCGATTTAAGCTAATTACTGACACTTTATTAACATAAATATATAGTTTGTCAACAAAGTGTTTACACAGGGTAGAAAAAAACAGCAATTTCCATTTTCTTGTTATAACTTGAGACACTTCTAGAAAGTTTATTTCATATATTATTTTATTTTTCTACTCCATATTATCGAAAATACATTAAATAAATAAAAAAATTCATTCGCCTAACAACAACAACAAAAAATAAACAAAAAGCAAAAAAGAACAAAAATTTAACTGTCAAGGAAGTCTTGACATCTTAATACTATAGCTTATTAGAAACTTAATTATTCTAAAATTTATGAATTTTGAAAAATTTACATTTTAATATTTTTTGTAACCATATTTAGAATTAAAAACAGCCTTTAGTTTCTTTGTGTTTGGGGTTGCTATCTTGATAAAACTTAAATTGTGGTTTTTTTCTATCATCAATGCAATTAAATCCAAAACTGTTGAAACTAGCAAACAAATGAGTTTGCATAGCCTTCAGGTATGTCTTCGCGTTCAGTATGTTTTCAATGAAGACTACCATTTGTCTCCCCTCATATCATCACTGATAACTTTCCAAATTTGACCGTTGGAATGATGTTTCTGTTGTGCAAGACTGCTAGAGGTTTACGCCTTTACGTATTTTTTGTTTCATCACAAAATATAACATCGTCCCAGTACTAGTTTGGATCAGTGCTGTATTTTGTAGTGAATGATAAGTATTTTTGTGTATTTTGAGTTGAAAGTAGTAGTTTTTTTCCGTGCAACTCTTGATGTGTAGTCATTCTTTCTCAGCACCTGCCTTACAGTTTCGTGGAAAACTTGAAAACCACATTATTTGCTTATTTCTCTAAACAAATCTAGAATTGATATTTGAGGATTTTCGTGCACATTTCTGCCCAAAAAGTTCTTTGGCCACCTTTTTGTGCTATATTCTCCAAACGATCTTCACGTTCTGTTCGGTTAATTATGTTGTAAATTAGTTTTTAGATAAACCAAACATCTTAGTTGTTTCTGACACGCCTTTACCATTGTAATGGGTTAAATAAAGTAACTGCTTTACGTTAAAAGAAATTCTCTTGCCATGCATATTTAAACGAATAACAAAAAAATCGTTCTAACAGTAGAAATAGCAATGAACATTTTCGCTTTCAATTTCTCACATCTGTTACAAAACAGAAAATAAAAGACCGCTATAACGGTACCATTTTCAAACAATTATATTTATGTATGTTACAACATACAACAAAAATATGTAAAAACAATATAATATGATGTAAGAAAAGTCCCTTCGACCACATGAAATGTCTGATTTTGAGGTAAAAATTTAGAGGCCAATTATTTTTTTGTAATTTGTTATTTAGTCAAGATATAATATAGCATCTACAACTTTTATCCAGTCAATTTCACATGCACATGTTTATTTCTTCACAATATTTGACTGTATTTCCCTTTTCCCTTGGTTAAAGAAATGTAAAATGAATTGGTGCTTTTGCTGTCCACCAGATTGTCACCATAACCTTTTCTGAATGAAGACCAAGTTAAGGGGCTTGTTTTGGTTTTTCTTCTGCATCAAACCACTTCCCAGATCTTTTACGGTTTTCTTACAAATGCCACTTTTCATCACACGTGATTATACGGTGCAAAAACGGTTCGCTTTGGTGCCTCAAGCGGAGTAGTTTTGTTCCTCAGTTGATGAGGCACCCACATTTCGATTTTTTTTCCTATTAGAAATAGGTGTTAGTTTGTTGTCAGATGGAGATATACCTATGTTCTGTGAAATGCTCATCAATATGCCCTCAAGCCCACTTCCGGACATACTCTAAAATATCGTGATTCGTTCCTAAGCCGCACAATTCGCTTGCCCTGCCTAGCTCTTTATTTTCTAGTCATTATCACCTTCAAACATTTGAAACCAACCTTCGTCGGCACGTCTCTTTCCATCCTCCCTGATTTTCTTTCGTTCGCACTGTGTACAACCATTTTTAGGGTAAAACAAAATTGCCTTCAATAACAGTTTCTGGATCCTTACGTGGTTCGCTTTTGAGGCTAAGATCTTTCAAACGGAATTAAGCAAACCAACGTCGAATGTTGCGTTCATTTACCGCTTCATCCTTAAATGCGTCATTAATATTTTTTACTGCCAGAGATGCATTATATCCCAGTTTAAATTCATAAAGGAAGAGAGTCCGAGTATGAGCCGTCGACAGCATAATAAACAATTCCTAGAAAAAAATTACTGTAGTTGCAATGAACTCTTAATGTCTCACACGTCAAACACACGTACCACTTTACCTTATAAAAAAAATTACACTTTCTGCTACAGACGCTTAGTCGAGAGCTTCTTATTGCGAACAGAGTGAAAATTATAAATTATAGAAAATACCATTTTATATGGAACAACCTAATATATTTTTATCCCCTTAACATTAACATCACTTCAAATCGGTTCGAAACTTTTTGTGTGTGATTCGAAAGAAATCAAAATAAAATTAAAATTAAATTTAAAAATAGTTCAAATTAGTAGGTAATCCAAATGATATAATAAAATGTTGGTTACAAGTCACTAGTTTCCAAGACCCTACTATGCAGGACGATAAGAACTTTGAAAGATTATTTAGATGTATCATAGCGCATGACCCTATTAATTATACGTCCATATCTGCTCCTCTTAGGTCACGTGGGTGATGGTAAAACAGCATCATGGGTAAAAGCATCTTCTTGAACCGGTGGTCCCCTCAAAGACGTTGTTGCATATGTTGGAGTTTCTATACTAGTGCTCGGAATCATTCTAACTTTGTTTTTTGACGTTTGTACTTCGTTTGGCACTTTAGTCACTGTTGAATGTATGATGACTTTTGTTTTGTGTATATGAAATGTGTTTCTTCTGTATTGCTTTCCTTCGTTTGTCTCTACGATAACTGATCGCGGATGTTCCATCCTTTCAACCACAGTAGCACCCTTCCATTCACGATGTGCCCCTTCAGGCGCACCTGGTTTCTAACAGTCTGTGGTGATATAATTGTTGCTGCTGGATTTACATAACACTTTTGGCTCAGACGGAGTTCTGTTAGTTCTTCAGGAACTCCTGACTTCTGGTTTGAGTGCTTCGACGCTGATAGGTGCTGTTGTTCACGTTCTTCTACTAAACAACCTTTGGCTTGGGGATTTCAAAACTACCTCGATGGGTATCAGTAAGAAATCGTCGCCCAGGAACTTAAAAATACCTGTATAGACTAATTGGAAAGGAATTCTGGTATTTGGCGTATGATCATCGGTTCCCGCTGATTCGCTCGTTGCCTTTGTGGACACACTGCTATCGTTCTTGACCGAACGCAGTGTATGACGAGTGCGTAGAATAAATTTTGTTATCCCTGCGTAACCTAATAATTTTTTTCCGTATCATATTTTGTACTTCACTTTTTGAAAGTATGATCTTTTGATAATTCGGAAATGGTCAATTTTTGAATATTATTTTTCGTATTGGCAAATTTTCATTATTATCTGGCTATCCGCTGGATTATCGGATCATTCATCGTTTTCTTTAACAATAGCTCTCTTAACTTGTTACTTATCGCCAGTATAGTGTTCACTATACATTCTTCATCGGTGTATCATTCATAGGGTATCAGCGATTGAGACATTTTTACCCAATTACCAATGGGACCTGACTTAGGTGAGTATATTCAGACATTGAAAAAAATGCAATGCAGTCGAAGAGACGCCTTCTGAATTAGATTTCTGAAGATAATCTCGAGGGTCCGTTTCAATCATAATCTCTTTGCCGTAGAGTTTCTGCAATTTAGTGCAACCAAATCTAATAACCAGTGCTTCCTTGACGATTTGTGTTTGGTTTTATTGGGAGTGAGTGAATACTATTGATGGTGTCTACGTTTTCATCATCGCCTTTGTAACCATCTTCTGCAAAAATATGACCGAGAAATTTAACCGTCCCTTGGTTGTACTTACATTTATCCTTGTTCAAAGTGAATCTTATTTTTGTTAAGCGTTCGATAATTGTTTTAGTAGTTTCTTGTGCTTCTTTTATCGACCGTGCATACGAATATATGAGTATGTTGTCCATTGCCACCTTTACATTGTTTATTCCATCTAGACTGCGGTTTATTACTTCGGCACATATTTCAGGGCCCGAAAATATATCAGACGATATATAAATCGATATCGAACCCAAGGTGTTGAAAATATTAAATAATTGGGCGTACCCTTTCCCAGAGTCTAGTTTTTTTAAGAAATTTGCTGCTATAGCTTTTGGCTGTGATTTCTCCGACTGTTTTCAGTGGGTAGCTGATAGCTTCTTATCAGTTTTATCATATTTGGGTTTTAAATCGTTATTAATTCAACCCACCCGAATAAGCTCGTGTTCAGATCATATTTTTATAAGGCTTCAGCGTAGAAATGTTATTCGCTTTACTATAAAGCTGAAGCCTTCGATCTGAGTACAACAGACCACAAACTATCTGTTTGTTGCATGTTGCAAAGTATGCAAAGTTACTAGGCGTGATTATTTTGTCGGCCTGTTAAGTCCTTACACTAAAAGTTAAATCGCAGTTTAAGTGCCCAAAACCAAGCACATCTCTTAGCTCTCATTTCAATTAGGCCTGCAAATACACGTCGTTTACAGCAACGAAGCTGCGTAAATTCTCCGAGAGATTCTGCTACTCACAATTCAACTGGCTTAGCTGACATACTGTGAAGCCGCGTAGAAAAAAAATTGGAGAAGTGGATGGAGTCATTTCCCTATCACTGCTAAACTGCCTGGAGGATTATCTGCATGCACAGGATAGAGAAAGCAAATTGCTTTTTGACGACAAACTGCAAAAAGTAAATGATGAATTAAAGGAGCTCGTTCTCGATAAGTTTGAACGAGAAAAAATCAGTTGTGATGATGTAGTTTCTGGCGTGCCTGAGCCTGGGAAAAACTTTGAGATATTTTATAACAAAAGTATTGAGCCCCCTAGCATAAACAATATCTTTCGTGCCAAAACTAGCTTACGCAGTAATACCATCGTTCCCCTGGCGATGCTTTCTTCGTACTAAAGTTTGCTGAAAATCGTGGAAAACGAGACTTAATGCGAGCAGCTGCGAGCTTTCGCAAACATAAAAATGCTCAGTTAAAGCTTTGTGATGTAGGCTTTGACTCACAGAAAAGCTTTATTATAAACGACAGTTTAACAAAAAGCAATTACCAAACGTAGCGGCACGCAATTAAGGCTTAAACGAAAATCTCTTCTGTATTCAGGTGTACCGGTATGAAGTGAGTGTCAAGATACAAACGTCTCGATAGGGAACATTTATTGTGAACGGGACTTAATTTTTTTTTTGGTTGCTATGACACCTGTCAAATATATTTAGTATACATCAAGTCATTAAGCCAACAACATCATATTTTTTCATCGTGTTAAAAATGTCGAATTTTGTACCAGAAAATGATGACTTGCGGAAAGCATTAATTTTTTTTTTTTATAATTTGAAGAAAAGTGCTGCAGAGACGCATTGAATGCTTGTCGAAGCATATGGTGATCATGTTCTATCAGAAGCAACATGCAAAAGATGGTTTCAACGGTTCAGAGATAACGATTTTGATGTGAGAAATAAAGAACGAGATAGACCACCAAAAAAGTTTGAAGACGTCGAATTGCACACAAAATTGGATGAAGATGACACTTTGAGTCAGAAACGAATGGCAGAAATATTAAATCTTGCACAATAAACAATTTCTGACCGTTATGGGAAAGATCCAAAAGTCTGGAAAATGGGTGTCACATGAATTGAATGAAAGACAGATGGAAAGCCGAAAAACCACTTGTGAAATTTTGCTTCAAAGACACGATAAAAAACCAGTTTTGCATTTTCAGAAACCTAAACGGAAAAAATCATGGGTTAATCTGGGACAACCATCAACTTCGACTGCAAAACCAGATCGATTCGGCAAGAAGACAATGCTGTGTGTCGTTTGGGACCAAAAAGGTGTGGTGTACCACGAGCTCCTATTTAAAACCTGGTGAAACTGTTAATACAGGGTCACGCATTAGCTGAGCAGCACTTCGAATCCTGCAAGGAAGTCGAAAATTGGGTGACTTTTTGGTTTGCTTCAAAAGACGAACGTGGAATCCATAAATTGCTTGAAAGATGGGAAAAATGTGTAGCTAGCAATGGCCAATACTTTGTATAAAATGGTTTTTACTTTCCCATTAAAAATTAGTGTTTTATTTTCACAAAAAACTTCATACCGGTACACCTGGTACATACATATACAGTTCTACATCAGAACTGCAGTCAGTCAAGCTCTACTCATTATCCATAACATTGGAGATCTGAGAAACGCCATCGGACCCGACATCGACTATGAATTGCACATCAATATAAATCAAATTTAATTCACCTTTGTAGTTATTTTCTAAACATTTTCAATTTTAGCTTTTCGCATCAAGATTTTTTGTTTGTTTATTTTTATTTACTTCTTTATATATTATATATATGCATATTAGGTATCTCAGTGCAAATTAGTTCTCCATGTTCATTGACGTTTTTTTTTTTTTTTTTTTGTTCGAAATCACACAATTGGAGGTGGTGTTGATACGAGTATTTACGTTATATCAGGTATAGCTACGATAAGAAGTTCGGGTGCACCGAATCTTCGGACTATTATTTTATTGAAATAGTTACTGGCGAAAATAAATGTATTGTCGAAACTTTTTATATGCTTCCTCATATCGCAAATTCTCGTGATATTTCCCCAATTATGGGAGAAGTATCACATCTTGCACCAAAATTCATCCTTTGTGGAGAATTAAAAATAAATCTTCTTATTTTATCTCCATCTGATATAGACTTTAAGTCTAACTGTGTTTCGTCTTTATTAGATGTGTTTCTTGAGTGTTGATTTGTTTTAGTCAATTACTGAAAGTCTTTTTAGTGATTATTTGTCTATTCATTGGAATTTGACAATCAGATATTATTTTCCTAAGACTCAAGTTTTAAGGTCACAGAGTTGTCCTTTCTCATGACATTCTTAAAGCCACGAAAGGGAGAGATGTCTAGTTCCATCGTTGGAAACGTTTTGGATGTGCGGTAATGTTAAGTGACTTTAAATCATACCGTTATCTTATTAAAAAAGTTTATTTGATCCGCTAAATTTAGTTATTTTAATAAATAATTAATTCTGATCATTCCTCAAAGATTTTGTGGAAAGAAGTTCGCAATATCGGACAGAATAAAACAAGAATCTCAGTTTCGGACGATAATATAAATTTGAACGATTTGAACCTTAAGTTCTCTACACCGATTTCACCTCTTACCACTAGCCCTACGACAGCACAACAAGACCGATAGCATGCCTTTTCCCTGACCGAAGTTGGCATGTGCTACGTAGGAAACACAATGTATACAATTAAATGCAAGTCTGATAATATTCACCCAAACTTTATAAAGATGCTGCTTCCTCTTATACTTCCCTAAATTACCCACATATTTAACACCATTATTATGACATCTACATACCCCTGCGCCTGCAAAAAAATCCAAAATCATCCCAATTTCAAAAAAGGTACAAACTCTGGATATAGACCAATAGCTTTTCTGCCCTTTTAATCTAAAGTTTTTAAACGTATTGTAAGCAACCAGATCAAACAATTTATCAAAGACATATAGCTCCTTAATCCTCTCCAATCAGATTTTCGCTCGGGGCATAGTATCACATCAGCTTTATTAAAAATTTTGTGAAGACATAAGATAGGCAACTGATGCCAATTATACTACTATAATAACATTATGGTACTTGACTTTTCCAAAGCATTTGATTGTGTTAACCCTTAAATACTCTGTGATAAACTAGCGACACCTTTTAAATTCTCTGACACTTCTATTAAACTTATTTTTTCAAACTTGGCTGTTCATTAATGACCTACATTCTCATTAATCTCACTGTCGATTCCACATATATGCTGACGATGTTCAATTGTACTCTGTAATAGCAAAAATGAATGATGAACTACAATCTATTTTTGAGTTGACTGCACGTAATAGCCTGACTTTAAATTCCAACAAAACAAAAGCGATACCAATCGCCAAACATCAGCCGCATTTCTCTGATTTTTCTCCTATCCTTATAAACTCTTGCCAAGTTCAATATGTCAAGCATTCTAAAAATCTTGTAGTAAAACAATTTTACCTATGCAAGTTAAGCTAAAATTAGTTAAAGCTCTAATAATCCTAATTATATCGTATGGATGTGAGCTGTTTGCTGATCTTGACTCTCTTACACTTCAAAAACTAAAGGTTGCTTTTAATTCAATTGACCGATTGATTGCTTTTCAAATTATTCGAGAATAGTTGGAAGATTTTTCCAAATATCGGTGCTGTTGTCTATTTTTCGAAATAAATCATAAGAAAGAACCAAACTGTTTAATACAATTATTTTAGTTCTACTAATCGCTATATGATTTTGCGACCTACTACACCGGTTTAACATCATGCAGACAATTTTTTATTTATGCTGTTAAGCTATGGAATAATCAACCTAATTATGTGAGGTCTAATATCGAACAAAGAAAATTGCATGTAGTCTGTTTAAAAAACTTCTTTAATTTGTACTAATTTGTTTTTTTTAGTGATTATTAATTTTCCTTGGTTGCGCTCTTAACTTTATTTGTATTCTTATCTCTTATTTTATTTATTTTATATTCAAAATATTGTAGATAAAAATAAATAAGTGGCTAGACAGCCCGGTGTGGGCCAAGGCCTAGCTTCTACTCATTTGTGTTTCTCACCTTGTGAATTTTTACGCTCCTGAGCAGAGCCTACTGTTTATTGCCGGTTCCGACTGGCTTTTTCATAAGCAGAATTTGACTTTCGGAGTCTTGCCATTGCCCGCCAAAAAGTTGATAACGATTTTAAAAATTTTTCTGTTTTGCTCCTACCTGGATTCGAACCCAGGTAGGTAGCGTGAGTCAACCATTAAGCCATCGCCACCACATTGTTTTAATTAAATGTAATTTTCTTTGTACACTTTTGCACATTGTGTGTAATTTAATGTTATTTGGTATCCGGTACTAATTACAAGTTCATCTTTATGCAGTGCGTTTTTTCTGATAAAAACTAATACAAATATCCACGTTGATAATTGTATTCTTCTATTGTAATCAAAAGCTCTTAAAAAATACATTTTGCAGCTCTGAAAGATGGATTAAACGTTGAGTCCTGGGAAGATATTTACAATATTTCTTAAAAAGTTGGAGTTTAATATATCTAATTGCAGCCGCAGTAAATGCAAACATCATAGTAAATCAAAGTGCTAAAACAATGGATGACTGTTCCTTTACTAAACGTTATCAAACGGAACAACTAAATTTGTTCGCGTGTTCAAAAACAAGCTAATTATTAGAAACTCAAACAATCTTATAAAAAACTACCATACATGCAAAACTTTAAACTGAAATATCTCTTCGGAGAGAGATACTTATTTTAGCATCAAATTAGGTTGTAAAATATTGACCAGATGCAAACCTTTTTCCGATATCATTATAAGCCATAACAACACAACTATCTCTGATCCTTTTGAAGTTGCTAATTTGTTTAATAATTTTTTAACGAAGATATTTTTTTTCAGGACATTCCTAAGTCCAGTAGCTCTGAATGTCAATATGATACAACTTTAAACCAAAAGATTTTCCAATCAAATAGCTTCTTTTTTGAAATGCTCACGACTTTTGAAATACTTACATAAACTAATTTTGTCTCTTAAAACATCTAAACTCATCACCTTTTGATCAAATATCAAGTTTTGTCTCGATAAATATTTCTTTCCAAATCTCTGACCTTTTGTGTTATATTTGCAATGTTTGTGTACAAAAGGAATATTTCCAGAGTTTTTGAAAACGGCAGTCGTAATACCAATGTTGTGATACATAACAATTGTCGACCGATTTCCCTTCTTTAAGTCTTTTCTAAAGTATTTTAAAGAGATATTAAATTTCGAGTCTTAGGTTATTTTAATAAAGCGCTCACCGTAGATCTACTACTTCTAAAACCAAACTGAGAAGTGTTCAAAAAGCTTAAACTATCTAAAAAGGTAGTTTAAGCTTTTTGAACACTTCTCAGTTTGGTTTTAGAAGTAGTAGATCTACGGTGAGCGCTTTATTAAAATAACCTGGTGAATTATATACATTCTTAAATTATTCAACAATCCCAGCTGCGTTACTCATAGATAACGCCAAAGCTTTAGACACAGTAGATTACAATTTATTGCTAACAAAACTTTATTGTGTAGGGCTTGGAGTTTGAATTCATGATTGGTTTGTTTCTTATTTAAAAAAAAAAAATGATAAAAATATTTTTATTTCGCCAAATACGATTAAAACAAGTGTACTGCAAGGCCCTGTCCTGGGTCCTATTCTTTTTTCAAGTCATGTAAATTCTTTATTTGTTCAGCCTTTTAAAGGTAAAATTACTGCTTTTGCTGATGATTCATATGAGGTAAATAACGATTTAGATGTCTTGGAAGGAAGGATCATCCTGATCCCATGACCTTTCATAACAACATAAGTTGTAATGAAGCCTGCTTCCAAATAGAAAGTGTTGATGTTGATTTTTCAATTTGCAAGCTTAAGCTTAAGGATTATAAAATTATTTGGAAAGACTATGCTTTTTATCTTAAGGAGTGTTTGAATAAATTTGTCAGACAACTTTATCAACTTGGCCGGTACTGCATTTTGCCATTCCTGAAGTTGGTATACAATGGTTTACTAAAATTATATTAACTCCAATATGGCATATTTCGCTGGGGTGGCACCAAATTCTTACACAATTAATCGCCATCCGATTAATGTGTAAAACAAATATCAGAACTCCCAGCTTTAAACTTTTAAGAGATAAAGGAATTTTATTCTTAAGACATTTATATTTTTACAAAGTTTTAAAAATATAGTTCTATAATTCTGGATTATACGATACAAGATTTCATGAAAATTATAGTTTGCGAGTGAATGCTAGAGTTTTGTGACGACACTAGCGATTCACAAAACACATTTGTCCCGTTTTATTTTGTCACTGCACCTCATCTATTTAATCTTTCACCGCAAAATCTCAGATCTAAGAGAGTGAAAACAGTGTTTTTAAGTGTAATAAAAAAATGGCTTCTTTGTCTTAACTACCATAGAAAAGATGCTCTATTTTTACCTGTTTCGTAATATAAAGTTTGGATATATCACCTTGATCAAAAATAACGAAATAACCACCGTTTGCCGCTCCCGTTGTTCCGATTTGAGTTCTGTTTTTTTATTTGTTAAGCTGGTTTATCTCTTGTTGACATTCTCTTTAAATCTTAGCGTCATATCTTGACATTTGCAAAAGTTACGTATCCAAGAGTACATATATATTTGTGTGTGTTGGCGATTTTTTCAATTTTAGAAATGGATTTAAATTTGCAACAACAAACTTGTTTTAAATTTTGCGTAAAAAACGGATTTAATGGTGCGCAAACGTTGGAAATATTGGAAAAGTGTTTCGGCAACGATTCTTTAAAGAAAGCGGTTCAAAAGTGGTCGTGAGTCAATCGAAGATGATGAAGGCAGTGGCAGACAATCGACATCGAAAACCGACGAAAACATTGATGAAGTAAAAGAAATGTTGGTCAATAACCGCAAATTAACCATCAGAGAGATAGCGGAGGACTTGAACCTATGGATCCGTCCAAGACATTTTGGTTAATGATTTTAATTTCTGTCGTGTAGCAGCATAGTTGGTGCCAAAAGACTTCAATTTCATGCAAAAGGAGACCGTGTTGACGTCGCAAAAAAGATGATTTGCGAGGCTGAATCCGGGACGAGACGTGGGTTTATGAGTACGACACGCAATACAGACATCAGGCAAGTGAATGGCGTTCATCAAATGAGCCAAGACCAAAAAACCACGTCGTTTTGAGTTAAAAAAGGAAAAAAATGCTTACGGTTTTCATTGATTACAACGGTGGCGTTATGAGACGTTTGCGTGAAGCAATTCGCCGAAAGAGACCAGAATTGTGGGCAGAAAACTCGTGGATTTGCACCATGATAACGCACCGTCGCACAGTGCCATCATTATTCGTAATTTTTTGACGAAAAATGCAGCAAATACCATCCAGTAGTGACCGAATTCACCTGATTTGGCTCCCTGTGACTTCTTTCTGTTGAATCGAGTTAAAAAACCACTACGGGGAACGCGTTTTAGCAGCCGAGATGAAGTAATGGAAAAATCGCAGAAAGCACTGATGGACATACCGAAAACCGAATAAAAAATTTGTTTCGAAGATTGGATTTAGCGCTGGCATAAGTGTGTTGCAGTCGATGGGGATTACTTTGAAGGGGACAATATAGATTTTGATTAATAAGCTTGTATTTTTAATTTTCTGAATAAATTCCGGGAACTTTTCTTATAATGTAACCAGTTATTAGACGCTTAGTTTTGTTTTGACACCAAAACATCGTGTTAGTTTTTTTTTGCCACCATAGAAAAAGATCATAACACATATATTATGTTAGCTCCGTGATCCGATTCTTGTTTTTGAGTGGCAAAACCTGCTCGCAGGTTTTCCGTACAACCATTTATGATAGTTCGCAGACTTTCGCCGTGGCTGCACGTCGGTTTTTGATGATGAGCATTCAGGAGATTGGTTCGTTGGAGCCGTAAGAGATGCGGTGGATCGGTAGATAGAAGAGACGAGGACAAAGTAAATTGCGTGGCTTGGTATTGAAGGAAATGGATTTCAAAATGGATGCACAGTCGATGGAACCTGAGACAAGTCGATGAATGAAAAGAATGTCAGCAGTATTCCGACGTTCTTGTAACGAATTCATATTCAGAAGTTTGAGGCGGACTACGGATAGCAAATCGGAGGAATCGACGTTGAATACCCTCGTTTCGGGAAACATGAACCTGGTGAAAGGGGGACCAAGCTTGACTGGCATACTCAAGCAGGGGCCAACAAAGGTACTATAGAGAGATACGGTTACATACGGGTTGGAAAATTCTTTGGACCACCGTTTAATAAAGCCAAGTGATGAGTTGGCTTTGAGGATCATCTTATCGATATGCGAACAGGAACTAAACGCACAGTCGAATAATATGCCAAGGTCTTGAAAAGACTGAACCAGGGGAATTGGTTACGTGAGAAGGTTATAGATTGACATTTGGCTATATTATGTTCTATGCAGTTTTTGAAGCACCAGATTGAAAACCGATCAATGTCTTCTTAAAGAAGAGCAAAGTTATGGGGAGTGGAAATAGTTTTAAGAAATCGTCAGCGTAAAGGGAGAGGGAGGAGTGGTAAATGATCCTCTCAACATCTTTGATAGTAAAAATGAAGAGAAGAGAGCCAAGATGACTGCCTTGTGGAACTCCAGATGAGGCCAGGAATTGAACAGAAAGGGCGGATCTAAACCGAACACTATAATATCGGTTTAAAAGGTAAGAAGTAGAGCCGAAGAGCTCAGAGCCGAAAGCAGACAATTAGAAGGGGATCAATTGATGAGATATCTCATCAAACGCTTTGGTGAAATCAGTTGCGATAACATCGATTTCTTTGTTATTTTCTAGGGCTGAGAGAGCAAACGACACGAACTCAACTAGATTTGTGGTAGTAAACCTACCTTTCAGAAAACCATGTTGTCGGCGTGAAATAAAAGGCTTGCATTTGAAGCTTAAGGCTTCGCATAAAATGCTTTCAAAGAGTTTGGGTGTATGAGAGAGTTTAACAATCTGCCGATAATTAGTAACTTCATGTTTAGATCCATTTTTGTGAATCAGGTTTATAAAGGAGTTCTTCCAAATCCTTGGAAATTCTCCCTGTGTCTATCCCTCACACGAAAAAGGTAGGAATGGGGTGGAGACAGGTTGGAAGAGCACTTTTTAAGAAACACGGCGGGGAGTCCGTCTGGGCCATTCACAAATTCATCTTTAAGATTTAGTAACTTTTTTTAATAACTGCAGGATCGAAATTTTGACTGAGAAAGGGACCAATGGAGAAATTTGGTAGATCATTAATGTAAGAGGGATCTGGTACGAATGAGTTGTTGGCAAATAATTGTTTGAAAAATGTAGCAAAACAGTTAGCGATGGTAGGAGGACCACTTGAAGATTTGGTTTCGAAGGCGAGGGAGGAAGGATAACCATCAGTCTTACTTTTGCAATTGACAAATTGAAAAAAGGATCAGGGTCATTTATGAGATAGGTTTGCGCACTATTCAGGTAGCGTTGATAGAGGGAGTTATAGAGTTCAATGAAATGAAGATATATACCTAAGTATATATATAAGTATACCTACTTCGATAGGTATTGATTTTACGGAAATGAGCTTTGTGAAAATTGTAAGAAAATAGAAGTGCGGGGGGAGGCGACTGATACTCAGTTGTGGAAAAATTAAAAAACAAGTGGAGGATAAAAGTTATCAATAGTTGAAAGAGATAGAGGACAACACGATACTGAGGAGTTGATGAGATCAGTTGTGAAGATAAAGTCTAATTAACTCTCCATAGACTAGACTTGGCATAGACTAGAGTCTGTTAGCCGATCTAAGAAGAGGCATTCCTTAGTAGAAATGGGAATGGAAGCGATGAAAAAAGAAAGGTCTTCAGATGGAGTACACTTCAGCTGATTCAGTTTAAAATCGCCGAAGATAATAATATCATCAAGCGAGTCTGATAAGTCGATCAAATTGCTGCAATAGCAATTGTAACAACACATAACATACTAGCATCTACGAGTAAGTGCTATTTTAATCGACACAAATCGAGCTTAGCAGAGGATGAAGTTGTAACGAGATAGGAGTCCAGGCTGTTTTTAATAGCCAGTAGAAAACATTAGAAGAAAGAGTGAAAACAGTGTTTTTAAGTGTAATAAAAAAATGGCTTCTTTGTCTTAACTACCATAGAAAAGATGCTCTATTTTTACCTGTTTCGTAATATAAAGTTTGGATATATCACCTTGATCAAAAATAACGAAATAACCACCGTTTGCCGCTCCCGTTGTTCCGATTTGAGTTCTGTTTTTTTATTTGTTAAGCTGGTTTATCTCTTGTTGACATTCTCTTTAAATCTTAGCGTCATATCTTGACATTTGCAAAAGTTACGTATCCAAGAGTACATATATATTTGTGTGTGTTGGCGATTTTTTCAATTTTAGAAATGGATTTAAATTTGCAACAACAAACTTGTTTTAAATTTTGCGTAAAAAACGGATTTAATGGTGCGCAAACGTTGGAAATATTGGAAAAGTGTTTCGGCAACGATTCTTTAAAGAAAGCGGTTCAAAAGTGGTCGTGAGTCAATCGAAGATGATGAAGGCAGTGGCAGACAATCGACATCGAAAACCGACGAAAACATTGATGAAGTAAAAGAAATGTTGGTCAATAACCGCAAATTAACCATCAGAGAGATAGCGGAGGACTTGAACCTATGGATCCGTCCAAGACATTTTGGTTAATGATTTTAATTTCTGTCGTGTAGCAGCATAGTTGGTGCCAAAAGACTTCAATTTCATGCAAAAGGAGACCGTGTTGACGTCGCAAAAAAGATGATTTGCGAGGCTGAATCCGGGACGAGACGTGGGTTTATGAGTACGACACGCAATAAAGACATCAGGCAAGTGAATGGCGTTCATCAAATGAGCCAAGACCAAAAAACCACGTCGTTTTGAGTTAAAAAAGGAAAAAAATGCTTACGGTTTTCATTGATTACAACGGTGGCGTTATGAGACGTTTGCGTGAAGCAATTCGCCGAAAGAGACCAGAATTGTGGGCAGAAAACTCGTGGATTTGCACCATGATAACGCACCGTCGCACAGTGCCATCATTATTCGTAATTTTTTGACGAAAAATGCAGCAAATACCATCCAGTAGTGACCGAATTCACCTGATTTGGCTCCCTGTGACTTCTTTCTGTTGAATCGAGTTAAAAAACCACTACGGGGAACGCGTTTTAGCAGCCGAGATGAAGTAATGGAAAAATCGCAGAAAGCACTGATGGACATACCGAAAACCGAATAAAAAATTTGTTTCGAAGATTGGATTTAGCGCTGGCATAAGTGTGTTGCAGTCGATGGGGATTACTTTGAAGGGGACAATATAGATTTTGATTAATAAGCTTGTATTTTTAATTTTCTGAATAAATTCCGGGAACTTTTCTTATAATGTAACCAGTTATTAGACGCTTAGTTTTGTTTTGACACCAAAACATCGTGTTAGTTTTTTTTTGCCACCATAGAAAAAGAACATAACACATATATTATGTTAGCTCCGTGATCCGATTCTTGTTTTTGAGTGGCAAAACCTGCTCGCAGGTTTTCCGTACAACCATTTATGATAGTTCGCAGACTTTCGCCGTGGCTGCACGTCGGTTTTTGATGATGAGCATTCAGGAGATTGGTTCGTTGGAGCCGTAAGAGATGCGGTGGATCGGTAGATAGAAGAGACGAGGACAAAGTAAATTGCGTGGCTTGGTATTGAAGGAAATGGATTTCAAAATGGATGCACAGTCGATGGAACCTGAGACAAGTCGATGAATGAAAAGAATGTCAGCAGTATTCCGACGTTCTTGTAACGAATTCATATTCAGAAGTTTGAGGCGGACTACGGATAGCAAATCGGAGGAATCGACGTTGAATACCCTCGTTTCGGGAAACATGAACCTGGTGAAAGGGGGACCAAGCTTGACTGGCATACTCAAGCAGGGGCCAACAAAGGTACTATAGAGAGATACGGTTACATACGGGTTGGAAAATTCTTTGGACCACCGTTTAATAAAGCCAAGTGATGAGTTGGCTTTGAGGATCATCTTATCGATATGCGAACAGGAACTAAACGCACAGTCGAATAATATGCCAAGGTCTTGAAAAGACTGAACCAGGGGAATTGGTTACGTGAGAAGGTTATAGATTGACATTTGGCTATATTAAGTTCTATGCAGTTTTTGAAGCACCAGATTGAAAACCGATCAATGTCTTCTTAAAGAAGAGCAAAGTTATGGGGAGTGGAAATAGTTTTAAGAAATCGTCAGCGTAAAGGGAGAGGGAGGAGTGGTAAATGACCCTCTCAACATCTTTGATAGTAAAAATGAAGAGAAGAGAGCCAAGATGACTGCCTTGTGGAACTCCAGATGAGGCCAGGAATTGAACAGAAAGGGCGGATCTAAACCGAACACTATAATATCGGTTTAAAAGGTAAGAAGTAGAGCCGAAGAGCTCAGAGCCGAAAGCAGACAATTAGAAGAGGATCAATTGATGAGATATCTCATCAAACGCTTTGGTGAAATCAGTTGCGATAACATCGATTTCTTTGTTATTTTCTAGGGCTGAGAGAGCAAACGACACGAACTCAACTAGATTTGTGGTAGTAAACCTACCTTTCAGAAAACCATGTTGTCGGCGTGAAATAAAAGGCTTGCATTTGAAGCTTAAGGCTTCGCATAAAATGCTTTCAAAGAGTTTGGGTGTATGAGAGAGTTTAACAATCTGACGATAATTAGTAACTTCATGTTTAGATCCATTTTTGTGAATCAGGTTTATAAAGGAGTTCTTCCAAATCCTTGGAAATTCTCCCTGTGTCTATCCCTCACACGAAAAAGGTAGGAATGGGGTGGAGACAGGTTGGAAGAGCACTTTTTAAGAAACACGGCGGGGAGTCCGTCTGGGCCATTCACAAATTCATCTTTAAGATTTAGTAACTTTTTTTAATAACTGCAGGATCGAAATTTTGACTGAGAAAGGGACCAATGGAGAAATTTGGTAGATCATTAATGTAAGAGGGATCTGGTACGAATGAGTTGTTGGCAAATAATTGTTTGAAAAATGTAGCAAAACAGTTAGCGATGGTAGGAGGACCACTTGAAGATTTGGTTTCGAAGGCGAGGGAGGAAGGATAACCATCAGTCTTACTTTTGCAATTGACAAATTGAAAAAAGGATCAGGGTCATTTATGAGATAGGTTTGCGCACTATTCAGGTAGCGTTGATAGAGGGAGTTATAGAGTTCAATGAAATGAAGATATATACCTAAGTATATATATAAGTATACCTACTTCGATAGGTATTGATTTTACGGAAATGAGCTTTGTGAAAATTGTAAGAAAATAGAAGTGCGGGGGTAGGCGACTGATACTCAGTTGTGGAAAAATTAAAAAACAAGTGGAGGATAAAAGTTATCAATAGTTGAAAGAGATAGAGGACAACACGATACTGAGGAGTTGATGAGATCAGTTGTGAAGATAAAGTCTAATTAACTCTCCATAGACTAGACTTGGCATAGACTAGAGTCTGTTAGCCGATCTAAGAAGAGGCATTCCTTAGTAGAAATGGGAATGGAAGCGATGAAAAAAGAAAGGTCTTCAGATGGAGTACACTTCAGCTGATTCAGTTTAAAATCGCCGAAGATAATAATATCATCAAGCGAGTCTGATAAGTCGATCAAATTGCTGCAATAGCAATTGTAACAACACATAACATACAAGCATCTACGAGTAAGTGCTATTTTAATCGACACAAATCGAGCTTAGCAGAGGATGAAGTTGTAACGAGATAGGAGTCCAGGCTGTTTTTAATAGCCAGTAGAAAACATTAGAAGAAAGAGGGAATAACTCCTGGTTTTTTTATGTTGATAAGATTAAGATAACTTAATTCGTGCGGTTTGCTAAGAGATGGCGTAACTTGTATTTTTTCATTGTTATTATTCCATTGGAACATACGTTGGAAAACTACTGTCATTCTACGTCATTTCAGTATATGTCATTCATTTGAAGCGCAAACAACAATCATTTTTTTTTCACTCAAATATGTCGAACTTTGTGCCTGAAAAAGTGTTTTTGCGGGGAGTTCTTCTTCATTACTGAAAACTGCTTCCGAAAGTCATCGTAATTTGGTGGAAGCTTATGAGCAAACGTGCCAAAAGTGGTTTGCACGATTTAAAAGTGGTGATTTTGGCTTGGAAGACGATGAACGTCCTGGGCAGCCAAAAAAATTTGAAGATGAAGAACTGGAAGCATTACTCTATGAAGATTGTTGCCAAACACAGGAAGAGCCAGCAGAATCTT
The DNA here is from genome assembly GCA_907269105.1 of Volucella inanis. NCBI lineage: Eukaryota > Metazoa > Arthropoda > Insecta > Diptera > Syrphidae > Volucella > Volucella inanis. The sequence goes on from OU026158.1 coordinate 22,978,873, forward strand.
TGGGTGTCACTCAAGCAGCCATTTCAAAATGTTTTAAAGCAGCTAGATATATTCAAAAGCAAGGAAATTGTTTTCCACATGAACTCAAGCCGAGAGACGTCGAAAGGCGGTTTTGCATGTCCGAAATGCTGCTGGAACGCCACAAAAAGAAGTCATTTTTGCATTGGATTGTTACTGGTGATGAAAAATGGATCCATTACGACAACCCCAAGTGCAAAAAATCATATGTGAAACCCGGCCAACAAGCCAAATCAACGGCAAAGCGGAATATCCATGGCGCGAAGGTAATGCTCTGTATTTGGTGGGATCAGATGGGTGTGCTGTATTATGAGCTGCTAAAACCGGGTGAAACCGTCAATGGAAAACGCTACCGAACACAATTAATCCATTTGAAGAGAGCAGTAGCCAAAAAACGCCCGGAATATGCGACCAGACACGAGGCAATAATTTTCCATCATGACAACGCTCGGCCCCACGTTGCTATTTCGGTTAAGAGCTATTTGGAAAACAGTGGATGGGAAGTCTTACCCCACCCGCTTTATAGCCCAGACCTTGCCCCTTCTGACTACCATTTGTTCCGGTCGATGCAGAACGCCCTCACTGAAATACGGTTCACATCAGAGCAGAATATCAAAAATTGGCTTGATTCATTCTTGGCTGCCAAGTCGGCGCAGTTCTTTTGGGATGGGATCCAACAATTGCCAGAAAGATAGGAAAGAGCCATAGCTTCAGATGTGTGATACTTTGAATAATACTATTGTACATGTTTTTCTTAAATAAACGTTAAATTTTGAAAAAAAAAAAAACGCACGAATTAAATTACATACCCAATATTAAATGGGAGAGCATAAGATTGGCGGAAAACGGCGTGGGTTTTGGAACCCACGTTCTGGTAATTGAAGGTGAGAGGAAGGTTTTTGCATTACTTTTTAGGGTCGAAAAAATTTATTGTGGTCAAGTCGATTGCGTTGGAGGTGTAAGACTCTTTTAGAGTGTACACAGTGGCGTAGAGCGGCAAGATTGTCTGCAACATTTTGAGGGTGGGGGGGCGTCTTGAAAATCTCTTGATTTTTTATATAAAGTTTCCTGATACTATTAACGTTTGTTTTTGTTTTACCCTCGTAGCACACCGATTCGGATTTATCGCACAGATAAGCGAGATATAGACGTTATTTCTCATATATTTTTTTATCTCTAAGCCAAGAGAGCAAATAGCGACATTCGGTGGTATTGCTAGTTTGCTGCGTTAATTCAACAGTTGGTGGTGAAGGGGGGTCAGTAGAAAAGGGAATGGTTAATGAGTTTGGTGTCGCAATTAATGGGGTTTCTGAAGTAGAGTTTAAAATGTGAAAGCTGATGAAATTAGGATACTTAGCTCCAGTTCTGAGACCAAAATTAGGGAAAGGCGCATGTGTTAAGGGGTTGAGTGGTGGGAGTTTGAGTTGTAGGGTTAAGTCAAAAGAGACACATTGTAGTTGAGGCTTGATTTGGGGTGGAATAGGGAGAGTTGGAGTATGGGTGGGAGGCTTAAAATTAGGAAAAAAAAGTTTTAAAACACCAATTGGAGCTGGGTTGTTTGGATTTACTTCAAAATTTATTTGTTGGATTAGGTATGACGGATTGCTTGACTTTATCCTGCTTTTTGGTCGTATTTTCCAACCATTTGCAGACACGCATCTTTCCAAGATTGAAGTTTTTGCTCGCAGGATTAAGGAATAAACATTCTTATTTATCTGGAAGATTGAGCTTAAAGTTGCGCTTGCTTATGTGGTAAAATGAAGGAAGCAAATTGCAGTAGCTAATGGTAATGTTATATTTGTTTTCGAAGAAATTTGAGATCCAATCAACACCAGCGTTTGGGGGGCGTCTTTGATAGTGACCAATTGATTCTTCAAAGCAAGCTTATCAAGTCTACGTTGCCATTCGAAAGGTGTCCAAGTTGAATTGAAATAATTGATAAGCTTCCGTGGGGCACAGCTGACATAGAAGTGTTATTTGTTGTAAAAATTTATTTTAAAAATTTTTCTGTTTTGCTCCTACCTGGATTCGAACCCAGGTAGGTAGCGTGAGTCAACCATTAAGCCATCGCCACCACATTGTTTTAATTAAATGTAATTTTCTTTGTACACTTTTGCACATTGTGTGTAATTTAATGTTATTTGGTATCCGGTACTAATTACAAGTTCATCTTTATGCAGTGCGTTTTTTCTGATAAAAACTAATACAAATATCCACGTTGATAATTGTATTCTTCTATTGTAATCAAAAGCTCTTAAAAAATACATTTTGCAGCTCTGAAAGATGGATTAAACGTTGAGTCCTGGGAAGATATTTACAATATTTCTTAAAAAGTTGGAGTTTAATATATCTAATTGCAGCCGCAGTAAATGCAAACATCATAGTAAATCAAAGTGCTAAAACAATGGATGACTGTTCCTTTACTAAACGTTATCAAACGGAACAACTAAATTTGTTCGCGTGTTCAAAAACAAGCTAATTATTAGAAACTCAAACAATCTTATAAAAAACTACCATACATGCAAAACTTTAAACTGAAATATCTCTTCGGAGAGAGATACTTATTTTAGCATAAAATTAGGTTGTAAAATATTGACCAGATGCAAACCTTTTTCCGATATCATTATAAGCCATAACAACACAACTATCTCTGATCCTTTTAAAGTTGCTAATTTGTTTAATAATTTTTTAACGAAGATATTTTTTTTCAGGACATTCCTAAGTCCAGTAGCTCTGAATGTCAATATGATACAACTTTAAACCAAAAGATTTTCCAATCAAATAGCTTCTTTTTTGAAATGCTCACGACTTTTGAAATACTTACATAAACTAATTTTGTCTCTTAAAACATCTAACTCATCACCTTTTGATCAAATATCAAGTTTTGTCTCGATAAATATTTCTTTCCAAATCTCTGACCTTTTGTGTTATATTTGCAATGTTTGTGTACAAAAGGAATATTTCCAGAGTTTTTGAAAACGGCAGTCGTAATACCAATGTTGTGATACATAACAATTGTCGACCGATTTCCCTTCTTTAAGTCTTTTCTAAAGTATTTTAAAGAGATATTAAATTTCGAGTCTTATCCTTTTTAGATAGTTTAAGCTTTTTGAACACTTCTCAGTTTGGTTTTAGAAGTAGTAGATCTACGGTGAGCGCTTTATTAAAATAACCTGGTGAATTATATACATTCTTAAATTATTCAACAATCCCAGCTGCGTTACTCATAGATAACGCCAAAGCTTTAGACACAGTAGATTACAATTTATTGCTAACAAAACTTTATTGTGTAGGGCTTGGAGTTTGAATTCATGATTGGTTTGTTTCTTATTTAAAAAAAAAAAATGATAAAAATATTTTTATTTCGCCAAATACGATTAAAACAAGTGTACTGCAAGGCCCTGTCCTGGGTCCTATTCTTTTTTCAAGTCATGTAAATTCTTTATTTGTTCAGCCTTTTAAAGGTAAAATTACTGCTTTTGCTGATGATTCATATGAGGTAAATAACGATTTAGATGTCTTGGAAGGAAGGATCATCCTGATCCCATGACCTTTCATAACAACATAAGTTGTAATGAAGCCTGCTTCCAAATAGAAAGTGTTGATGTTGATGTTGATTTTTCAATTTGCAAGCTTAAGCTTAAGGATTATAAAATTATTTGGAAAGACTATGCTTTTTATCTTAAGGAGTGTTTGAATAAATTTGTCAGACAACTTTATCAACTTGGCCGGTACTGCATTTTGCCATTCCTGAAGTTGGTATACAATGGTTTACTAAAATTATATTAACTCCAATATGGCATATTTCGCTGGGGTGGCACCAAATTCTTACACAATTAATCGCCATCCGATTAATGTGTAAAACAAATATCAGAACTCCCAGCTTTAAACTTTTAAGAGATAAAAGAATTTTATTCTTAAGACATTTATATTTTTACAAAGTTTTAAAAATATAGTTCTATAATTCTGGATTATACGATACAAGATTTCATGAAAATTATAGTTTGCGAGTGAATGCTAGAGTTTTGTGACGACACTAGCGATTCACAAAACACATTTGTCCCGTTTTATTTTGTCACTGCACCTCATCTATTTAATCTTTCACCGCAAAATCTCAGATCTAAGAGAGTGAAAACAGTGTTTTTAAGTGTAATAAAAAAATGGCTTCTTTGTCTTAACTACCATAGAAAAGATGCTCTATTTTTACCTGTTTCGTAATATAAAGTTTGGATATATCACCTTGATCAAAAATAACGAAATAACCACCGTTTGCCGCTCCCGTTGTTCCGATTTGAGTTCTGTTTTTTTATTTGTTAAGCTGGTTTATCTCTTGTTGACATTCTCTTTAAATCTTAGCGTCATATCTTGACATTTGCAAAAGTTACGTATCCAAGAGTACATATATATTTGTGTGTGTTGGCGATTTTTTCAATTTTAGAAATGGATTTAAATTTGCAACAACAAACTTGTTTTAAATTTTGCGTAAAAAACGGATTTAATGGTGCGCAAACGTTGGAAATATTGGAAAAGTGTTTCGGCAACGATTCTTTAAAGAAAGCGGTTCAAAAGTGGTCGTGAGTCAATCGAAGATGATGAAGGCAGTGGCAGACAATCGACATCGAAAACCGACGAAAACATTGATGAAGTAAAAGAAATGTTGGTCAATAACCGCAAATTAACCATCAGAGAGATAGCGGAGGACTTGAACCTATGGATCCGTCCAAGACATTTTGGTTAGTGATTTTAATTTCTGTCGTGTAGCAGCATAGTTGGTGCCAAAAGACTTCAATTTCATGCAAAAGGAGACCGTGTTGACGTCGCAAAAAAGATGATTTGCGAGGCTGAATCCGGGACGAGACGTGGGTTTATGAGTACGACACGCAATACAGACATCAGGCAAGTGAATGGCGTTCATCAAATGAGCCAAGACCAAAAAACCACGTCGTTTTGAGTTAAAAAAGGAAAAAAATGCTTACGGTTTTCATTGATTACAACGGTGGCGTTATGAGACGTTTGCGTGAAGCAATTCGCCGAAAGAGACCAGAATTGTGGGCAGAAAACTCGTGGATTTGCACCATGATAACGCACCGTCGCACAGTGCCATCATTATTCGTAATTTTTTGACGAAAAATGCAGCAAATACCATCCAGTAGTGACCGAATTCACCTGATTTGGCTCCCTGTGACTTCTTTCTGTTGAATCGAGTTAAAAAACCACTACGGGGAACGCGTTTTAGCAGCCGAGATGAAGTAATGGAAAAATCGCAGAAAGCACTGATGGACATACCGAAAACCGAATAAAAAATTTGTTTCGAAGATTGGATTTAGCGCTGGCATAAGTGTGTTGCAGTCGATGGGGATTACTTTGAAGGGGACAATATAGATTTTGATTAATAAGCTTGTATTTTTAATTTTCTGAATAAATTCCGGGAACTTTTCTTATAATGTAACCAGTTATTAGACGCTTAGTTTTGTTTTGACACCAAAACATCGTGTTAGTTTTTTTTTGCCACCATAGAAAAAGATCATAACACATATATTATGTTAGCTCCGTGATCCGATTCTTGTTTTTGAGTGGCAAAACCTGCTCGCAGGTTTTCCGTACAACCATTTATGATAGTTCGCAGACTTTCGCCGTGGCTGCACGTCGGTTTTTGATGATGAGCATTCAGGAGATTGGTTCGTTGGAGCCGTAAGAGATGCGGTGGATCGGTAGATAGAAGAGACGAGGACAAAGTAAATTGCGTGGCTTGGTATTGAAGGAAATGGATTTCAAAATGGATGCACAGTCGATGGAACCTGAGACAAGTCGATGAATGAAAAGAATGTCAGCAGTATTCCTACGTTCTTGTAACGAATTCATATTCAGAAGTTTGAGGCGGACCACGGAGAGCAAATCGGAGGAATCGACGTTGAATACCCTCGTTTCGGGAAACATGAACCTGGTGAAAGGGGGACCAAGCTTGACTGGCGTACTCAAGCAGGGGCCAACAAAGGTACTATAGAGAGATACGGTTACATACGGGTTGGAAAATTCTTTGGACCACCGTTTAATAAAGCCAAGTGATGAGTTGGCTTTGAGGATCATCTTATCGATATGCGAACAGGAACTAAACGCACAGTCGAATAATATGCCAAGGTCTTGAAAAGACTGAACCAGGGAAATTGGTTACGTGAGAAGGTTATAGATTGACATTTGGCTATATTAAGTTCTATGCAGTTTTTGAAGCACCAGATTGAAAACCGATCAATGTCTTCTTAAAGAAGAGCAAAGTTATGGGGAGTGGAAATAGTTTTAAGAAATCGTCAGCGTAAAGGGAGAGGGAGGAGTGGTAAATGACCCTCTCAACATCTTTGATAGTAAAAATGAAGAGAAGAGAGCCAAGATGACTGCCTTGTGGAACTCCAGATGAGGCCAGGAATTGAACAGAAAGGGCGGATCTAAACCGAACACTATAATATCGGTTTAAAAGGTAAGAAGTAGAGCCGAAGAGCTCAGAGCCGAAAGCAGACAATTAGAAGAGGATCAATTGATGAGATATCTCATCAAACGCTTTGGTGAAATCAGTTGCGATAACATCGATTTCTTTGTTATTTTCTAGGGCTGAGAGAGCAAACGACAGGAACTCAACTAGATTTGTGGTAGTAAACCTACCTTTCAGAAAACCATGTTGTCGGCGTGAAATAAAAGGCTTGCATTTGAAGCTTAAGGCTTCGCATAAAAGAGTTTGGGTGTATGAGAGAGTTTAACAATCTGACGATAATTAGTAACTTCATGTTTAGATCCATTTTTGTGAATCAGGTTTATAAAGGAGTTCTTCCAAATCCTTGGAAATTCTCCCTGTGTCTATCCCTCACACGAAAAAGGTAGGAATGGGGTGGAGACAGGTTGGAAGAGCACTTTTTAAGAAACACGGCGGGGAGTCCGTCTGGGCCATTCACAAATTCATCTTTAAGATTTAGTAACTTTTTTTAATAACTGCAGGATCGAAATTTTGACTGAGAAAGGGACCAATGGAGAAATTTGGTAGATCATTAATGTAAGAGGGATCTGGTACGAATGAGTTGTTGGCAAATAATTGTTTGAAAAATGTAGCAAAACAGTTAGCGATGGTAGGAGGACCACTTGAAGATTTGGTTTCGAAGGCGAGGGAGGAAGGATAACCATCAGTCTTACTTTTGCAATTGACAAATTGAAAAAAGGATCAGGGTCATTTATGAGATAGGTTTGCGCACTATTCAGGTAGCGTTGATAGAGGGAGTTATAGAGTTCAATGAAATGAAGATATATACCTAAGTATATATATAAGTATACCTACTTCGATAGGTATTGATTTTACGGAAATGAGCTTTGTGAAAATTGTAAGAAAATAGAAGTGCGGGGGGAGGCGACTGATACTCAGTTGTGGAAAAATTAAAAAACAAGTGGAGGATAAAAGTTATCAATAGTTGAAAGAGATAGAGGACAACACGATACTGAGGAGTTGATGAGATCAGTTGTGAAGATAAAGTCTAATTAACTCTCCATAGACTAGACTTGGCATAGACTAGAGTCTGTTAGCCGATCTAAGAAGAGGCATTCCTTAGTAGAAATGGGAATGGAAGCGATGAAAAAAGAAAGGTCTTCAGATGGAGTACACTTCAGCTGATTCAGTTTAAAATCGCCGAAGATAATAATATCATCAAGCGAGTCTGATAAGTCGATCAAATTGCTGCAATAGCAATTGTAACAACACATAACATACAAGCATCTACGAGTAAGTGCTATTTTAATCGACACAAATCGAGCTTAGCAGAGGATGAAGTTGTAACGAGATAGGAGTCCAGGCTGTTTTTAATAGCCAGTAGAAAACATTAGAAGAAAGAGGGAATAACTCCTGGTTTTTTTATGTTGATAAGATTAGTTTCGGTCAGAGCGTAGATATTGGGTCTATAACTTAATTCGTGCGGTTTGCTAAGAGATGGCGTAACTTGTATTTTTTCATTGTTATTATTCCATTGGAACATACGTTGGAAAACTACTGTCATTCTACGTCATTTCAGTATATGTCATTCATTTGAAGCGCAAACAACAATCTTTTTTTTTTCACTCAAATATGTCGAACTTTGTGCCTGAAAAAGTGTTTTTGCGGGGAGTTCTTCTTCATTACTGAAAACTGCTTCCGAAAGTCATCGTAATTTGGTGGAAGCTTATGAGCAAACGTGCCAAAAGTGGTTTGCACGATTTAAAAGTGGTGATTTTGGCTTGGAAGACGATGAACGTCCTGGGCAGCCAAAAAAATTTGAAGATGAAGAACTGGAAGCATTACTCTAAGAAGATTGTTGCCAAACACAGGAAGAGCCAGCAGAATCTTTGGGTGTCACTCAAGCAGCCATTTCAAAATGTTTTAAAGCAGCTAGATATATTCAAAAGCAAGGAAATTGTTTTCCACATGAACTCAAGCCGAGAGACGTCGAAAGGCGGTTTTGCATGTCCGAAATGCTGCTGGAACGCCACAAAAAGAAGTCATTTTTGCATTGGATTGTTACTGGTGATGAAAAATGGATCCATTACGACAACCCCAAGTGCAAAAAATCATATGTGAAACCCGGCCAACAAGCCAAATCAACGGCAAAGCCGAATATCCATGGCGCGAAGGTAATGCTCTGTATTTGGTGGGATCAGATGGGTGTGCTGTATTATGAGCTGCTAAAACCGGGTGAAACCGTCAATGGAAAACGCTACCGAACACAATTAATCCATTTGAAGAGAGCAGTAGCCAAAAAACGCCCGGAATATGCGACCAGACACGAGGCAATAATTTTCCATCATGACAACGCTCGGCCCCACGTTGCTATTTCGGTTAAGAGCTATTTGGAAAACAGTGGATGGGAAGTCTTACCCCACCCGCTTTATAGCCCAGACCTTGCCCCTTCTGACTACCATTTGTTCCGGTCGATGCAGAACGCCCTCACTGAAATACGGTTCACATCAGAGCAGAATATCAAAAATTGGCTTGATTCATTCTTGGCTGCCAAGTCGGCGCAGTTCTTTTGGGATGGGATCCAACAATTGCCAGAAAGATAGGAAAGAGCCATAGCTTCAGATGTGTGATACTTTGAATAATACTATTGTACATGTTTTTCTTAAATAAACGTTAAATTTTGAAAAAAAAAAAAACGCACGAATTAAATTACATACCCAATATTAAATGGGAGAGCATAAGATTGGCGGAAAACGGCGTGGGTTTTGGAACCCACGTTCTGGTAATTGAAGGTGAGAGGAAGGTTTTTGCATTACTTTTTAGGGTCGAAAAAATTTATTGTGGTCAAGTCGATTGCGTTGGAGGTGTAAGACTCTTTTAGAGTGTACACAGTGGCGTAGAGCGGCAAGATTGTCTGCAACATTTTGAGGGTGGGGGGGCGTCTTGAAAATCTCTTGATTTTTTATATAAAGTTTCCTGATACTATTAACGTTTGTTTTTGTTTTACCCTCGTAGCACACCGATTCGGATTTATCGCACAGATAAGCGAGATATAGACGTTATTTCTCATATATTTTTTTATCTCTAAGCCAAGAGAGCAAATAGCGACATTCGGTGGTATTGCTAGTTTGCTGCGTTAATTCAACAGTTGGTGGTGAAGGGGGGTCAGTAGAAAAGGGAATGGTTAATGAGTTTGGTGTCGCAATTAATGGGGTTTCTGAAGTAGAGTTTAAAATGTGAAAGCTGATGAAATTAGGATACTTAGCTCCAGTTCTGAGACCAAAATTAGGGAAAGGCGCATGTGTTAAGGGGTTGAGTGGTGGGAGTTTGAGTTGTAGGGTTAAGTCAAAAGAGACACATTGTAGTTGAGGCTTGATTTGGGGTGGAATAGGGAGAGTTGGAGTATGGGTGGGAGGCTTAAAATTAGGAAAAAAAAGTTTTAAAACACCAATTGGAGCTGGGTTGTTTGGATTTACTTCAAAATTTATTTGTTGGATTAGGTATGACGGATTGCTTGACTTTATCCTGCTTTTTGGTCGTATTTTCCAACCATTTGCAGACACGCATCTTTCCAAGATTGAAGTTTTTGCTCGCAGGATTAAGGAATAAACATTCTTATTTGTCTGGAAGATTGAGCTTAAAGTTGCGCTTGCTTATGTGGTAAAATGAAGGAAGCAAATTGCAGTAGCTAATGGTAATGTTATATTCGTTTTCGAAGAAATTTGAGATCCAATCAACACCAGCGTTTGGGGGGCGTCTTTGATAGTGACCAATTGATTCTTCAAAGCAAGCTTATCAAGTCTACGTTGCCATTCGAAAGGTGTCCAAGTTGAATTGAAATAATTGATAAGCTTCCGTGGGGCACAGCTGACATAGAAGTGTTATTTGTTGTAAAGTTGGAAGAAACTTCACAGGAATCAGTGGGTTGAACCGTCCGTAGATGACTTGTATGTGGTGGTGAGCGTGAGTCCACTTCAGGTTCCATTAATTCAGCCATGAGCGATGTATTATAGGGAACATTCTGGTAAGGCTGCGAGAAGCTTGGTGTATCAACGATTTTGCTACTTATTGTTGCGATGTGATGTTCAATATCGCATACAAGGGATCGAGTCGTAGTAAGTTCGTCACCGACATCATTCGCTTTATCGAGTATAACTTCGAGCATAGGATCACATTGTTAAGGAGAGAGTTGTTTGTGTGACGAGGACTGAAAATGAATGTCTATGTCGTCACGCAGGGAGTTTATCAACTCGCAGGATTTTTGGTTGAAGATAACCTGCGCAGAACACATAGCTTTAATATCACTCAACAGTTTGTCCAGGTGACGTAAGGGAGTTTCTTCATTCCTGGATATCCCGGAGTCTAAATCGATTAGACCTACAATTTGTTTATCCATGTGCTTTACTTTTGAATTTGTTGGTTCGGCTGTGCTCTGCACTGAGCTAACGTCTAACTTGTTTGAGTAACTGGCCGGAAAGGTGATGGCCACCATTTAAAGGGAAAAGAAATCACAGGAGCATTCTACGTCAATTTATTGGGCCAATTAAATGCCGATCTGAAGAAAAAATGACCATATTTTGCGAAGAAAAAAGTGTTATTACACCACGACAACGCACTGGCTCACATCTCCGCAGTCGCCACACCCAAATTGATCGAATTGCATTACGAATTGCACCCCATCCTCCGTATTCTCCGGATTTGTCACCCTGCGACTTCTTTTTGTTCCCAAGCCTTAAAAGATCGGAAAGAATCACGGGTGTATTGAGTGAAAAGGAACTATTCGTATATTGAAAAATAAATTGACAAAACTTAAAAAAGTTGCGTTGTCATTTCAAAACCAGGCTGAAAGGCTTTGTGTCTTATAAATATGAAACGATGTAAATTACGATACTTAAGTGAATTAATTTTTAATTAAAACCTGTTAGGTAATTAATTATTAAGGAATTCAGTAATAATGTATGAATACAGTAAAGAGAAATTTAAGAGATTCAGAGTAGTGTATTGGGTGTTGCCAGTAAGATACAATCCAATACAAAAGAATTTCAAATAATATACTACCCCTCAATACAATATCTCTGAAAAATAGTAATCATAAAACATATATTGATAAAAATTTTTCAGTAATATATACATGCTTGGATTTACTTAAATTTTTTGTAAAAATATCTGCTATCATTTCTGTCGTAGGCACATATTTTCAGGATATTAGAGATTTATTGTATGTTTCACGGATATAGTGGTATTCAATATCTATAGGTTTAGATCTTGAGTGAAATACAGGGTTTTTTACTAAATGTTGCGAGCTTAAATTATCACCACATAATTATGTTGGCCCTTTTACAAAAGAGCCAAAACCGATTTCGGTTAGTAGTTTCCGCAAGTAAAGCACTTCTCTTTTGCTTCCGCCACCAATGCCATGTACTCCGCTTCCGTACTACTAAGTGCTACAGTAGTTTTCTTACACGACTCCCAAAAAACTGGTCCATCTGCCAACAAAAAAACGTAGCCAGTATACCATTTCCTGTCTTTACAGTTTCCAGCCCAATCAGCATCCACAAAACCTGTTAGCAGCTTCCCCGACTTTTGAAATGAAACACAAAAGTTAGAAATCGTATTCAAATACCTTAACAAATGTTAAGCCGCTGTCATATGTTCCTTGTGTGGGTTAATGTTAAATTGAGACAATTTAACCAGACATTATGGTCTGGTAGAAATTGCCAAATACATCAAAGATCCAATTAACGACTGATACTCCTTTGAGTCTACTTTAGAACATACGGGATCGGAACATTTTTCTTATTTTTCGCCTGGATCGAGAGGAATGTTGCACTTCCTGGTATCATGCTGTATTTTGATAAAAAATGGGAGAGAGAAATCGATCCGGTTTTTTCATCACAGCTGATTTCGATGCCTAAGAAAAAATCAATTGGTCCTTTGTCTACTAGGTCAAACGCATTACCAAGTGCCTGTTTTATGTAAGGTACACATTTTTCCTTAGGGCAAGCGATGAACTTTTCCTCTTTGTACCTCACAAGAGTCTGAGGTATAACGTAAAAAACCCATGTTCTTGAGTGTGGAATCAAGTTTGCTGTTCTACTCTCTGCTAGATTGCTTCAAGCCGTACAATGACTTTTTTAATTTACAAATCTTGTCTTTGTGGTTTGTGTATACGAAGTGCTCAGGTTGTTGCATATAAATTTCGTCCTTTATGTCACTATTCAGATATAGTTGAATATCTCGTAAGGGGCGAATAGGTTTCATTATAATCAAGCCTAGTCCCTGACTACAACCCTTTGTCACCAATCTTGACTTATAGTGAACATAGTTTCCTTGCTTGTCATGCTTAATATTAAAAACCTATTTCGATTTGATGGCATGCCGATTTGGCTGAAGGTCAACTAAATCCCATGTTTGGTTCGTAATAAGAGATTTGAACTCACTTTCCATGGATTTTAACCACATATCGGCATCTAGTCTATCCAGAGCATCACGAACTGAGAGTGGTTTTTTTAAATAATTTTTCTCTATTTTCCATGAAATAACTAGTTTTTCTTGTTCTTGGTCTCAGTTAAGAAGTGTTTAGAAGAACCTTCTTCATTATTCTCATTTGCATCAGAAATAAAAACCTCATTTTCTTTATATCCTTCATTAGCACTTCCACCCAATTCACCTTCCTCATGTACCTCAGCAGCATGACAATGAAAACTCCCATTTGCTGTCTCACCAACATCTGCGAACACATTTTCAACTAGCATTTCCATATCATCCTGATTTGATGAATTCTTTTCAGTCCTAATAGGAGGCATTTCATAAGCTGTCGAATCAAACAATGTGTCAACAACATCATTGCTACTGAATGATAATTCAAAAAACTTAACGTTACGACTCTTCAGAATCTTTCTTTGTATATATTAGATTCATACAACCTATATGCTTTTGCTTTTGAATTCCGGACTATTAGACATTCAATACCTCTTGCATTAAATTTAGATTTACCTGGCCGTTTATCCAACATTATGGCCTTGGACCGGAATACTTTTAAATGGCCTATGTATGGCCTTCGTCCACACCAGACTTCATGTGATGTTTGATATGAACGGCTGTGTTGACCGCCTCAGCCCATAGTGTTTCTGGTATTTTAGAACTTATCAACATGCACCTTACCATCTGGGCCAGCGTTCTCTTTGCACGCTCAGATACACCATTTTGCTGAGGGGTATAATCTACGGTCAGTTGGCTTCGTATTCCATGCTGAGAAAGAAACTTTGAAAATTCTGCGCTATCACCTTTATCTCGCGACTTGTTTCGCACTCGACCTCAATAAAGTTGATGCTTTAAAAGCACTTAAAACATAGCTTTCAAGAAGTGAACAAAAATTTTTCGAATAAAATCGTCGATGAATAAGACGAAGTACTTCGCACCTTCTAGTGACTTAACTTTTATTGGCCCACATACATTGGAATGGACGATTTCTAGCAGACCTTTGGACACTATTTTCTTATTTGTTTGAAAAGATAAACTGCAGATTTTTCCCTTGAAAAGATCTCACAATCCAATGTATTTGGGACATTTTTTAGCATAGCACCTTTAACCATATCTTTATTAAATAATTTATGCATGGCTTTAACATTTAAGCGGCCTAAACGTGCATGTCACATTAAAACATCACCTTTGCATTTAGTTTTCATGTAGCACAACACATTTTTGTTTTCATACACAAATAAATCATCGATTTTAGTTGCATGCAATATTAGATTGTTAGAACTGTCAAAAATCTTTACATCGTCCTCCTTAAATTGATTACAATGGTCATTTCCTACCACTTTGCTCACTGTAAAAAATTGGTTTTTAACTGAGGCACATACAAAACATTAATCAGTGCTGTAACTTGTTTATATTTTTACAAACCCAATACCCATTGAATTAATAAAATTATTGCCTGCTAATTCAATCTTCTCAACGTGCGGATGTATTTTTGTAAACAAATTTCTGTCACAAAACATGTAACAGGTTGATCCGCTGTCAAGCACCCACACATTTTCGTTGAGTTCTCTGGAATTGATATTAGTATTCAGCATCGCAAATGATGACGTCACATTTCTTTTCGACAAGCTTTTTGTAGATCGGCACTCCGCGAAAGAATGCCCTTTCTTTTGACAATTATAGACTTTCCTTTAGGTTTATTCTTTGAGTGTGAAGCTTTATTTTTATGACGTACAAAAAATGCGGATTCATTTATTTCCATAGTCCTATTAGATATATTTCCATTTTCTTCTCTCCGTTTTCCCTATTCTAAAAGTTTCATCTTCTCTCCGTTTTCCCTCTTCTAAAAGCTTCACTTCAAAGCGTTCATTGTTGGAAGTGTGTCCCTTGACTCGATGGCTATAATGATGGCTATAATTTGAAATTTCATATAAAGTTAGTAAATTAGACAGCATTATGATAACTAATAACTCATCTTCCATTTTAATATTTATCTCCATTAATTTTTCAGGTATATTAAAGGAGTCATTCAAGTGATTATTCATAAAATCAGTTTCCATCATTTTTAATGATAGGAGTAGTTTGAATAAGGTTACCTTCCTTGCCGGACCACTCGATTGATGTATTTGCTGCAAATTTTTCCACGCTTCGCTTGACGTTGATGCCTTTTGGATATGGATAAATTTTGAAGATTTTACACTAAGTAAGATTGTTGACAGCGCTTTCTCGTCCTTGCATTCCCATGCCGCCACTTCAGCTCCATTAGTTGCAGATGCCACAGGTTTCATAATTGCCCCTGTAACATACCCCCACAGTTCGGTATGAACTAAAACAGCTTTCATCAGAACTTTCCATCCGTCATAGTTCTCTTCATTTAATTTGTCTATTTGGTATAAGGAACTCATTCTTAACGTATAAAGTAGACAAACAGCTCGTATAGTAATTAATATGAAGTTAAACTAATCTGACTGATTTAAATAATTTACGTGGGTCTGGGCCCATAACCTTCGTTAGGGAAAATAAAACACACAGTTTCATTTTGGAGTTTCACAAGCAAATAATTTATTTAACAGTTCGAAATTCAGTAATAATGTATGAATACAGTAAAGAGAATTTTAAGAGATACAGAGTAGTGTATTGGATGTTGTCAGTAAGATACAATTCAATACAAAATAACTTCAAATAATTAACTTCAATAAAACCAACGATTTTGTTTCGTTAATTTTTGTTCAAAAGACTCATTATTTTATTATTTTCAAAATATTTTGAATAATTACATGTTAATATTATCAACACATTGTTGTTCTTCACCAGAAATTGAAAGTGTCCTTTAAATCTGAAACAGACCTTGGCTCTTTCAGCTGTTCTGCAAATTTTCTTTGATATTTCTAATGTACTATAATGCTTTCTTCCAGCCATAATTTCTGTCTTGTTTCTTTACAATGTATTCCTAATACGATTTGATCGGTGACAAGGCGTTGGTACCGTGTCTGCATTTTTTTTCACTTGTTCTTGATATTTTTAGAAAAAAAACTTGAAATATATCGGTGCTGTGTTGGATGGAATTAACACTGCTCGTAGGCTTTGTTCTATGCTAGTGAAAAATGAGCAGTTAATTTGACTTTAGTGTCTTGGATTTTCTTTTGTTCGTCTTACGTTAACCCGAGATTGTGAAGTACTTTTAAAGCATCACGTTTGATTACTGTCTCAAAATTAGTAAGCCGGATTTTCTCTGCTTCAATGTCGGTTTTCGATGCACTATGATATTTTCGTATTCTGTAAATTCCTGGCCCATATCGATGTTACTGTTGACCAAAAATTGTTTGGGTTATTTTAGTGATATGGCTTAAAAATATGTGTACATGGTATGCTGAAATATTCATCATAAATATTAAAAAAACTCAGATGGACATATTATTTTTTCCATTATTTTTTTCGAACCGTTTTGAATAATTTGAACAGAAACATTGGAAACATATTTTGTTGTTTCCAAAGAAACGTCACCATGCTCTAATATTCTGGTTATAACATATTCTAAGATTTTCTCACAACTCCACAGCTTCTTTACACTCCATATTCTATGTGGTATCGGATGATTTGCTTTGAAAAGCTTCTAAACTTAGATAGAAATTTTACATCGTCACCTTCGCAGTTCCCCAGTGGTGTATCATAACATAAATTACATAGTATTGACTTAGAGCCCCTGATTTGGAAATTATATGAACAAGTAAAAAGCAAAGCAATAAAGTTTAAAAAAATAATTATGATATTATTTTTGCTCATTTTTGTTTTCAAACACTTTACATTTGCAAACAAAACGTCAATTTTATTGTACAAAAAAAAGTAGTGCAGATAAAAACTTTTCCAGAATGTTCGTTACAAATATTTTTATAGCAAACACCACATAATTGCTTGGAAGCTCTTCTCTTGTTGTATGGACAAAGGTAGTATCTGCGGAGTGGTTTTGTAGAAAAAGGAACACATTCAATGGTAGAAGTTTCAAAACCATGTTAATATCAGATATACAAGTGTTTTTGCGAAATATATATTTAAGGCTTCTTCGTTTTATGTTGGAAGTAATTAAATCCATTTAAAAATATTTTTCGCTTATGATATTCTTGGTTTTGTTCCAGTCGGCCAATTACCCCAATTATATGAGATAATTATAATAAGTGTGTTTCTCGTTTTGCTCTTTTCTATTCCTCAAATAGTTTGTTCGTTCGCATGGCTCATAAAGCTGCTCTACAACACACAGGGTATGCCAAATTTACATTCCATATTTGTCGCACTTGAATGGCATGTATTACCGAACGACACTCTCCCTCGGAATGCCAAATAGTTGTTCATCAATAGTCAGGTTTTCACCATGAATATAGTGTTTCTTGAAATGTTTGTTTATATGATCCCATAAGTCTCTTATGATCTCGTAGACGTGTCATCAAATCAAAAATAAGTCTTTGACATACAAGTTCAGAACAATACCATATAGTGGATCCCGAAAATCCTTGTAATCGACCGTGTGCCATGTTTTCTTGTTTCTACGTCTATCAATAATCAAATATATGTACGAATTTCAATTTTATCAGTGAACTGTCAAGTTTGTCTCAGTTTTCGAGTTTATGAACTCTACAATAAAGGTTTATGAAGTCTTTATCGAAAAATGAAGAAAACGCTTCTTCAAGTGTTGCAATGTGTTTTCCCAGAGGTAGCACAACTTCGTTGAGACAGAAGCACTCCACGAAGGCATAAAAATATTTCATGTCAAAACAACTCATAGCACACTTTCTTCTCGAAATGTTGACTGAAGGTCACTACATGGCACGTCAAGGCATTTTTTTATTTATCAATATTTTTTTACTAATAGAAAAATGAAAAAATGTAACGTTTTTGTTGTAAGTTTGAAAAATACAGCGGTATATGTAAATTGCACACAAATTCATCATCATTGGGCATTTTATAAAGGACTTCACACAAGTGCAATGCAAGTCCATTTAATAATGGTTAAAGAGGCGAGAAATACGAGTATGCAATCAATCCTCAGGATGGTATGTAGGAATTCAAAAAAAATTATCTTATTAAAGGCAATTGGATGTTTTATGCCGATCTCGGGTAAACTAGTTGAAAAGAACTGTACTCAACACCACGTCCCTAGTCTCGTCGAAGAAATCTTTCCTTATTCTAAAAGGAAAGCAGAGAAAATAGCTACTAGTATACCACTGATGGGGTTTTATACTCGTAAATCAACCGTTTTCTAATCTCTCTTGCAGAGATTTTGTTCTTCCATTTGATTTTGACTTAGAAAGTTTCTTCCAACACAGGTTGCATCTCCGTTGTTCGTTTTTGTTTGTTTTATGAGGTTTTAGTTTTATTTTCTTTTAGTTCCACGAATAAATTCTGCAGGATGTGACAGGTTTGGCTTACTCCTATATCATCAACCAGTAATTTTTCGAAATCCCACAATAAAACCTATTCGACATAGCCGAAATAGAATACTTTTATTAAAAAAAATGCAAGGGATTAGGTTTCCAAAAGATCATTGCTGTAATCGCTCTTGTTTCGGCGCTATTTACGACAATTTTATGAATGATTCCCAATAAGGGACTTTCTCTTTGGACAAGAACAAGAACAAGAGGAATTGAGTGTGAAACAAAAATAGTTATTCGTTATTAAGAATGGCTCAAGACATTGTCTCTGTCTCTGACAAAGCAAATTTTTTTCTTAAACACGAACTACAGAAATTGAGCTTAAACTGAAAGTCTTTTTTCAGTGTGGTGAATGCTTCATGATATTATGTTTCAAGGATTATACCAGTCGTAAGGTTCAGTGGTTGACGCGACTTTCGAGATTTAAATAGTTTGCGTTCTGTTTGCATACACTAAGAGCTTAACATAGCCCACAAGAGGGGATCTAAAGCTCTCAGGATTTTTGTGGCCAGTTCATTGGTCTATTTCACGATGTAATTATTTTATTGAACTCAGTCTTCATTAAGTCGATTATTTCTTGGGCAGTATGGCACGTATCACCGTCCTACTGCAACCACAAATTGTTTTAATAAATGTCATCAATATTCTCGAAGAAAATATCACTGACCCGGGTAATAGTTTTTTAAAACAATATAGACCGAAAATGTCTCTTTGCACTTTTTCGGGTATAATTGAATCTGTCCTTTCTCTTTTAGATTTTCCTCACTCCACTGAAGAAAAGGTGAACCTCGTCAATTTAAATGACTCTTCGATATAAATAAAGGTTTAACTGAAAGCTCTCGAGTCATAATATTGCGTCTTTAGTCCCACATCACAAAATTGTGGCCATTAACTAAACTGTAGCCACACATTCACTTACAGTCGCTGTAAGTTTTTCTCCTGTTTGAAATATGTCTGTTTACCCTAATGCATTAGTAGAAGGCTTAATTGATGATAAGTTAACTAACTATAAATGACGTGGAAAAAATAACCTCCGAAGGACCAGCACTGGAAGTAAGTAACTCAGCACTCTAATCGGAAGTTCATCAAATGGAAAGCGAATGCACGATGCTAAAACGAAAACATGAATTTCTGGAGAAGAAAGCGAATGAAACTAACGTTATTGTGCACATGTCGTCAAAAATTTGTGTGCTTGGGTCCGAGGGATGCAGGTCTAGTAGATACTACAAAATAACAACATCGGAAAAGTCATTGTATCATAAAATTGTACACAAAAATTACACTGCGGAAATTACATTGAATCTTGGTAAAAAGGAATCCACTAGGGCAGTACGAATAACTTGAGGTGCAAAAGTGAAATAATTGTCGAGCAGCTTATTAATGACAGCACTCTGATGACGGCAACAGTTGAAGGAGGTAAAGATTCTTATGGTGGTGCACTGCTAAATGATAATCTTTAATTGTAATGCCGTCTCCTCTAAATTATATCAATAACAGAAGTTATATAAGTTTAAAGAAAAAAAATTCAGAATGTTATCATATGTATAATGTAGCTGTCTTAAGCAATAAGCTGTTATATGTTTGTATAGTGAATTTTTTAATTTTATCAATGAATTCGAATTCTATGAAACATTTGCAAAGGAGAAGAATTGTAATGGATTTGAAAATATTTTCTCTTATTTGATCTATTATTTTGAAAGCCCCAAAAATCGATATACAGTTGGGAGCAGATTTGTTCTTCGATCTGATTAAAACGGGACAAATCCAATTAGGTCCAAACCTGCCAGCACTTCAAAATTCAAAATAAATTGAGTTGGGTGGCATCAGGAGCTTTGCTGTCAAATAATTTCGTAGAGAACTTGTCGCGATACCCAGGCATTAGTCTGGAGAAGTTGCTTGAATTCTTTTGGAAACTTGAAGAGATTTCCAATAAAGCTATTCATTCTCTTGATTCGAGCAACATTTTGATTGTTGTATGTGACTGTTGGCAAGCACATACCATAAGTTTGGAAAATAATCCTGCAGATCTAATCTCATTTCCTGAGAAAAGGTTGCAATGACGGTCGAATATACAAAATTTGGCCTTATTTCATGACACTGTCAAAACCCATCAAAAATCACAGTTAAGTTGGAAATCATTTGGGAAAAATCATTAGTAAATAAAAATCGTTTGATTAAAATCAATAGTATTTCAGAAATGTATCCTTGATCTAAAACTCGCCACTACAAACAGTCACAGAATCAAAGGGAACGGTCATCACAATTAATAACTTTTTTTCAATTCAGCAAATGCTTATGAATATGTTTAATACATATACTGGAGATTTCCAAATTTAGGGACAAATCAATTATAATAAATATCACAAAATGTTCTAAAAAAATTGTAGAATTATGAGAAAAGCTATTGAAATAAATTCGTTCCGTTTTGAATTTTTTCTTGCCCTATTTTTTACTTCGTCCATATTAAATAAAATTTTATAAAAAAAACATACATATGCGTGTAAATCTCACTTATATTAACTAACACAACTTTACTGTTTTTTTAATTTGGGTTTTTTTTTTGATATTCAAATATAAGAATTCTTTTAAAATTTCACTTGTTTTCTTTAAATTATTGGTAAACTTCTTTTGACGGTCCCACACTTTTGTCAAAAAAAAAAAAAAAAACACAATTGCACAAGCCATAACGAATCAACAGAGAAAAAATATCTCAGAAACTCATCTGCTCCAAAATTACAAACCAATTTGGTCAAGCAGCTAGATATAACTAAGGTTAAGCAAGTGTACAAAGAAAACCAAGAAAAAAGAGGAAATACGATTGAAAGCATGTATATTTGTATGAAGTATAGGTGCAAGCATTTAAAAAAATGAAGCATAAGGATTTTTTTCTTTATTCTGTCACACACACATGCGGGCGGTGTATAAAAAATTATATTTCGCTATCAAATTCGGAGAATTCATGTTCGAGTAAGTATGATAGATGTTACTGGGGTATCATGCATTTTTTCATAACAATCGGAAAAATTATATATACATATACAATATATGAAAGTGGTTTTAGTTGCGAAAGCCCATCAGACGTTAATTAAGAATTCCAATGTAGTTGTGAAGGCCGAATCTTTGTGAATGTCATCAGGGGTTATGGTACTCTTAAGAAATTGACACTCAGTTCCGTTGGATGAGGTTATTTTTTGTGAGGAAAGCCTCCAGATATTATTCCTGGTTCAATAGAGGGGTGGGATGGGATGGGGCCATTTGGAGAATTAAAATTTTTTGGTTTTAGAGGCACCCCATTTAATCTTCCCAATAAGGAAACATTTGAACGTCTAGTCTTGTATTCCCATGCCAGTGAGACAGTTGTCACTGGTACGTCTTCGTACGAGAGGTCAAAACAGTGCGTTGATTAGTGCCCTTCGAGTACCACAAGTGTAAACTTCCCCATTGGTGAAGGGTCGACGCATATCTACATAATACCTTAGCAATTCTATGGGTCATGAAACCCACATCAAGCAGACTGGTCGGTTGCATAGTCACCAAATATACTATATTCAACCATGAAATGTCTAATAGACATCTGTAGAAATGCATTCACACAAGGAATACACAATAGAATTCATGAATACTTCTTATTATTCATTGTATGGATTAACTCACATTCACACAATTCAAGAGGGTTAAATAACAGATGGAAAAGTGGTCCAAAGTAATGAAAACCGTGGATGCTTGTAACGATTGATTCATCGTGAGGTTTGATTTTCAATAGGCTTTTTTGACAGATCACGAGTGACTCCTATCAAACTGCTTTGTTATTTTTGTTCAGTATCGTTTGGCCAGTCATCATTTAAAGATTCACACCACAACAGCATCTCCAAATTTTTCAACTGTATTATAAAAATCAGCGTTCTGTGATAAATGTTTTTCATGCGATTCGACGAACTTACGGTGCGCATAATCGACCTACTGAAACCACTATTGCCAATACCACTAGCAAGTTTGAGTCCCAGTTTACATTAATGGATAATACTCGACCTGCTAGACCACATCCAGCACGTAGTGAAGAGACTATAGTAGCTGTAGCTAAGGGTGTACGCGAGAACCGTGACGAATCGATTCGTTGTCGTTCTCAGCAGCTTGGCTTGACTATTTTTCGTGAGGCTCTCAGCCTTAAAGCGTACAAAAACCAACTTGTGTAAGAATTGAAGCCAGACAACTTGAATTCGCGTCATAGTTTCAGTAAATGGGCTCTGGAAAATCTCAATGAAAATAAGGTGTTTTATCGTGAAATTTTGTTCAGTGATGAAGCCCATTTCTGGCTCAATGGATACTTTAATAAACAAAATTGCCGTATTTGGGCTGATGAGCAACCCGAAGAGTACCAATAGCTACGATTACATCCATTAAAAACACAACGGTATGGTGTGGTTTATGGGCTGGTGGAATCATTGGTCCATATTTCTTCAAAAATTAGGCAAATCAAAATGTTACCGTCATTGGAAACCGTTATCGCGCCATGTTAACGGACTATGTGCTCTCTGAAATTCAAGCACATGGTCTCGGTGAGCTTTGGATTTAACAAGACGGCGCTACGAGCCTTGGT
The DNA here is from genome assembly GCA_907269105.1 of Volucella inanis. NCBI lineage: Eukaryota > Metazoa > Arthropoda > Insecta > Diptera > Syrphidae > Volucella > Volucella inanis. Next base: position 23,001,857 of record OU026158.1, read on the forward strand.
AGGGTAAATTGGCCGCCTAGATCGTGCGATATCACGCCTTTGGTCTATTTTCTCTGGGGATATGTAGAGTCTCAGGTCTTCAAGAATAAGCCAGCTACGATTAACGCTTTGGAAGCCAACATTACTCGTGTTATCCGCGAGATACCAGTCGCTATGCTAGAATGAGTTGCATAAAATTGGACCTTCCGAATGGACCACCTCAGACGTAGTCGTGGCCAATATCTACATGATATTATTTGCGAAAAGTAAATTCCGATAGTAAAAGTTGTAAGTTCACTTTCAAATTTAGGTGTTTATTATATATTATAAATCAAACTGCACGATGAATCAATGTTCTTATCATTTAGATTTTATCGAAGATATGCAGTGTGTGTTAAAAGTGTTCGTATAATTTTAGTGGTTGAGTACTTAATCTAGCTAAATCTAGCAGAATGCTATAAAGCAAAGATTTTAACTGAATTGTATGAAAATGCAATAAATTTATTATATTTACTATTTCTTAAACCTATCTTAAGCCAAGTATAACTCGTAAATAAAGTTTCCAAAGTAACAATGCTGATTTTGTTAAAGTGTTTAATGATTTATCTTGCCTGGTTTTATCTCTTATTAAAAAAGTAGCGCCTGTACCTCAAAATGGTGTGGAAATTGATATGCCAATTGATAAATAATTATCACATGCATATTTAGGCTACGAACGCGAGGAAAAATTGCAAAATTTAAAATCAAAAAACTTAATTACTCGATAATGTGGAAAACTATATAGAGAAATTTGTCAAAATTTTACAGTTTACCTTATTAGAGAATTGCAAGCTAGGATTCCACAAAAATTAAATATGTTGAAACAAATCAATTGTTTTCCGTAACCAATTGTTTAAGATTTTACAAAGAACCACTTACAAAACTTTGTAAAGAGTTTTACATCTCTACAGAGCTAGCAAGCAAAATTGAAACATAATGGAATAGCTAACATTTAAACTCTTGGTCTAATCAAAATAGTACCGTTTAATTTTAGTATGGAGTTAGTAACTACACATATACCTGCAACGATTTTGAATATAAGGAACTCGCAGATTTTGTTTTTCTTTTTTCGTTTTGCCAATTTCTAATTCTGCTGTCGAAAAAGTCTACAGAATTATGAACTTAGTAAAAGATCAAAGAAGGAATAGAATGCATATGTTGTGATCAATTTCTGTTTCCTTCTTGTATTATAAAACAAGTGGGTTCTGAATTAATTTATAAAAAAAGCAATAATGAAAATCAATAAAATCAACTTGAAGAAGTTCTTAATGATCTCCAATTTTATTAATCTGATAAAAATTAATATTTTATAAAATATTCATTTACATTACGTTACCTTTTCTTTATGAAACATGTGCTTATGAAAATATGTAATGTAACATTTTGATGATAAACGAATCATTATCTTATATAAGTTTTTCGTACTCAAGTACCTATATTTGTTTTTTGTGAAGTTTTATGTTCCTATATTTTACAAAATATGTAACTGCATATTTGTTAATGAAACAATTTTATGTTTCAAGTAAATGGTGACAAAGGCGTCACATTAGATAATACGTTTTTTGTAGTGAAGTGTAACTATTTTTTTTTTGTTATTTTTTTCTCAAAAAAATTCTTACTTAATTTGAGATTTTTTTTTTTTTATTAAATTTAGCAGGAATTTTAGCAGAATCTGGCAAGCAAAAAATGTTCAGCATTTTTCCTAGCAGGATTTGGTTTAAATAAAAAAAGACTGCTAAATGCTAGATTCTGAGAGAATTGTGAAAATAAATATGGTCACTCTAATTGTACATTAAAATTCGTCGCCTATAGAGATTTCTATTTTATTAGAAATAAAAAAATAAAATTATTGAATTCCAATATAAAATAATTCTGCGAAATGGAAAAAGCAGGGCTCTTGAGGTTTTTGGAAAAGTTGGCATCGGCGGAAAGATAGGAAAATTTACAAAAAATACTTCTAATTTTATGAAGCATAAGTGTTGTAAAGGTCTAAAAGAGGCATTCGAAAACAGACCCAAAGTACACGTTAACCACGATGAAAAGAAGCAAGTTGTTCTTACAACTACTGAATGGGTTGTGAAAAACTGTCGTTCTTTTAAAATTATTGAAAACGATGGCTTAAAAAATTTACAGGGCTGGTGATATTGCTTGGGGCCAAATGTAGTTATAGAAAAACTTTTACCACACTCCACAACTATATGCAGAAATATAGACCAATTATATGAAACTATGTTACATATGAATCCATTAAATAGGGAATAGATTAACTTAGTGGCATCGGGTTTGGTCTTACTTCAGACCGGTGGACTGATAGCTATTTTAAAATGTTCTATTTATCCCTAACTATACGTTTCATCAAAAATGTAAAGACTGTCAATAAACTTATTGCCTTCAAATCAATAGACTTTATACCTAGTAACAGTAAGTATTAAAATTGTTAGACATCTGTATAAATACAATCATTTAATGTCCCTTTAAAAATTTAATACTTCAGTGCACAACTTATGAGTCATTCAAACAAGTATAGAAAACCAAATATACATCAAAATAGAAATAATTCACAATACTCTATAACATTGTGCGAACAATGGGTTTGTACGAACTGCTAAGCGGTTAGATTTTGGTTTTTATGTAATCTTAATGTGATACACAGATACACACTACTACGCACATTTGCAAACATTGGCAAAGCACCGCGTAGCGTACCTGCTTCTCTATGCGTACAGCTTTATGGATCTAACCGAGAAATGGGCACTCTACCTAATTAAAATGGGCATACATATTTAAAAGAGTACCTAGTGTAACGCTGATTAAGATAAAGTTCACTAAATGTTTATTTTGCACATGAAAACAAAAAAAAAAAAAAGATTTCATAAAGCTGAGCACGAAAAGTTATGCATGAAGGTAGCAAAAACCATAATCCATCGTAGTTGCACAGAAAAATTAACAAAATTTGAAAAAAATTGGGATAAAAAGTTCAAGTCGATACCTCCCTACTCATTTAGGCAAGCAAACATGCAACCCTTTGTTTGGATTTTGTCTAGTGCTCATTCACACTACTGGGAACAACTCAGATAATGTTCTTGAAGATTAAAAACAGTGCTGGAGACAGATCGGAGCACTGGGACACACTAGCATTTATATTGGATATCAAATATGAAACAAAATAACATAACTTGAATTCAACGTTCCTAATCTAGTTTCTAATCTACTGAAGGGGAAGCTCATCGATCCCAAATGCACGCATTTCCGACAAACGAGCCTGGTTCCAGTCAAATGACTTAGACATATCAAGTGCAGCTGTCTTTCTTTCACCAGAAAGAACGCTTTGGTTCCACTTTTCAGTAAGTCATGCCATCAAATCACCTGTGGATCTGTTGCTACGAAAACCCTACAACCGGTCATTGAGAAGTTTTCGTGTTTCGAGATGTTTTATGAGCTGACGGCTTGAAAGCGTTTCCATGACCTTGGAAAGAAGAGGCGTGTGGGTCTGAAGGAGGCGAGAGAAGTAGATTCGCCTTTTAAGTGACGAGTTGGAAAAATACTGTTTTCAATCTGCTCGGAAAGGGTCCACAGTTCAGCCAGCGTGGAAGAACATCTCTTCAGAAGAAATAAAGTTAAACTATCTAAACCAGCAGATTTTGTTTGCTAAGATCTTAAGGTACTCTTCTACAGTTGTCTTTGTTCAATGTTGTCCGTTCGGTAGCAATAGAATTTGTACAGATACAGGTTGCTCAGATGCGGTGGATTTTGGATAGTTCTTACTTAGAAAGCTACTCTACTTTCGGTTCAATTAACATCTATCGGAAAATAATGCTTCTTTGATTTCATTTCCAGTGCTGTTAGGTCGCTCCACCAGCTCTCTTGTTTAAATATGTTTTTTTAACTATGACGGTATCAACCAAGTCAGTTGGCCTCAGTTATGCCGCTGTTTTTCTTAGCTCTTTTTCTATTTGTGTTTAACTCAATTGACTTAACTTTTTTTATTCATTTTCAGGAGCATGGGGAAAGCGTGAGCCTGGTTGGAATAACCTCAAAGGGATGTGGGGCAAGCGCTCACCAGGAGACTGGAACAAATTACAATCTGCTTGGGGCAAACGATACCTACAACAGTAAACCACCATTTTCGAAAATTTATCACCCGACATTGCACCACAACTTCAACTTAAGATATACATATATATTTCTATTCACAAATTATAGAAAATCTTATAAGCCAAGCTTCACCATACTAATGAACTAAACACGCATACACATATTTTACTTTTAATCAGATTGATTAAAAAACAAAATAAAAATGTAAAAAAATCCAAAATAAAAATAAAACTTTGTGTAGAGAAATATTTTATGTATGAAAGCTGATAACTCCATTAAAATAAAATATATTACAGAATATATATGCTGACAAGATACTTCAGCAATTTTTTGAACGCCGCTAAGCACAACTATAATTAAATAAAAATACATATTTCTAGAACACAGGTAAAGATATTAAATGTGTTTAAATAAATGAAAAACAAAATAAAGTTTTTGTGTAACAAACTAACAAAATATAAACACAAAAAAGAAAAACAAAGTACACATGGCAAAATGATCAATTATTTTTTTAGTTTTATGTTAGATTTCTTGTTAGTATTTTGGGAACTTTAAAAGCTAAATAAAATAAACCATATTAAGCTATACATTTGTATGTATATATGTATATTTGTTTGTATATATATATACATTCTCATATTTTAAATATACATTTAATGAAAATGGTAAAATAAATACATATATATTCTCGATGAAACTTAGAAAAATAAACATTTGTCTGTGTTATTGATCGAATGATCAATGATCAATTCAATGACAGAGAATTTCTTTAAAAGATTTTCTTTTTTTCTTACAGAAGTAAATTAACTGACTATATTAAAAAAAAATAATCGAATAACGGAATTTCTCTCTCTTTTGATAACCCAACACTTCTTTCCATAGCTGCATCTGATAGCTCTCCTTAGAGTACTTTACCCTTTTGCGTGTTAAAATGTCTCTGGACCCAAAAACGCAACGCAGGAATCGGTTTTCTGATTTCACAGAAGATCCGCACCTAGGCATAAAGCCACAAAACACAAAACGCTTTCCGCATATACAAGTGAGTATCCCAAAAGCTAAGAAAATGGAAAGTAAAACCTAATATAATACATTATATCCACTAATTTATAACGAATAGATAAATAAAGGCCTGGATTGGTAACTAAACCGCCAACGCACTGCCCATTCACAATGAAATACCTTTTAATAATTTTCTTTCTCATAGCAATCCACAATCAGCAATATCCGTAACAAACGAAATTGTCACCAACAAAATAGGATTCGTTTATGTTTATCTTTGTCCTCTGTGGAAAAGATCCCAAATCATAATTAAACAAAAGTAAAACTATTTATAACTCCGCAATAATATAGAATTTAAGTAATCTCTTTCCAAACAAAAAATTTTTAAATATGTTTTATTTATCGTCGACACCCCTTAGCAAATTTAATAAAAAATACATCAAAAATAACAATAATAAATAATAAAAAAAAAATTACACATACCACACAAAAAGTTAAAGACTAAGCGATTTATAGATCTACCTATAAGTTAAATTAAATATAAAATTATGAAAAAGTAATACAGCCTGATATAAACAGTGAGTTTAAAAAAAAAGTGAAAGAAAAAATATTTTAATAATAATAAAATATGATAGTTATAATATAAAAATGTGTACCAACTATCCAAAATATTCATGAGACTTATAAATCGCAGCTTCTTTGATGCGATTATAATTAGTTGTAGTTCGAAAACAACCCATTATACAAAGCCTCTCCACCGCATGGCATGCCAAAAAAGGTTAGAAAACAATGTCAATTGAACCAAATCCGACCATTCAAACTTAAAAACAAATTTACTATTAGCTGTGCAACTAAGTTATCGCTGTTTTTTTTTTATGAAAATGCAACTTTTTTGTGAAAAATGGTCACATATGCATCATTCAAATTAGTGTCCATCGTTTGGCATCGTGAGGCCTAGCATTGTCATGGTGTAGAATCACTTTTTCGTACCTCTGCTCGTATTGTGGCCGTCTTTCGCGCAGTGCTCGGTTTAATCGCATCAATTGAAGTCGAGACAATTCCCCAGTGATGTTTTGCTTGGGTTTCAACAGTCTATAATTAATAATACCGCCTTATCCCACCAAATACACAGCATACCCTTCGCAGCGTAAATATTCGGCCGAGCCGACGACGTAGAAGCATGACCAGGCAGTCACCATGACTTTATTCTCTTTGAGTTGCTGTAATTAGTCCATTTTTTATCAGTTGTTCTCAGGCGAGAAAACTACGCTTAACGTCCCTTGTCGTAAGGCATCTAAGTTCCTCGTTTTTCAATCATTTCCAATACATTCAATCGCTGTGCGAATAACTTCTTATGCTGAAGCAAGCTTTTCTTGCATCTGGCACGGTCCCTCAGCTGAGCTCAGAATTCGGCCTTCCTTCAAGCGGACAATTGTCAACATCGAAATCACCGTCTTTAAAGCGACGGAACTAATCACGGCAACTTAAAGCTGCAGCTCCGTAAATTTTTTGGACGTAACTCTTAATGAACGCCAGACACACAACCAATCCTCTTCTCCTCCTCCTTCTTTCATTTATCCATTTTGTCAAAATTTGAAAGAGGATTAGAAATTGGATATCTGAAGACTCAAACAAGATACCAAATTAACTTCTCCTTCATTCTCCCTTATTGGTGTGTCCTTCTTCTGAACAATTGTTACATGTTTCTGCGCTCTTGCAAATGGGAGTAGAGTGTCCTAAGCGATGGCATTTTTTTCACCAGAGTGGAAGTGGGACGTATGGACGCACGCGAACAGTTTCGTAGCCAATTCTTAATGATTCAGGTAGTTTGTGTGTTGCAAAAGTTATGATAAGTCTAGTTGCTACCAGTGTAGTGTTGTTATCAACAGGGTTGGTGTAGTTTGATTGTTTTTTTTTAAAGATTTTACGTTTTTTGCTTTTAGTTCTTGAAGAATTGTGGTTCCGTCTATGTTTCGTAATCGTTGCAATAAATAACACCTTTCGAGAAATTCAATGTTTTGTGTTCAGTTGCTGTTACTTTCATATCCGTCATTTTTGTTAGTTTTAGAAGTTTAATGTCATGTATTTTATTTTTTATAGTCGATTGATTTCTTTATGATGAACAGTGATATTTTTTCAAATGAGTTGTTGTCTTTTCTTTCGATTGCAATAAATATTGGTTCGTCTAATTGTGTGTACTTAGAAGTGTACTTGTTAATGTCCGGTGGTTCGTGCATGTTTACTCCTATCTTGCGTTCGGGTTAGATGCTGTTGCTGTTTTCTGTTTTTGTGTTTTTTTTTTCTTTTCTTTTTGTGGTTGATATTTGTGTGTCACTAGTTTGCTGATAAGGTTTTCGTAAAAACGGGGCTTTATGCTTTTGTAACACGACTTGTTTATTCGGAGGTTGAAGTGATACTGAATCTTGAACATTCATAGTTCGAAACTATTCATAATCTTTTACGTAAGATGAAAAGTCATTTTTAAACTTATTCAACAAGGGAAGTGATTGGTTGAGTTTATGAAAAGAAATGCATTCAAAGATTCATACTGCATAAAATATTTCCTAAATTGGCTTTTAATGGATGTCGGCATTCGTTTCCACATCATAAAATAGCATGTATTTAGATTTAATTTTAAAAGGATGTAGCACAGTTATTTAAAAGATATTTGAAGTAAATTGTAAATGGTTGCCAGTAAAATACCCCCGCCAAAATATTGAATAAAACTAGAATACTAGGAAAATTATATTTAATATTTGAATAAAATAAAAAAAAAACAATTTTGATTTTGCTTCAACATAATAAGTATAGATATAAGCGTAAAGTATGGAAGTAACACAACAGGATAATAAACCAGGTGGAACTCGCAATAGCGACAATCCACCCGTAGTCTTTTGGACGTAGGCCGAGGCAGTCGAGGCAAATGCCGTCTCTCTCTCTCTCTCTCTCCCAGCGGCGACGAATACGAGAAACAGATCGGTGGAAGTGAAACCCACTGAATATGATAAACCTCTCGGATCTGAAGCTGCTGCCTCTTTTTTCTGTCCCAAACAGGGCCAAGAAGAACAAAAATTCCAAAATCGCGCCATCTTCTGGGTTCCGGGGCAACTCAGAGAAAGTTAAGATGTTCTTATGTGTCTTCATACTCAGAACGCTGTACTCGACACTAAAAAGCGGAAAACAGAGAGAAAGAATCTGAAAAAAAGACGGCTCTTCTTTTGTTGTGGACTTAGACAAAGCTTCTCTAGAGACCATCAAGTCTAGGTATGACTCATGTTCCTATCTGCACCATGAAAGGGTTAATTTCCACTTTGTTTCCAAATGAGTGCGGGTAGGAAACGGTCATTCCAGTACCCATCTATTCTGTGTACTCAAATCAAACTTCAACATTCCAAATCTGCTACTGCATTCCTACGTAGGAGGCTTTCCGTTTTGGATACAAAATCCCACATATTATCCATACAGACACCATGGGTATGGAAGAAACTTATCACTGGTTTCGGATTTTTAAGGAGTTTCACATCACTTTATTACTAGGGGTTGGAAAGCCCGAGAACTTGTCTTTACGAGGTGTGTTCAAAAAGTAAGGTGAAATTTTTTTGAAAATACACGATCAACGTACATTTTTTTAGCTATTTTTGTTTTTAGTCTTTTGGCGATTTTCAGTTATTATAAAAATTGAAGCAAACTGCTCTTAAATACTTGAAATGTTGACAGTGGAATACGGTGAGTCTGCTCTAAGTCAAAAAAAATTTTTACGAGTAGTACAAGATCTTCCTAGATGGCCGAGAAAATGCCAATGACAAACCTCGCTCTAGACGCCCCAGCACGTCGACGAAAGATGATAACGCTCAGGATCTCTTGAATGGCGTTAATGATGATGCTGACTTGCTCAAAAGAGTTATAACTGGTGACAAATCATGAGTATATGGTTATGACATCGAAACCAAAACCCAATCGTCCTAATGGAAGCACCCAGGAGAGATTTGCAACGATTGAGAAAATAAAAACGGAATCGCTGAAAGACCTCAAGGCTATACCAAGAAGTGCTTCGAGGATTGGAAAAAGCGTTGCCACAAGTATATTATAAATATATTTTTATAAAAATGTAAAGTCACCTTACTTTTGAACACACTTCGTATGTGCCGAAATCACAACACAGCAGAATTCATTAAATAATGTGATTCCAGTAACATGGGACTTATCATATGCTGCCAAGCTAATGTTCGGAACACTTTTTGAGCCAATAGCAAATGCAACGAGAAAGAAAATTATCTCCTAGATTTCAAACTGTCGTTTGATTTGGCTCTCAATTATGATGGCTCCCAGCCAACTTTTGTTACAAAGGTAAGACAGAAAGTAATCAACTTAACTTTATCCAACAGGTATGCTAAGAAGATTCTGGCTTGGAAGTACTATCGGAAATCTCCATTTCAGATCATCCATACATCGAATTCTGAATCGGATGCGAAGTTTCGACCTTGTTGAAGAGGGGGAATTCGCATAAAACTAACTGGACACGATTTGAGAAGGAGTCCGACTATAATAAAATAGTATTTCACCTAAGCTCAGGGCAAAAAAAAAAAAAACTTGAGGAAGCTGTTGAGGTCACTTAAGACTGATTTGGAGGAAGATTGAAATCTTTACAGATTTTGAAAGGCTTATTCGGAATTCGAAGAGTGCCTCATACCAGTGCCTCTAGTATCAGTGAAACCAGAAAAGTCCTCAAAAGGGGAAGATCAACTAGGCTGGAACCACTCAGAAAATCTGACGGTACCTTTACCGAGTCAAAGAACAGAGACAGACAGAGACAGAGACTAAAGCTTGAGTCTCACTTTCAGGTAACCTAATCGAAAACAGCTCACAAATAGCTCCTATCAACGAAGCTAGTATTGAGCTGAACAACACAACACGCTTAGCTGGTATTTCTTATTGGTTGTGATGACGGATGAGGGCATTAGACATGATGTTGCTTCCTTTGATGGCAACATGATGGCTTCAAGTCGCCTAGCACCGATGGTATTTACCTTTTTATGTTACAAAAGGGTATATACTAGTTACTGGTAGCGCTGAATAGGGTGCTTTCGACAAAACAACTTTTGAGGACATGTGTAACTCGGCCAGACAACACGGCGTAGAAGAATCACTAGTTTTTTGAATAAAAGCATGTTGATTGACTCACTGCTCAACGCGGTAAATATTTCTAACGTCTTTGCACAAGCATACGCAAACGATGAAGCTTTACTGTCTGTTAGATCGTGTCTAGCGACTGTCTGCTCCAAAGCGGAGGCAGCTTTAGATGTGATCAACGATTGAAGTTGCCGACATTGAGAAGACGTTTTTGCAGATAACACCTAATAAAGACGATACAGCTCAGCTCTATTGAGTTTATCTGGAGTCTCGAATGACAAGGGTGACATTTGACGTGAGTTGCAGCCCCTTTGTTCTTTCGGGGACTATACGGCTTCGTTTGGTCAAAAAATAAAAGCAAAGGTTTCCTGAAACTTGCCAAATACTTACCAACAGTTTCTATACGGACGATTTGGTCCTTAGCGTAGACTCGGAAGCTGAAGGTCAGAAAATTTTATCAAGAAGCTCTGGAGGTTATTACCGCTGCTTCAATGCGTTTAAGAAAGTGGTATTCAAACTGCCGTTCGTAATGCAACTAATTTGAAGATATTCCCAACATGTCAAAAGGTTTGGGTTTAATCTGGCTGGTTTTTAGCGATGAGCTGGCAGTGCAGCTAGAATCAATTCAATGTATTTTGGAGGCAAATTCATCCAATAGAAGACAGGGAATGATCTGTCCCACTCTTATCAAATTGAAAATCCTGTTTCAAGCAACGTGGAGAAGCAAGCTGACTTGGGATGATGCTCTGCTGGCTAACTTGTTACTGGGGTGGAATTATTGTGTCCAAAACATTCGCCAGTTAAAAGAGATGTAAATTCCCAGATCAACCTTGTCATATTGTCCAGCCGAATACAGTGTCATATCTTTTATATCTGTCATATCTGATGCCAGTTTAAAAACATATGGCGCAGTGGCTTATATTTAGTCTGTTGATTCATCTATTGTTATTGCAGTTCATTCCTGTGCTAAAGGCCTAATTGCGTCATTGAGAGAGGATGGAGCTGGTGCTGACGGCATCTTTAATTACGACCAGAATGTGTTTGTACCCCATGTAGACAGATTCAAAAATTACGCTAAGTTGGATCTATGGGCAAATGCAACACCACTGCTCAGATAAATAGAATCCGGCGGATCTCATAACTAAAGGCATATCTGGAGATAAGCTCCAATCATCGTTGCTGTGGGCGCAAGGGTGAAAGTAGTTTAGTGATGCTGTTTTCGAAGATCAACATCTCAAATGTTTATATTGTTAATTAACATACGCTGCCGTTCTCGTCCTACAGCCGAAAAGCAGGGATGGGAATTCGGGAAAGAATATGAAAAGCAGAGAGTACTGTAGTCAGCAAAGGAATATATTGGATAAGAAGTAGCAGACAAGTGATTATTAATGAAGATTAAAAACAATGTCGGAGACAGAACTGAGCCTTGGGACACACCAGCATTTATTTTGTGAATATCAGACTTTAAATCAACCAACACAACTTGAATTGAACGTTTTGAAAGGTGATTACAATCCATTGAATTTTCGACAAAAGAGCCTGATGCCAAACACTGGCAAATGCTTTATAAATATGAAGTGTTTTGGTTTCACTTTTCACCAGTGGACCTGTTGCTACGAAAACTATACTGATGATCATTGAAAAATTTTCGCGTTTTGAGATATTTTATGAGCTGACGGTTTATCAGTGTTTCCATGGCCTTGGAAAGAAGAAACGTAAGTGCAATGGGTCTGTAGGAAGAAAAAGAAGATTCGCCTTTTATAGGGACGGGTTGGACAAATGCTGTTTTCCATTTGCTCGGAAAGAGACCTAAACCACTGCTTACGCAGTGGTTTTGGCAGCCAGAAACAACACCTCTTCAGAAGTAGGAGAGGTATATCATATGGACAACTGGAATCTGTATGCTGAGATCTTTAAATACTCTTGCTACTACACGAGTGCGAGAGTGGATTCGTCCCATTAGAGATTTGACACACCCAAGTGTAGGTGGGGGCAAAGTACAATCCGAAAGTGCAGCAAACAGACTGTCCTTACCGAAGGAGCTGACAGCTGGAATGGCATTGCAAATGAGCGTTGGAATGGAGGATGAAAAAAAATTTCTAATATTTTTGACGAACGGTCAAAAATGTTTACTATCATTGGGACATTGTAGTTTGTTTTTAGTCATTTGCCTCAGTTTTTGGTCGTGTTGGAATTTCACATGCCTAAAAAAAACCATTGCAGTCAATTCTGGCTTTTGAACTTTTTCCAGTTTTATTAAGTGAGGTTGGTTATGTAGGATCGAAAAAATCACTTCTCTAACCCCGACAGCCTCTTTACAGCTCAAGTCGTACCATTCCTTTTCTTTTAGTTTGATGCTCTTCATCCGATGAGAGATAAAGGATCTCATTCCAAAGAAAATAGTGTATGTGACCATATCAGCAGCGGCATATACGTTGTTCAGGGTGTTGGCGGTATGACTATTAACGTCTGGTATACGTGTGGTCTCATTTACAAACTGGGCCAAGTTATTTTCCTCAGCGAGCGTCTCAACATACCGTCCTTTGGATGTTATCTGTCTAGAATGTCGAAACCACCCAGAATCATTTATATCGCAAGTCTGCGATGTGAAAATTATGATGTTGAATTACCGAATCAAATTGCTGTAGGCGCTATGCCCTAACAACAAAATGAAACAGTGCACTAACAAAATTCACACTTGAAAACCGTTATCCATCGGTTGTTACGTGCACATAGACATTGTCCATGCCATATGATAAATAGAGCCGTGACTAAGTTTTTTTTATATTATTTTAGACATACACAACACACGAGCAGCTAGTGTAAAAACTTGCAAGTACACTACGTTGAGCAGATCAGGAGCTAAAAAGCATTCTGAATATCACTGGCAAAGAAAACAACTAGAAATGTACTATTTTTTTTTTTATATATATATATTCTTCGCGCGCATCAAGGGGATATGAATACCCTTTTACTGGCTCTCAGGTGTATTATGTTTCGATATTTTTCCCAGAGATGGTTGTCAAACTGTAGCCAGTGCGTCCTCAACCAGTGGGTGCTAGTTGTTAGTTCGTTACATTTAGCAATGTACCTTACAACAACCACTCCAACATCAGTGGTGTTATGCCTTCATGTCAGAGTAGACGCCGACTGGATTACATGTAACTACATACAAAATCCATGAGAAGACTTTTCAGAGAATTGCCTCGCACGGGATTCGGACCCACGACCCTCTGCTTGAGGAGTTTATGCACATACCACTACACCGCGGCCACCCCCAGGTTGAGCAAGTAAAATGTGTAGGAACTCGAGAATTTACATTTAAAATTTTTAAATTTAATGTATTCATTGTCTCCTTTAAGAGGAAGGAAATTGCCTCATTTAACAGATTGCAATTGAAACACGCAACAATTATTTCCAGGAAGAGGATGCAGTTGCTTCTATGAAAAAAAAGAATTCCCAAAAGTCAATATTGTTGATTCTCATATACATATTCTTATACTCTTACATAGGCATGGAAGTTGTAGTTAAACTAAGCCACAAATCTATGCCACTACTACGCAAGGCCAACTACAAGGTCCAGGTCGGGATAATCCGATGCCAGATCAGTCGCCTTGCTGATCGGAGAAGAAACCGAAGAGGAACGCGAAGCGCCATGATTAAGGTAAAAAAAAAAAAAATTTATTACATTTTTTAAATTTTGTCAGACGCCTACCTTACAGTTGTTGACATACCCTTAGCGGTCTTTTTAAAATTCGTATGGCTATAAAACCAGTTGACATTCGTCACTATGCTAAATTGGCCTTATGTCGCTTTAACAAAGTACCATTATGCCAAATAATAGAATATTGCCTTATGTCACTTTCACAAAACGATATAATATATATAATTCAGGGTAGAATTTTTAGGGTTTCGCGTTAAAAGTTTGAGTCACATGATTGCTACATACCTCTTTTAGAGGGAGTTTTTCACCAGCAAGAGAGTGTTGCAGAGGTCCGAACAAACGGAAATCTGACGGTGCAACTTCAGGACTATACGACAAATGCATTCTTTATCACCCATTACCAATGCCTCGATTTCGGTCCGTTTCAACAGCGATTCGCCTATGGAAATTCGGTCATCGAATTTCAACTCGTCGTCAATTTTAGTTTCCTCACTGATAACATGACTACTTATGTCTCGGCTTTTCTCAACTTTTTTCATAGTTTTATCGACTTTTTCTGTGATAGGCTGACCAGAGCGAGGTCTATCTTGGACGTCAAAATTTCCTGAACGAAAACGAGGGAACCATCTCCTGGCATTAGTTTTCTGTACAGTACCTTCGCCATAAACAGCGCAAATGTTTTTACGCATCTTCGTTGCATACTTCCTTTTTTACAGAAATTTCACGCATTTATGTTTTCAAATTCCACATATTCCGCATATTATCAATACTGATCTGTGCAGTTCCCAAAACGCATGGGGAACAATATGTGTGCCATTCCACTCTTCCTTTCCAATTCTTTAAATCTCTTTGTGGTAATATGTCAAGGTCACTTCCGGAGAAACTTTAATATAAGGATTATAATTTCGTACAATATTTTACCACAATAAGATAAAGGGCATCCTGTTCTTCATCCTTGCATATTCATCAAAAGCTTTAGAAGCTTTCTATTTGGACTCCATAGAAAAAATCTACTTAATATGTTCCGTTCGTAGTATTCTCACTTTCTCAAAAGCAAAATTTTATATTTTAATATAATTTAATAGTTTTTTTTTAACTTAATAAATTGGTGTTCCGCCATTTTGTTGAACAAAGAAATAAAAATTTGACATTTAATCAGTTCATGAACAAATTTCGGCAGGAAAATCAGAAAGAGTCTTTAGTGTTAGTTTGGAATCCGAAGCAATTAATTTCTGGAAAAAGAAAGCAACTAAACTTGTAGTGGAGACAAGCACTTTTGAGACTAAGAACTAAGAATTCTGGCGGGTACCATTTGTACTCAAGTTGTGAGATAAATTTCTGACAGCTCGTTGTCGAATACGAATTCATGTGTAACGTTAAAATTCAGAGCGAAATAAAATTAATAGATTTGTTAAAGCAATTGTTGTTTTCTAATATATTTTAAATTCAAACTTCGAGAAAAACTATGTAAGTTTTGAAGTACGTCTTACTTAGGTATCTAAGTTTAAATACAATCGTGCCTTAAAAAATCTATAAAGAGCTCTTGTAAACCACAAAGCAATTGTTCTGTTATTATATTATAAAGTGTTTGTTATTAATATATTGTTAAACAAATCAACTAAAAATTCGCATATTTGGAATCCTACTAATATTAGAGCAGATTATTTCAATGAAAACATTCCGGTCGGTGAAAGTAAGAAGTTGGTGGTAATTGCTTTGGTCTATATGTTGTAATTTAAACGGTATCAACTGCATGAGAGTAATTGCAAGGAGCTCCTAAATTCGTTCACTTCCAACAAGCGAAGTAGTCCCTTTTATATGTTCTGCCTTAATAAAGGGTCTTTCAAAAGCCACGGCTAGATGTCAGTAGTGAATAATTTCTGAACACTACCCTTTTTACATTTAACATTTGTGAAGTAGACACATGAACAATTTTAACCATAGACAGTTGCACGCCAGAACAACGCATTAAAGTTACGCAAACTTATTATGAAAAAAACTTTGAAAAAAACTGGATGTATGGAGCATCGAAAAATGTCTGGTAGACTAAAAAGTAGACGCCCTATAAGAACATTGCTGCTGTAGCACAAGGTGTCGCTAAATAGAAGATACAATGGAGAGCGCTATAGACAAATGATTCAAGCTGAAGATGATGAAAATTGAAATTGAAAAAATAGACAAAGATGGTCTTTATTTCCAGAAGGACTGGGCTAATGTTTCCAGCTCGATTAATTCCACGTAATTTTTCTGCTGAAAAAAAGATTACGTTTAAAATGTAAGAAACAGCCCAATAATGTTGAATTCCGCAAAGAACTAAAGAAGTTTCCATTGAGGTTATAGAGAGAGTTTTTACATAGATAAATTTCACTGAGCTAGAGAGGTCCTTAAAAAGGAATGACATGTCGTAAATAAGTTGTTTGGTAAAAATGTCCTAACTGCTGCACCAACGTGCAGTAAGTATGACGAAGAGGGGATTCATACTTCTACAAACTTGGTTAATGTCTTTGATAAATTTCTATTAGTGCTGTCTATGGCTAATCCTGGCTTCGGTACAATATTTCCTAATGCTTGCACAGAAGAACGTCTGAATAAGGAAAGAGAACAAAGTTATAGCTATTTCTTTCGAGCTACATCTTCATTTGAACTGCATAGGAATATTTTGATGTTCAACAATCCTAACTCATACAGTCGGAATAGCTATTCCTATTTTTTTTTAAGAAAATTGCCTCAAATATTTGTGATATACTGGCACATATCTTTAACAAAAGCATCTGATAGTGTGAAGAATGCTGAAGCAATATCTATCCTTAAGAGAGATGATAGAAAATTATTAAACATTTTAGATCAATATCACTCCTTTCACTATTTCTAAAATCTTTGAAAAAATGACCAAAATCAATGTTATTGTCTTTCTTGGAAAAAGTTTGTTCTTTAGTCCCAATTATTATAGAATTTTGGGCTGGTATGTCGACGCGAGATGCACTTTTTAATTTTTTATAGTCATATAGAGTAGCGAGCAAAACCGGTCGAATTAATTACGAAATCGGTAAAACAGTTTACAATTTTTTTATTAGCAGAAATATAAAGTCTTAATTCATCCTATCTAAGCTACGTATATTTTTCTGCAGGTGCCAGCAAGTATCATTCATGTGAATGATTTAAGCACGCGAGTTATACCATTGAAACAACCGAACTTTTTGATTTCCAAAATTAAACTTCTTTATTCATATTGTACTTAAAGCTAACAAAGTTCGCAATGCATGCAAGGCATAGGATTGCAACAATTAGAAAAAGCTGACGTAGCGTCTGCTCCCACGATAAAACAATAAATTTATAATATACTTACCTAATATGTTCTTTAACGTAACTCCTTAGTTCTCAAAAGGAACTTTATTCTCAATGAAAGTTGTTAAGGGTAGGAGTATGATTCTTTGAATTGTTACATAGATAATAAAGGTGCAATATATTAATGTGTTTTTTTTTTTTTTTTTTTCGTGAGATATTGGGTTGTACCACAGGATTTTCACTCAGTTGGAAATAAGAAGTTCTTGAGTGAACATCTGTGCCAGAACGTTAAATTTTCTTTTTTTTTTATAAAATAAAGTGGTACGTGTGCTTGACGTGTGAGCATTTTAAGGTTCGTTACAAGTAACGTTATTTCTTTCTAGGGATTATTTACCATACTGTCGGCAATTTAAATTCGAACCCTCTTCCTTTTCGAATTTAAAATGGGAAACGATGCGTCATTGGCAATTAATGGCGCATTTGAGGATGTAGCAGTAAATGAACGCACTAAATGATGTTAGCTTGGAAAGTTCCGTTCGGGAGATTTCAGACTCGAAAATGAACCACGTGGGATGTCGGAAACGACGACGATGTCTTAAGAGCAACGGTGGGTGCGGATACAACGAAATCGGTGCGGGAGATGGAACAAAACATGGGAGTATCCCCAATGACAATAAGTCGATACCTTTTTTTCATAGGAAAGGTAAAGCAGCTCGATAAGTGGGTGCCCCATGAACTGATTGAATCCCAAAAACGACAGCTCCTGGAGTTCTGTGCATCGTATACATTAAGAAACCAAACTGATCCGTTTTTGCACCGGATGGTCATCTGTGATGAAAAGTGGATACTGTATGATAATCGTAAAAGATCTGGGCAGTAGTTGAAAGCAGATGAAAAACCAAAACACACCCCCAAACCCAATCTTCACCAAAAAAGGTTATGGTGACAATTTGGTGGACATCGAAAGAACCAATCTATTTTTCATTTCTTCAATTAGGAGAAACAATAAACGCTATCAAATATTGTGAAGAAGTCGACATATTTTATGCCAAATTGGCTGAACAGCAACCTGCGTTGCTCAATAGGCAGGGTTCGATCCTGTGCAAAGGGATTTGCAGTAGTGGGGATTTGAAATTCTTCATCTATCTTACTCTCCTGATATTTTCCCAACGCATTACCATCTTTTCCCCAATCTCTCGGAACCGAGCAGAGGTCATAAAAGCCTTTGAAGATTTCATTGCCTCAAAAAGTCAGCACTTCTACGAAAAAGGAGTATTTGACCTTGTACCACGTTGGAAAAATGTTATAGATGCCAACGCATCGTTTTTTGATTGAATAAAAATTATTGAAATTATTATATTGAATTAATAATATTGACTTTTAAATTTAAAATCATGTGGTACAACCCGTATACCATATGTGTATTATATCTTACTCTACCTACTTGAATTTTAGTAGTAAACTACTATAGAATATTATAACAGAATATACTTTTAGGTATACTAATTATATGTTTCAATATGTTTTTTCATGTTTATATATATACATATAAATATATAAGTCTCATACTCATATACTCATGATTTGTCACCAGTTATAACTCTTTTGAGCAAGTCAGCATCATCATTAACGCCATTCAAGAGCTCCTGCGCGTTATCATCTTTCGTCGACGTGCTGGGGCGTCTAGAGCGAGGTTCGTCATTGGTATTTTCTCGGCCATCTAGGAAGATCTTGTACTACTCGTAAACATTTTATTTAATTTGTTTTATTATTTTAACAATAATTTATTTATTTTTTTATTTTGACAATATTTTCATGTTATTTAACTGTTGAAATTTATTGGATCTCGTTGAGTATTGCTTCCAGGTTGTGTTAATGTGTCATTTTGTTGTTCTCTTCTTGTTCCGGATACATGTTGGCGTCTGCAAAAGGTAAGCCATACTACTGCGGTGTCTAGTGAGAAAGCAGGTATAGCAAACCACCAGTGTGATGAATGTTGTTTGGATAGTGCATTTGTTTAGATTTTGTCTATGCTTTCTTGGTATCTTAGTAGACGATGTATTTGGTTCCGGGGGAGGTCGTTAATTAATATTTTTGGTGTTTTGTTTTATTTATTGGTATGGAAATGTTTAGCAGAAAGAAGGGATGTTCCCTTTGTATTTCTTGATTGTCTAGGTATGAATGCTTCGAAGTGCGAAAAGAGCAATTGATAGGCAACTCTATTAAAAAGGTTCCATTTAGCGAAACTAAATCTATTTTGCGACAAACTCTTTGCAGTTTTATCTTTTCGTGAAAATTTGCAATGTAGAATTTGGTATTCATTTGTTCGATCAGTTCGTGCGAAACGGATATGTTTATTAAGTCGCACTGACTAAAGCTATTATTTTTTATAGAACCTTTTACAGAAGAAGGTGCGCACCGACTTCTCCATTCGGGTTGACTTGTGGCAATTTATGTACCTGTGACGTTTTTGCATTCCATGTCCTCGTATTGATAGTGCCCAGATATTATGGCCAAAAAGGGTTTGTTTGGTAAAAGGACGGTTTAATTTTTATTTGGTAGTGGACAAGGTGGAAAAAGGTATACGAATTTGGATACACAATGGAAAAATGTTAAATAAAAACTATTCTGTGATAAATTTGACAGGATTCGACTTCGATTAATTCATGGTACTCGCGTACAGCAGAAAGATCACATCCGAAAAACATTCGTTTGTCGGTATAATGTTTTGAAAGTTGACTCAATATGTATTCTAAATTTTCAATTTTTAAGACGCTATTATGTAAAATCTTTTGTTTTGCAAATACTAGTGCGTTTTCCAGATTATCAAGGTCGTGAAGTGAAGTTAAGTGCTTGATCATAATTTTCTCCATCTTCAGAATCGAAATTTCCAATTATGCTTTTTAAAAATGGCGCCCAGTCCATTTAGAATTCCTCTTTTGATTCTATTATGTGAGTTGAGGGTTTGAAATTTGTCTTTTAACATATTAAGCTGGTATTCTAATAGATTTATAGTGCTAACAATTCTATTGTACGATTTTTTTGAAAAAAAAACTATTGAATGTTTCTTTAAACTTTCGTTATGGTGATAAATATTTTCTATTTTGAAATGAATTGGTGAGAGATCGAAGCAAAGGATGGAGGTGTGATATTTCTCTCGAATTTTAGTGATTCCTAGTTTGAAACTAAGGATTCCGGGATTAGATTCCAAGTTTGTAATGCTTATTTCTTTAGCATAACAAGAGAGTATTATTTCTAAAAGAATTCTGAAAAGGTTTGTATAAGGAGTTTAATTTTTATAGTTTTGTGGTCGTTTTAAATTGCTTTCGTGGTATGTGGGTATACTGGTTTTTACTGTGATTTCCTTATCTTTTATGACAAGGTGCTCTTTAAACCGAGGAGCAATTTTATTTCAATCTCTGTTGCTGTGGTAAACTGTAGTTTGTGGGCCGTAACTAAAAGCTTTCTATTGAAGACTGTTTGTGTGCAGAAATTTTGTTTAAAATTATTTTGTAGATTTCTGTAGTTCGGTCTTTATGTTCTTTTATATTATTAGTATAAATCATTTGATTAAATTCAATATCGAAAGAGCTATTAAAGTCAATATGGCCGTTAATAATATTTATAGGGCTATGTTTTGTTAGTAAATGTATTGAATGATTGTAACCTAAAATTGCGTAGGGCATTTGGTCTAAAATGTTAGTATATTTGTTAGATTTCTGAAATAGTCTTAGGTGTTCAATGATTGTAGAGAGAAATCTTTCAATAGGACCATTAGAGTTAGGGTTGAGTGAAGTTGTATAGTTAATATGTATTTATTTTATGTAACAGAGCAAATTCTTAAATTAAGTTATTTTTTGATTCGGAACCATTATCCATCACTATCAACTCTAGTGTTCCGTGTTGAGTAAAGAAGGTAATAAAAGCCTTGGTCACGTAATAGATGCGGTAAGCGCATCTACAGGGTGAGTTTTTTAACTTGAGACATCAAAATTACTCGAAAAATACGCGATATCGCTAAAAATGTTTCAGATAAAAGTCACAAGGTTCTGAAGGGGACCTTAAGACCAATTTTCAAGGTCAAACGAATTTTCAAATGATAATTCCTAATTTTCATTGCTCAGTCGTATTCCTTAATGGGGCACACGACTTTGTCTCAAAGGTCTTAATATATTCATTCAGTGCAAGAACTTTCTAGTGAGGATTTTTTTTTAATTTTGATGTCTTTGATGATGGGAAAAGAACGCATTTTTGAAAAAAGTGTTTCATGTACAAGAATTGTAATTTTACATGCAGATTCCGAATCTGTCAAAAAAAAAAACAGGGATTCCCATTAAAAAATCAAAAGTGACCTTCGTTTGACCTTGAAAATCAAGGTTAAACTCGTGGTCACCATCTTAAGTCCCCTTCAGAGCCTTGTGACTTTTGTCTGAAACAAAGGAAAATACATTTTTTCTATCATGAAAACAATAATTACGAATACTTTAAAAAAATCTATTAATTTTATTTTCCTCTGAATTTTAACAGTCAGAGATTCAGTCACAACTCACGTAATAAAATGTCAGCAAGCAGCGCTGAAAGCACTTCCCCTAGTGGCAATATTGTTCAGAATGCTCTCGTTTTTCACCAGGTGACGAACGAAAACCTTGAAATCTATGGCTGTACTACTCTTTTAAAATACAAATATAAAAAAAGCTCAAAATATGGGTTCTGATCCTTACTGTTAGCAGGGAAATTAAGGCTAGTGGCAGAAGATGGCGGAATGTTCACCTGCATTATTATTTTACTTGTTTCCTCTTTTTATATTCTTGTTTTGATTACTATAGAGAATGGTCCAGTGTGGGATATAGATATTTTGAAATCGGATTTATTGGTTTATGTAACAAGAAAAAATCCTATAGAAAGGGGTTTCTCTTCAGCTACCTCTTTGTTACATGGTGCTTAAAAAATTTCTACAGAGAAGTAGGTACCAACAACTATTTAGTTATAGCTTCTGGTGTATAAAACCCAGGGTAACCACACTGGGCTAGTTTGATAACCTATTGTGGGAAAATCGCAGTGACTCGAAAAAGTGTGCTAAAAAATTATTTTTTTATTATTGGATTTTGAGAATAAAGAATTTTAATTTAGGTAGTTAGGTAGGTTTTTAGTTAGTAAGATGTTATCTTTATTCAAGATTCATTTCATTTTCATACATAAATACATAGTTTACAATTAGAACACTGTTTTAGCCGTCACTCGAGAAAAAGAGAAAATAAAATATTTTATTTAACATCGAATTAAAAATAAATAGTTGTTATAATACTGTCATAATATATTAATATCTAACAGATAATTTAAGACTTATTCATAAACTTTCGTTTATTATTTGGGAACGGTATTGCCATGCAGTTTTAACGTTGCTGACTAGAGTTAGTAATTTTAATTCATTCATATTTAGACTAATTTTGCCTAATTTAGACTAATGGCACCAGTTACCAGTAACCAGACTAACTCTTAAAAATCAGTTAATTAATTCTTCGATATAATAATTAGGTTTTATGATTAGTTGAAAAGTTTATATTGGGTAATTCTAATAGTATTAAGTACATTTGCTACCTTAAACAAATTATTAATCATTATTAAGATAAAAATGTGATTCTTATGTAGTCGGCCCGTTCAGTTCCAGAAGTCAGCCACGTAAGTATCCAGTAGTCGGCCTCAATTTGAAAAATTATAAATTCACTCTATTTGCAAAAGTTAAGAGTTCTTCGGTATTTTAACGTTTTATAGTAAGTAAAGTACAATTTCAGATGAATCGGAACATGTATTTCAGTCAAATGTATTTTAACATTGCTTCATAAATTAATATATATACACATATAATTAGGTTAAAAAACTATGATTACCTATTTACTAACGAATATTAATGAAAAAAATATCAAAATATAATAAAAAAGCGACTTCAAAAGCTATGTCTTCTTATGTAAATAAATAAATGAACTATGAATACTAACTTATTAACATAGATAGGTATAGAAACGGAAAGAATTTCATAACATCAATCGTTTTATAACTGAAAATCATAAGCGAGTACATTTTTACTCTGTACAGGTAAAAGATAAGAACGATTCGTCTTCAAATTCTTCAAAGCTTTTTCCTGCAAATGGTGTACATTTGAGACGAAACCAATTCGAACAGGAATCACGGCCAATGTTTTACAAATCGTTGTCTTCAACGTGAGAAACCAATTCTTTTCACAGTTTGAGCATTTTATAATTTTCCCTGTCCGTGCTCTTTTTTGTATTTATATTTTGGTCGTATTCTTTGCTTCTAATCGCTCTTCTTCACGCTTTCGTTTTCGAAGCTCCAGTTCCTTATCTTTATTTTCTTTTTCTTGTTCTTTTCTTATGTAAAATTCTTTCCATGCAAGTGAGGAAATGCTGGATGGGGGAACGATACAAATTAATTTGTAGGGTCCGGGACTTAACGCTGGGGTACTTTGCTCATGTGACGCGTTTTGTCAACAGCACGCGGAGTACTGAGTTCCCATGTGATCACCCACCTACGTACTTACCGTGCCCAACACTGCTTGATTTCGGTGATCTAGTGGGAACCGATGCTTTCAGTGTAGCGAGGCCGTTGACTTGGCGTACTTTACATGAGGATCTCGGCTTAAAAGTGTACAAAATTCAACTTGTGCAAGAATTGAAGCCAGGTGACTTGAATTTGCGTCATATTTTCAGTGAATGGGCTCTGGAAAAACTGAATTAAAATCCGGTGTTTTATCGTGAAATTTTGTTCAGTGATGAAGCCCATTTCTGGCTCAATGGATACGTTAATAAACAAAATTACCATATTTGGGCTGATGAGCAACCCGAAGAGTACATCCATTTAAAATAACAGTATGGTGTGGTTTATGGGCTGGTGGAATCATTGGTCGCTTTGAAAGCGAGATACCAGTCGCTATGCTAGAATGAGTTGCATAAAATTGGACCTTCCGAATGGACCACCTCAGGCGTAGTCGTGGCCAATATCTACAAAATATCACTTTCAAATTTAAGTGTTTTATTTTACATTATAAATCAAACTGCACGATGAATCAGTGTTCTTATTATTTCGCTCTTATCGAAGCTATGCAGTGTGTGTTAAATGTGTTCGTATAATTTTAGTGGTTGAATACTAAATCTAACTAAATCCAGCAGAATGTTATAAAGCAAAGATTTTAACTGAATTGTATGAAAATGCAATAAATTTACTATATTTACTATTTCTTAAACCTATCTTAAGCCAAGTATAAATAGTAGATAAAGTTTCTAAAGTAACAATGCTGATTTTGTTAAAGTGTTTAATGATTTATCTTGCCTGGTTTTATCTCTTATTAAAAAAGTAGCGCCTGTACCTCAAAATGGTGTGGAAATTGATATGCCAATTGATAAATAATTATCACATGCATATTTAGGCTACGAACGCAAGGAAAAATTGCAAAATTTAAGATCAGAAAGCTTAATTACTCGGGAATGTGAAAAACTATATAGAGAAATTTGTCAAAATTTTACAGTTTACCTTATTAGAGAATTGCAACCTAGGACTCCACAAAAATTAAATATGTTGAAACAAATCAATTGTTTTCCGTAATCAATTGTTTAAGATTTTACAAAGAACCACTTACAAAACTTTGTAAAGAGTCTTACATTTCTACAGAGCTAGCAAGTAAAATTGAAACATAATGGAATAGCTAACATTTAAACTCTTGGACTAATCAAAATAGTACCGTTTTATTTTGGTATAAAGTTAGTAACTACACAGATACCTACAACGATTATATATAAGGAACTCGCAGATTTTGCTTTTTCTTTTCTCGTTTTGCCAATTTCGAATGCTGTTGTCGAAAAAGTCTTCAGCATTATGAACTTAGTAAAAGATCAAAGAAGGAATGGGATGCATATGTTGTGGTCAATTTCTGTTTCCTTCTTGTGTTATAAAACAAGTGGGTTCTGAATTAATTTATAAAGAAAGCAATAATGAAAATCAATAAAATGAAAGTGTTAATTTTGAAGAAGTTCTTAATGACCTCCAATTTTATTAATCTGATAAAAGTTAATATTTTATAAAATATTCATATATATTACGTTACCTTTTTGCTTATGAAACATGTGCTTATAAAAATATGTGATGTAACATTTTGATAATAAATTGCATATTTGTTAATTAAACAATTTTATGTTTCAAGTTAATGGTGACAAAAGCGTCACATTAATAATACGTTTTTTGTAATGAAGTGTATCTATTTTTTTTTTTGTTAATTTTTTCTCAAAAAAATAAATAAATGCATTTTAAAGACTTACTTAATTTGAGATCTTTTTTTTTTTAATAAATTTAGCAGGAATTTTAGCAGAGTCTGGCAAGCAAAAAATGTTCAGCATTTTTTCTAGCAGGATTTGAATTTTAAAAATGACTGCTAAATGCTAGATTCTGACAGAATTGTCAGACTCTAACTGTACATTAAAATTCATCGCCTATAGAGATTTCTAATTTATTAGAAATAAAAAAACAAAATTATAGATTTCCAATATAAAATAATTTTGCGAAATAGAAAAAGCAAGGTTTGGGAGATTTTTGGAAAAATTGGCATCGGCGGAAAGTTAGTTAAATCGTTGTAGAGTTTAAAAGTTTTAGTAGAAGCAAGTTGTTCTTACAACTACTGAATGGGTTGTAAAAAACTGTCGTTCTTTTAAGATTATTGAAGACGATGGCTTAAAAAATTTACAGGGCTGGTGATATCGCTTGGGGCCAAATACGGACCAAATGTAGTAATAGAAAAACTTTTACCACACTCCACAACAATATGCAGAAATATAGACCAATTATATGAAACTATTTTACATATGAATCCATTAAATCGGGAATAGATTAACTTAGTGGCATCGGGTTTGGTCTTACTTCAGATCGGTGGACTGATAGCTATTTAAAAATGTTCCATTTATCCCTAACTATTGCCTTCAAATCAATAGACTTTATACCTGGTAACAGTAAGTAATTAAATTGTTAGACATCTGTATAAATACAATCATTTAATGTCCCTTTAAAAATTTAATACTTCAGTGAACAACTTATGAGTCATTCAAACAAGTATGGAAAACCAAATATACATCAAAATAGAAATAATTCACAATACTCTAATAACATGTTATAACATTGTGCGCACAATGGGTTTGCTAAGCGGTTAGATTTTGGTCTTTATGTATTCTTTATGTGCTACACAGATACACACTACTACGCACATTTGCAAACATTTGCAAAGCACCGCGTAGCGTATCTGCTCACCTATGAGTATAGTTTTATGGATCTAACCAAGAAATGAGCATATTAAAAAAAATTCCTAGTGTAACTCTGATTCCTAAAAATACTGCAAGTAGCTAGGTAAAGTTCAATAAATGTTTATTTTGCACATGAAAATAAAAAGAAATAAATTTTCATAAAGCTGAGCATGAAAAGAAATGCATAAAGATAGCAAAAACCACAATCTATCGTAGTTGCGCAAAAAAATTAACAAAATTTAAAAAAAATTCGCATAAAAAGTTCAAGTCAAGACCTCCGCACTCATTTAGGCAAGCAAACAAGCAACCCTTTGTTTGGATTTTGTCTAGTGCTCATTAACACTATTGGGAAAAACTAAGGTAATGTTCTCTACTTACATACTATAAATAAGATAGTGTATCGTTAATTCGATATATGGTATACATATGTTTTTTTTAAGTCGACAATACAACATAAACACAAGTTTTTCATGTGAGTCCTTGCAATGTTCGTTTCATTAGTCGCTCAAAGTTGGCCGGAGCGTTGCAAAGACCAAACGGCATCACTGCCAAAGACCGCTTGCTGTATTGAAAGCCGTTTTCTTACGATCGTTTTGATTTATCTACACCTGCCAGTAACCGCTCTTCCAGTCAAGAGGTGAAAACCATTTCGCTCAAGAACGCGTATCCAAAGTGTCATCTATTCTCGGATGTCTACAGCTTTCCTTTTAAGTTACATCGTGATCGTCGAGACGTCGGTAGTCTAAACAAAACCTCGTACTCCTGTCTTTCTTCTACACGAGGACCACTGGAGATGTCCACGGACTCTGCGATTCAATCAGTCCCTTAATATAACTAGCATCTTCGACACCATTTCGGCAACTTCTGTTTGCTTTGCCAATGGAAGACAACTTACAGGTTGACGAATTGGTCGGGCGTCTCCGGTGTCAATGTGGTGTTGAACAAGTTATGTACGTCCATGTTCTCCATCTTGTGTAGCAAATATATCAGCATGCTCATTGATAAGTTTTTCTGCTAGGATTCGCCGCTTTTGATCCGGGATAAAGATGCTGAGGATTTTG
Source organism: Volucella inanis (assembly GCA_907269105.1). Taxonomy (NCBI): domain Eukaryota; kingdom Metazoa; phylum Arthropoda; class Insecta; order Diptera; family Syrphidae; genus Volucella; species Volucella inanis. The sequence goes on from OU026158.1 coordinate 23,029,408, forward strand.
TTTTTGATTTTCATAATCTGGACACTTGCATCCGGTTTTTTTCTGATTTGTTTCCGTTGTAGCCGATATATCCTCAACAGTTACACATTTTCCCACTATCTTCCATTTTTCACTTTTACACTGGATGTCTTTGAATTTAGAATTCTTACAGGGCCCTTGTTATTCTTTGGTTCCACTAAGGTCTATACCACCATGAAATCTTTCCAATTTTCTGGTTCCATCAAATAGAATCGGTGGCTACCAGGACCACCTTTCACTTTTACCCAAACAATTGCTTTCGATGAAGGCTCTAGAATCATATTTCCGCAGATGACGACTTTTAAGTGTTGGCGTTTCCGTATATCATTGGTATCCGTATTTCAGAGTTTGTTCTTTAAAATCCACTACAAGTTCATGTTCTTTCATGAAATCTGTACCAATGATACACTCGTCGTATATGTCAGCCACCAGAAAAACGTGAGAGAAGACTATTCCGACTAGGTGAATTTTTATGCGGACTTCATTATATAGTATACTTTAGCACTTTCTCCGTAGCTGTTTTCAAGCTGTAACTGCTGGTGTTATGAAACCAGGATTTCTGCACTAGATCCCTCCTGATAATTGAGGCCGTGGCACCGGTGTCTATTGTTGCCATCTTTTTCTCCTTACTGCTGACTATTTCTACTAGAAGACTTTCATTGTATCGAAACTAACATTTACTAGCGAGACTTGGATGATGGTCCGGGCCGTCGACTCATGTTTTCAACCACTGACCCGCAAAATTGGTGCTTTAGCATTTGCCGAACAACAGAAAAGACCAAGCTGTCGTGCAGCAGTGGGAATCGCTTTGTGTGCAAGATGGTTTTCTCAAGAGAAAATCGGAAAGTGCAGATGGAATAGCATCTCGTATGCAGCTTATCGTGCCACGGTCCAGAGTCAGATAAGTATTCCTTGAAATATATGACGGAATTCTTGGAGGCAATTTGGGAATAAACAAGACGTTAAAAAGGTTAAGGGAACGTTTCTATTTTCTAACCGCTAAATAAGATGTCGAGAATTTGCGTAAAAAATGCATAAGGTGTGCGGCTACTTAGGACCCAAAAGTAAGGCCACAGGGACACCTGCAACATTACAATGGGAGAGCACCACTCGAACGAATATTCATCGACATCTTTTGACATCCCGAAACGTATAATGGCAAGCGATTAGCCCTCGTAGTCATGGATTACGAGTAGTGGCCGGAAGTGTTTACCATCCCAAATCAAGAGGCTAAGACCGTAGCAGAAGAGATAGTTAACATTTGGGTGAGCAGGTTGGTATTCATAATCTTCTTCACTCAATAATTTATTTCTCATTGAGTGTGAAGTGAATGAGTAGATTTCTTTAATTTCCATATGTGTCTCATAGGTAACTTTTTTGCATTCATTCAGCTGTCTAATGTCAAAGCCCAAGTTAGTCCACTTCCCTCGCCATTTTGGGTATAACCTACAGACACCACGGGGCCAAATCCTAACTCAGGTTGGAACTGTGGTTCCAGGGGCCCTTGGGCTGCCACGGTACCAGAATAGAGCTTCTGGTCGAGCTTCGCTACCAGTTAGGCACAGTACAGCCCAGTACTGGTGGCATTTACTCCAACACTATGCTAATCTTTTGGCCACTAACTAACTACCAATGTCGTGTTTGCCAATTTCGCTTTGCCAACGACAACATCGCAGGCCATGCATACATAGTAGCTGTGTGAACATAAAATGTCGATTTGACTAACAGTTGGCATTGCTACTGCATATGGTTTGCGTCAATGATAACAATTATGGTATTTTTGAAGGTAAATACATATCTGTCAATAAAATCCGGTATGACATAACTTATTATTGTAATGGGTTTTCCAAAGTTTGGTGGGAAAAGAAATTAGAAAGAAAAATTTATAAAGCACGTTTTGTTTTCCTTTTGCTCTCTTACAAGGTATTTTATATAAAAAAAATTTTTTGCGTCATCTTAATAGGTACAAATAGTGAAATTAAAAAAAGTAGTCAATTAAATGAAATAAACAATCTTTTTTTAAAGATCATTCAATTTATTGTCTCTAAAGTGAATACTGCCACCTTTGTTCATAATCACTTCACAAATTCGGTTCAGCATGGAGTCGTACTTTTAAGGAATCGTATTGACAAAGAAATTAAGCCAAAAATGAGCTTCATAGCGAGATGAAGATGATTTTTCGATGAAAATCTGGATTTTCTTCAGACTTTTGCAAAACAAAATCGGAGAAGTTTCGGCACTTCAAATGATCAAGAGGTTTCAGTTGTTGAGTTAATTTGATCTTGTTAGTGTGTAGGTAAAAATCTGCCAGCGAAATTCACCACAATGTGGACTACGAGACTTACAGTTCCTGCGAACGGGATCATCATTTTTAACTAAAGCACTTACGGTTGAGATATTTTCGGTACTTTGACCGGTGCGTTGTCGCACCTGACTTGAATTTATCCAATATAACATGCACAGCATATCTGATGGAACGATAATTACAACCGAAAACCAGAGTAAACGCTCTTAAAGTTATAACCACTTCAGACTACTCCGAATTTATGTAGTAAATTTTAAATAAATTTAAACGTTATTCGTTAGTGAGCTTCACCATGATAAAAATGTAAACTTTGTCTGATCTTTGACAGATCATGAAAATGTTTAAGGATGCGTTTGTATTAAAATACATAATAATTATGTCCCTATTGACAAAAATGCTTTAAATGCATAATTTTTTTTTGTCGCCTTGAAAATGTCGAATTTTGAGCCAAATAAGGATCATCTGCGGGCAGTTTTTTATGCATCTACTCCTCAAGAAGACCTCCGCATGAACAGCCTGCTATCTCGCTAAGGATTAGACTGAGGTTGAAACTCAGGTATGGATCCCGCTTATGGTCGACACATCCTGAAGGAAATTATCAATAACCCTGACTTTGTTGCTCATGTCTCATCTAGAACGCACTTATTCAGAAAGCAGGAGCACTCCCACACAAAAAAATTTGCCCAAATATGTCGTGGAGACTCAATCAATATTTGTCAGAAGGAGTGCCTTTCTAACCTAGTGGGCAATACCTCAACGTTACACCTCCAAGTCAAGGGGAGGCACCCCTAACAACCTCCCATACATTCATGCTAGAAAGGATACGCCTTGCTTACGCTCTTCGTCAATTCTTTTGATACCAAAAAAGAGCCTGGGCTAGAGACACAGGTATGAGTCGAGGCCGATCTAAAACCTCTTGCTGACCTTAAGGTCACAGTACCCAGTACTTGTTGCAACTTTACATTAGGACTAAACCAACTATATGACGCTTTAGATTTTACATGAAACAAAAAGTAGTCGGATAAGCTAATAAGTTTTGATAAGAAAAATATATTGTAGTACCTACTATATTTAGTTAAAGAAACTGTTGTATTCGATTTATTTGCTCCTGCGTTTTATATATTAAATAAAAAAATATTTTAGTGTTTTCAGTAATAATCCTTACATCCTTTTTAAACAAGCCAAAAAAAGGCTGAATCAATGCAACTATTAGTGAAATAAATAAGATGCGAAGTTGGGCTTTGGTGTGTTAGAGGTGTAACAAGCAACGGAGAATGGTTCATCGATTACGCTCAAGATGCCAATTTTAAACTCTCACTTAAGTTAACCACCTTCTTTCCATGAGTTCAGAACAGACACTACGTCCTAGATTTCTTTTTTTTAATTATAAATGTTTGAATGTTTGAAGGTTATAATGGTCAGAAAATAAAGAGCTCGTCAGAATATTCCATAAACGATATGTACGGCTTAGGAAAGAAAAAATGTACGCCCGAAAGTGGGCTTTAGGGTAAACTTTTGAGCAGTCATAGTGAGACTGGTATTACAGTTAAAGGGCTGTTGGTTTTGTTTACTGTTTTACCTCTGTTTCCCGGAATGCTTAGCAATTTATGTATTGTATTGTTGTAGAGTGCATATAAAATAATGCCATTATTGCGGCAAAAGTCACTAGGGGCCATTGTCAGGTGTGATTTATGCCCATCGACCAGAAACAAAATTTTCGGCTACCCAGTCATCAAAACTGTTGGCCACGTATTCATAAAACGTTTCTGATCGCATCCAGCCACTTTCGGACGTATCCACATGTCGGGCATACTTCTAACTACAGCCTGAGGAGAGCGTACATAAGGAAAAAAGGCTAATGGTGGTAAAGTTTTTCTATCAGCACTAAAAACAAACAAAAGTGTAAGTGTCTCCTGAAGAAAAATTTTATAAATTTTTCCAGCCCTTAGGAGCCAAAACAATCCCTGATTTCAGAAAAAGACAGAAGGATGTTTCATCGCCTTTAAAATTCTAGAAGCATCTTCCAAAATGTCTAAGGCATCAATTTCTTCTAGGTAATCTTTGAGCTCCCGGAACCACTTTCTTATGGACTACTCAGAGACCAACGCTTCCTTTCGACAGTCTCTCTGCTGTTCTGGGGGAGAATTCTGACTTTTCAGAAATCCATAGTACCAGGTTTTCCCTAGTAGTCCACCTTTAAATGGGCTCTATTGTTTTCCAGAATTATTTTTTGGACTGTATTCAGCAAGTCTGTTGACTTTCGTGGGAATCCGCATTTGGAAAGGTCTATGAGAGAGTTTACAAGCCTTTGTTCCTCAGCCGCAGTAAGAACTGTGGCAGGACCTATTTTTTTATTTTTCGGCGACTCTTCCATGAATACGGTCTTGTAAAGTGGCTCTAGGAACCCCGAACAACCGACTTACACCGAAGTGTGAAAAGCGGCAATCGATGCTGCTGAAGGGGTTGGAACCGTCTTCCTGCTCAAAGAGAAGGAGTGCGAAGGACTCAAGCTTGTGGGGGTAAAGCGATTTACCACAGCTAGAGCCAGGCGGGAGAAACGGAGTCTGCCGTTCTTCCTGGTGCAGCTCAGTCCCGAAAGCCGTCTGGATAGTCTAAGGAGTATCAATGTCCTAGACTATCAGGTGGTTCACTGGGAAAAATTAAAAAGGAGCGAAGGTGTCATACAATGCGTTCGCTGCCAGAGGTTCGGGCACACCGCGTCGAACTGCCAAATGCAGCCTCGATGCGTGACGTGCGCAAAGAACCACAGTTCGGAGGAGTGTGCTCTGGGCAGGGACGGAGCGTCCGATAGGACGCAGCTCTCATGCGTGTTATGAACGTGGGACACACCACAAACTATCGGGGTTGTCCTTAGTTCGCTGACATTAAAAAAAGCAGAAGGTGGAGGTCAAACGTTCACCTGTTAGGTTTCAAACACCAGCCGTTCCAAATTTCCTACGCCCAAATAGGGGCAGGTAGGGGGACTACGGTACAGCAAGCATCTGTTGCTTCTCCGGCGCCAATGCCGAGAACAACGGAAGCTGCACCTAACATACTGTCCACCTTGTTCGCAATCCAAGGGCAGATGGCTCAGCTGAAAAAGCAGGTGCAAGAACAGGCCAAGCGGGTGTAATGTCGTAATGGGTACGCACATGGTGGAGCAAACTTTAAAGGTCCTTGCGGTGAATGTTAATTCACTGATTAGGATCGAACGAAGAGTCGCGATGCTTAAATTGCTACAAGTCAAAACTCCTGATGTGCTTTTCGCTAGCGAAACCAAGCTAACCGATAAGCACAAACTGGAATACAATAATTATATTGTTACAAGAAGAAACCGGCCCCGATCCAAACGTGGAGGCAGAGTCGCGATCTTCATTAAACAAGGTATAAAATTTCACAGAATGTACAAGGGCGGGTTGCGCAGGTTCCGGGTGTTAGAAGCTGTGGTCATTTACATCCCGCTCCGCAGTGGAAAGCGGCTGTACTTGGCCTCTGTTTATGCACCTGGGGCTTCACAATCCACCTTTTTCATTACAGAGCTCAACACGCTTTTTCGACTTCTGAGGCTGGAATCGGTTTAGAATTATTTTATAATCAGCGGAATTGGAGGAGTTTGTCCAAAGATATTCTTACAACTACAGTAAGGCTCGATGGACACGCTTCTCCGCAACATTGACAAGAGCGCTCTACTCGAACACGCTCCACCCACCGTCCATTAGGAATTTGTCAAACGAGGAGATCGACAAATGGACGAGACAATTAAACAAACTATGGACACTACAATACCGCGGTATCGACGTAAGACTAACGAAGACCTGTTCCACAATCCTTCTATTGACGCACTGCATCGATAGAAAAGTAGACTTCCGTCAAGACTCAAAAACTTGTACAGACATTTTAATGACAGACAACACCCGGAGATCAGGACACTGAAGTCGTCTTTTAAAAATTTACAAACTCTAATAAAAGAGAATTACAGAATTTCTGTAAGTTTTCATTGGAACAAAAAGGTTCGGGCTGTAAACATCAACAACCCGAATATGCTCCCGCAAATAAATAAACTATTTCGGAGAAAAAATCAAAATGACCTTCAGTGCCTTAAAATAGCCCGGACGACAAAAAAAAAATAGTGGGCACCGATGGTATTCCGAACATCGTGCTTCGACATCTTCCTCTAGAAGCGGTGGACATTTATGCCACCCTGTTTAATAATGCACATGATCCAGGGGATTGGAAAACGGCGCTGGTTCAAGGTTTTTGTAAAAGTAATCAATAGAGCTCTGTCTAGGTGGGTTGGGGAAGAAAAATATAGTTCCGGATAATCAATTCAGTTTTAAGGCAAGACATGATATCTCACATGCCGCGTCTAAACTGGTTTCCGATATACAATGGAATAAACGCAAAAACCAATGTACTGGTGCCTGCCTTGTTGACTTGGAGAAGGCCTTCGACACCGTATGATTAGAGGGTCTTTTCTATAGGCTGACTAGACTTTGGATAAGTAAACCACTCTTGTTCATTCTTTATAATATGCTAACACACAGACATTTCATCGTGTAGAATGGTGATGTGACTTCTGTTGCAATATTTCAAATTAAAAATTGTATTCAGCAAGGCGCGGTCAATTCGCCGATCCTGTTCAACATTTATAAAAGCGACTTGATAGGTTCACTTCCCCATACTATTGCGTACGCAGACGATTTGATAGCGTACAGAACAGGTCCAAAAATCGAGGTCATTAATACTCCCTTGCAGCGTGGCTTCGATAGAATAAGACGATTTTGCGATGACTGGAAGTTGAAAATCAACTTTCAGAAGTCGGAAACCATTCTCTTTAGGACGCCGTTGTTTAGAGCCTCTAGAGATACCAGAAAAAATTGGCGAAAGTTTTCGTTAATTGGACAACGCGGACAGCCTCTTGCCTGTCGAATGGTATTCAGATACCTTGGGATCTGGCTAGATCAGTTTCTGTATTTTGACAAAAACGTAGATGGTGCTCTGGTCAGAGCTAAAAGCGCTTTTGCCCTTAAGAACATACTGTTTTATAGCAGCCAACTCGATGCGAGGGTAAAGGTAATTTGCTACATGGTTCTTATCAGACCCATGCTGGTATTTAGGTGTCCCGTGTGGTTCAATGTGCGAGCAAACTTAATGGAAAAGATTCGGGTGGTTGAGAGGGCTTGCCTTCGCTTGTACAGAACACCAGAGTCAGAGTACAAAAAATTTTATCGTAATGAGGTCCTTTACAAAAGAGCGAACCTAATACGAGTGGACAATTTCGTATTTAAGCTGACTCGAAGGCACATTGCCTGTCCCGTGTGGTTCAATGTGCGAGCAAACTTAATGGAAAAGATTCGAGTGTTTGAGAGGGCTTGCCTTCGCATGTACAGAACACCAGAGTCGGAGTACAAAAAATTCTATCGTAATGAGGTCCTTTACAAAAGAGCGAACCTAATACGAGTGGACAATTTCGTAATTAAGCTGACTCGAAGGCACATTGCAAGAGCAATGGCCTCGACGAATAACCTGATATCTGGGGCTTACTATCCCAATTACCGTTACCACGAGAGTGTGCGCTCTGACGGCTTCGTTCCACCGGAAGCATTATTCTACCTAGATCAGATAGGATTGATCCAGGATAGATCAGCGGTCCCGTTAATCTTCCATGTCGCTCGGAAAGCTGGGGACAGGCGACTTAACTACAACAGAGACGTCGCACACGGCAGTGTGGATCGTCACTGGTTCAGTAGGGCGGTGGAGAATAACGATAAGAGGGATATCGTTTGGCAGCACCAGCATTTCTGGTGGTTGAATGATGGAGAAGATGTTTCGTTGTCGTCGTTTCCGTCAATTACAGACCAGCCTCACTAATGAGGCAGAGCTGACCAATCTATTTGCTCTGTGAATAGCGATGGCCAGCTTACATAGGTTTAGGTTAGCATTTAAGAAATATATACATATATTAGTATATACCTTTGTATATACTAATGTATGTATATAATTGTGTATACTTTCTATGTGTGTGTTTTGTGTATGTAGGTTAGTTAGACTAAGGTTTATTTTAAGCTAGATATTATAAAAAATTAAGTCCATATGCTAAGTTTTTGTCAAAAATTTTTTTCTTAGCCTTAAGTATAGAAAATAAATATTTTAAGTAAAATTTAAATAAAGTCGAAAGACATAGATATAAGAATTCAGAGTAGCTTAGAGTGTATGTGTGGGGCCAGTAAGTTAGTATAAGATTGTTAAGTAATTTTAAGCTAGCATTTAAGCATTTTTTGTTAGTATGTAAGGGTTAATGATTAAGATAATAAAATGCATTTAAAACTGAAAACTCATTCTTGGAACAGAAAAAGAAGAATAAATTTATCCGGTATTTATTCTATTATATGTTACATTAATAACATATATGGGCTGAAAAGTCCGTTTCTAAGAGAGGGCACGAAGAGGCTGTTTCAGATGAAAACATAAAAAAAGTCCACAAAATGATTACGAATGACCGAGATGTGAAGTTGATCGAGATAGCTGAGGCTCCGAAGATATCAAAAGATCGTGTTGGATATATCATACACGAATATTTGGACATGCGAAAGCTCTGTTCAAAGTGGGTGCCGCGTTTGCTCACAGTCGACCAAAAAGAACAACTTGTTGATGATTCAGAGGAGTGTTTAAAGCTGTTCAACCGCAATAAAGCCGAATTTTTGCGTCGGCATGTGACAATGGATGAAACTTGGATCCATCACTTCACACCAGAGTCAAGTCGGTAGTCAGCTGAGTGGCGGGCAGGCGACGAACCTCGTCCAAGATGACCAAAAACTCAACAGTCGGCTGGCAAGGTTATGGCATCCGTATTTTGGGATACACATGGAATAATTTTCATCGACCTTCTCCAAAAGGGGCAGATTATCAACAGCGACTATGACATTGCGTTGTTGGAGCGTTTGAAGGACGAAATCGCAGAAAAACGGCCGCATTTGAAGAAAAAAAAAGTGCTGTTTTATCAAGACAATGCACCGTGTCAGAAGTCGATGAAAACGATAGCAAAATTGAATGAATTCGGCTACGAATTGCTTCCCCACCCACCGTATACTCCAGATTTGGCCCCCAGAGACTATTTCCTGTTCGCAGACCTCAAAAGAATGCTCGCCGGAAAGGGATTTAAGACCGATGAAGAAGTAATCGCCGTAACAGAGGCCTATTTTGAGGCTAAACCGAAATCGTACAAAACTGGTATCGAAAGATTGAAAAATCGTTTCAATCAGTGTATCGCCCTCGAAGGCAACTATATTGATAAATTAAGTTGAATTTTGCAAAAATTTTGTGTTTTACTATAAAACGGCATTGACTTTTCAGCCCATGTGTTAATGCAGTATTCCTTTTATCCTCCAGAATGCGTTATTTTTTTATATTGTAAATTTAGCTTTTTAAAAAATGATTTTATTTTGTAAATTTTCTGTGTAGAAAGATGGTATCCGACGACTTTTCCCTTGCTCAGTTTTACTAGCAATAAACACTGCATATAACACAGTCTACATTCAGTGTATCGGTCGCTTCGATGGGGCAAAAAGTAAGTTAAGTACAAAAGCTCTCTTCTCGCTTCGATGATTGTGGAAAAAGTATTATTACTGTTGTTGTCGTGAAAATAATATTCCATAGGGTTTCCAAGGGTTTTTCCCATGTTTCCGGGTTGTCGCAGTCTTGTTGCACGTTATGTTCCAAGTAAAATTTTAACCACTCGCCAAAGAATTGAAATTTGCGATACACGATATGGGATGCCACTATTTTGGGAAGTATTTGCGGGTGGTATTCAATTATCTTCCTAATATAGCTGAAGTGAAGTTTTACACAAAGTATATAGGTAGAGAGGAAGAAGTGCAGTCTCCAAATGAAGCATGTACGTTGGAGTGTTTTCTGGTAGATTAAAAATTTTCTTTAGGAAGTGTCCTAACAATTTTTCAACTGGAAAGGCAGTTATGTCATCAAGGAATATTGAAAAAAGCAAAGGTCTCAGTAAGCATCTTTGTTTGACGCCTATTTTTGTTTCAAACCAGTAAGACAATTGGTTCCCATCCCACACTGCCGCTTGGTTTTGTCCATACAAACTTTGTAATACTTTAAGGAACTTCATTGAAACTGCTACATTACTTAGTTTAAGGAAGAGTGAGAGAGAAGATAGATATCTATGGTATCGAAAGCAGCCTTAAAATCCACAAAGAAGCCGTATAGTTTCTTTCCATTATCGAGGCATGACTAAGTTATGCTTGTTAACGTGAATATTTTATCCACAGTGGAATACTAGGTGTACCGGTACTTCCTCAAAGTATTGACCATTGCTAGCTACACATTTTTCCCATCTTTCAGGCAATTTATGGATTCCACGCCAATAAAACTGGTTTGAAGCAAACCAAAAAGTCACCCAATTTTCGCCTTCCTCGTAGGATTCGTAGTGCCGCTCAGCTAATGCGTGTCCCATCGATGAAAACAAATGGTAGTCGGAAGGAGCCAAGTCTGGTGAATACGGCAGGTGGGGTAGCAGCTCCCAGCCAAGTGCTTTGGTTGTATCCTGAACAAGTTTTGCTTTGTGTGCAGGTGGCCAATTCTGGTCGTTTTTCGATCAATGCATGGCTCAAATTGATCATTTGTTGTCGGTAGCGATACATACATCAATAATCGAATAAAAAGCGATTTTGAAACTCACTTATGTAAAAGAAAAGTTATTTTTTAAAAATGTATCTGATAGCGTTAAATCGCTGTGCGAGCTGTACTTGTATGCTGAAACAATTATAGTGGTTCTGTTCGTACTTGCAATTTGTATGGCCGACGAAGTAATAATGTCAGCTCCTGAAACATAGACTGTGCTAATGTCGAAATGATCCGAGCAAGCAAGAGCTCTTCGATCTTAGTGTGTGAGCAAATGATTACTAAAGAAGGTTATATGTAGGTCTTTATAAAACAGATGTGTTTTTACATTTGAAGTTGCAATTGTTGCCATTGGCCTTTCAAAAAGTTTAGCATTTAGGACAGTTTTCTAAAACTTATCCTAGCGATTTAAGTTGCACATACCAAATTAAGATTAACTTGATGACTAAGTTGAACCTAATTTACATATGATGAAGATATAGTGCTTCATAAGGTGTTTAGTTGGGATAGTGATGGATAGTGACAGTGATGAAAAGTGACAGTTATGGATATTGACCGTGACATAAGACTGGGGACAGTTTTATAATACCATATTAAACTATCCAAAATGGATACGATGGGTCCTGATAAGATATTCTTTATAAAGAAAACTTGTAGTACTCTTTAATGGTTTTTGATATTTCATATTTCGACGAATTTTGAGAGCGTTTCAATAAGTCTGAATCCGCCCACTTAATTGGACTTCACATACTTACATCCAGATAAGTTTAAAGTAGTGGGGAAGGTTTTTTTCATTTATTCGTTTGACCCCTTGCACTACAAAGTTTTTTCCTCCCCTTAACTCAGAAGGAGTACTCTCTTTACTCTCGTCTATTAATCTTTAAACAATTAGTTTTATATTTTCTTAAATAGGCAAAAGCAAGAGGGGCAATCTAACTACCGAGGTTCAATGAACTTTGCTATAACTCAAGAGAAGCGGTTTGTTATTTACTTAAGTACATGAACATTAAATATGTGTTTTTCACAGGGTGAACGTATTTAGTTTTTGACGAAATATGAATAGCACATTTCAAAACGCCTATAATTCGGCCAACCTGATCATGTAATCGTCCCGATTACCTACTAACAAATAGCTTGATTCAATTTTACATTTCATTGGTTACTCAATATATATGAAGGTATATGTATACATACATATGTACATGCTATCAAAAATCTAATTCAAACATTTGAATATAACTTTATAAAAAGATAATTAAGATTAGTTACACTTAGAAAATCCATCGGCAAAATTGGTATGTGTACCTGTAGAGGTGCTTTGATTCGCCCACTGAGTTTTAAATTATTTACCATCTTCCACTGCGAGCTCACTCTTCCCACATTCTAAGTCAGCCATCGGTGTCATGTGTCATGGTCTCATATTCTGTGCGATGCTGACTCTTTTGTATGGTATTCTGGTCAATTGAAGGCCATCTGTCACCTCGATATTTTGATAGCAATTTTTTATTAATACCTGGTGTCGTTATAACATTTTTCAACATAATATAAACACATTGGTTATATATATATATTTTTTTGGTTTCTTGTGCTTATTGTCAAAATAAATGTTGCTCTGTTCTTGTTCCCTATTAAGGCTTTCTGCAGCTTTGGCCCTCATCTCTACTAAATCGACATCTACTTGCCTTAGTTTACTATTAAGATACTCACTCACCTTGTCACACAATTTGCCTTTCTGATCTCTACTAAACAGAAGCCTACTTGGGGTGAAACCTGTACCTCGGTTCACAGTATTGTTTTAAGCAAACTCTATTTTTGCAATGCTCCTATCCCAATCACCTGTACTATTAGTTTCACATTCTTTCGCTAGCATCGGCACTAATATTCGATTTGCCCTTTCGACCTACTCGTTCGATTGTGGAGAATGAGTAGCGACTTTGATGTGTTAAACATCAAACATTCGTAGGAACTCATTAAACTCTCGCTAAGTAAAACAGGAGCCGCTATCTGATATAATTCGACTTGGTAGCGAATAATTATTAAAATACAACACTAAGCAATGTACGGCTTCCTTACTTTGTATGCTTTTAACTGGATACAGCTTGATAAATTTTGTAAATCTATCCACAACAACAAATAGATGTTTTTTTCTAGAGCTGGAACATGAGAATGGACCAAGATGATCTATGTGTAAGGTGTCGAAAGGTGAGTTTCCCTTTGGTATTTGATACAAGCTTTTCCTGACTCGGGAGAGAAGTAAATACATTTAAGGCATAATTTTCTTACTTACTTTCTCCTTCATTTTGGGAAACCAATATATATTGGATAAGTGGGCAAAGCATTTTTCAACCCCTAAGTGGCAGAGGGCTTTGTGATGTGTGCGATTAACTTGTCCCTCCATGTGCGATGGAACATAAAAGAGAACTTTGTCATTGACTTTACTATAATTCAGACCATTTATCATTTCGAAACAAGGACTTTCGTGTTTTTCCAAATTAAGAGCGACTGCCATCGACATGCAGAATATTAAATTGACGGCTCAAATCAACATGCGACATGCGATCATTTTTCCTATGTTTAACGCTATAGTCATACGACTGAAGTTCTAACGCCCAACGTGAAATGCGAAGATTGAGCATCTTCTTATTCAAGGTAAGAGCAAGTGCCTGGCAATCAGCTAAAATTTTAAACGGGATTCCTAAAAGGTAAATTTTGAATCTCTTCAGCGCATAGATTATAGAGAGTGTCTCCAATTCGTAACTGGTATCTACTTTCAGCTTCTAAAGCACGCTTTGAGAAATAAAACACTTGGTGAAATCGACTATCTTCTTGTTTTTGAAGTAACACAGATCCGAAGCCAATGATGCTTGATGATAGAGGACATGTGCCGCAAGTAACTTTTCTTTCAACAAATTGGATGTCTCTAATTCCCTCATGCCCATAACGAAAAGGTTTTAATTTTTTAAAAGATCATATAGGGGCTTAGCAATCGAGGCAAAATGTTTTATAAATTTTCTGAAATATGAACACAATTCGAGAAAGCCTTGTATATCTTTTGTGCAACGGGGAATTGGAAAATCTCGAAAAGCTTTTAGGTTTGCTTCGTTCGGCCGAATACCGCCTTCGCTTATGGTGTAACCTTAATAGATAATCTCTGTTTGTAAAAGTGAGCATTTATCTAATCTAAGCTCCAAGCCTTTATTTCTTATGTGAAGGACTTCCTAAAGGATTTCCAAGTGTTCTTCGAAAGTTCTTGTTGCAATAAGAATGTCATGTAAGTAGGTTAAGATCATAGATTTAGAAATAAGATTTCCAAAAATGTGTTTCATGAAACGTTCAAATACCAAAGGCGCATTTCTTAGACCGAAAGGCATTTTGGTGTATTCATATTGCCCGAAAGGTGTTATAAAAGAGGTATACTTCATTGATCCCTCTTCTAAAGGGACATGGTGGAAACCATGTTTAAGAAACAGAGTGGTCGTGCCAAAGTGCGAGTAGTTTATATATCTAGGCTCCGTCATTTTTTCGACCTTTTGCCTGCGCTTGAATTTATTAACCGGTCAATTTTGCGCATCCTTATTTAAAGAGAAAAAATTCCGAAACGCGGTAGATCACCGAAATCCGAGGGCATTTCTAATCCCTCGGTTAAAAAACCTCGAAATATGAGAAAAAATTCGGGGAAAAGGAACTCGAGGCATAATTACTGGAGTCCCTTGCAGATAGTGGTGAAATGGACGACGACTGCTAACAAAAAAGTGTATGTTCCTCCAATTAAATTATTACAAAAACGAAAGAATTTGTGCATAATCTGATCTTTAAACATCTCCACATATTCCGTGAAAAAAATTTCTATCGGCATAAAAATTCCTTGCGAAACTGTGGATTCATATAACTCGGTTCTTTGTTCTCTTAAAGAAAAAAACTGTCAATTTTTTATACACGATGGAAAAAACGAAAAAGCCTTCAAAGTTGTTTTGTTTGGACTCGACAATATGAAAGTTGATTTGCTTAGAAGCGAATTGATTCAACGCGGACTAAAGTGCATCGATATCAAAAAAATTATAAAGAACTACGAGAGGTATACGTTCTATATTATTTCTCTAGAAAATGGTTCGGTGAAATTAAACAGCCTAAAAAAAGAATATACAATCATTTTTTTCCACACAAGTCAGTTGGAACATTTAAAGAAAAATGAAAGGGAAACTGACACAATACCACAACTGTCAGATGTTCGGACACGGCGAGCGCCACTGCCATATAAAAACATATTGTGGAATTTGTGCGGGTTCACATAAGACTACCGATTGCAACAATAATGCAATTACTAAACTGCAACGGTGATCATAAAGCAAGTGATTCATCTTGCCTAAGTAGAGCTAAAACTTAGAACTTAAAAGCAACATGGTAAATCGGAGGAATGAATCTCGCTCGGGCTTAAAAAAAGCTTTTTCTCACGTTAAAGCTCCCACTCCTACACCAGTTCATAATGCACATATTGATTTGCAATCAATGACGGATTTCCCATCTCTTTCACTCGGGAGACAAACGATCGAGAAAAACAACCATCATGCAGACTTCAACAACTGCGTCCAGCCAACAACCACTTGGGGAAATGAACAACAGCAATCAACATGGGATAAATGCAACAACGATCTTTTTTCTTTGGAGGAATTAAATCTATTAGTTATTGAAATGATAACCAAGTTTGCTTCATGTTAGACAAAAGTCGATCAATTTAATGCCCTCACGCAATTAGCTACTAAATTCTTGTACTCCAATGTTAAGTAACGTAATAGATAATAATTTAAACAATGTAACATGAAATGCCAGAGGTATTTCTAATAAACATGTTGCGTTTATAAATTTTTTAAATACTAATAGAATAGATATTGCACTAATAACTGAAACTTGGTTAACATCTGGAATTAATATTTCAACTTCTGCTTTTAAATGTTATCGTATAGATAGAAATAATAGAAGAGGCGGAGGTGTAGCAATTCTGTTAAGGAGATCGATTCAACATGAGCCTTTGCAATGCATTCAAACTCAGTTTGTGGAAAATATAGGTGTAGAGGTAAAGCTGCAAAATGGCCAGGCAATTAAAATTTTTTGTGTATACTTTCCAGGCAAGGTATCCACAAATGCAAACCAAGTAATACTTAGGTCAGATTTAAGAAATTTTTTCACTATGAGTGGTGAGTTTCTAATTGGCGGTAATCTGAATTGTAGGCATAGAGATTGGGGTTGCACAAGAGCAATTTGTGTTTTATTTCCGTCTAGTCCTACATATTTTCCAGCTGGTTCTCGTGGTTGTCCATCTGTTCTTGACCTATTTATAACTAATATATCTAGTCAAATTTCTCAACCTATATCGATTCATGATCTGTCATCAGATCACAATCCAGTTATTTGTCGAATTCCTAGATCTGGTGAGAAAAAAATGCAATATTTTTTAAATATGAAAAACGCAGATTGGTCAATTTTTCGGGCCGAACGGAAAACAAAACTTCAAAATTTACCAACTACGCTAGAAAGTATATCTACAATAGAAGACGTTGATAATATTATCAGTATGTTTTCTGAACATATATTAAACTCTGCATACCGCAATATCCCAAAAAAAGAAAGAAAACATAATTGAATTGAACTTCCAAATCACGTCTTTGAACTTATTAAATTAAGAAATAACCATAGAAGAAACTGGCAAAGGTAAAGCAGACAATTTCTCACACCATGGTTAAATATTTTAACAAGTTAATCGCGAAGTTAATACAAAATAAACGAAATGAAGTGTGGAATACTAAGTTGAATTCCCTTGACAAAGCTTCCAAAACTTTTTGGAATATTGTCAGGATTGCTTTATAGCCCAGACCTTGCCCCTTCTGACTACCATTTGTTCCGGTCGATGCAGAACGCCCTCACTGAAATACGGTTCACATCAGAGCAGAATATCAAAAAATGGCTTGATTCATTCTTGGCTACCAAGCCGGCGCAGTTCTTTTGGGATGGGATCCAAAAATTGCCAGAAAGATAGGAAAAAGTCATAGCTTCAGAGGGGCAATACCTTGAATAATACTATTGTACGTGTTTTTCTTAAATAAACGTTCAAATTTTGAAAAAAAAACCGCACGAATTAAATTACATACACAATACATAAAAAAACTTAGTGACTAGGAATACACCTAGCCTGGATAATATCAAAAAATGTTATCTGAAACATCTACCTAAGATTGGAATTGAATATTTGACATTTATAATAAATGTATGCCTCAAAATTCAATACTTTCCTACTGTCTGGAAAATAGCTAAAGTAGTTCCGATTTCGAGAGCAGGAAAACCAACCGACAGCCCGGAAAACTACATGCCAATTAGCCTGCTCAGCAGCCTGAGCAAGATTTTCGAAAAAGTTATCAAGGACAAGCTGCTTAATATAATTAATGTACACAAATTAATTTTAAATGAACAATTTGGGTTCAGACGATTTCACAGTACCAGTCATCAAGTACTTTGAATCACCAATCTTATCAGGAAAAATCGACGTGTAGGAAAGTCGACGGGCATGTTACTCCTCGACATAGAGAAAGCATTTGACTCCGTCTGGCACAATGGACTTGTATTCAAAATGCTTAACCTTAACCTTCCTCCCTTTTTGTGCAAAGTCATTCAAAGTTTCTTGTCAAAACCGTAATTTTAAAGTGCTTGTGAATAATAGCTCGTCTAGTTTGTTAGGTGTGTCCGCTGATGTCCCCCAAGGCTCTGTCCTAGGACCATTTATATATAACTTATATACATCCAACTTCCCAGATCTTCCAGGATATGAATTTGCAACATATTCTGATGACACAGTGATACTTTTGTGGGAAAAATACAAGCTATCTTTTTCTCTAGATTGTTTCCTCCCATCTGAACGAATCATGGTCATTGGGCAGCCGATAGCATGGGAAAACACAGTTAGATATCTGGGTATACATCTTGATAAAATATTGACATTTCAGGAGCATATAAGCAAAACTTTGCATAAAATTAGCAATCTCTTATCCGACCAAAATAAAATAATTATACATAAAGTCTCTTTTTAAGCACTCTTGCTTTATGGTTGTCCTGTGTGGGGAAAATGTGCCAAGTGTCATATTAAAAAATTACAGATTCAGCAAAATAAACTGCTAAAAATGATGCCAAACTCACCTTGGTACTATTCTACCTCTAAATTGCATCGACATGCCAATGTTGAATTGGTTTCTGACAGAATAGAAAGGCTAACTAACTCTTTTCTTATGAGATGTAGTATACCTGGAAGTCCCCTCGCTAATGAGTTAAATGCTACTTAGCTTAAGTTGAAATACAAAACAGATTCGCTCTTAGTAGATCGTTACTTATTTATTTGTTAAATTATTTTCTTATCTATTTGTAATCTTGCTGTTAATATATAAATATAATAGTTAATGTGTAAATATATAGCTCTGTATTTATTTATTTATTTTCCTGTTTTTTGTTAACTTGTTTATCTATATTTATAACATTTTGTTATTTATTTGTTTATCCTTTTATATATTTATATATTTATTTATATATTTATTTATTTAATTATTTGTACATATATATATTTATTTATTTATTACCAATTTATTATTATTATTTGTTTATTTGTTTATTTATTTTTTTTTTCTTCATAAGAAGGTTTTTAATTGTTATTTTCCCTTAAAAAATACTCGAAAATACAAAAAAGTTCGTAAACAATATTGTAAAGTTTTTTCTCAGTTGAAAGATATATTAAATATTTTATATCTGTGTGTAAATTGTGTGGTGGCAAACCTTGTATACATTTTACAAACGAAATAAGTTATCAGTTAAGATCTAATGTTGTAAAATATATTTTTTCGCTGAGGTGATCGATGTGATTCTCGATCAGAGATAACGGATAATTATCTCTTAATGTTATTTTATTAAGTTCCCAAAGATCCACACATAGCCTGAGCTCCTTATTTTTTTTTTTTTTTCAACTAATACTACTAGTGAAGCATATTCTGAATTGGAATCCCGGATAAAACCTTTGTTGAGCAAGTCACTTAACACATGGGCTGAAAAATCAGTGCCGTTTTATAGTAAAACACAAAATTTTTTGCAAAATTCAACTTTATTTATCAATATAGTTGCCTTCGAGGGCGATACACTGATTGAAACGACTTTTCAATCTTTCGATACCAGTTTTGTAGTACGATTTCGGTTTAGCCTCAAAATAGGCCTCTGTTTTGGAGATTACTTCTTCATCGGTTTTAAATCTCTTTCCGACGAGCATTCGTCAGTGTGAGGGTCTGTGAACAGTGGGTGGGGAAGCAATTCGTAGCCGAATTCATTCAATTTTGCCATCGTTTTCATCGACTTCTGACACGGTGCATTGTCTTGATGAAACAACACTTTCTTTTTCTTCAAATGCGGCCGTTTTTCTGCGATTTCGTCCTTCAAACGCTCCAGCAACGCAATGTAGTAGTCGCTGTTGATAGTCTGCCCCTTTTGGAGATAGTCGATGAAAATTATTCCATGTGTATCCCAAAATACGGATGCCATAACCTTGCCAGCCGACTGTTGAGTTTTTGGTCGTTTTGGACGAGGTTCGTCGCCACTCAGCTGACTACCGACTTGACTATGGTGTGAAGTGATGGAGCCAAGTTTCATCCATTGTCACATACCGATGCAATGATTCGGCTTTATTGCGGTTGAATAGCTTTAAACACTCCTCTGAATCGTCAACACGGTGTTGTTTTTCGTCGACTGTGAGCAAACGCGGCACTCACTTTGAACAGAGCTTTGGCATGTCCAAATATTCGTGTATGATATATCCAACACGCTCTTTTGATATTTTCGGAGCCTCAGCTATCTCGATCAACTTCACTTTACGGTCATTCGTAATCATTTTGTGGACTTTTTTTATGTTTTCATCTGAAACTTTTAAATTTTTCAATCCACTTGCGAATGTTTCGTTCGGCTGGTGCAGAGTCCGAGTAACACTTATCAAGCCATTTCTTTGCATCGGCTACATTTTTTCCCGTAAAAAAGCAATGATAAATCAACACACGAAATTGCTTTGAATCCATTTCACAATAACAAAAGTTGCTTCACTCACAACGCTATATCTCGAGAACTAATCGTCCGACAGCTGTCAAATTTATACACGTATCTTTTGAAGGTTGGTACTAACAATTCAAGTGGTGCCCTCTCTTAGAAACGGCACGAACCATATATTATTATTTCCTGCAACTTTACTTTATGTGAATAAGTTAACCGTCTTGGTGGAAAGTGAAAGGGTGTATCTTTCGATAGAAAAATTTTCATCTTAAAATCACTTTCTTTTACTTTTGTATGATTTTCGATACAAGCTAACTTAACCATATCCCTGACAGTTTCTTTAATACTACTAGGTAGGTTTTCATTTAAATTTATGCAGTATTCGATAATGTTATTGCCTGTATAAATGCTAAATATTTGATCCAAGAAATCTTCATCATCTTCAATAGTACTCACATGGCAATGATTCCTGGAAGTTTTGTTCGATGGTTCAGGTACCAGACTTGGAATATGAGGATGAGTCGGCGCGCTTGGTAAGCATGAAGTAGTGTAATGCTCCTGCTCTTCATTATTTGTGTCGGGCATCTGCAACACCATACCAACTTTGTCTATGAAATCTCTTCCTAGTACAATTGGATAATACATAGAAAATTTCTTAACTACAAAAATTTGAAAATAAATAAAACATTTTCATAATTTACATGTGATTAGATACTTTCCAATATATCTATACGGCTGTTATTGATGCCACAGTAGGACTGGCTATTTCCATTCAACAGTGAAATCATAATCGGCGATAGAAATCGTTCTTGTATGAAGCTTATGGGGCTTCCTGAATCCAATAGGGTTGTAAGGTGCATCGAAGTCTCAGAATTTTCCTTCTGAAATTTAAATTGCAATTCTTTCATTGACTGCCCTGTTATAATTCCAAGTCTATGCTACAGCAGTTGATGTTGCTGTTGATCTTGTTGTTGCTTTTACCGTCGCTGTCGCTTTTGTCCTTGTTGCTGATGTTGTTCATGCTGCTGCTGTAACTGTAGTTTAGATGAACGACATGAACCGCTGACCGATTGTTGCAATCTCTTGCGATATGGCCTAAGCCACCACATTTAAAACATTTCATTGCTAGTTTGTTACTTGAATGTGCACTAGTTTTCCCTTTAAAGGCATTATCTCCCCTACTCTTTGTTTGAATGGGAGCTTTGCTTTGTGGAAAAGATGGAGCGGGAACAATCCTCGCATTTCTTGATGTAAAATTGTTAGCCCGACAATTGCTTTTAAACTTCTCATATTTTCTTAACGCTTGTTTTAACTCAATCATGTTGTTCGCACTATACAAAATACTTTTATTAGTTTCGGTGTCATAAATACCTTTTATAATCAGCTGCATCAGATCTTCCTCTTCGATGGGACTATGCGAGGTAATCTCCTGCATAACAAAGACGTACTGTTGCGCAGTTTCTTCACGTTCGTGATGTATTTCTTAAATTCTGCGACTAATGAGCTTTTTAACTCTGCCCAGGTATGGACATTTTTGGAACGCAAAAATAGCTTTGCAGTGCCGATGAGTAACCTTTTCCCATAAACAAATCATTGAAACAAAAAAGGTCCGCATGTTCTTCAAACTGTACTATCCATCCGCTTATTGGATAGTTGTCGTCTCCACTGAAGAAGCACATCATTTCTTTAAAATCTTTGAAACTATGTGAAGCAATTGACATGTTAGACTCTTCCTCCAGTTGCAGCTTCCGTAACTTTTGTTTCGGCCGGGATATTTCCTCCTTCTTCTTGTGAATTTCACGTAGTCTTTCCCACTTTTAGTCCAGGTGGTCTTCTTCATCTATACGGTTATTGGACACAAAAGCTCCATGGGGTATTGTTTCATCTACAGCCTTTATGCCATTGTGTTCTTGTGTAAGTCTTCCGCGTAGCCTTGAACTGCATCTTCCACTCTCAGTTTTAGCTCTGCTTTACTACCACTTGTCTGCAACTTTAGTGTTCGCAAAATATTTTTCAGCGAAGCGACTGTTGTAGTTTCAATAAACTGGAGCCACTCTTGAGACATTTAGACACTCGCGAGACAAATGGTAATTGTAATTTCAAGCAAAACTTTTTTATGAAAATAAAAAATCAAAACTATCCTTTCTTGGCGAATACTTGTTCGATACTTCCACGTGTAAAGCCAATAACAGAAAAACCGTTCAAACAGTATATTACGAATCCCACTTCTGAAATGTTGGAAATTATGGAAAAGAAGAAGACACTGTACTCTCTGTACTCTCGTTTATTAATTTTTAAACAATTGGTTTTACATTTTCTTAAATAGGCAAAAGCAAGCGGGACAATCTAACGACCGAGGTTTAATGAACTTTCCTATAACTCAAGACAAACGATTTGTTATTTACTTAAGTACATGAACATTAGATATCTGTTTCTCAAAGGGTGAACGTATTTAGTTTTTGACGAAATAAGAATAGCATATTTCAAAAGGTTTAAACTTTTATTGATGGTGAGGATGAAGTAGCAGACTCTGATGTGGAATTTGAGACCGCACTAAACAACAGCAACTGCCTTATAATGCCTAAAACTGACACCGGATCCGAACATGTAGTCGAAATGGTTGCATCGACTTCAAAACAAAAGAAGACAATCCTGAAAATATTTTGTATTGGAGAAAGTTCATTCAATTTGTCATCGATCAGTCAAACGTTCTTCAATACAACATACTCCTAACTAAGCCAGTAACTAAGAAAACATAATAGCAACCGAATGGAGCAGTTTATTAACATGGTAACATACATGTTTTGTGTTCAACTGCCATCTTCGCGACAAATGGAACATGGGAACAAATCCGTTGGCTAGTTAAATCTGTTTGACATGATAACATGCAGCAGGTGAGAAACAATAAAAAGGTTCTTACGCTTCAGAACCGATGTGAAGCCATTTGGAACAGATAGGTGCGACAAACTTTTTCAAATAAGACCATTTTTGAAAAAAATAAGTCAACGGATTCTATAATACTTGTTTCAATATTAGAGCTTCTAGCGGTGGGAGACACTGAAAACTTATTTTTTGAACAAAAAACAATTCTTGATTTATTTTAATAAATGTTGGGTTAAGAATCCTTTATCAAAACCATTTATTTCTTTTCTTGCTCAGGATTTAATTCATGCTGTAGAGGGCTTAAAAATATTTTGTACACTGGAATCACAATGTTGCCGGTCAGAAAAGAAGCACCACTAACAACATCCAAGCAAAAAATTACCATAAAACAAAATTGTTTTCAAAGTATTTTATTTAGTTAGTAAACCTTCTCTTTCCAAAGCTAATTGAAACACCTTTCTTTTCATCGGCCGACAAATTTTCCAGTGCAATTAAGTCTGGATATTAAGGTGGCTATTCCATTACATTGACATCATCTTTTGCTGGTATGTTTCGGATCGTTGTCTTGTAGGAAAACCCGTACTAAACGCATTTCTTCTGTAGCAAATGCCAATATTATTTCTTCCATTATTTTGACATAAAGTTGTTGATCCAGCAATGGATTTGATCCAATATACTAGGTCAACACAATGGCATAAAAAACATCTCCCTACCTTCTAAAATTACAATCTGGCCCAACACCACCAAACAGGACGATCTTGTCAGACGAGAGAACATTTCAAAGCCAAATAAGAAATTATTGCATATGAACGCATTTGCATTTGAGCGCTCTCTCTCTCACACACACACATATGTTCTGTAACGCAAAAATTTATTAAAAATTTTAATTTCTTTTTTTCCCATGAATATATTTATCACCATGTAAGTATCCCAAAACAGGGCATAGATTAATTCTGGCTTATCGATAGCTGCCAGCTGTAATTCGTGTAAGTTTTTGTGCAGCATCATGTAGAACATTAAAAATTTCCGGCATAAGAATGCTCGCTTTCGTGTTCAGCCGAAAAAGTGGAAAGTTGTGTCTTCCAGAAATATTGTATTCGCAATTGTTAAGAGTAGTCAACCTTTTTTTTTTTTTTTTTTTTTGTTAAAGTTTCTAATAAAACTTGGATTTCGCTCTTTCTCTGTAGCAATAAAAACAAAACATAGAATCATCTAAATAATCAGCAAAGAACTATAATACCAAATACTAGAAATATATGTGAGTATCTTTTGTATATATAATCGTACGTATACAGATGTGTACAATAGTATTACAAGATAAAATAATTTCTTAAATTGTTCTACTATCTAAATTAAAATTAAAGCATTTTAGTATATGTATTTTTATTTATTAATTTTTTTTTTAAATAATCCTTTAAAGGAAAATTAAGGAGGAAAGAGAGAGAGGCACCGATTTACATTGCTTTTAGATGTTTGAAGGTTATAATGACTAGAAAATAAAGATCTGGTCAGGGCATTCCAAAAAAAAACTTTTGCAACTTAGGAACGGTATTTCAGAGTACCTCCGACAGTGGGCTTGTGGGTATACTGATGAGCATTCCTGGCGAGACCGGTGTCACGGTTGGAAAAGGAAAGCAATTTCACTGAATCACTGTTGGTAGAAATAACGATTGAACAAGGGCAGAAAATAGGAGACATTTCATCGGTGTTCGAGGTTGTCAATTGATTTGATGATATTAGTATCACCTATGAGCTTTATAGCACGGTATTGAATCCTATCTAACAGATGAAGAGAGGATTTTAGGAACACCTGACCAGATGTGGGCATTGTATAATACTCTTATTTTGGGATGAATGCCAGATCAAAAGTGGTGAAATATTTCTAACTAAACTTGGGTGAACGTAGCCATTTCGCTAAGTCATTGCAACGTTGGTTGTCATTCACTCATATCGAGAATGGGAAGTTTTCCGGTTTCGATAATGTAACTTCCATTCATGGTGGGTGTTTAAATTCAGCACTTAATTCCACTCGGTAGGTGGTTCCTCAATTAAATGAGCTTTACATACGATGCCGTTGCTGTTCCACAGCCGAAGTGCATGAGCGTATTGGCATCAGCAAAAGAATATATTGTATTAAAAATGTTAGGCAAGAAATCGTTAATGAAAGCTAGACAAAAGTGTTGGAAACAGAATCTGAATAAGGCAACTCGAATTGAAAAATAAGAAAAGTGGTTTCTTATAATATTGAAGAAGAGAGTAGTCAATCCAAGATGCACGCATTTTCGATAAAAGTCCCTAATGCCAAACTCTGTCAAATTCTCTACAAATATTAAGTTCAACGATCCAGCTTTCACCAGATTGGTGTAGTCTTTGGTTCCACTTTTCGGTAAAATATAGCACCAAATCACCAGTGAACCTGTTGCTACGAAAACCGCACTGCTGGTCATTGAAAAGTTTTCGAGATATTCATTAGTTGACGGTTTATCAGCGTTTCTATGACCTTGGAAGGAAGTGACGTAAGTTCAATGGGCCTGTAAGAGGAGGGATGGACTGGACAAATGCTGTTTTCCATTTGTTCGGAAAGAGTCCTAAAGAGTAAGATTGATGAAAAAACTTACGCAGTGATTTTGCCAGTGTGAAAGAACGCCTCTTGAGAAGTAGCGGAAATATAACATCTAGACTAACGGATTTGTGTATGTTAAGATTAAATTATCTTCAAAGTGTTAGACTGCCCGCAAAGTGTCCAGCAAGAAGATTAGCCTTGTCTAATGAGCTGACAACTAGAATGTAAACATAAATAAGCGTTGGGGTGGTGGATGAGGCAGAATTTCTAATATTTTTGAGGAACGACCAACAATTTTTAACAGCATTAGGATATTTTGGCTCAGTTTTGGACGATTTAGTTTTCTGAGTTAATGCAATATTAGTTAATAGAACCTCGGTTATGATGCTGGTTAAAATAAATGCTGCTTTTACCAGAGTTTTCAATTAAGGCGTCTAATGATAGCTCTTGGACGTCTCTTAAAAGTCAACCACGTTTCTTCTGGTCAGAAGACGGCAGTAAAGACGTTATACTGCTTCCTGGTACTTTGATTATGGTTAGCATTTGATTTTAATAAAAAGAGAACAATGGATTAGTTCTTCTTCTGAGCCTTCTGATAAAAAAAAAACATAATACAACAATTAATCGACTGTCATATATTGAAGACTAAAGCCTGGGTGGGATTCTTTCAGCCAACATTTGTCTTTTCCGTCCGTTCGGCCAATGTGATAGAGATACTGACTACACCGTCCTTTCCAGTTAGACAGCACAATTTTGTTATATTTTCCATAACTGTAAGACCATCTAAGGATGGGCAAGGATATCTACGAGTATATCGTCTGCGTGTTCTAGTAGCTAGGAGAAATTACGACCGGCGGTGTCATTGGCTGTCTATCTATTTATTACAGAACAAGGTTTAATAAGGCGCAAAGCAGAGCAGAGTTTCATAGTTTCTTCAGTTCCCCAGGATGAGCACATGCGGGGTTTGTTCGCTTTATAAACCTTTGTTCAACAAATCTGTCATATAAGGCTGTTTTATTTGATCCATTGTCGATTTATGTTATGTAAAAGGGACATATATTTTCACATTTAATAACATTGAATAGAATTATTCAATTAACAATATTATTATATTGTTCAGCCTCTGTATTTAGGTACTGCACTACATACGATCCGCTGCTTAGTATGCGAGACATTCTGGTCATTTGGTAAATATTTTGGTGCGTAACATTATTCTCAACGTTGAAAAGCTTAATGTGAGCCATCAACATTTTTAATCTCACTTATTGGTGTACCGACTTCTCCTATGCCTAATGACAGGACAATTTCATCAACGGTTCTAATGATTGCTCTGGTTTATTTTATGTAAATTTCAGTGAACTATCAGATATATAATTGGCCAGAGTGCAGCTTTTGATGGGTAGATTCGCATTGACGAAAAGTTTGAACTTGCTCCCTGCAACATCAATGTATAAGAATATGTTGCAAACAAGCAAACAGCGTGAGAAAAACGCAATTGCCAAATGAACTACAGTGCTAAAAGCTACATTCTTCCACCAGCTAGAGTAAGAAGAAATCTATCCAACTACTCATTCTCTATAGTCCTGAACAGTGTCAAGAGGAAGGAGGCTCTGGTACTTCTTTCGATGATAGCAGGTCTGAGACACGATACCCAGATAAAAGAAGTCCTCAACCAGAAAAAGCTGTGGTTCTTCTGATAAACCAAGCTGTTGAGGATGCTTGTTCAATAAAGACGCAAGACAAAGGTAAGATTCCTTTTTGATCTTGATTACCTGCTGCAAAAGCTGCTCCAACACTTTTTTCTGTTTTAGTTCATTCTTCTACGTTAGTAACTGCTGGAATTTATTTGATTTAATATTAAAAAGAAATAAACTAAAAGTATTCTAAAAGTATCAAAAACGATATTATATATTTTTTCTGGGGCTTCGAGTTCTCTACTCTTGTACGTAACATATGTGGGGGAAATATAATCAAGGACCGCAAAGGTTAAGTTTTACGTGCGGGAAGTCAAAACCGTCCTCTGCCTTCGCGCACTAAGTTTCGACGGTGCATTTTGAAATATTTCACAATAGAAAGACGTTATTCGTCGTATTCTCAATGCTACCTGTCAACATATTTTCAACCACTGACACGTTTTTGAAACATTATATTAGTTTAGCTATTTAGCTATTTTTGTTGCATTCCTTGTTCCTCTTTGATAAACTAAGGGTAGCGTCCAGATGGTCAAAATTTTGAGATTTATCAAAGGTGCCTTCTACCTTCTTTAATATTTCCAAGTGTCCAATAAGGTTACGTTCTTTAATTTGTTTTCCGCGATGCAGTTCGAGCGTTTGTGCTGTACGGTCTTTCGGTATCCCTGTAGTGCACGGACAAGCAAGCATTATTTTTATTAACTTATTTATTTCCATTATTTATAATATTCTTAAAAAAAACTAAGAAAAAACAAGCGAAATACTTATGAACTATCTTAATAACTAAGTACAAAACCACATCAGAAGTGGTACGCAGCACATTAAAAAATTATGTGTTACGCTAGCTACAGCTCTGTGTTAAAAAACTGTAACAAACATTTTTTTTTCAAAAATGTACCTTGTTATTTTAAGAAACAATAAGTGTGGAAAAAAAATGCTTTTGCGTATTTTATTTTTTACTTAAATTAAAGAAAAAATGACTAATACTACACTAACTTTAGCTTCAGCTTCAACCCAGTCAAGCCACCAGTATTTATTCCGATTTGATCTACATGTATCGAGAGTATCCCTTTAAGGTACGCTTATGCAGTATTTCCAAACAATAGCTCCATCACCCGAGTATACCGGCACATGTAGGATTCCTTTGTCTGAGGCACTTCTAGCAGTATGATGTATAATCGCAACATTACTAGCATCAGATAGATTGCCGTGTGCATCTAGATACAAGAACGTCTCAGGTGGTATGTATCCACTCGACATTGTGTTTCTGAAGTAACCAGGGTTAGCATAAAACAAGCCCGATATGAACTCGTTCTTAACAACCTTCATTGAGCGCGCAAAATGACTTCTGACAAGGTCCAGGATAACCTTGTCTATCCTGAAAACACCGGAAGCATCTAATATTGTCTTGTTGCTAACATACCGCCGAAAGTTGTAGCGTATCAAATATTGCAGCGCAAAGAACAATATTGATTTTCCACAGCAGTTCTTGAAGAGAGCGTTTTCTAACGACCTTATCATATTCATTTGACTGGTCTCGCCCATCAAGCATACCTGGGCTCTCTCGCTTATCGTTCCGGCCTAGCTCAGCCTGTGTGGATTCCGGATATGCAAGATGGGGATAACAACTTTTGAAATCATTTATTTATTGGATAGCCATGATCGCGTCTATATGTTTGTATGTAAGCTGGCAAAATCAAATGAATGAAACCAACTACACTTTTATTTTCACCTATTTCATTTCACTTTGTTAAATCAAAAACAAACAAAAAAAAAAATTACAAGAATTCATGTGAGAAAATATGTCAAGCAACAAGATGTAATACAAGGAACTATCGCGATATCTGTCGTATTTTGTGCTAATATAAATAAAATTATTCTCTTACCTTGGTATTCCGCTGTTGATGAAGTCAGGATCAGTTGATTAACTTCTTTCTCTCTTTTCTTTTATTTTTGTACCTATTCACTATTATTATTATTATGCTATTTTATTTTTTTTTATTTCTTCTTTTATCACACGATACTGATCACGATTCACAACAACAACAAAAAAAAAATTAAAATTCGCAACAGAAAATACAGAAATTATTCCAAAAATACACTTGATGTTTCAAAAAAGACTTTTTTTTTGCTTTATTCAAGACTTTTGATTTGATTTGATTCTTTTTTTAAGGGGCACTTTTTTTGGTTTAATTTAATTTTCTTTTTCTCTTTTGATTAAATTTCGCACTTAGACAGGAGAAGGAATTTGGAAGCACTTGACTGAGATTGGTGACGATTTGCTGCGTGGTGAAAGGATGCTACAGGTGGAGTTTTGTGTCGCAGAAATTAGCGCTCCGCGTGGCACGATTCTGCCTCGTGGATGCTTCAGGTACTGGCGTGGACAGATATATATATATCACACACAAACACACAAACCTCTGTTATTGCTGCCTTACTTACTTGAAATATATTATATCTATACAAACTTATTTCAAATGATCACTTAGTAATTGAGGAAAAGCTGCTGAGAAAAACCTCAATATAAACTTAAATTATTTGCCAATCTGGTGAGAGAAGTGGTTGCGAGTGATCTTGATTTCAAGTAAACTTGTTGGGTATTGTTAAATAATTTAACAGATAAAAAAAACAAAAAAAAACAGCAAAATTAATAAATTAAAAAATATAAATAAGTTAACAATTATGAATAGATAGGTAAACAAATTAAATAAATGAATAGATATAAATAAATTAACAAATATAAATAAGTTAACAAAAATAAATAAAATAACAAATATAAATAAATTAACAAATATAAATGAATTAACAAACATAAACAAATTAACACATATAAAAAAATTAATAGATAATGATATGTGAACAAACAAATAAATTAACAAAATGAATAATGGTTTAATAGATAAATAAATAACAATGAACAAAACAAAATTAAAAAAAAAAAACAAAAGCAGATGGAAATGTAGTACCAAACAATAAATACTAATTACAACAATATAGATTAATAAGATAAATAAATAATGGCAAGTATGTAACAATTACAATAATTGTTACATTTTAGGTTTTTGCTTGGTATAGTAAACCTGAAATATAGTAATAGTCAGGTAAACTGCAAGACCAGCTGTAGCATTCAAATAATCTGTCAAGGCTTAGGGAAACTTTTTCTATTTTCTATAAAACATTTAACTCTTCGGCCGAAAAGTGCCAAGGCAAGTTTAAAATCGTTTTCAAAACCTTTTTCACATTTGCCCCAAATTGCTTTGAAAATAATAAGTTTATTTTCATTACTCATTTTTGATTTCCGGCTTATAATTGGATATAACTTTTTAATTGTAAGGTTAACCTTGGTGATGGTTTCTTCAATATGAAGACCAAACGTTAATGATTTGTCAAGGTGTACCCCAAGATACTTGACACTTGATTTCCAATCCGTGTGCATGTTATTAAGTACTAGCCTTTTCTTGTAAAAAAGATAGCCTGTGTCTTTGAAGGATTAATTTTAGTCTTCCAATTTTCAAAGAATTTTTCGATGATATGTAAACCAGATTGCAAATAAGCTTCAATATTCAAGCCAATTGAATCTGAAGAATAAATGCATGTGTCATCTGCAAAAATAGCAGAATCGCAATTATTTAATATTGGAAAATCATACGTGTAAATATTATATAGGTTTGGCCCGAAAACCAAGCCCTTGGGTACCCTGCTTCAATAGAAAAACCTGTTGATAGCTAGTTATTTACCGATACTATGAAAGTACGCCCTGATAAGAATGACTGAATTATTTTTATTAAATACAAAGGGAAATGCAGGCTGAAAAGTTTGTGCAGCAAACCTTGGTGCCATACAGTGTCAAACGCTTTTTCGACGTGAAGGAGAACCATACCAGTACTTTTTCCCCTTTCAAAATGTGCTTTGTTATACGGTGAATTTGGTGCACTGTGGAATGATGCTGTCTACAGGTAATATATTCTGTTCGTTAAGATGGTTTGTTAATTTCATTTTGATTAACTTTTCAAAGCACTTGCTTAATAAACGCATCCGATTTTTCAACATTGGACAGCAATACTGTTCTTTCTTCTCTAAATTTGGGGATGAGACAGTTCTTCCGTTTAATAACGTTGATAATGTTGGGTAGATGCTTTGTCGGCCAAGCTATCGCTCTGACCTTGATGGTTACGATTCTTCTAACGCCTCTCCTAAGAGTCAGCCTCTCAGCCTGGGTTAATCTACTCTACTTAATCGGGTGGGGGTTTATCGCAGGTTATTTTTCTTAGTAGGAACTTCTAAAGAAAAATTAACGCACTTTTTATTTTTTATATTTTATAGCCTAATGAAAGAAAACATACATATATAAGAAAAGAAAAGCTGAGAAACAAATTTTGACTTTTGAATTTTGAATTTAGACTGTTGCAGATATGAAACTTGATGTGGATTGTAATTGTAATCGTTCACATGGCTGAAAATCTCTTTATAATGATATTATGTTATTGATGTCACAGTTAATCATATTTTACCGACCGCAGTATTATCCGTCTTGCATTCTATGGCTGCCGCATGATAGAAGAAATCTGAGTATTCGCATCAGTGCCCATGTACCTTAAATATTAAAGTCATTTTCTGAATAAGTGCATTTCCGTACAAATTCCCAATTGATATTTGTCAGTTAGTTAAACATGAAGTGGAATAAATATACCATAGATACATTTTTTCCATGCATAAGAAAAACACATGTTTAGAATATGAATTGATGGATATGTTTTATAATCTACATTTTAGTACCAAATCTGGTTTAAGGAAAACAGCTGATCATTATCTTATCACCTACTTTGTTTAATTTTTTTCTAACAAACATGTGCGTGTCATTTATTGAAGTGCATTGGATTAACATATTTAAGTTCCGCTTTGTCCTACTTGGATTAATAATATTTGCTGTCTGCCCAATTTTCTATCCCGGAATAATCTTGCATGAGCAGTGGTTCCTCTGGAGTAAGAACTATGAGAAGTTGGGGATGATGTCACACAGAACAACGTTGATACCCAACATATTACATCCTTGACCGAAACTAATCACGAATATATAATACCAAAGCTTAAACTCAAGTTAATTTGATAATTTGAATGGAAAAACACAATATTAATGTGCTGGTAAATAGGATCACAGTGATCTCAAGTATAGGGTTTTCCAATAGGGACTTGAGAACTTTAAATTTCATTTGTGAACGCATTCTTTCACTTATCATAAAACTGTCACTGTCAATTTATTCAGTAAACTCAACATTTTCATCACGGTAACGTACACTAACGAGCTACGTTCTGCGATTGGGTTCTGGAGAAGATTTGCCAAGATGATGAATTTCATCGCAAAATCATCTTCAGTGACGAAGCTCATTTTGGCGCAATGGGCTCGTCAATAAGCAAAATATGCGTTATTGGTCGGATGAAAACCCACATGTGCTTCATGAATCACCACTTCATCCACAAAAAATAACTGTTTGGTGCGGTTTGCATACCGGCGGCGTTATTGGGCCATATTTTTTCGTCGACGATAACGATCGTCATGTTACTGTGAATGGTCGGCGTTATCGCGCCATGATCACCGATTATTTTTGGCCCGAATTGGAAGATATGAACTTGGACGACATGTAGTTTCAACAGGATGGTGCCAAAAGCCACACAGCACACGCTACAATCAATTTATTGAAGAGTAAGTATGGTTAGCGTGTTATCTCAAGCATGGACCAGTCGATTGGCTGCCTCGTTCGTGCGACTTAACGCCGCTTGACTATTTTCTGTGGAGCCATTGGCTTATGCCAACACGCCGACGACGTTGGAAGAGCTCAGAGCCAACATTGAACTCGAAATAGCGTCCGTTTTGGCCGAAATGTGTGGTAGAGTCGTTGAAAATTGGGTCCAAAGAAACGACCGCTGCAAACGTGCCCGCGGTGGCCATATGAACGAAGTCGAAATCCATTCGTAAATGTTTTGATGGTACTTCAAGCCAATAATAAAGTTTTTGAAATATCTTATTTAAAAAAAAGTTGTCAAGTCGTTATTAGAAAACCATATACATAAGTAGATCATCTCAATCCTTCAAAGGATTGTCATCGTTCTGAGCAGAATATTGCGATTCATTCAAACTTAATGACCAATAGAAAAAATTCTTTGTTAAATATCCTGGCCAGAAAGATGATAACAATCACTTACGAAGGAAATCAATCAATCATCTTGACTACATCCTTGTACAGATCGCTTATCCAAGCTAAAAGGCAATTAGACTGTTGCAGATATGATGTCACATCTGATCATCTTTTCCCGACCGCAGTATTATCCGTCTTGCATTCTATGGCTGCCGCATGATAGAAGAATTCTGAGTATTCGCATCAGTGCCCATGTACCTTAAATATTTAAGTCATTTTCTGAATAAGTGCATTTCCATACAAATTCCAGATTGACATTTGTCAGTTTGTTAAATATGAAGTGGAATAAATATACCATAGATACATTTTTTCCATGCGTAAAAAAAAACACATGTTTATAATATGAATTGCTGGATATGTTTTATAATCTACATTTTAGTACGAAATCTAGTTTAAGGAAAACAGCTGATCATTATCTTATCACTTACTTTGTTAAAACACATGTGCGTGTCAATTGTTGAAGTGCATTGGATTAACTTATTTAAGTTTCCACTTAGTCATACTTAGATTAATAATATTTACTGTCTGTCCAATTTTCTATCCCGGAATAATCTTGCATGAGCAGTGGTTCCTCTGGAGTAAGAAGTAGAAGAAGTGGGGAATGATGTCACACAGAAAAAAGTTGATACCCAACATATTACATCCTTGACCGAAACTAATCACGAATAGTAATATCCAAGCTTAAACTCAACTTAATTTGATAATTTGATTCTAAAAATACAATATGAATGTGCTGGTAAATGGGATCACAGTGATCTACAAGTACATAGGTAGATCATCTCAATCCTTCTAAGGATTGTCATTCTTCTGAACAGAATATTGCGATTCATTCGCCCTTAATGAGCAATAGAAAAAATTCTATGTTAAAAAACCTGGTCAGAAGGAAATCAATCAATTATCTTGACTGCGTCCTTGTACAGATTGAAAGCGAACGCACATGTTGAAGAACAGCGATTCGCAATTTTGATAGAAGAATCTACAAATCAAGGAAACACATTCTTTTGTTAATTTATTAATATATGAACAGCATTTTAAAACACACAAAAATTGCTGATACGTATTTAAGGGAAAGAATTAGTGTATTTACATAGATTAAAATAATTTGAACAAAAAGTATAGACGGAGCACGCCTACTGCCACTAGGAAACTCAGGAGACAAACTCGGTAAATCGAGTTCCTTGTTATTTGTAAAACCGAATCTGTGGTTCCTTTCCCACAGCTTCTTACCTCGGAATCAAGAGGGCCAGCTTAAGAAGAACAGTTTTATTGTTTCTCTTGCAAATGATCACGAGGGTGGTTCAAATTATGTACGCGTTGATTAAATAGCTCAATTTCAGCTTTCGTCACTAGCATGTCTTCAAATATGATTTTTAGGATGTCATCCATTTCGTTGAGTTGCACAAATATATTAAAATCGTCAGTCGGATTAGAGTTATTTGATTCAAAATCTAGTGAAATTGTTCACTTTTTGTTTACTTTTTGTTGAAACTAAATGAAATTAAATATAAATATATTAATAATCGAATAAAAAGATAGCGATTTTGAAACTCACTTATGTAAAAGAAAAATTCTTTCAAAATCACTGTGCGACCTGTAATTGTATCTTGAAGCAATTAGAGTGGTTCTGTTTGTACTTGCAATTTGTATGGCCGACGAAGTAATAATTTCAGCTCCTGAAACATTGACTGTGCTATGTCGAAACGATCCGAGCAAGCAAAAGCTCTTCATTCTTAGTGTGTGGACAAATTATTACTAAAGAAGCTAATATGTAGGTCTTTATATAACAGATGTGTTTTAACATTTGAAGTTGCCATTGTTGCCATTGGTTTTTCAAAAAGTTTAGCACGGTTTTCTAATACTTATCCTAGCGATTTAAGTTGCACATAACAAACTAAGAATAACTTGATGACTTAGTTGAACTTATTTTATGATAAAGACATAGTGCTTTATAAGGTGTTTAGCTGTGATAGTGATGGATAGCGACAGTGACATATAACTGGGGACAGTTCAATGAAAATATACCAAATTAAACTATTCGGGATGCGGGATACGATGGTCCTGAGAAATTATTCTTTATTAAGAGAAGTTGATGTATTCTTTAATGGTTTTTGATATTGAGCGTTTCAATAAGTCTGAATCCGCCCACTTAATTGGAGTTCACATACTTACATCCAGATAAGTTTAAAGTAGTGGGGAAGGTTATTTTCATTCATTCGTTTGACCACTTGCGCTACAAAGATTGTTCCTCCCTTTTACTCAGAAGGAATTGCACCCCCCCTCACCCTTCGCAAGTTTTTATTTTCTCACCAAAATCTATCACCCATTAATGTTGGACTGATTAGATCTGAGATTCCCCGTATCAAAGAAATTATAGTTAGTACTGCACTGATGGTTCTAAAGTAGTTAGTATTCCTTAATTAACTCAAATATGTGTTTCGGCCCCCGATTTTTTTTGAAATTTACAATATATATTGTATAATATGATAAATTTCGATTATTAATGCAAACATTTTGAAACAGTCTCCTACTTAAAAGAAAAAATTAATTGTATTTTCCGTATGTTTTTTTTTAATATGGTAACTTAAAATGTCATCGGCGGATTTTGGTCAAAATCTAACTTTTACGATAAAGTTACGTCTGACAAAAATTTAAATCGATAGGTCGGTCTGTTTACGAGTTATCCCTTCAAGTATAAAGTACCAAGAATTTTTCAACATAAATTTAGCTGTTAGAAAACAAAAAAACAGTTACTGCTTTTAGCTTATACCATTAGGAGGCATCATTGATAAGATAACTTATATTGTTTATCGACGTGAATAGTGTTTAACCGCATACGAAGCCAAATATGGATTTGCATTTCATGATGCATATTTTTCCAAGAAAACTTTTTGAAATCACCTGAAATTATCATGTTCCATTAGTGTTTATAATTTTTTTACACAAAAAACCATATTTTTTCTTTCTACTTGATAATTGTAGCTAATAATGTTAATTTACATAGGTGATTCCAACACGAGCGCACATTAAAAGCAAAAGGAAAAAATAAATTGCGATTTTAACTGCTGAATACTATAAGTATTCAGTTAAAATAGTTAGTAAGGAAATTATAGTATTTAGAGAAAATATACATTGTTTAAAATATTATAAGCAAATTTTGAGTGCAAGCCATATATGACTTCGTACGTATTAGAGTTGCGTTTTCGAAAAAAAAAAATTTTATTTAGTTCATTTTAATTATTTTCGGGGTTGGATAGTTTAAACTTTTATGGATGTATTTCAAATATCAACTGTATGCCTGAAAATGAATTTAAGAGCGGTGGTGATGAAGAAGCAAACTCTGATGTGGAATTTGAGACCGCACTAAAAAACATCGACTGCCTTATAGTGCCTAAAACTGACACTGGATCTGAACCTGTAGTTGAACTAGTTGCATCGACTTCAAAACAAAAGAAGACAATCCTGCAAAAATTTTGTATTGGAGAAAAGAACAAAAGAATTTTCAATTTACGAGTGCTACTGAATAGCCAGAATAGGCGATTGGGCTGAAAACACAGGGGAATATTTTTCGTCGTCTTTAGGGAGAATTTCATTCAATTTGTCATCGATTAGTCAAACGCTCTTCAATACAACATACTCCTAACTAAGCCAGTAACTAAGAAAACATAATAGCAACCGAATGGAGCAGTTTATTAACATGGTAACTTACATGTTTTGTGTTCAACTGCCATCTTCGCGACAAATGGAACATTGGAACAAATCCGTTGGCTAGTAAAATCTGTTTGACATGATAACATGCAGCAGGTGAGAAACAATAAAAAGGTTCTTACGCTTCAGTGACAACACCGATGTGAAGCCATTTGGAACAGATAAGTCAACGGATTCTACAATACTTGTTTCAATATTAGAGCTTCTGGTGTTGGGATCGTTGCCTTGTTGAAAAATGCAACACTGGAAAATTAAATTTTGAACAAAAAACAGTTCTTGATTTATTTTGATAAAAGTTGGGTTAAGAATCCTTTATCAAAACTATTTTAAGAGACTTTATTTCTTTTCTTGCTCAGGATTTAATTCATGCTGTAGAGGGCTTAAAAATATTTTGTACACTGGAATAACAATGTTGCCGGTCAGAAAAGTAGCACCACTAACAACATCCAAGCAAAAAGTTACCATAACACAAAATTGTTTTCGAAGTATTTATTTAGTATGTAAATCAACGCTTTCCAAAGCTCATTGGCTGTTTCTTGCCTGTTTCTCGGCTGTTGCTCTGAAACACCTTTCTCTTCATCAGCCCACAAATTTTCCAGTGCGGTTAAGTCTGGATATTGAGGTAGCTATTCCATTACATTGACACCTTATTTTGACTACAATAAACGCGTTTCTTCTGTAGCAAATGCCAATATTATTTCTTCGATTATTTTGACATAAAGTTGTTGATCCAATACAGATTTGATCCAATATATTGGGTCAACACAATGGCATGGAAAACATCTCCCTACCTTCTAAAATTACAATCCGGCCCAACACCACCAAACAGGACGATCTTGCTCTCGTCAGACGAGAGAACATTCCAAAGCCAAATAAGGAATTATTGCATATGAACGCCAACCACGTACTCATGGTGCAATATTTTTAAGCGCTCTCTCTCACACCAACACATATGTTCTGTAGCGGCCATCGCAAAAATTTATTAAAAAATTTGATTTCTTCTTTGCCCACGAATATATTTACCACCATGTAAGTATCCCAAAACAGGGCATAGATTAATTATGGCTTATCGATAGCTGCCAGCTGTAATTCGTGTAAGTTTCTGTGCAGCATCATGGAGAACATTAAAGATTTCCGGCTTTCTTGTTCAGCCGAAAAAGTGGAAAGTTGTGTCTTCCAGAACACTTGGATTTTGAGCTTTCCCTGTAACAATAAAAACAAAACATCGAATCATCTAAATAATCAGCAAAGAACTATAATACCAAATACTAAAAAACGATCAAATCCATCAGAACAACCAAAAATATTCGGCAATATTTCGACTTGCCTCCGAGCAAGTAAAGGCACATTGCGAACGAAAAGTAGATCAAGTACGAATACAGCACAAAACTAGCAGCAAAAATATATAAGAGTATCTTTTGTATATATAATCGTACGTATACAGATGTGTACAACATTATAACAAGATATAACAAGAAATAATTTCTTAAATTGTTCTACTAAATAAATTAAAGTTAAAGCATTTTAATATATGTATTTTTATTTTTATTTATTTATTTTTTTAAATAATCCTTTAAAGGAAAATTAAGGAGGAAAGAGAGAGGCACCGATTTACATTGCTTTTAGATGTCTGAAGGTTATAATGACTAGAAAATAAAGATCTGGGCATGGCATTCCAAAAAAAACTTGTACAAATTAGGAACGGTATTTCAGAGTACCTCCGAAAGTGGGCTTGTGGGTATACTGATGAGTATTCCTGGCGAGACCGGTGACACGGTTGGAAAAGGAAAGCAATTTCACTGAATCACTGTTGGTAGAAATAACGATAGAACAAGGGCAGAAGATAAGAGACATTTCGTCGGTGTTCGAGGTTGTCAATTGATTTGATGATATTAGTATCACCTATGAGCTTTACAGCACGTTATTGTATCCTATCTAACAGATGAAGAGAGGATTTTAGGAACATCTGACCAGATGTGGGCATTGTATATTACTCTTATTTTGGGCAGATGAATGCCAGATCAAAAGTGGTGAAATATTTCTAACTAAACTTGAGTGAACGTAGCCATTTCGCTAGGTCATTGCAGCGTTGGTTGTCATTCACTCATATCGGGAATAGAAAGTTTTCCGGTTTCGATAACGTAACTTCCATTCATGGATAATGGGTGGGTGTTTAAATTCCTTTCTAAAGATAGCAATAAATCCCACTCTATAGATGGTTCCTCAATTAAATGAGCTTTACATACGCTGCCGTTCCTGTTCCACAGCCGAAGTGCATGGATATTGGATTAAAAGTGTTAGGTAAGAGATCGTTAATGAAAACTAGGCAAAAGTGTTGAAAAGTGTTGTACATCTGAATAAGACAACTTGAATTGAAAAATCAGAAAAGTGTTTTTTTATATATTGAAGAAGAGAGTCGTCAATCCAAGATGCACGCATTTTCGACAAAAGTCCCTAATGCCAAACTCTGTCAAATGCCTTAGAAATATTAAGTTCAACTATCCA
The DNA here is from genome assembly GCA_907269105.1 of Volucella inanis. Lineage (NCBI taxonomy): Eukaryota > Metazoa > Arthropoda > Insecta > Diptera > Syrphidae > Volucella > Volucella inanis. Next base: position 23,068,972 of record OU026158.1, read on the forward strand.
GCTTTCACCAGATTGGTGTAGACTTTGGTTCCACTTTTCGATAAGATATAGCATCAAATCACCAGTAAACCTGATGCTACGAAAATTCGAGATATTTCATGAGCTGACGGTTTATCAGCTTTTCCATGACCTTGGAAGGAAGGGACGTAAATTCAATGGGTCTGTAAGAGGAGGGATGGACTGCACAAATGCTCTTTTCCATCTGTTAGGAAAGAGTCCTAAAGAGTAAGATTGATGAAAAAGCTTACGCAGTGATTTTGCTAGCGTGAAAGAACACAAGAAAGTAGCGGAAATATATCATCTAGACCAATGGTACAAAGCAAGTGTTAGGCTGCCCGCAAAGTGTCTAGCAAGCAGATTAGCCTTGTCTGATGCGCCATTGAGGGATATAGAATCCTATTCCTAAGAGGGTGGTGTTTGTGATTAAATCATCAGAGGCAACCACGTCTTCATCGAGGTAACATAACGAAGTTAAATTCCTGGCATTAGGTGTTATATCCGCTCTAACAGACTATAGTGTATTGTAATACTGTCCATAAAGAATCTTTTTTCTTATTGTGTGGTTGATTTGCGGAAAACTAACTGATATGACATAGTCGCTAGTCGAGCCTAGAGATGGAAGTACATCAGCGATGTACTTATCAGTGTGGAAAGTTAAAAACAAGGAGCAACTGCTCTCAACTCTTGCCAACTTACCCCGATACATTTTGCGGCTTCCACCAAAGCAATGACATCTCTGCTTTAATATATAGTGGAGAGAAGTGCTACGTGTTGGACTTGTTTATTGAAATTTAGACGCTTTTGATAGATTAAGTTTTCTGAGTGAATGCAATATTAGTTAATAGAACCTCTGTTTTGATGCTGGTAAAAAGAAGTGCTGCTTTTACCAGAGTTTTCAATTAAGGCGTCTAATGATAGCTGTAGGCTGACACAACGAATGCTCTTGGGCGTCTCTAAAAATTCAGCCATGAACAATGGATTAGTTCTTCTTCTGAGCCTTCTGATAAAAAAAACATACAACAACAATTAACCGACTGACATATATTGAAAACTAAAGTCTGGGTACGATTCCTTCAACCCTCATTTTTGGTTTCCGTCCGTTTGGCCAATGTTATAGAGCCACTACTGCGTTACTGACTACACTATTCTTTCCAGGTAGACAGCATAATTTTTTTATATTTGCCATAACTGTAAGACCACCTGAGGATGGGCAACGATATTTACGAGTATATGGTTTGCGTGTTCTAATAGCTAGGAGAAAAAAGAAAAAAAAAGGGACATGCCTCTGTATTTAGGTATTGCACTACAAACGATCCGCTGCTTAGTATGCGAGACATTCTGGTCATTTGGTTAATGTTTTGGTGCGTAACATTATCCTCCACGTTGAAAAGCTTAATGTGAGTCATCAACATTTTTAATGTCACTTATTGGTTCACCGACTTCTCCTATGTCTAATGACAGGACAACTTCATCAACGATTCCAATGATTCCTGCGTTTCATTTTATGTAACGTTCAGTGAACTATCAGATATATAATTGGACAGAGTGCAGCTTTTGATGTTTTGATTCGCATTGGCGAAAAGTTCGAACGTGCTCCCTGCAACATCAATGTGTAAGAATATGTTGCAAACAAGCAAACAGTGTACTGTACTACAGTGCTAAAAGCTAAATTTTTTTACCAGCTAGAGCAAGAAGAAATCTATCCAACCCTGTCTCATTCTCTATAGTCCTGAACAGTGTAAAGAGGAAGGAGGCTCTGGTACCTCTTTCAATAGTAGCAGGTCTGAGACATGATACCCAAATAAAAGTTACCAGAAAAGGCTGTGATTCTTCTGATGAACCAAGCTGTTGAGGAAGCGACCACTTACGTTCAATAATTGATACCATAAATATATTGATCAAATCGTTTTCGATTTTTATTCAAGGGCATGGGAGTATGCAAATATTATTTTTTGTTTAGCAAAATTATTATATTTTCAATGTTGCTGGTTAAGCACAGATGTGATTCAAAATTGTTGCATGCATGCGGTCGCTAGCATGTCCTGTTGCGACACATATTTGTGACCCTGTTTGCTCGCCATGAAACTAGGGCACCGGTTGGTCTCATTCGTGATGAGAATGAGACGCTAAGAATTCCAAAACACGCTCGCCGCGCTGTGTGCAAACATTTTAAATTCACTAAACTAAGCGTCAGCTTCAACCCAGTCAAGCTCTCAGTTTTTATCCCGATTTGATCTACATGTATCGAGAGTATCCCATTTAGGTACGCTTATGCAGTATCTCCAAACATAAGGCCCATCACCCGAGTGTACTGGCACATGTAGGATTCTGTTGTCTATGGCACTTCTAGCAGTATGATATATAATCGCAATATTATTAGCATCAGATAGATTGCCGTGTGCATCTAGATACAAGTACATCTCAGGTGGTATGTATCCACTCAACAATGTGTTTCTAAAGTACCCACGTTTAGCATAAAACAAGGCCGATATAAACTCGTTCTTAACAACCTTCATTGAGCGCGCGCAATGATTTCTGATAAGGTCCAGGATAACCTTGTCTATCCTGAATACACCGGGAGCATCTAATGTAGTCTTGTTGCTGACATAATGCCGAAAGTTGTAGCGTATTAAATATTGCAGCGCAAAGTACAATATTGATTTGCCACAACAGTTCTTGAAGAGAGCGTTTTCCAACGACGTTACTTACTTACCTTATTTACTATTCATTTGACTGCTCTCGCACATCACGCATACCTGGGCTTTCTCGCTTATCGTTCCGGCCTAGCTCAGCCTATGTGGATTCCGGATATGCGAGATGGAGAGAGCAACTTTTGAAATCATTTATTTATTGGATAGCCATTTTCGCGTCTGTATGTTTGTATGTAAGCTGGCAAAATCAAATGAATGAAACCAACTACACTTTTATTTACACCTATTTCATTTCACTTTGTTAAATCAAAAACAAACAAAAAAAAAATTACAAGAATTCATGTGAGAAAATATGTCAAGCAACAAGATGTAATACAAGGAACTATCGCGATATCTGTCGTATTTTGTGCTAATATATATAAAATTATTCTCTTACCTTGGTATTCCGCTGTTGATGACGTCAGGATCAGTTGATTAACTTCTTTCTCTCTTTTCTTTTATTTTTGTACCTATTCACTATTATTATTATTATGCAATTTTATTTATTTTTTTTTTTATTTCTTCTTCTTTTAGCACAAGATACTGATCACGATTCACAAAAAAAAAAAAAAAAAAATTCGCAACAGAAAATACAGAAATTATTCCAAAAATACACATGATGATTCAAAAAATTTTTTTGAATTTTAATTTTTTTTGCTTTATTCAAGGGCACTTTTGATTTGATTTTTTTAAAGGGCACTTTTTTTGGTTTAATTTGATTTTCTTTTTCCCTTTTGTTAAGACAGGAGAAGGAATTTTGAAGCACTTGACTGAGATTGTGGGCGTTTTGCTGCATGGTGGAAGGATGCTACAGGTGGAGTTTTGTGTCGCAGAAATTAGCGCTCCGCGTGGCACGATTCTGCCTCGTGGCAGAATTTAGAGAGGTTTGGTTATTGCTGACTTACTTACTTGAAATATATTATATCTCTACAAACTTATTTCAAATGATCAATTGGTAATTTTGGAAAAGCTGCTGAGAAAAATCTCAATATAAACTTAAATTATTTGCCAACGTGGTGAGAGAAATGGTTGTGAGTGATCTTGATTTCAAGTAAACTTGTTGGGTATTGTTAAATAATTTAACAGATAAAAAAAACAAAAAAAAACAGCAAAATTTATAAATTAAAAAATATAAATAAGTTAACAATTATGAATAGATAAATAAATGAATAGATATAAATAAATTAACAAAAATAAATAAATTAACATATATTAATAAATTAACAAATATAAATGAATTAACAAACATAAACATATAAAAAAATTAATAAATAATGATATGTGAACAAATAAATAAATTAACAAAATGAATAATGGTTTAATAGATAAATAAATAACAATGAACAAAACAAAATATAAAAAAAATAAATAAACAAAAGCAGATGGAAATGTAGTACCAAATAATAAATAATAATTATAACAATATAGAATAATAAGATAAATAAATAATGGCAAGTATATAACAATTACAATAATTGTTACATTTTAGGTTTTTGCTTGATATAGTAAACCTGAAATATAGTAATTGTCAGATAAACTGCAAGACCAGCTGTAGCATTCAAATAATCTGTCAAGGCTTAGGGAAACTTTTTCTATTTTCTATAAAACATTTAACTCTTCGGCCGAAAAGTGCCAAGGCAAGTTTAAAATCGTTTTCAAAACCTTTTTCACATTTGCCCCAAATTGCTTTGAAAATAATAAGTTTATTTTCATTACTCATTTTTGATTTCCGGCTTATAATTGGATATAACTTTTTAATTGTAAGGTTAACCTTGGTGATGGTTTCTTCAATATGAAGACCAAACGTTAATGATTTGTCAAGGTGTACCCCAAGATACTTGACACTTGATTTCCAATCCGTGTGCATGTTATTAAGTACTAGCCTTTTCTTGTAAAAAAGATAGCCTGTGTCTTTGAAGGATTAATTTTAGTCTTCCAATTTTCAAAGAATTTTTCGATGATATGTAAACCAGATTGCAAATAAGCTTCAATATTCAAGCCAATTGAATCTGAAGAATAAATGCATGTCTCATCTGCAAAAATAGCAGAATCGCAATTATTTAATATTGGAAAATCATACGTGTAAATATTATATAGGTTTGGCCCGAAAACCAAGCCCTTGGGTACCCTGCTTCAATAGAAAAACCTGTTGATAGCTAGTTATTTACCGATACTATGAAAGTACGCCCTGATAAGAATGACTGAATTATTTTTATTAAATACAAAGGGAAATGCAGGCTGAAAAGTTTGTGCAGCAAACCTTGGTGCCATACAGTGTCAAACGCTTTTTCGACGTGAAGGAGAACCATACCAGTACTTTTTCCCCTTTCAAAATGTGCTTTGTTATACGGTGAATTTGGTGCACTGTGGAATGATGCGTTCTACAACCGAATTGTTCTACAGGTAATATATTCTGTTCGTTTAGATGGTTTGTTAATTTCATTTTGATTAACTTTTCAAAGCACTTGCTTAACGAGCTCAGCAAACTTATAGGTCTATAATTGCTAGGCAAGCAGGCATTTTTACCCGGTTTTAGTATAGGTATAACTTTTGCTTTTTTCTATTCTTTAGGAAAGATTGCCTGTTTAAAGCAACAGTTAAAGAGCCGTTGCAAGAATTTTAAACCGATTTTTGGTAAGCTTTTTAGAAATATAGTTCTTATTTTATCGAAACCTTTGAATTTTTAAGACTAATTAGTACGGTCTCTATATCTTCAATGGAAACAAGTCCTCCACCTAAAAATCGTGAGTGTCGATTATATTAATCGACTGTTGAACTGTATCTCTTCCCTGCTAATTAATATATATATATATATATATATATATATTTCTACCTATTGAATGGTTCGCAAAGAAAACCTTAGCTAGCGCATCCGATTTTTCGGCATTGGACAGCAATACTGTGCTTCCTTCTCTAAATGTGGGGGTGAGACAGTTTTTCCGTTTAATAACTTTGATAACTTTGATGTTGAGCAGATGCTTTGTCGGCCAAGCTATCGCTCTGACCTTGATGGTTACGCCTCTTCTAACGCCTCTCCTAAGAGTCAGCCTCTCAGCCTGGGTTAATCTACTCTACTTAATCGGGTGGGGGTTTATCGCAGGTTATTTTTCTTAGTAGGAACTTCTAAAGAAAAATTAACGCACTTTTTATTTTTTATATTTTATAGCCTAATGAAAGAAAACATACATATATAAGAAAAGAAACTAACAGAAAGTTTCAAAAGCCATATGCATACTGTTTAGAAATGTGTTACTAAGGAAAACTTGGGAAACGTCAAGCCGCTTTGAGAATTCGGTTCGAAAAGAAAGATATTATTTTTGCAACGAGCGGGAGATAGTTTCAGTAGCGACTCCTAGCCGAAATTTTAGCTTGGGTAGTTGTTACATGTTTAAGTATGTGTATTCAGTGCTGAGCATTAGAACATTTATGTATTTATTAATATATTTTTTTTTTTTTTTTTTAATAAAATCTGATTTTGTTACGAATGCTACAATGTCGGAATGAGCGCTTCTGTATATTCGCAAACAGGCCCGACGACATTTTCTTTCGAACGCTCGATATTTCTCCATGTAAAAAGGATTTATGTTATACCATACAGGACTCACGTAAGTCAATATTGGACGTACAAAGACATGATAGTAAATGACCTTCACATCGAGTCTCAAATGATGCGAGTAAAATAGGTTTTTGAACGGCATAAATGCCGCCCTTGCTTATTGAGCTGTTGACTTATGTGTTCACTGTAATATAAAAATTTATCCAGATGGACACCAAGATACATAACAACAATCTTTGACTCGATGCGAAGTCCATCAAAGGATTTTTTTTACCAAGTTTCTCCAAATGCGTCTCAAGTCTGTATTTCCCTGACCTACTGGTGTGCAGAACAGTAAGGTTTCATACTTGGAGCTGTTTTTCTTGTGTTTAAAATCTTGACAGTATGCCTGCAGATTGGTTTATTTGGAGATTATTTCGTATCTCGCTGATTTTGGAGCCATGAGTGTATAATATGACATCATCAGCAAATGTACTTCAAAGGCATATGTGTTAAAAAGAATTGGCGCCGTTGCTGTGCCTTGTGCCAGAACATTGGCGACTCTGAGGTCGTGTATTTTCTATCTGTCACGACAAATCTCTTCTCGCGTATCATTGAACTGATCACCTTTATAAGGTGTGGAGAAACTCATACTAAATAAGTTTATATATTAACTAACCGTGTCGGAGGCTCTTTCGACATCCAGTAGACAGGCAATTGTTCATCTTTTGGCGTTAAGGTTCCAGTTCATATCGAAAATAAGTTTTCTTATAGCATGCACTGACGAGTGAAGTCTTTGAATCCAAATTGATTCCTCAGGATGATCTCCTTATATTCGAACGCGAGCAAGATTGATTTGCTGACAACTACAATACCTTAAAAACCTTCACAATATTAGGCAGGAGACTTATTGGCCTATAGCTCGAAAGATCTGAAGGATCATATTTTTACTATTTGTGGAGACCGGTTCAGCGAGAGAGAGAGACTGAGTAGCAAGGGAGCGATCGTGTGTGGGAACTAGTGCCATGATGCGTGAAAGTCAGTTGTGTGTTAGAGGTCGAACCATTCAGAGCTTACAAATAAAGGATTGCTTTACTTACTAGTTACTTTAAGATATTGGTGTTTAATTAGTAGAAGACAGGCTTACACGTTACAGGTTTACACAGGTTTATATGTATATATATATTTTGTTGTTTTCTTAGAAATGCAAAATAAGTATGTGGCGGAATAAGATATATATATATATGTATATGCATAATTTATAAATAATCGCATATGTAGATACATACACATGCATATGTATACATATACTATATGTTACAAATGTTTGATAAGTATGAATTGTGTATTTGTTTTTTTATAGTTTTGACATTTGGATTGGCGAAGAAATTGTGAAGTAACACTAAACTGTTAATAGTACTCCATTAAATTGGAAGTTTGACGAAGGCAAATTAAATTGTGGGGAGAGAAAGGGAAATTTGTTGAAGGCACATTAAATTGTGCAGCAAAAAAAAAATAAAAAATACCGGTAAAAACACATTGAATTGTGCAAAACAGAAGAAACGTCACATTTAATTGTGAAGGTCGCATTGAATTGTGCTAAAGAGTTAGAAAAAAATCGGTAAAGAAAAATAAGGCCATTAACCATGATCAAAATCAAACCATTTTTATGTGAAATGATCGATAAGGCGATAATAAGATCAGAATGTGAGAATTGGTACCGTTCATTCTCACTCTATTTGGCGGCAGAGGAAATAAAAGACAATGTGAAGAGGAAAAATAAGCTTCTGCATTTAAGGGGGCCACAACTCCAAGAGGTAGCATTTAACATATCGGGTGCTCTAGAGGTCGACGTGTTTGAAGTGCTAGTCAACAAGCTTGGCCAATATTTCTTACCACAAAGAAATTCTACTTTCAAACGTCATCTATTTCGATCATTGAGACCAGAACAAGGGGATAATTTAAACAAGTTTATGTTAAAACTAAGGAATCAGGCGGCAAAATGTTAATTCGGAGGAACCAAAGAAGAAATTCTTGAGATATGCCTACAAGATAAGATCATAGATTCATGGGCACCAAACGATCTAAAGAAAAGATTGCTGGAAAAAGAAATCACCGAAATGTGTCAGGTCTACGAGCAGAAATCAATCTTAAGTGATGTTACCACCAACCTCAAGTACATATATTAATAAAATATCTTCTCGGCATGAGGGCAGAAAGGAAGACGATGAGTGTAGTAGATGTGGTAGGCAAGGCCAATTTGGGAACTTTCAAAGCTGTCCGGCGAAAAACATGAAATGCAACAAGTGCGCGTAAGTGTAAAACAAAATTGATCAAGCGCAAAGCATATGATGAAAGGGAACGATTCACAAAACGACAGAGATCTGGTTCTTCAAAAGTGCGCTTCATCGAGGAAGAAACCCGAAAAACAACTGAGCGGGAGGGAAATGATCAATTGATAGAACATGATTGCTTCCAAGTTGTAGAGGGGGACGAGGATAGTGCCGGTGGAATCATAAATTGTCATATCGGAGGGCATCAGATACACATGGTCATCGACTCGGGGTCACGATTCATCCTTCTTGGCGAATCCGATTGGCAGGAACTACAAAGTAATAATGCTGTTGTGTGGAACACCCGATATGAAACACCAAACCAATTTAGGACTTATGCGGGTGACCAACTACTTAAAGTTAAGGTGGTGTTTGAAGCTCCGATATGCATTGGAAACGGAGCAGAACAGATTTCTTCATTCTACGTGATTGAGAATGGAAGACAATCTTTGTTGGGGCGAGATACAGCAATCAAGTTGCAAGTTTTGAAACTGGGATTGGAGGTGAACTACCTCGAAGATGCGAAACCGTTCAAAAAAATAAAAGGGATTAAAATTAAGCTATCAGTTGATGAATCGACTAAACCAGTCCAGCAGCCACTACGCCGTGTTCCATCGGCTTTAGAAGAGAAGGTCGAAGCAAAACTAAAGGAGGCAATGGAACAGGATATCATCGAGCCTCTATCTGGACCGAGTTCTTGGATTTCGCCAATTGTAGTAGCGTTTGAAAGTGATGGAGAGATCTGGATTTGTATCGACATGCGACGAGCGAATGCGGCCATACAATGCGAAAATTTTCCCCTTCCCACATTTAAAGCTGTGATGACTAAGCTAAAAGGCGCAAAATACTTTTCAAGACTGGACTTAAAGAATGCGTACCACCAGCTGGAACTGGATGAAAATAGTAGACACATAACTACGTTTATAACTCATAAACGTAGGTATAAGATACTACTATTTGGGATTAATTCGGCCCCGGAAATATTCCAAAAAGTAATGAAGAACCTTTTGGCCTCTTGCGAAAACGTTTTTAATTATTTAGATGATGTGATTGTTTCCAGGCGCGACGAAAAAGAACATGATGAGGGTTTGAAGAGGGTGTTAGACATATTTAAGAAAGTCGATGTAACCCTTAACAAAGAGAAGTGTATGTGAAAAGTATAGAAACTTAAGTTCTTGGGGCATATCTTATCCACTGAATTGATAAGCCCAGACGCAGATAAGATAAAAACCGTACTAGAATTTCGTTCGCCGGAAAGTAAAGAAGAAACTAGAAGTTTTCTAGGATCGGTGACTTATTTGGGAAAATTCGTTCCTGATTTAGCTGATATTACAGAGCCACTCAGGGCCCTCATAAAGAAAGATGTCAAGTTTAAGTTCATTTCAACATCTGAAAAAACTGCTGGCACAATGGTCCACCCTTTCGTATTTTGACCTCAGAAACTGCACGCGGCTAATAGCAGATGCAAGTCCGGTAACATTAGGTGCAGTGCTCATCCAATTTGAAACCGAAATTCCAAAGGGAAGGAGGTATTCTCAAACTTAGAAAGAGGGCCTCGCCTTAGTGAAGGCGGTTGAAAGGTTTTCGTATTATTTGGCGGGAACAGTATGTGAGCTGGTGACAGATCACAAACCGCTGGAGGCCATTTTTAAACCAACATCAAGGCCACCAGCCCGTATTGAAAGGTGGGAGTTAAGGTTACAAGCAGATTCAGTTTCACGGCTCTGTAAGATACAAGCTTCCGTCACTTTTGATGAAGAAGGAGAGCTTAACATTTTCACTATAGTTGAAAAATCCATCCGCTAAGCAGTCACTATATCAGAGATCTGTGCTGATAATGCGGTCGACCAAGAACTCATGTGACTAATGTTAAGAATGATAAATGGGACTCGAGGACGCCGACCAATTATTTTCCTTTTCGACTGGAACTTTGGACTAAAGGCAATATCTTGTTAAGAGGAACTAGGATTGTCATACCGGTAACATTTCGGTTACGGGTCTTGGAACTTGCTCACGAAGGCCACCCTGGGGAAACTGTAATGAAGAGAAGAGTCCGTTCAAAAGTGTGGTTTTCATTGGTAGACAGAGATGTCGAGCAGTTTGCAAAAACTGTAGGGATTGCCTACTCGTATCAAAACCTGTCCAGCCAGTGCCCATGGATAGGCATGCGTTCCCAGATAGACCGTGGAGCAATTTGGAAGAGATAGTTTGCAGACTTGGGAATCACAAGGTGATCACGGCGGACAATGGGCGGCAGTTTATCAGCGAAGGGTTTAGAAGGTACTGCAACGAGAATAACATCGAGCTCACAATGTCATCCCCGTATTGGCCACAAGCAAACGGGGAGGTGGAAAATATGAACCGCTCAATTTTAAAACGCCTAAAAATAGCTCACGCCAATGGAAATGACTACAAAGATGAAATACAAAAGTTCGTCATGATGTATAATGTGACCCCACACGGTACAACAGGGAAAGCTCCTTCGGAGGTCAGGACCAAACAGGAATTAGCTGATCACAACTACTGGGTGCAGAAGCACCCAGAGATGCCGAAAACAGTGATTCCCGATTGACCTTGAAGCTGAAAAACGTAGGAGGGATGTGGAGACCGGTTCAGCGAGATTGAGTAGCAAGGGAGCGATCGTGTGTGGGAACTAGTGCCCTGATGCGTGGGAGTCAGTTGCTTACATATAAAGAAGTGCTTTACTTACTAGTTGTGTTACTTTAAGATATTGTTGTTTAATTAGTAGAAGACAGGTTTACACGTTACAGGTTTACACATTGCAGGCTTACACACTATTGGAAATACCTTCGATGTTTTCCAACAGTTTAGGAAGAAGCAGTTGTTAAGCAAGTTGTTAAAAATTACGCAGTATTGCCTTATGATTTCGATCGGTATATGCTTAAGAACAACATTTGGGATACCATCCAAACCAGATGACTTTTTGTTGTTCAGTTTTCTGAATATGTCTGTGAGCTCGTCGAGTGTGGAAGCTTCTTGTCTGTTCTGTCGTCAGTTCATCTGCTGTATGATCCTCAGTTCACTTCCATGGTGCTGTACTTTCATTCTATTCCCCTTTCAATCATGTAACGCTGTTATGTCTAAACACGTTTTACCCTACCACAGGTCTCTAGACGTGCGGAGCCAGTGACCCAGAATTCTGAATACGACTCTGAAAAAAGGAAACGAACCGCAGCAATATTCAATAAATCTGAAGTTCCCTCTTCAATAGAAAAAAAAACTGCTAAGCTTTCATCTCATCTCCGTGGGGTGAGTGATAAATAATCATCATGTCAATTCGTATCGAGTAGCAGGCAAGTTCATAATATAAACAAACTAGTGTTTATATTGGACCAAACGATCTGAAAACCAGGAAAAAAGGAAAACGAAAACGTGATTCTTTTTTATGAGTAATAATCCTACATGGCTTCACGCCACTTGGTTTAATTCCCTGGGTTTATGAGTATATTGGTTTTGTTCTTTTAAAAAATATAAAAACAATTACAAAAAGAACTGAGCTCAAGACTAAACAAAAGAGGAAAAACAGGTCCAAATTATTGTCACTGTGCCTTTGGCGAATATCTTCCGAGACTATGTCGTTTCAAAGCTGTTCCTCCGTAGTTATTCGGCCAATGTTTCGGTTAGGTCCCTGTTGTGGTGGGTCTGTTTCCATTTGTTGAATCATCTTGTTGAAATGCTGCTTTAATTTCATAGATAGAGCTTTGCTTCTTGCTGTAGATATACCTTCTAGAGAAGTTTCTCCCGAAGATGTTTCTTCTGTACCCGCCCACTCAATTAAACCCATTTCCAAGTCCATGTCACTAGAATATAATTTAATTTTTCAAAAAAAAAAAAACACCCGCGAATCGCATCCAATCGTACGTATTACTCAGGAAACAAGCGACATCGGTCTGATTCTGATGTATGAAGAAGTACATCTACTCGTATTGGGGTCTCATTGGGCTGGTAAGGCAGTGGTTTAAAATTGAATGTGCTTACAGCTGTGAACTAGTTAATTCTATTGGATCATGGGTGGTGCTGGATCATTAATTTTTTGGGACCTTTCAGCTTTATATTCAGATTTTCACGACCTTCTTAAGAGATACATGTCCTTTTTACAATTTAAAGTAAAAAATAGATTAGTTAAAAACGAGGAATAACTGCCAGCATCTATTCTACTATAATGATCTCTCATCCGTTACAGTGAGATAGCATTTTTTCTCTTTTCCGTTCACGACTGATGTAGCGAAAAATTTAGACAAGATAATAAATCGCAGAGATATTCAATCGTATCTAAGAGATATCTATGGTGACAATCATTTTTGATGCTGACGATATAGAGTCAGCTAAAATTCTCTTATTATCTGGAGAATTAAAACTAAGAAATTGATCCTCTAACTGTCCTCAGCTTTTATCTGAGTCATAAGAAGTGTGTAAATTTTTTTTTGACCTTGAAGGAAATTCTTTCAATTTCCATTTCAATCCATACTCGTTAGCCACATACAAAATGATCATTGCTATCAGATGTTTCCAAATTGCCTGTTCCTTTTGTCTGAATAGCTCCATCCATTATTCTAGCTGAAATCAATTTTCAAAGATCGTGTCATGCAGGCATATGATGGGACCCTCTTCCTGTACCTATTCAAACTGAATGGGAAAATTTTCGGCTATGAAAATACTGAGGTGCATGGATTTTCTGACGCTTTTAACTCTGCTTATTCAGCAGTTATATACTGTCATTCTGTGACGCATTATTAGTAGTTAAATTATATAAAAAAATATAATAGTTTCAGTACAAAATCATTCACCACAGACGCAATCCTACCTGTGGACTGATTCGAAAATAGTTCTTGCTTAGGTTCGTTAAATTAGGATTGGCAGTTATTTTATCAAATCTTCTTTTTTAGGGCTGGATTCACTCTTGTCTGGAACTCATCCAGCTGTAGCAAAAGATTGGATGTTGGTTGGCGTACTTCGGTAATTTCTTGTTTTGTCCCTGCCCATCCTATGGTTATATGTATATTCACAGATGTGTAATACCAATTTATGCATACTGCAACACGATCATGGTAAATACCTGTTTTACCAGTTCTCTGTTCGGTCTATACACTTGGACTATTGGCACGATCACTGACGCGAGAGTGAAATACATAAGTATCTACTGGTATTTTTATTCGTTGATCGTAGTCAGAGAATCCATTCACATTTTGTTTTAGCAAAGTGGCACGTAATTTGTGACAGCCAATGAGCTATCTATAATATATATAACCATATATAACCCATTTAGTGTGTTTTTTGGCATGGGTATCAGTGGTTATGTCAAATTGCCTGGTCATGGAAAATAAAGTTAAGTTACGAAGCAACAACAAGCCTCGGCAGCCTGTGGCTGCAAGTTCTCTTCTCTTGTACGTATGTCGGGGAAACGTAATCAAGGATCGTTCAGTTTTCTTTGTAGTGCACGGACAAGCGAGCCGTTGCATTGTTGCTGAGTTTTCTTTAATTTTACCCCACCACACCTCTACGCAACGTAAAGTATGATTGGCTTCACGGTTTCATTGTATAGCCAGAATCTCATTCTGAGGCTTAGCCCCCGTGATTTGTCCATTAGTTGTTTTATGGTTCATAGGTTTATTATAACCCTCTTTCTTTATATAGTTGAGATCTAATCCCCAAGTGCTCCTGTCTAGGGCTGTATCTAGATACTGAACTTCTTCCTTAAAATGCACCTCAGCCCCATCTATTAGCAAGTCGAAAAGATTCATCTCTTTTTTTTGTGTAAATTGAACAATTCTTGCTTTGTTTGGATGAACTAACTCCAGTTCCAGTAATTTTCAAATTACTTGGATTTGCACCTCTTCTGAGCAGAGACATGTTTTATCAATCTAATGTTCGCGTTGTCAATACTTTTAGAATCCAATACTCTCTCTTAGTCTTAGATAAGTGTGTGGAATTTGTTCTGAGATTGTGGGTGTGCCTATTTAGATTTGTAAGTCAAACAGCTATTTCATAGCCTTTAACATCAAAAACGAAGGAGCCTGAATGATATCGGAGATTCTGGGCATTTTTTCATTTAAGTATGAGGATTACCTAAAATGCTCTATAAGTCAAAGGAATATATATGATTTTCTCCTGACAAATTCTGTCATCAAAATTCCTTCTAGACTAACATATGGTTTGATCAAAGATAGTAATCTTACTGAGTTTGTTGTCCACCGCTGCAGTATGTACGTAAATAAGGTTGGTCTGATAATTTGCATTCGTTAAGTGTGCGAGTACATTCATGTCTTCCATGGCAGCCTTCGTACTCGTAGCTCGGCTTCCTGTTGTTTCTGATCGAAAATCACTAATTAATTTCTTTCAGTTGCTAACTGCCTATTTTCAGGCGCTTGACCTTGTTCGATCTTCGATTTTCGACAATATGAGTGCCAAACTCATGGCAACTCTGTCCCGTAAAACGTGTTATTTCAAGTTTCGGATTCTGCTTCCGACTTGATGTTGTTCGCCCCCGGAAACAGTTCAGCTCTGACAAAAATATTCCTACTCGCCCCAAATCACTCTTCCGTTGTGCGGCAAAAGTGCCAGCAGGGGAATAGTGTATTCATACACGTTCACTTCTATGATGCCGTACTTTCATTCTATTCCCCTTTCAACCATGTAACGCTGGTATGTCTAGACACGTTTTACTCTACCACAAGTCTCTAGACGTGCGGACCCAGCGACACAGAATTCTGAATACAACTCTGAAAAAAGGAAACGAACCGCAGCAATGTTCAATAAATCTGAAGTTCCCTTTTCAATAGAAAAAAAAATTGCCAAGGTTTCATCTCATCTTCGCGGGGTGGGTGATGATTAATTATCACGTCAATTCGTATAGAGTAGCACTCAAGTTCATAATATAAACAAACTAGTGTTTTTATTGGACCAAACGATCTGAAAACCATGAAAAAAGGAAAACGAAAAAGCGATTCTTTTTATGAGTAATAATCCTACATGGCTTCACGCCACTTGGTTTTATTACCTGGTTTTATAATATACTCATAAAACCTTTTAAAAAATATAAAAACAATTACAAAAAGAACTGAGCTCAAGACTGAACAAAAGAGAAAAACAGGTCCAAGCTATTGTCACTGTGCCTTTGGCGAATATCTTCCGAGGCTATGTCGTTTCGAAGCTGTTCCTCCGTAGTTATTCGGCCAATGTTTCGGTTAGATCTCTGCTGTGGTAGGTATGTTGCCATTTATCGAATCATCTTGTTAAAATGCTGCTAAAATTTTGTAGAGAGAGCTTTGTTTCGTGCTGTAGATATTCTTTCTGGAGAAGTTTCTTCTGGAGAAGTTTCCTACGAAGACGTTTCTTCTGTACCCGCCCACTCAATTAAACCCATTTCCAAGTCCATTTCACTAGAATTTACAGAAATAAAATTTTATTTTTTCCAAAAAAAAAAAAAAAAATTTAATTTGAACACCCGCAAATCGTATCTAATCGTACGTATTACTCAGGCAACAAGCGACATCAGGCTGATTGTGATGTATGAAGAAGTACAACTACTCGTATTGTGGTCTCATTGGGCTGGTAAGGCAGTGGGTTAAAATTGAATGTGTTTACAGCTGAAAACTAGTAAGTTCTATTGGGTTATAGGTGGAGCTGGATCATTAATTTTTTGGGACCTTTCAGCTTTATATTCAGCATGTTATTAATAGTCTGTCCGTAAGATTAAATATTGATCCTGTTCCACAAAAAGAGTTTTCGAAAAAAAAAAACAGAGTACTGGAGATTGTCACGACCTTCTTAAGAGATACATGTTCTTCTTACAAGCTAAAAATAGATTAGTCAAAAACGAGGAATAACTGCCAGAATCTATTCTACTATAATGATCTCTCATCCGTTACAGTGAGATAGCAATTTTTTTCTATTCCCTTCACAAAAAACAAATACTTCGAGATATTTACCGGCCGTAATCTTTTGGGATATTATTTTTGAGGTCCTAAGGGTACATTGAAAGCAATAAAAATAAACCGATTTTTCGAAAATCCTACAGCTGCATAACCCTTTAAACCAGCAGAGTATATTTCACACCCCAACCCAGATTTCAAGACTATGCATATGCATGGACATTTGTATGCAAATATATATGTAAATTTGAACCTTTTCAATAAAATATTTTTTTGAGGCTGAGAAGTATACAACCATCCACTAGTATGCCAGCATAGCGTAACTCTGGAAGTGCTTACTTTGATGTGGCTTTTAGAGCCACGCCCAAGTATCTACCCATCTGGCATACTATAAAAGTATTTAATTTTTATTTTGTTCTGCGCCATTCTTTACCCCGCCTTCAACTTGTTGTGTCTACTATCATTAGGTTTCTTAATGGACACCCCCTCATCAAACAATCAATCTAACTATTGTGCCATGTCTTTTTATGAATTCCTTACTCCTCTCACTCTTCACAGGGTCTAAAGAAGTATGGCGAATTCAATAAGAAAGGAGCAATTTTATGAAAGCAGTAGAGTTGTGAATCAAAATAGACCGTGCCATTACTAAGAGGGGGCACCACTTGAATTAAACCCATACCATTTTTAGTTAGTACCAAACTTCAAAAGATACATGTATAAATTTAACAGCTGTCGGACGATTGTTTGTATGTGACAATGGATGAAACTTGGCTCCATCACTTCACACCAGAGCCAAGTCGGCATTCAGCTGAGTGGCGAGCAGGCGACGAACCTCGTCCAAAACGACCAAAAAGTCAACTTTTGGCTGGCAAAGTTATGGCATCCGTATTTTGGGATACACATGGAATAATTTTCATCGACCATCTCCAATTTGGGCAGACTATCAACAGCGACTATTACATTGCGTTTTTGGAGCGTTTGAAGGACGAAATCGCAGAAAAACAGCCGTATTTGAAGAAAACGAAAGTTCTGTTTTATCAAGACAATGCACCGTGTCACAAGTCGATGAAAACAATAGCAAAATTGAATGAATTCGGCTACGAATTGTTTCCCCACCCACCATATTCTCCTGATTTGGCCACCAGCGACTATTTCCTGTTCGCAGACCCTCAGACCGACGAATGCTCGCCGGAAAGAGATTTAAGACCGATGAAGAAGTAATCGCCGAAACAGAGGCCTTTTTTGAGGCCAGACCGAAATCGTACTACAAAACTGGTATCGAAAGATTGAAAAATCGTTTCAATCAGTGTATCGCCCTCGAAGGCAACTATATTGATAAATAAAGTTGAATTTTGCAAAAATTTTGTGTTTTACTATAAAACGGCTGACGGAAAACGGACTGACTTTTCAGCCCATGTATTAAATAAGTTAAGGTGACTGTATTTGTATAATGTCATTCAGATGAAGCAATTTCTCTTTTTTCGTTGTCCCCATTTTCCATTTCTATATTAATTTACAAATAATTTATGTACACTCGTATGGCACAGCTTTTCGCCACCAGCTTGTCCCTGTGTAAATTTTTAAATTTTGAAAATTTTCGCAAGGCTTCATAGTTTTTCGATAAACTCTAAATATGTGTAACGTAAACATCTCTTTCAACTTCCTCCTTCCAAGAGAAAATCGGCTGCGATACTAAAAAAATATTACGCCGCTCGTACCTCTCTGCATTTGAAGGACAGCCCATCTTATCTTTTACGGTCTTTTGCAAGGGTTAGGCATAATTAAAAGTTCTGTTCAATGGTGAACATTTGCTAACGCTTAGCTTAACGACATCATACAGTACAGAATGTGGGGTATAGGATTGACGACCATATGTAGCTATCCACGTGTGGCGTGAATAAAAGACTTCGTTCTCTAAATTTAATTAATTACTTTATTAAATGGTTATGTCTTTTCGCGTCGGCGCACAGTGTGCAATTTAAGCAATCTATTTGAGCAAAACTATTGCGCGTGCAATATGATAAGATTGACTTTTTTCATGGTTGTAACTTAAAGTAAATATAATAAAAACAACTTTTTTTTACTTCATTATTGACTTTTTTCACTGTTAGAGTCTTCTGAACCCGATACATCTGACGAAAATTCTTCCTGATTTTCTGTACTTGTTATGTTATGCTATTGACAAGTACGATTAGTACCTATCTTCTAACAGCTTCAATACTTTTGAAGTTATCTTGTTTTTTCTTGTATTTGGATGAGCTCTTAAGCTTGTAATAAGTGATCCAATGTAAATAAAAACCTATGAAGCAAATCAGTGTTTGTGTCGATTCGTGATGTTTTTCTAGTAAAAAGTTTCTATATATTTCCTGTTGTGTTTGTTTCGCGCCTCCTGTACTTCATCGGATAGTTGGCCAATAGGAACAATACCAGGTGTACCGGTATGATGTGAGCGTCACGATACAAATGTCTAGATAGGGAACATTTATTGTGAAAGGGCCTTATTATTTTTTTTTTTTTTTTGTTTGTTTGGTTGCTTTTACACCTGTCAAACCTGTCACCTGTTATATTTAGTATACATCAAGTCGTTGAGCAAACAACATCATATTTTTTCATCGTGTTAAAAATGTCGAATATTGTACCAGAAAATGATGACTTGCGAAAAGCATTAATTTTTTGTTTTCATTTGAAGAAAAGTGCTGCAGAGTCGCATCGAATGCTTGTCGAGGCGCATGGTGATCATGCTCCATCAGAAGCAACATGCAAAAGATAATTTCAACCGTTCAGAGATAACGATTTTGATGTGAGAAATGAAGAACGTAGAAGACCACCAAAAAAGTTTGAAGACGCCGAATCGCAAACATTGCTGGATGAAGATGACACTTTGAGTCATAAACAAATGGCAGAAATGTTAAATGTTGCACAAGAAAAAATTTCTGATCGTTTAAAAGCTATAGGAAAGATCCCAAAGTCTGGAAAATGGGTGCCACATGAATTGGATGAAAGACAGATAGTAAACCGAAAAACCACGTGTGAAATTTTGCTTCAAAGTCACGATAAAAAAAATCAGTTTTGCATCAAATTGTTACTGGCAATGAAAAATGGATTTATTTTCACAATCCTAAACTTAAAAATTCATGGGTTAAAACGGGACAACCATCAACTTCGTCTGCAAGACCAGATAGATTCGGCAAGAAGACAATACTGTGTGTCTGTTAGGACCAGAAATACAGATCGCTACCGACAACAAATGATCAATTTGAACCATGAATTGATCGAAAAACAATCAGAATGGGTCAGAAGACACGGCAAGGTAATTTTGCTCCATGACTATGCACCTGCACACACAGCAAAACTGGTTCAGGATACAACCAAAGCATTTGGCTGGAAGCTGCTACCCCACCCGCCGTATTCCCCAGACTTGGCTCCTTCCGACTACAATTTGTTTTCATCGATGGGACACGTTTTAACTGAGCAGCACTTCGAATCCTAAGAGGAAGTCGAAAATTGGGTGACTTTTTGATTTGCTTCAAAAGACGAACAGTTTTATTGGCGTGGAATCCATAAATTGCCTGAAAGATGGGAAACAATGTGTAGTTAGCAATGGCCAATACTTTGAATAAAATGTTTTTAACTTTCCCATTAAAAATTATTGTTTTATTTTCTTTCATACCGGTACACCTGGTAAATGATGCTATTATGACCTTTGCATGAAAAAGTATCTGCTGTACGCTGCCAGGCATTGAATACCAAGAATGTTCTCTGAGATATAAGACACATGTTTGTTTTGAGTATTTATGAAATTTATTAACATTTATTTGAAACCCACAGTTCAAGCACTCTAAGATGACATGAAATCGTTTAAGAAGCTATAAATTAACCCCAATTATTTCAAAAGATAGTTTAGCGTTCCTAAAAAATTTACGAGAAGTATTTTCATGGTTCGTATTGCCTGTTTGCTTTTTTGACATATCGATGAATAGGCCTAATTCCCTTCTAAACCTGTCCTGGACCAGTTTTTTTTTCTGCTAGTTTTTGCTTGTTTTCTGGGCCACGAACTTGGCATGTTTTAATTTATTATCGATACGATAAATGCAGCAATCATTAGAAAATTTTTATCTACGAAAGAAGTAAAGATAATACAAAAGAGAAGAAGTTAGTATTTACAAGCTTTTCTGAAATTGGATTATTCATTTCAGTGGGCTTTGCTCCGCATAAATAGCATCTTTGTTTTGAACCGCATTACATACCTTACCGTCTATTATACATAATATCATTATGGGCTTAGCAAAAACTTCTGTATTATTTAAAGACACTTTTGTTGGAGAGAGTCTAGCAATTTGGTTTTCAATATGTCTTTCTTCTGAAGTTATAACATCGACTGATTTTTTAGGACGACAATGTCCAGTCGAAGATGGTGATGTGTTTTGCCAAATTATTTTCTTTTGGTTGTCAGTACCAGAGTACATTTGTATAGGAACCATGGAAATGCTGAATAGGCTTTCTTCCGTGTGTTGCTCTTCAGAAAATTTTTGTCGATACCTTGATTGTTCAGCTCCATCATATCCCCATTTTATAATCATTTGAAAATCATTATTCTGTGTTAAACTCAAAACTCGAAAAACATCCTTTTGAACTTATCACAGGCGAGTATGGTCCATAAGTCATTGGAGCCCCCTTTCGGCTAAAAATTCTGTTATAGTTATATCAGGGGGATAGCATAGTTGCTATGATTTTATACTGATGCGTTGAGGGAATAGCATCAGCTATAAGGGCATGTGCTTGATCTGCAGATAATTCTGCGGGCTTCTGACAAAACGACTCTTGAGCTCTTTTTAAACTTGTACCCCTTTTAGGAGAAGCTACAGACAGTTCTCTGACAATTAAAGATAGAATATTTTAACCACCCTTCTTAGCTTAATTTAAGTTGCGAACAACAATTCTTCTCGACTTCTGGTTTGAAGAAGGCCTTTAATTTTTCGCCACTTAAACCAATATCTACATGTACTAAAATTATTTTTCGGTCTTCCTGGTCTATTTGTAGAAGAACTAGGAATTTCACAATTCACAATTTCTGAAAACTGAATGTATTTCTAAAGCCATAAACTATTAAAATGCAAAAAGCGTTCTTGTTGTCTGCCAACTGAAGCCCATTTTGATTCAATTTTTTGGCAAATCCCCCTTATTTTAACTTTGATCTTCTAAAATTCTTCGTCAGGTAAAGCAATATTATCAAACACTTGTAATGGCTTTAAATCTGTTGGAGCTTGAGTTTGTGCTCCAAACATCAAAAATTGACTGATACGAGATTTCAAAAGAATAATATAGAATATGTGAAATTCACAGATCTTATTTTGTAAGGGGGAGGACGGATGTTGCATTAACATTCCTCAAATAAATTTTATAACAAAACAACCTGTCAAGAGGAAGACTGTATCTTGCATGAATTTTTATGCTTATGGTATGATGATACGGGAGAATACGTTCAATGCAATCCATCGTTTCGGTCAGTTGACCAATCAGTATTGGGTTGACATGTATGCAAAAATTGAAACGGAACGTCTTACCTATATTTGACTTAATCAAAAAAAGCTTGGAGCTGAAAGCTCTATATATCTACGCAATGTCCTGCGTGCCGATGAAAATATTTCAAACATTGGTAAGCTGTACATTTTACCTTCCACTCCCTACGATATATGTACGAAAAGACTCAAGATGCAATGACATACGTTAGAGCTTATGGCCGTCCTGATCTCTTTATTACTATGACGTACAACAGCAAATGGCGGGAAATAACATACAACTTGATATCATTTCCAGAGTCTTTAATGGAAAGGTTAAGAAACTAATGAACCTGATAACCAAAGAAATATTTTTGGAAAATTCCTCTGTTATATATACAGTATTGAGTGGCAAAAGAGAGGTCTCCCCCAAGTACATTTGCTTTTCTGGCTTTCAGAAAAGGTTCGTAGCAATGACATTGATTCTGTGATATATGCTGAAATACCCGATCCTGAAAAAGACAATGAAGTATATGATATTGTAATGAAGAATATGATCCACGGTCCTTGTGGTACTCTAAACACAATGTCACCCTGTATGAGCTCCAATATGTGCACCAAAAATTATCCAAAACCTTTTCTGGACCAAACTGTAACAGGAGATGATGATGAACATGCAGCCGATGCAAAGAGATGGCTTGATAAGTGTTACCCGGACTCTGCACCAGCCAAACGAACTATTCACAAGTGGATTGAAAAATTTAAAAGTGGTCATACAAGCACCGAAGATGATGCACGCAGTGGACGTCCAAAAGAGGCTGTTTCAGATGAAAACATCAAAAAGTCCACAAAATGATTACGAATGACCGTAAAGTGAAGTTGATCGAGATAGCTGAGGCTCTGAAGATATCAAAAGAGCGTGTTGGATATATCATACATGAAGATTTGGACATGCGAAAGTTCTGTTCAAAGTGGGTGCCGCGTTTGCTCACAATCAACCAAAAACAACAACGTGTTGATGATTCAGGGGAGTGTTTAAAGCTGTTCAACCGCAATAAAGCCGAATTTTTGCATCGGTATGTGACAATGGATGAAACTTGGTTCCATCACTTCACACCATAGTCAAGTCGGCAATCAGCTGAGTGGCCAAAAGACCAAAAACTCAAAAGTCGGCTGGCAAGGTTATGGCATCCGTATTTTGGGATACACATGGAATAATTTTCATCGACTGTCTCCAAAAGGGGCAGACTTTCAACAGCGACTATTACATTGTGTTGTTGGAGCGTTTGAAGGACGAAATCGCAGAAAAACGGCCGCATTTGAAGAAAAAGAAAGTGCTGTTTCATCAAGACAATGCACCGTGTCACAAGTCGATGAAAACGATGGCAAAATTTAATGAATTCGGCTACGAATTGCTTCCCCACCCACCGTATTCTCCAGATTTTTTCCCCAGCGACTATTTAATGCTCGCAGAAGTCAAAAGAATGTTTGCCGGAAAGAGATTTAAGATCGATGAAGAAATAATCGCCGAAACAGAGGCCTATTTTGAGGCTAAAGCGAAATCGTACTACAAAACTGGTATCGAAAGATTGAAAAATTGTTTCAATCAGTGTATCGCCCTCGAAGGCAACTATATTGATAAATAAAGTTGAATTTTGCAAAAATTTTGTGTTTTACTATAAAACGGCTGACGGAAAACGGACTGACTTTTCAGCCCATGTGTTATATAAGTACTTCGGAAGCAGTGTGGCGAATTTTATCATTTAGCATTCACGAACACTCGCCTACTATTGTCCACCTTGCGATTCATCTAGAAAATGACCAAAGAACCAAAGAAAATGTTCAGCACGTTATTGAAGCACCGCGTGAAACAACTTTAACAGCCTTTTTTAAACTCTGCACAGAAGACTATTTTTCAAGAACTCTTCTGTATAATGAGATACCAATGTACTACACATGGAATCAAAATAAGTTCCAACGTCGGAAACGTTCCCAGTGTACGTAAAACCAATGCTATTGGACGTGTGTATACGGTACACCCTAATAATTCAGAGTGGTTTTATCTCCGTATGCTGCTTCAACATATCCGAGGTCCAACATAATTCCAGCTCCACAATGCTGCTTCCAATCTACTTGCAAGGCACTTGGAATGCTCGAAGATTATACACATTGGAATGAATGCCTTTCTGATGCAACTCTTTCTCGATCACCGACATCATTGCACAATCTCTTAGCTATTATTTTGGTTTCCTTCCACGTATCCGTTTCCTTCCACGTGCCTTTGGCAGAAGTTTAGAAATAATTTGGCCGAAGCCATATTAAATCGCACCCGCAATGTATGTCCATATGTTGATTACAACGACAGCATATATAATGAAGCTCACATGCTTCTTGAACGAATCGTTCAATCAATTGGCAATAAAAGTATTAAAGATTTTGGACTACCTCTGCCAACTGTATGTGCTAATGATGATACATTACTTGACACTGAATGTACTAAAGAAACCTCATATTAAACAGAGGAGCTACTGCAAGAAGTAAATAAATACGAAAACTCTTTGACTGTGGAGCAAAAATAAATGTTCAATAACATCTTGAATAGTATCGAACGTAATATGAACAAAATATATTTTTTAGATGCTTCGGGAAAAACGAGCAAAACCTTTCTAATTAATTAAGTTATAGCAAAGATTAGGTCTACTGGAAAGGTTGCAATAGCGGTAGCATCTTTTGGTATTGCAGCGACTCTACTACGAAATGGACGAACAGCACACACAGTTTTTAAATTACCAGTCGGTAATGCGCATATTTGCAGTTTGCTTTGTAATATTTCTAAGCAAAGTGCAACGGCAAAATTATTACAAAAATGTTGCCTCATCGTTTGGGATGAATATACTATGTCTCACAAAAATTCATTAGAAGTTGTCGACAGAACATTGAGGGACTTAAGATCAACTAATGCGCCATTTGGAGGCGTAACCTTACCACTAGCAGGTGACTTCCGTTAAACATTACCAGTTATAACTCGGGGAACTCGAGCAGACGAAGTTAATGCCTGTCTTAAGAAATTGACAATATGGCAATTCGTTAAAAAATGACTCTTTCAAAGAATATGCGAGTTCATTTGCAGAACGATATCGATGCTGAAACATTTGCTAATATGCTTCTGCAATTTGGAAATGGAACAGTACAAGAAGAAAATGGTAAAGTTACCCTTTCTGTTGGGAGGTAAGTAAGTAAGGTAGGTAAGTAAGGTAAGTAAGCAACATTAATGAATCTGTAGATTACATATATCCGTCTGTTCAATATATAAATAGCAAGACCTCTTCTTGGTTCAGAGAAAAAGCTATTCTAACTCCAAGAAATGATTCTGCGTCCAAAATCAATGAATTAATTTTGAGCAAGTTTAACGGATTATTCAGTAAATTTTCCAACAGAATTTTTAAATTCTACGAGTCCAGCAGGACTACCAGGGCACTTAATTTTTTATTTAAAGAAGAATGTTTGTATGTATGTTTGCCTTTATTCAATTCCGTTTTGGCCTCATGTTTTGGTTCAAAACATAAGAAAAATCGCTGTCTACATTAAAAATAAACTTTCAATGTTAAATTTTTTTTATAATCACGCGCGCGCACCAAGAGGATATGAATACCCTTTTTACTGGCTTTTCTCCAGGGCGCGGGCGGGTGGTGTAGTAGTTTGAAACTCAGGTGTATTAAGTTTCGATATTTTTCCCAGAGGTGCTTGTCAAACTAGACGGGACGAGCCAGTGCATCCTCAACCAGTGGGTCTCAGTACGTGCTAGTTGTTAGTTCGTTACATTTAGCCCAGCCAGCAACCACTCTAACATCAGTGTTATGCCTTCATGTCAGAGTTGACGCCGACGGGATTCTCATATAACTACATACAAATTCTACGAAAAGACTTTTTCAGAGAATTGCTTCGCACGGGATTCGAACCCGCGACCCTCTGATTGAGGAGTGTATGCATATACCACTACACCACGGCCACCCCTCTATGGGGTGGATCAGATATAAGTTGTCTAACTGCTAATGACGGGCGAGCAAGGCGAGCATGGGTCAGCTAGTGCTTAATATAGGGGTGGACTATATGAGCAAAAGCAGATGACAAACAATTAAGCCAATAAACCTCAGTCTATGCAATAACAACGGTAGTCCTATCCAGGAAAATAAGCGGGGAAGCCTTCCCATAAAAAGGTACTTGAAAGTCATCATCGTTTAATAGATTTAAAAGTGAAAGGTGATAATTGTCATTTATACTGTCATTGATATTTAAGTCTAACAGAGATCTAACAGCCGGGTTAGGGTGATATTCTATACGTTCTTCTAAATTTACCGCAGCAAAACCTTAGTATTCTTCGTACGAAAATCTGAAGTTCCTTGGCAACAACAGGCAAGATTGTGAACCAAGTACAGAACCCATAGGTGAGGATGGTTTTATAAATGAGTAATTTTAAATTTACTGACACTTGCTTGATTTGAAGTAATGGTTTTAAGATAGCAGTTGCCATTTTTCTCTTATTCAGCACTTTCCAAACTTAATGGTTTGTCTGACTTAAACAAAACTGAAAGTAAAAATTCTAGATAAAGATTAATTGGGATATAATTACAAACGAATTGTGCTGGGCTTAAATTTGTGTACGCTTACTCTTGGCGTACCTTCACTACTTTGCTCTTTTTGGCAGTCTTAACCTAGTATCTATAACTTAAAACTAAGATTAAAACCTAAGCTAATTAAACCTAAAAAGATACATCTTCATTTTATAAGATAAATATGTGCTGAATAGGGCGAAGGATCCTTAATCGTACGCTGTCTGCAAAAGCTTTGACAATCCTCAATTGTTCGTATACAACATATACAATATTAAGGAAATTCATAACCTTTGCATTAAAAACAAAGGCTTATGTTAAAACAAATATTGCAAAGTCATCCCCTATAGTTAAAAAGAGTTGCTTTTTCGTAGAACGGTGCTATCTTGTGTCGATTTGTATCTGGTCTTATCAGGGATATTGAATCTTCAATTAAAAGGTTAAAGTGTGACAGATAATAGTTGTCGTTCAAACAGTCCATAACAATAAAGTCCATAAGAGATCTTATCAGTGAGTAAGAGTGTGAACAGATAAGTTCTAACTTGTTTTGAAGTAGCTTTATTTTTTATTTCATGAGTGGTGCAACTTGAGATGCTTCATATAGAGTTTTGTATAGAAACATTTTTTATCATGTTTTCTAAGCAATCCACAGCAAAACCTCAGTATTTTTCTCTCAAAGACGTCAATTTCTCTGGTTACAGTGTGTGAGCTGGTAAACCAAGTAGAAAAACCGTATGTCAAAATTTGTCTTATAAGAGTTTTGTACATCATAGCCTTAGTTTTCTCTATCATTAATTCTAAAGTAATGGTTTAAGTATTCCTGTGACCATTTTTGCTCTATTAACTACAGCCATTCCATGCTTGTTAAAGGGAAATTTGTTCTGGAAATATAACTTATTCCCAGATAATTTTTTCAGAACGTAATGGAATTGGGAAATTATTTATTCTTTATGACAAATCCTTGCTTTATTTAACCGCACGATAATGTCCCTTTCCGCTGGAATTTCTTGAGGCCACAATTACCAGTATTTACTTTTAATCTAAATCTTTTAAAGTAATTTTCTAGAAGTGCAAGTTTTGCTCTAATTTTGTCAAGAGTTAAGCTCGGTCGTAAGTTGCTGACTAATAAAGTGGTATCATCAGCGTAGTGAAGTGATTCAGAATTTTCCGTAATTGGATCCGGAAGAGGGAAATCCTGTTCTTGTGCTCGAATTCAATGTATATTGAGGTTGTTCTATTTAATAAAAAACTGTGTATCATTCTTGTAAGCCAATTCGAGAAGCTTAGTCTTCGTAGCTTGAATAGAGTCCCTGATGCCAGAGCGAATCGAAAGCCTTTTCAAGGTCAATATCTAAGATCACCGTATACATTTTATTTCTCAGAATTTGAACAACTTCCTCTAATAGCTTCGCTATTTTCCTGGAATGTTGAAAACCCGATAAAAAAAAGATTCTCTAACAAAACTATATATGAAGCATCTCAGGTTACACCACTCATGAACTACCAAATAAAGCTTCTGACAATATCTCTTATGGACTCTGATGTTATGGACAGTTTGAACGACAACTATTATCTGTCACCCCTTAGCCTTTTAAATGAGGAATCGCTATCTCTGAAAAATAGCTATTGTTAATAAAATGGTAAAATATTGATGTCAATAATTTATCTAAAGAAAATGGAGATTTTTTTAAACCAAAATCGAGATCTGATCAATACCCGTAGATTTTTTATTGTTAAGCGACCTTCTGAAAAGATTAACGCTATCGGGCGAAGTAAATGAAGATACCCCTGGATCACAGGCGCTGTTAGAAGACGAAAAAACGGACAACGTGTGCACAAGATGTCTTTACTTAAATTGATTAATTGCATATAGAACTTCGGTTTCTAAGTTTCGATCATCGGTGGATGCTCTTTCACTATAGTTTGCAGCGTACAGATTGTTAGATGCATTTAGTTTTGCTCGAATATCAGATCTTGGCCATTATGGATGAGCGTATCTTTTGAAATATTTATTTTAAATCGTCTGCGCCCAGTTAGCCCAGTTATCTATTACTTTAAAAGCATGTGGAGATGGTTTTATTTTTTCCAGTCTTAACTTTAAGGAATTATTGAGATCTAAGTTAACGTTTTCTTTAATAATTTTACTTAAGCATTATATTCTAGAATGCATTTCAAGGTATTCAGGACTAACTCTTTGTTGTTAACTAACTTTTAAGTTGTTTGAGCCAAATTCTCTTAATTCAGCTAGTTTCTTAGTCAACTCCGAAATACAGTGATACTTGTTGTCGGTAACATTGTGAATATTAGAGTGTGATTCTATCTTTGAAATCATTACTGCGTTTAGTTTGGCTACAAGCATATCTATTTCAGCATTAGACATGTTTCTCTCCGTTGGTAAATTAATTTAAGTATGGGCCGTTGTAGAACCAATGGTTAAACAGGTTTCCGTTGTTATTATGTAAACTGTCTCCCCATGCTGGATGGCGGGTGTTAAAATCACCTCGAATTATAACAGCGTCAAAGTTTTTAATGATAGCGTAAAGTCTTTCAAGCTCACTAATTAATCGCTGTCTAGCATTGGACGGAATGTAAATGCTTCCAACCAACAGGTGAAAGTTTGAACCTGAATAGCTTTGTGAAACAATAGAAGATAGACACACAGAAAAGACATCGCTTTGGAAAGAGACTTCATTAGCCTTGTAATTTTTGTTAATTAAAATCGCTGTCCCTCTGCCGGTGTTACTTTTTATTATATTGTATCCCCTAAATGAGAGATTATGTCTCTCGGGTAGTCTGCTTTCAGAAATATCTAAGGTTTTTTATTTTTTCAGGTATTTAATAGTGCTAGTATTTTCTCGTGCGAGATTAAAGAACTGATATTTATTGATATGATTTTTATTTTGTAAATGGCATGATTAAACAACAATGAAGGCAACGAATTCAAGATAGGAAAACATTTTATCCAACTTCGATTTCAAGACTTAATACTTAGGCCAGAATTGCCTTATTTCTGTCAGCAGATCTATAAATGAAATCTTAAACTCATACTTAGCTTCGTTAAGGAAGTCGTTGAGATCACTTTTTTGTGCGTTTGGGTTAAGGAAAAATATTGGAATTGGTTTTTTATCATTTTGAAGGCTAGTCCTAGAAGCTGAGAGAAGATTCGGTTGTTTAGCTGATGCTTTTACTTTTTCAGAGAAAAAAACTTTGGATTTTGTAAAATTGAAAATTGATTCCTGAACAAACTTTCCTGTTTTGCCTGCTGCTTGTGTAGCTATTTTAGAATAAGATGACTTTTTCTCCTTATATTTGAGATATGCTGGGCAGCCCTGATAGCTACCTGAGTGGCCGATCTCATTGCAGTTCACGCAATAAGTTGTGGGAACCTCTTCATTTTTTTCTTTAAGAGTTTTATTTAAATGAATATGCTCATTCGAATCGTGATCTTTGCTACAAAGAACGCATCTGCTCATATCGGCGCAATATTCACCTAAATGTCCAAATCTGACATCGATTGCAGCGCATAGCAGCTCTATTGTGGTTTTTCTCCCAGTAAGCACGTTGGCAGAGTAAATATCTGACATTCGTAATTCTAATTCTAATGGACTCTTCTATCTCTAGCTGTACTACAAACATGTTTAATTTTATGTCTAACTCTTCAGATCTGGAGGTAGGAAAAGGTGTTATATTACTACTTCTCAGATTGGGAACTGGGGTATCCACATCAAGACCTTTCAACAAGATTGACACATTTTTCGTGTCCTTGGGAGAACATGAGAATGCCTCTATACCCGTATCCCGATGTCGATCGATAAATATTTTATGAACGGCTGAATTATTAACATAAACCTTTGTTTTCCGGTAACCCATGTTAACAAACTTATAATCTAAACCAGATACCTCACTTTCTGTAGCTACAAGTTTTATTAAGTCACTTATAAGTGTACAGTTACGTCTTAGAGATCACTACCTCCTCTTCTAACTAATGATAAAGGCATTGAATGGCAGAAGCCGCCACTTCCCCCTTGTTCGATACTTCACCATCTTCTTAATCCCACCATGCAAATATGCATTACATGTCTGTTTACTCAGGTGAATGATCACGCATTCCCCATATGCACACTTTGCACTCAATAGTGCACGAATCAATCCAAGCACGCGCTTGGAATCAAGTGACAAGCCAACAGCAGACAAATTCTTTTCAAACAAAATATGATTACGTTTGCAAAAGTGTAGCTATTAGAATAGGTAAAAAATGATATGTTAGTTTAGTTTTAAGTAAAATTTCAAGATGAAATAAAGTTTTTTTTTTCAAGCAAAACTAGTGTTTGCACCTAAAACTGTACAATTAGCTCCAAAAATTAATATAGGAGGGCAAAAAGATACTTTATCTACACCTCGTTGTAGCATTCAGCATTGATAAATGATGATGATGAGACTGTCCTTCTGTTTGTTGTTTGCGGAGTGCGGGGTCTGGGAAAATTTCAGAAACTACATTGCTGCTCGATGATTAGAGTTTGTCAATGGAAAGAAGTGGTTATTCGAAAGATGTGTCAACTAAATTAGTTTTATTGGGCTTTGGCTGATATCCGACGGCGGCTCGCTTTAATTTTTTATAAAAGTTGTCCACTCAGCTGTGTCCGCTTCATCATTGTTATCGCTGGCAAACAATTTAATGAGATGAGAGTCTGAGTTTGGAAATGTAGTCGGAGAGATGACTGCCTTTGCTCTTAATACATTCGGGTACTAAGATTTAAGAGAGTGCTACTAGCTGCCGTGTTATTTTCTGGGTTCACATTGTCACTGGGTAATACATGTTTGATTTGATTGTGGATGTCAAGGGAAACAAGTGCGCTGGTTAGCGCCTCACATTGATAACTTTTTTTTAATCCAGCATTAACGCCGTAATTGCCTAATTATTAGATTTTCCACTAATTTTAACTTTTAAGAGTTACTGTGTCAGAGAAAAGTAAAATGTGCGGTAAAAGCCATCAGTTGAAAGATTTAAACTCGGAGCACTTTAGCACGATTTGTACAAGTCCGTTCGTCACAAAGGTTCTATCGCTACTCAAAAATCAACTAGAAATACTACAATTTTTAAATGTTTTTCCTTAGACAATTAACGGTTAGATACATTCCATAGCTAGGGAAACTAGTGTCAAATGTCCAGTTTTAGATTAAAATAAAATAAAGTGGTGGGTAAGATTCAATTCATGTTAAAGGTTTAATGTTAAATATCTGCCACTAAATAATTAAATTAAATAAATTATCTATCACATTAAAGTTATAATTAAAAAGCCATTTTTTGACACTTTTGGTAAATGAAAAGATATTCCGAGAACGTCTTACTTTAATGGGTAGTTTATTAAAAATATGAGGAGCGCTAGAAGAGTAAAAACTTTAGAAGAGATGAGTATTGTGGGGAGGGATAGAAGCAAAATTCACAGCCGAGCTACCAAGATCATAAATGTCCGGATCATGATTTAATGAGTATATAATGAGCTCATTAACTAAAACCCTTTTTTTTGCATTACCTTTTGCATTTTGTTGATGTAAAAATTTTCTTTGTCTTTTACTGCTAGGTAATGCCCCTTTCCGCTTGCATTTCTGAAACATGTTGAACCATACTTATCGGTATTATTTTTAGACCCCACCAATCAAAATATTCCGAAAAAATTGGTATTTTTTCCCTTATTTTGTTAAGAGCAATAAATGGTCTTCTATCACTTGCCAATATAACAGTATCATCTGTATTTAGTATTGCACCAAGTTCGCGACCCTGAACAAACTGAAAAGGGGTCCGGATGCTCAGAATCTATAAAAATTTAAAAATTGAGATTGATCTATTTTGCAGAAAACTGCCAATAATTTTAGTAATCAAAGCCGGAGATTTAAGTCTTATTAATTTGAAGAGAAGGCCTATATGCCAGATTGAATCAAATGCTTTTTCGAGATATATGTCTAAAGTTACGTACACCCCCTATTTCTTAAGTTTTGAACAACTTCATTGTTTAAAGTGAGTATTGCGTTTTCCGTAGAATGTTCTTTTTTAAAACCGAATTGGTTATTTTGAATCACGTGTAATTCGTCGCAGAAGTTATTCAGTTGAACAGCGATGACCCGTTCAAATAATTTTCCAATGTTGGATAGCAGGGATATCGGTTGAAAGTCGGTTATTTCTTTTTTTTTAGCTACGGGTAAAATTTTTGCGCTTTTCCAAACAGCAGGGAAGTAACCATCGTTAATGCAGTGGTTAAATAAGGAAGATAGGACCACGTCCAGATATCTGGGACATTTTTGCGATAAAAAGTTTAAAATCAGATCGTGGCTAAATAAATTTTTGTTATTAAGTGTTATTCTTAATAAATTACCAGTAGTAAATGGCAGATGATTGGGAAGGATTACAGTCTTGGAGAGGGTAAAAGATGTAAGAGTTTGATTGAGCTGGGTGCAACAAAAATCTACTGTTGACTGGATTTCGTTATTGTTATTAAGACTGAGTCTGTTTCTGAATATAAGGAAAAATAGAAGTCTTAAAAAGCTTTTAGTTTAGCATGGATATGTCCTGCCCGTTATAAATCAGCACATCTTTGGAAATATTATTGCCGAAGTGTTTCCTACCACTTATTTTGTCAGTTTCCTTAAATGCATAGGGGGATGGGTTAATTTTTTGCAGTCTTCTCTTGAATGCATTGCTGGTATCTAACGCCACCCTTCCTTTGATAATTCGGCTGAGACACTAAATCCTGGAGTGCAATTGAAGATATTCGTCATTGTTTCTATTGAGATGACTATGCAAAAATCTTTTTAATTGTGTGAGCCAAATATTCCGGATTTTTAGTAGAATCTGGGATGTTAGATGTTTTGACTTTTTGGAAACGCGGGTTGAAGAGATTGTTTCCACACTAAAGAAATATGTTCATTTGTTTGGGATATCAATGAATCTATTTCTAAATTAGAGATATTTTTATCTAGAGGTATATTCAAAGCGAGAGTCGGTTGCGAAGACAAGTTCTGAAGGCTTGTTTTTTCAAAACAAATGTATGTGTTGGTTGTAAAAGAGGAAAAATATAAGTAAATAAGTAATATTCAGCTCCAATAGGATACAAAAACGATCAGATGGTGTTGCAAACGTTGAATAAGTAAATGAGCTTGCAATATTAAAGGAGGAAGAAATAATGAAAAAATCCAGCACTGATGAGGATCTAGGAAATATTAGATTATTAGGAGCTTTTATATCCTGGTTCAGAAAAGGACCGTTAAGGAATCAGTTTTGAATTAGATTATCATTACTACTGCAGACACTATCTCCCAATGCTGTATGACGAGCATTTAAATCTCCTCCGATTACCGCCTCATCGAATGTATTTATTAAGGCGTAAAGTCGATCAAGTTCTGTGGATAGGCGAAGGTGGTAATAATTAATATTATACGTAATTAATACACTTCCAATTACAATTTTTCTTACTGAGCCATTAGGATTATGAAAAGTTATTATCACAAGATATGCTGAAAAAACATCGCTCTGAAAAGGAACTTCTTCATATTTATAGTCTTCTTTTTAAATAATTGCCTTTTCTCTTCCTAGATCGTTTCGGATAAAAATGTAGCCTTGAAATCAGGGCTTACGTTTTTTTTTTAATCTAGGGATACGCTGGACAACCTTGAAGGCTAGCTGCGTGGCCATCTGCATTGCAGTTAACGCGTTTTGGAATCGTTATATCCTGATTGGACTCATTAAGGGGCTTTAAAGATGCGATACAGATATCAGAGTCATTAGATTCTCCGCATAGTACACATTTGCTATTGGATGTACAGCATATGAAGAAAAGTTTAAGAGAGTTAAGAGAGAGTTAAGAGTTTAGATATTTATTGCTTCGAACACAAAACAGGAATGAATTGCGATTTTTGTTGTAACGTTAAGAGAGCCCAAGCTCAATAGTCGAATGCACGCCGCTAGTGGTATAAACTCTCTGCTGTTGCTGGGCAGTTCTCTTCTTTTTGTTGTCATCTTGAACTGCACAGTACGTAACTCCTCCCCCCAAGGTGTAAACTTTAAAATAGTCGGGTTAAAGTTTAATCATTCATGTGTAGTTCCAAACGCTTTTGGGTTTTCTTGGGCTTCAGCAATACTTAAGAGGCACTCTCTTTCTGTATTGTTTATTTGGAAAAATAAAAGAGTCGAAGGAAAAATGGTGGGATTGGGTGGCAAAGTTGTTGCTCTTCTCACGTACATACATGTATATATATAATTAACTATATGAGGAATCGAGGAATCAGAAAATTGGACTGGATAAACGAGTGACTTTTAAAAGGAAGTAAATAAAAAATTCTCATATATAAACTTCTTTATAACATAACCATGTAACATAATAAATAATGCATAAATATTCGTGTAATTAATTTTCAATAATTTATATATATTTTATTATTTGTTTGAATTGTAATTCGATTATTTTTTAATACTTTGTGTTCTATAAATTTAGGTTCTAGTTTATTCCGTCTGTCATTTTTTTCTAATATTCGATCACCGGTTTTTATTATTGGAGTAGCTTCGCGTGTTTCGTTACGTTTGTTAATTATATTTTCTTTATAAGCTAAACTTCTGTCCGCTAAATCTTTTAAAATGTTATAGGTTTTCAGGTGTTCTTTTTGTTTTTGGTATGTAATTCGAAGGGTGTCATTTTAGTATGTATAGTCATAGTAGAATGTATGGTACTATTATAAGTTATTACTGCCTCATCTACAATTTCAATAATAGATTTGCTTGGAGAGTTTGTCTTAATAATTTTTATTAGCTCTGTGAGGGTAAAATGTAACCTCTCAACAAGCAAATTTCCGGTGGAGCTTTTGGCATATGTTGTGTGTAGATGTGTGCTGTACATCTTCTTAATTTGTCAAATATAGTTAAAAAATGTTCCTAGTGTATTGAGTAAATATCTAAATATAAAATTTGTAACGGTCTGGACGGAAGTCGTCTGGAGTAAAGTCGATTCTTAATGGTTCCACTTTACGTTCTATTTATACTTTTGGTTAGTATTATAAATATTAATTATTTAAAAAACTATATGTTATTGTAGAAAAGTAATATTTCATTTTTATATGTTCAATAGATTCTGTAATTCCTCTATGGTTTGATTTTTCGTGGTAATTTCTTATTATTTCCTCCTGTTCATCACGTTGAGTCACGTTCTTTAATAAAGTGTTACTCCTGACAAGTTTCAATTGTGGATTATTGAAGTACTTCGAATAAACCTCTTGAACTACTTTAAAAGTCTTATCGTCCGAAAGAAAAGAAAGGCAGTCACTCTTTTGGTATTAGTCAAAATTATTAATCATTACGTTTTCGTCGTGGATAATATTGCATTCGATTATATGTCTTTTTTTCCTTTTAAAGAGAATACTCAGAGTTGCATGCAGTTTTTTTCTATTTGGATTTTCTATGAGAACAACTTGATTGGAAAACTCGTTAATCGGCCTTTCAGATATAGGAATGCCATCATATCAGCAGAACGGATGGTATCAAGATTTTCTTGCTCATCGATATTATTGTCAATAGGTGCTAAATCCAAGCTTTCTGAGTGAACTTTGCTGTTTTCATTTAGGTTGATTTCAACACGAGATAAAACATCGGCACTAGAAATTAAGTTCCCACTTTTATGTATTATCGTATATTCAAACTCCTCTAGATTCAATCGCCATTGAACCAATTTCGAATTCAGTTCTTTAAGGAAAAAGAGCCAGGTTAAGGGCTTATGATTAGTTATGATTGTAAACTTTCGAACATATGGAAGATGTAGCGGTGAAAATATTTCGTAGCCCAATAGATTGCTAAAAGTTCTTTCTCTATTGTGCTGTTACTTTCTTCCGATTTTGACAAGGTGCGATTTGTCTGATCAAATTGGTCCTTTGACAATACTGCGCCTATTGCAATACCATATTACTCACATCTATACTAAGTTGGAATGGCTTGGAAAAGTCAGGATATTGCAGTAACGGTTCATTACATAAGAAAGATCTACAGGTTTCGAAGCAATCTATACACCTTGAAATTAAAATAATACTATTTCCTTTCCTAAGAGTTATCTCTGCAAAATCCCTAATGAATTTCCTATAGTAACCTAAGAGCCCCAAAAATGATTTAATTTGTTTAGGGGTTTTTGGTACTGGAAAGTTTTTGATGGCAAAGAATTTTGTCACGATTTGGTTTGACGCCTTCAGATGTCACCAAATGCCCAAATTTGGTGAAATCCCGACGCTAAATCAAGGGTACTAAAATATATGGATGTTCTCAATTTGTCGAAGATATCAGATACATTTAGTATGCGATACTTATCGTCTATGGTTTTTTTTATTTAACTTACGGTAGTCTATTACTATTCTCCATTTTTTTTATTCTCAATTTGTCGAAGATATCAGATACATTTGGTATGCGATACTTATCGTCTATGGTTTTTTTTATTTAACTTACGGTAGTCTATTACTAATCTCCATTTTTCTTTCCCACTTGAGTCTTTTTTTTAGGTACCAGCCACATAGGAAAAGACCAATGAGAAAAACTTGGACGAATAATACCCTCTTCAAGCATTCTTGAAATTTGTCTTTGAATCTGTTCTTTAAGCACATGTGGATACCTATAATGTCAAGTTAGCATTTTCTTTGAACACAATATGCTTATATTTACAGCAAAGCGTCTTAATTGCTTTTTGATCTTCTGAATTTAGGTGGTCAATCCGAAGCATTTAATGTCAACAACATTTTCTAAATTTTGAATTGACAGATTATGTATTTCTGTCGCATTTTTTAGATTTATTTTAAAAGCTTTTAGGGGCTGTTCAACTGTGAAGGTTTGGGTAGAATCATTCGAATTTATGACTTCAACTAAGCAATGCCATGCATTTGCCTCATACAAGCCCTCGGGAACAAGTAAGTTTGGTTTAATAAGTGTCGGCTTTATAAAAACGCTACCAAACTCAATGTCGAGAGGAAGGCGGCAAACAATTTTACTCCTTCCTGGTTCAGAATAACTCTTTGAGATAAAGTTAAGCTTAAAACTTAATGGTATTTTTATCTTTCCGTTTTGTAAGACGTTATTTTTTAAAGTGACCATTTTACCTAAGTCTCTCATAATATCTATGCCGATAAGACCATAAAAATAATTATGAAAGTTAGAGACTAAAAAGGAGAGTGTTTAATTTGTGTGAAATTCTGAAAGTCCGTACAATATAAAATTCCTTGCTAATATGTTGACTGTTGAAAACTGTTTTAATTGTTTTTCAATTGGATCTATTGTTCGTATCTCGAAATTGATTGCTATATAAAGGATATATTACTTCCTATGAGAAATTTTAGTTTTGATGTAGTTAAGCTACCTATTATTATGTAATTATTAAGATATCCTATTGATTTTCCAAGGCAAGTGTGAGATCTTAATCGGGAAGGTTTAAATCTAAATTCTGATAATATGTGGCTCTTGACAGTAAAAATTCGGTGCATTGTTCAGTATTTGATTTTTGTTACTACCATTAGAAGCATCACCACTTTCGACATTGTGTAGATAATTTTGTGAGTTAAGATTCAGGTGACTTAAATTTATATTTGTACTTACAACATCCATTGGCTCTGGGCGATATAATCTAGTTTGATTTAAATCTTGTGGTGGGCGTGACAATCTACATAGTTTGATTTGAATAGTGCTTATTTCTAGAATTACTATTGATAGAAAATGGGACGTTTTGTGTACCATAGTTGGTAGGTTAAATTGTCTTGGCAGTGGGCTATTATTAATGGTATACGAGTTGGTACAATTTTGGAAATTGTTGTTTAAAGAAGATCAACTATTTGTAAACTGTTGGAAATTATGAGGTTGAGAAATATTTCGTTGATTAACGCTTGTTCCATATGGTCCGTTATAAACTATTAGGTTGTTATTGGGATTGAATTGTAAAGCCGAACAGTTTTTGGAATTTGGAGGAACAAACTGCTGTATAGTTTCTCTATTAAAAATTCTTCTATGCGGTGTTTGTGCAAAAAATCAGAATTATATGAATCACGAAAATAGATGCAATTCTGTTCCTTAAGGCAAACGTTTAAAGCATCTGTTAAGTTTGTGGGCTTCATAGTTCTAACAGTAGAAAATAATGGTTCTCGGAGTCCCGATATGAAAGTATTAAGACACATTTCTTCATACAACACTTGTTAACCTTTTATTACACTATGCTCCGTTTTATGCACTTTCACATAATTGAGATCATAGCTAAAAATATGTCAACTATCTTTGAATAAAACACATAAACTGTATTTTGAGTCTGTAGAAGTTGGTGTAGGTCTCGTATCAAGCCTGTCTCATTTTGTTTGTCAGAATAGTGTACAATAAGTGTTTGTTGAAAAAGGAGTGATCGATATAGTCGATTTGTGCAAAATGAAAAATAAGCGACCAGGGATAAAATTGCACAAGTTCAGCTCCAGCGATTAAATAAAAACATATATTCAATAAATTTATACAATACCAACTCTAGAGGTCTTTATAGCGAGAGAGTCAAGATCCAAATGGGCGAGACAATCAAAATTAATTCTATTTCACCTTCTTATGATAAAAACTGTTATACGATGAGTTAATCAAACATTATTAAACTTGTATTAAATATTAAATGTAATTAGAGAAGCTCATATGTGGGTATGATTGAAAATAAGATAGTGTAAAGTGTACAATGTTTGGCAAAGATTAGTTCAATCAAACTAAAGTAATGAGAACTTAAAAGTGAAAGAAATATAGTACATAGTATGGTATGATTAATGAATTCATTAAATAAGCAATTAATGATCGACAATCTGTATGAGTATACTAATTATGTAAAGTTCAAATATTTCCAAACAATAAGGTTATGCTGAATTTCTCGCCAAACCATTTGAGTCCCGTACATATTAAGCATCTCGTTTGCTTGACCCGTTATTTTATTGCGAATTGGACGAAGTATAATTCTATGGTACGCAAAATTATCCAGCTGAGACATAAAACCCAAAATTTCCTCAACATTTGTGAGAAAGTTATAAAGAAGTCTAGGGTTACCGTCAAAGTTAGGCAAATCTTTAATCGCATCAGAAATCCTTAGTGAGTTAAAGATATTTAAGGAAGTCTCTGAACTATTATTATGCATTTCTGTATTATCATTATTATGGTTACAAGGTTTTTTAAATTCCGAAATGTTTTTTTTTTTTTTTTTTTTTTTTTTTTTTTTTTTTTTTTTGTCATAGGATAAAGAGCAACGAAGGTTTAATTTATTGGGGAAGTGGGGTTTAAAGGAAGGCATAGGATTAATAGGGAGTTTAAGCAACAAAAGAT
The DNA here is from genome assembly GCA_907269105.1 of Volucella inanis. Classification (NCBI taxonomy): domain Eukaryota; kingdom Metazoa; phylum Arthropoda; class Insecta; order Diptera; family Syrphidae; genus Volucella; species Volucella inanis. The sequence continues at coordinate 23,108,872 of OU026158.1, forward strand.
TGGAACTTACCTCAAGAGTTTGCTCTGGGATAACTACTCCACGTAGATTAAATTCTAGTTGCGTGGTACAGTTCTGGTAGTTTTCTGTCTTCACAATTCTTTCTGTTATTTTTCCTTTAGTTTATTTTCGCATGTGCTATGCATTTAGATATCTTATTAATTATTATTATTAAAATTGTCAAGTTATTTATTTTATTTTCACTTGTTTTTAGTTCGCGAAGTGGATTTCTAATATTATTATGGCACTTAAGCTACTTCTGTTCATTTTAGTTAGCATACTGACTGCGCCAGTTGTCAGCTTTGAAACCTCGTTAGAGAGAAAAAAAAGAAGAGTCTCTAAAAATAGATATTTATTTAATCGAATACAAAACAGGATTGAATCGCGATTTTTGTTGTAACGTTAAGAGAGTCCAAGCTAAAGAGTCGAATACATGCCGCTAGTGGTACAAACTCTCTTCTGTTGCTGGGGAGTTCCCTCCATCTCTTCCTATCGACGATATTGTCGAGAAATTGCTGTTAAAGAATGATTAGCCAGCATCGTTGTTATTGTTGTTGTCGTCGTCTTGAACTGCACAGTACGTAACTTCCGCATGCCCAAATCGTTGATACCGATAGCACCTAATAACCCCCTTATTGTCAACAGCCTAGCCACACTGAAAGCATCGGTTTCCACTAGATCATCGAAATCCAGCAGTGTTGGGCGTGGTAAGTACGTAGGTGGGTGACCACATGGGAACTCAGTAATCCGCGTGCTTGTTGACAAAACGCGCCACATGGGCATAGTACCCTGGCGTTAAATCCCGGACCCTACAAATTAATTTTACTTATCCTAATCTTAGGAAATGCATTTCTTAATGATTTATTTATATCCTCTGTTGGGGTTTTCACATCAAGACCTTTTCGTTTCCTAAGAACAGAATGAAAAAGCTCCTATACACGTCCCACGTAATCGATCGTTGCATCATACACATAGACATTAGTTTTTTGATAACTGAAATTGACAAATTTATGGTTTAAATCAAGAATTTTATATGTTATATGTTTTACAACTTCACTAATAAAACTACAGTTTGCACCAAATATGAATATAGGTGGACAGAATAGTGCGATTGATGGGACATCACTACTTATATTCAGAATTTTATTTTGTTGACTATCGGGATTTTCTGTAGGTTTATCAAGTTGTTGGACAATATCCATCAATTGCGAAAACAGGTTATTCAGCAGATTATCTTTCCTAGGTGAGGACGACTCGGAAACCAATTTCCTTCTTCTTTTCCCATCACTGGGTTGGTAATTACTGGCAGCACGTTTAAGATTACCTCACTTGAAGAGGTTTTGTTGACTAACAATTCGGTTTTAAAGTGTTGGTGTTTGTATTTATGGCGGGGTTAACTTCCATCGCTGATGATTCATCTGCTGATCTAGCCACACTGCTGCTTGGTGAGTGCATGATGCGATACACGTAAGAAGGGCTCCCTTCTATATGTTTATTGGGTGTTGTTTCTGTAGCATAAGTGGTGGTCTGTATGCGGTTGTGATTATTCACAAAGTCAAAAGAAACACGTTCATCAACAGATGATTTGCATTTTTGTCGTCGTCGCCTTCAGCTGTCAGCACTTTGGACAAATTTACTTGCTGCACACCTTGCCGGCAGCTCAACTCTAAAGTGTATTTTAATCTATTCTTTCAAGAATGATGTTAACGAAATCCCATGACAGCGTATCGTCTCTTCTTAATCTAGATTCATCATCGTCAGCCAAAACTGGACATTGCTCTGGATAGCTTGTCTCTATAGGTGGTGTCAAACGCGGCCTTAAAATTGATGAATAGGTGGTGTGTATTGGTTAAGAGCTCATGTATTTTTTCCAAAATCAGCCGTAGTGTGATTGCGATGGACTTTCTTGGGCTGAACCACACTGACATAAACCAATTAGGTTGATGAACGGTTCAGGCGTTCACACAATATGGCGGACAAGATCTTGTAGGCTATGTGTCTGTAGTTGGCGCAGTTCAGAGGGTCGCCTTTCGTGAGGATCGGACAAACAATGCTGTGGTTAAATTCATTGAGCACACTTTTGCCTGACACTATTTTACAGATGAGTTAGCGTATGCTCCTTACTAAGTAATCGCTTGCTGCTCTGAAGAGCGTGGTAGTTAAGCCATCCGCTCCAGCAGCTTTGTTGGACGTAAGTTTAAACACGGCTATCATCACTTGATCCAGGTCGGGTGGACGGAATTGTTAATATACATCGTTCAAATTGAAAGGTTCGTTCTGCCTAACAGTGGTATTTGATTTTTCATCGTAGTTATACAGTCTACAGAAGTGCTCTTTCCAAATCCTAAGCATTGTCTGCGACTCTACTACTATGTTTCCTTGTTCGTCTCTGCATTCAAGTGTTCGGGGTTTGTATCCGTAATTTTTTGGTAAAATTTCTGAATTTCATTCCTGGAGTAACATCTCTTTCTTCTTTTTCCTCCTGAGGAGACGGTGTTCGCTTGTCCTCTTCCGCTCGTAGAGCTCGTGAGCCGCTTTAGGTCTTCTATGCAGTTCCGCTTTTTATGCATCTTGATTAGCCACATGTATTTGCTGGCACTCGTTGTCAGGCCTCTTTGATGGATTTTTGGCAAAGTTGCCGCTGATCTTCAATACTTGATGCCGGTGGCATAGCTTCTATTAACAGATTAAGGAACACTCGATCCGAAAAGTAATTGGCGATATCTTGCGATTGTAGCCGTCCGCCATCGAATTTCCTCACAGTATTAGCTTGCCTTTGCAATGCTCGGGATATCCGCAAGCAAACGAAGTCCGAAGCGATGTTGGAAGATTCGGACGCCCTTAATACTGGAGGAGTGCTTTGCGTCGCTCACAATGTGGTACATCTGGATGACGGTTGATTCTTCAGAAGATCATCAGATTCGCTAATGAATATCGATTGAATGGAACCTCATGCTAACTACAACTATGTTTTGCTCCGCCGGAAATTCGATTAGCCTGATTCCGCTATCGAAAGTGGTATCGTACAGGCTATTTTTTCCCATAGTACTACCAAAGATGCGCTCTCTTCCTTACTTTGCATTACATGTCATATCTAGGGCACTTCTAGTAAGTCTTGTCCAAGAGCTCGTAAAAGCTATCTTTGGTATCTTCAACTTTTCCCTTTATGGGCGCATTCGCGTATATAAGGCTAGTGTTAGAAAATGTAGTTTTAGTACGGATTGCTACGAGACACTCGTTCACACGCCGGAAACTCAATAATTCTTACCTAAGTCTGTCTATAACAACAAATCCGCATCCAAACAGGCGTTGCTTTTTTATCGATAACAGCCGCCGTACTATCTAACTACTATGGCAGTTCTTTATCCTCTTTTTGTCCGGCCGAAACCATCACATTTTTTGGATGGCGATAATTTCTACTTTGCAGCAGCTTCTGCTAGTTATTCGGCTGTACGTGGCTTATTAAGAGACCTAATATTCCACGTGCAGATCCGAAATTCAGTGATAGTCAGTGTCGTGATCGTGCCAATAGTCCAAGTCTTTAGACCGAACAGAGAACTGGTAAAACAGGTATTTACCATGATCGTGTTGCAGTATGCCCTGGGATGGGCAGGGAAAAAACAAGAAATCACCAAAGTACGCCCACCAACAACCAATCTTTTGCTACAGCTGGATGAGTTCCCGACAAGAGTGAATCTAGCGCTAAAAAAGAAGATTTCATAAAATAACTGCCAATCCTAATTAAACGAACCTAAGCAAGAACAATTTTCGAATCAGTCCAGAGGTAGGAATGCGTTTGTGGTGAATGATTTTGTACTGAAACTAGGATATTTTTTAAATAATCTCACTAGTAATAATGCGCCACATAATTCTACTCGAGGCGATGAGTTTTGCTGTATGGATGCAACTTTGGTTTTGGCAGTAGTTCACAAATATTTTACGATCCTGGATAGAATGATAGTATATAACTGCTGTGTAAGCAGAGTTAAAACCGTCACAAAATCAATGCACCTTAGTATTTTCATAGCTGAAAATTTTTCCATTCAGTTTGAAAAGGTACAGGTAGAGGGTCCAATCATATGCTTGCATGACACAGTCTTTGAAAATAGATTTTAGCTAGAATAATGGATAGAGCTATTCAGACAAGGAGATCAAGCAATTTGAAAACATCTGATAGCAATGATCGTTTTGTATGTGGCTAACGACTATGGATTAAATTGAAAGAATTTCCTTTAAGGTTAAAAAAACAATTCACGGTCTTCTGATGACTCAGATAAAAGCTGAGGACAGTTAGAGGACCAATTTCTTAGTTTTAAATTTCCAGATAATATGAGAATTTAAGCTGACTCTATATCGTCAGCATCAAAAATGATCGTCTCCATAGATATCTTTTAGATACGATTGAATATCTTTGCGATTTATTATCTTGTCTGAATTTTTCGCTACATCAGTCGTGAAAGGAATAGAGAAAAAATGCTATCTCACTGTAACGGATGAGAGATCATTATAGTAGAATAGATGCAGTTATTCCTCGTTTTTAACTAATCAATTTTTTACTTAAACTTGTAAAAAGAACATGTATCTCTTAAGAAGATCGTGACAATCTCCAGTACTCTGTTTTTTTTTTCGAAAACTCTTCTTGTTGAACAGGATCAATATTTATCCTTACGGACAGACGTATTAATAACATGCTGAATATAAAGCTGAAAGGTCCCAAAAAATTAATGATCCTGCTCCACCTATGATCCAATAGAACTAACTAGTTTTCAGCTGTAAACACATTCAATTTTAACCCACTGCCTTACCAGCCCAATGAGACCCCAATACGAGTAAATGTACTTCTTCATACATCACAATCAGACCGATGTCGCTTGTTGCCTGAGTAATACGTACGATTAGAGACGACTTGCGGATTTTCAAATTTTAAATTTTTTTTGTTGGAAAAAATTAAATTATATTTCTGTAAATTTTAGTGACATGGACTTGGAAATGGGTTTAATTGAGTGGGCGGGTACAGAAGGAACATCTTCGGAGGAAACTTCTCTAGAGGAAACTTCTCCAGAGGAAACTTCCACAGAGGAAACTTCTCCAGAAGGAATATCTACAGCAAAAGCTGTCTCTACAAAATTTAAGCAGCATTTTAACAAGATGATTCGACAAATGGCAACATACCCACCACAACAGGGATCTAACCGAAACATTGGCCGAATAACTATGGAGGAACAGATTCGAAACGATATAGTCTCGGAAGATATTCACCAAAGGCACAGTGACAATAACTTGGACCTGTTTCTCCTTTCTTGTTTAGTCTTGAGCTCAGTTCTTTTTGTAATTGTTTTTATATTTTTTAAAAGAACAAAACCAATATACTCATAAAACCAGGGAATAAAACCAAGTGGTGTGAAGCCATGTAGGATTATTACTCATAAAAAAGAATTGCTTTTTCGTTTTCCTTTTTTTAATGGTTATCAGATCGTTTGGTCCAATATAAACACTAGTTTATTTATATTATAATTTTGCCTGCTACTCGATACGAATTGACGTGATGATTACTCATCACTCACCCCACCTAGATGAGATGAAAGCTTAGCAGTTTCTTTTTTCTATTGAAGAGAGAACTTCAGATTTATTGAATATTGCTGCGGTTCGTTTCCTTTTTTCAGAGTCGTATCCAGAATTCTGTGTCGCTGTTTCCGCACGTCTAGAGACTTGTGGTAGGGTAAAACGCGTCTAGACATACCAGCGTTACATGGTTGAAAGGGGGATAGAATGAATGTACGGCATTATGGAAGTGAACGTGTATGAATACACTATTCCCCTGCTGGCACTTTTGCCGCACAGTGGAAGAGTGATTTGGGGCGAGTAGGAACAATTTTGTCAGGGCTGAACTGTTGCCGGGGGCGAACAACATCAAGCCGGAAGCAGAATCCGCAACTTGAAATTGGAAACGAATGCATCCATAACACGTTTTACGGGACAGAGTTGCCATGAGTTTGGCACTTATGTTGAAGTCATATGGGTGTCGAAAATCGAAGATCGAACAATGTCAAGCGCCTGGAAATAGGCAGTGAGCAACTCAAAGAAATTAATTGGTGATTTTCGATCAGAAACATCATCATAACTACGTACATACTGCAGCGGTGGACAACAAACTCAGTAAGATTACCATCTTTGATCAAACCATAAGTTAGTCTAGAAGGAATTTTGATGACAGAATTTGTCAGGTGAAAATCAGACATATTCCTTTGACTTGGAGAGCATTTTAGATAATCCTCATACTTAAATCAAAAAATGCCCAGAATCTCCGCTATCATGCAGGCTCCTTCGTTTTTGATGTAAGAAGCTATGAAATAGCTGTTTGACTTACAAATCCGCTTCACAACTTACAATTTGCGTACCAAATAGGCAAACCCACAAGCTCAAAACAAATTCCACACACTTATCTAAGACTAAGAGAGAGTATTGGATTCTAAAAGTATTGACAACGCGAACTTTAGATTGACGAAACATGTCTCTGCTCAGGAGAGGTGCAAATCCAAGTAGTTTGAAAATTACTGGAACTGGAGTTAGTTCATCCAAGCAAAGCAAGAATTGTTCAATTTACACAGAAAATAGAGATGAATCTTTTCGACTTGCTAATAGATGGGGCTGAGGTGCATTTTAAGGAAGAAGTTCAGTATCTAGATACAGCCCTAGACAGGAGCACTTGGGGATTAGATCTCAACTATATAAAGAAAGAGGGTTATAATAAACCTATGAACCATAAAACAACTAATGGACAAATCACGGGGGCTAAGCCTCAGAATGAGATTCTGGCTATACAATGAAACCGTGAAGCCAATCATACTTTACGTTGCGTAGAGGTGTGGTGGGGTAAAATTAAAGAAAACTCAGCAACAATGCAACGGCTCGCTTGTCCGTGCACTACAAAGAAAACTGAACGATCCTTGATTACGTTTCCCCGACATACGTACAAGAGAAGAGAACTTGCAGCTACAGGCTGCCGAGGCTTGTTGTTGCTTCGTAACTTAACTTTATTTTCCATGACCAGGCAATTTTGACATAACCGCTGATACCGATGCCAAAAAAACACACTAAATGGGTTATATATGGTATGTTTATTAGAGATAGCTCATTGGCTGTCACAAATTACGTGCCACTTTGCTAAATCAGAATGTGAATGGATTCTCTGACTACGATCAACGAATAAAAATACACGTAGATACTTATGTATCTCACCTGTTCATGGGAGCGTCAGTGATCCTGCCAATAGTCCAAGTGTATAGACCGAACAGAGAACTGGTAAAACAGGTATTTACCATGATCGTGTTGCAGTATGCATAGATTTTTAATACACATCTGTGAATATACATATAAACATGGGATGGGCAGGGACAAAACAAGAAATCATCAAAGTACGCCCACCAACAACCAATCTTTTGCTACAGCTGGATGAGTTCCAGACAAGAGTGAATCTAGCCCTAAAAAAGAAGATTTGATAAAATAAATGCCAATCCTAATTTAACGAACCTAAGCAAGAACTATTTTCGAATCAGTCCACAGGTAGGATTGCGTTTGTGGTGAATGATTATGTACTGAAACTTGGATATTTTTTATATAATCTCACTAGTAATAATGCGCCACATAATTCTACTCTAGGCGATGAGTTTTGCTGTATGGATGCAACTTTGGTTTTGGCAGTAGTTCACAAATATTTGACGATTCTGCATAGAATGACAGTATATATCTGCTGAGTAAGCAGAGTTAAAAGCGTCACAAAATCCATGCACCTTAGTATTTTCATAGCTGAAAATTTTTCCATTCAGTTTGAAAAGGTACAGGTAGAGGGTTCCATCATATGCCTGCATGACACAGTCTTTGAAAATAGATTTCAGCTAGAATAATGGATGGAGCTATTCAGACAAGGGGATCAAGCAATTTGGAAACATCTGATAGCAATGATCGTTTTGTATGTGGCTAACGAGTATGGATTGAAAAGGAAATTGAAAGAATTTCCTTTAAGGTCAAAAAACAATTCACGGTCTTCTGATGACTCAGATAAAAGCTGAGGACAGTTAGAGGACCAATTTCTTAGTTTTAAATTTCCAGATAATATGAGAATTTAAGCTGACTCTATATCGTCAGCATCAAAAATGATCGCCTCCATAGATATCTTTTAGATACGATTGAATATCTTTGCGATTTATTATCTTGTCTGAATTTTTCGCTACATCAGTCGTGAAAGGAATAGAGAAAAAATGCTATCTCACTGTAACGGATGAGAGATCATTATAGTAGAATAGATGCAGTTATTCCTCGTTTTTAACTAATCAATTTTTTACTTAAACTTGTAAAAAGAACATGTATCTCTTAAGAAGATCGTGACAATCTCCAGTACTCTGTTTTTTTTTTCGAAAACTCTTCTTGTTGAACAGGATCAATATTTATCCTTACGGACAGACGTATTAATAACATGCTGAATATAAAGCTGAAAGGTCCCAAAAAATTAATGATCCTGCTCCACCTATGATCCAATAGAACTAACTAGTTTTCAGCTGTAAACACATTCAATTTTAACCCACTGCCTTACCAGCCCAATGAGACCCCAATACGAGTAAATGTACTTCTTCATACATCACAATCAGACCGATGTCGCTTGTTGCCTGAGTAATACGTACGATTAGATACGATTTGCGGGTGTTCAAATTTTAAATTTTTTTTTGTTGAAAAAAATAAAATTATATTTCTGTAAATTTTAGTGACATGGACTTGGAAATGGGTTTAATTGAGTGGGCGGGTACAGAAGGAACATCTTCGGAGGAAACTTCTCCAGAGGAAACTTCTCCAGAAGGAATATCTACAGCAAAAGCTGTCTCTACAAAATTTAAGCAGCATTTTAACAAGATGATTCGACAAATGGCAACATACCCACCACAACAGGGATCTAACCGAAACATTGGCCGAATAACTATGGAGGAACAGATTCGAAACGATATAGTCTCGGAAGATATTCACCAAAGGCACAGTGACAATAACTTAGACCTGTTTTTCCTCTTTTGTTCAGTCTTGAGCTCAGTTCTTTTTGTAATTGTTTTTATATTTTTTAAAAGAACAAAACAACTATACTCATAAAACCAGGGAATAAAACCAAGTGGCGTGAAGCCATGTAGGATTATTACTCATAAAAAAGAATTGCTTTTTCGTTTTCTTTTTCTCATGGTTTTCAAATCGTTTGGTCCAATATAAACACTAGTTTGTTTATATTATAATCTTGCCTGCTACTCGATACGAATTGACGTGATGATTACTCATCACTCACCCCACCTAGATGAGATGAAAGCTTAGCAGTTTCTTTTTTCTATTGAAGAGGGAACTTCAGATTTATTGAATAATGCTGCGGTTCGTTTCCTTTTTTCAGAGTCGTATTTAGAATTCTGTGTCGCTGTTTCCGCACGTCTAGCGACTTGTGGTAGGGTGAAACGTGTCTAGACATACCAGCGTTACATGGTTGAAAGGGGGCTAGAATGTAAGTACGGCAATATGGAAGTGAACGTGTATGAATATACTATTCCCCTGCTGGCACTTTTGCCGCACAGCGGAAGAGTGATTTGGGACGAGTAGGAACATTTTTGGCAGAGCTGAACTGTTTCCGGGGGCGAACAACATCAAGCCGGAAGCAAAATCCGCAGCTTGAAATTGGAAACGAATGCATCCATAACACGTTTTACGGGACAGAGCTGCCATGAGTTTGGCACTTATGTTGAAGTCATATGGGTGTCGAAAATCGAAGATCGAACAATGTCAAGCGCCTGGATATAGCCAGTGAGCATCTGAAAGAAATTAATTGGTGATTTTTGATCAAAAACATCAGTAAGCCGAGCTACGAGTACGAAGGCTGCCATGGAAGACATGAATGTACTCGCACACTTAACGAATGCAAATTATCAGACCAACCTTATTACTTAACTACGTACATACTGCAGCGGTGGACAACAAACTCAGTAAGATTACCATCTTTGATCAAACCATAAGTTAGTCTAGAAGGAATTTTGATGACAGAATTTGTCAGGAGAAAATCAGATATATTCCTTTGACTTGGAGAGCATTTTAGGTAATCCTCATACTTAAATTATGAAATGCCCAGAATCTCCGATATCATGCAGGCTCATTAGTTTTGATGTTAGAGGCTATGAAATAGCTGTTTGACTTACAAATCCGCTTCACAACTTACAATTTGCGTACCAAATAGGCAAGTCCACAAGCTTGCACCACACATTTATCTAAGACTAAGAGAGAGTATTGGATTCTAAAAGTATTGACAACGCGAACATTAGATTGATGAAACATGTCTCTGCTCAGGAGAGGTGCAAATCCAAATAGTTTGAAAATTACTGGAACTGGAGTTAGTTCATCCAAGCAAAGCAAGAATTGTTCAATTTACACAGAAAATAGAGATGAATCTTTTCGACTTGCTAATAGATGGGGCTGAGGTGCATTTTAAGAAAGAAGTTCAGTATCTAGGTAAAGCTCTAGACAGGAGCACTTGGGGATTAGATCTCAACTATATAAAGAAAGAGGGTTATAATAAACCTATGAACCATAAAACAACTAATGGACAAATCACGGGGGCTAAACCTCAGAATGAGATTCTGGCTATACAATGAAATCGGGAAGCCAATCATACCTTACGTTGCGTAGAGGTGTGGTGGGGTAAAATTAAAGAAAACTCAGCAACAATGCAACGGCTCGCTTGTCCGTGCACTACAAAGAATACTGAACGATTTCACAAACAAATCAAACAAGGACACTTGGAAATACTAAAGAAGGTAGAAGGCACCTTTGCCAAATCTCATTGGGGCTTTCAAATTTAAAAAAAATTGTCAATGGAAACCAACCAGCTACAGGTCTTATGCTCGTCACATTCGACCTTTTTCGACCTTCGAGCACAATCAATATTGGATGATATAATACCAAGGTAAAAGAATATTTCCCAAATATACCTCGAAAAGGTGCGAATGCATCAACATCCAATTTCCTCAAAAAATTGTACACGACTTTTACAAGCCAAAGAAACATTAAAAATAAAAACAATAAACAAATGAGGCATGGTCGAAGCAATACGAATATTGCTATATTGCATATTATATATGCACATATTGAATATATTATATTGAATATTGCACAAAAACATCCACACCAAGTGCATCCATTAACTCAACCCAAGCTAACAGTTCTCTCCGGCCAAAAAAAATCTCCTCCCAAATTATCTCAAGTGAACGCCGAACCAAGTAGTGGTTTATACTAGTCGGCCTGTCACTGAAAAAGTCGATGAAATTTTGCACTTGACGGAGAAAGACCGGCTCGGAAACTGTCTGAAGATAGCGGAGGAACTAAACATCAACCGTATGACAGTTTGGAATCATTTAAAACGAGCAGGCTACTCAAAGAAATTTAATTGAACGAAACGTGAAACGCTGCTGAAACGTAACGAAATGGGACCACTTTTGAAGCGATTCATTATGGGCGATGAGAAATGGATTAAATACGAGAATTTCCAGCGCAAGCGATCATGGTCAAAGGCCGGTGGCCGCCACAAGCGACTTCAAAGCCTGGTTATGTGTTTGGTGGAATTGGAGGGGAATTATCTATTATGATCTAGAATGTGGCGAAATGGTCAACGGTAGGCAACCAAGAAATATGAAACTGACCCAAAAATTCCAAACTGACAGAGCCAAATGGGTTTTATTGCAAAGCAAAGTAGAGACATTTTTGACATGCAAAACACTATCTTTTAACATAAATAGAAAAGCAGCCATAATTACAAAATTAGTTCGGTATGCTGCAAATGCAGCAATTCCAAAAACTCATAACACCTCTAAAAAAATAGTTACCCTGGTGGAACAAAGTTATCAACAAACTCCGACAACTTAAACAAAACACCTGCATGACTTTAAAATAAATCCAACTGACTCGAACATGGTCATCTACCGCAAATCGAACGCAATATTCCGCCGAGCCCCAAAACTTGCTAAGAAAGAAAGCTTCGAACAATTCAGAGCCAATGTCATAGAAACTTTGGGACGATATAAAGCATCTTACGGGAAACTTAATCCGGAAATATACTTAAAACTGAAAAGGAAATCTTGTTTTGCCCTGCCGAAATCGCTAATCACTTCGCCAAAGCCTGGTCAAACTATTCTTTTTCTTCATTAAAAATACTCCCTGCTTAGTAGTGATATTCTAGAATACAACACATCATCTTCAGTCAGCTCGACTGAAGACTCAGTCCCCATTAATTTAACAGACCTTGAATGCTATCTCAGTACAATTAAAGAAAGAACATCTGGCTTTGATCAGATTTCATATCCAATGTTAAAAAATTCACCTCTAGTTTTTAAAAAAACGTTTAGTCGCATTGTTTAATCGCGTTTTTGACACAAATATTATCCCATATATGTGGAAAATTGCAAGTGTAGTACCGATCTCCAAACTGAAACAAAAGAAATGTAATAAATGGAAATAAGTGTTTCCAAAAGGTTGCTTTGGTACTTAGAAAAAAAAAAGCCTACCCACATAAACCAGGTCGCCTTCAAGCACGGTCGTTGAACAACTGATGCACTACTTCAAATAGATGAATTTGTGTCTTCTGTCCTTTCGTGGAAAAACTATGTTTGGAAAAGGGTTTGACAGAATGGGAATTCAGCGACATAAACCAGGTCGCCTTCAAGCACGGTCGTTGAACAACTGACGCACTACTTCGAATAGATGAATTTGTGTCTTCTGTCCTTTCGTGGAAAAACTATGTTTGGAAAAGGGTTTGACAGAATGGGAATTCATGTAATAATCAACAAACTCATCCAGTAGATAGTGGGTCCTTATATATTAAACTTTATTAAGTCATTCTTAATGAATAGAAAATTTCGAATTAAGGTGAATAATATGTACTCTAATCCATATAATTTCGAGAATGGTATCCCACAGGGAACACCACTTACCATTGTTTTATTTCTAATAGCATGCAATCATAAGCGAAATAATTTTAAAGCACAATACAATTCGGCAGTCCCCGTATGCGGATGACTTAATCGTATTTTCGAAATAGGTAGCTCCTCAGGATCTAGGATTTCAATCGACAAAACCAAAGTACTTCACATTTGTAAAAAATCAAGTTGCACAAAATTGTAAAATCTAAATTTTAATAACCATAATGTACATAACGTTGATTCACATGAACATTCTGGGAACCATTTTTGATTGTTAATTTAGATTTAAAGAACACAATAAAAAAAAGTCTAGATACTAGAGTCAATATCAAAAGATATCTAACTGCCAAAAATGGAAGTTCACATACCAACAAAATTATATGAGTCATTAAGTCCATCGTTTTGTCAAAGATCGATTACGGCCTTGTTATTTACGGCAAATGCAGCAGATCAACTCTAAATAATCGAATCTTAGCTTTAGAGCTACACCAATAAAAAACCTGCTTACTGAAGCATGTCTCCCGGCGATTGCACAAGGAATCAAATATTTTATATCACTTCCTTCTCATACCAAACATAGCATCATCATAATAATCGCCAATAATAATAGACGTCAAAAAATCACTAGCCCGAAAAAAACTCCCAAAGTTCCGTCGACTATCTACAATGCCATCTTCTTTGTCCGCAGGATTTTGACCTGTAAACTCGGCCAAAAACATTCTATGGTTGTATGAGAAAGGCGTAGAAATGTTAGACCAGCGCTGGAAGAATGTTATCACTCTAGAAGGAGACTGAGATAGCTCAGTCAAATGTTGGTAAAAAAAAAATTTATTTTTACATGTTAGTCTCGACATTGGAACCAATTGTTACTGTACGTTTTGCATCGTTAACGAAAACTGGAGGTTATTTTTTCAATAATATTATACACATACTCTTAATAATAAATTGCTGACCTTGAATATGTCTATTAATTGCAGTAAAAACTTGTCCTTGTTTTAAGTTCTTAGGATTTTGAAACGGAAAAGGCGTCACTTTTAGCAGCCTTAAAAAATTGGATATTGCTCTGCATTTTGGAAAAAAGCATGCACAATCAATATTGTGCTGCTTTGGCAGAATAAAAGAATGAAAAATTGAGGGGGAATTTTATTAAGAGCACTGATACTTCATTAACCTTTTGCAATTCATTTACTTCACCACATGAGTACTACAGGACTGGGTGGTAGGGTAGTACTTGTAACATTAAATGCACTCTTTTGTTGGTGTAATTCACTTGAAAATGGTGACTCTTTAACTAAACTGCAACCTTGGTCTATTTTATTAATAACATTTTTAACCCTTCTTGAAAAAACAATTTTTTTTTTTTGACTTTCGTACCTGTTGATGTTTTATTTGCCTAACGAACGGCAGAAGAGAGGATATGAACCCAGGAAGGAATTTGTAAAATATTTAGGAGCAGTTGAGAGTGTGTGTCGAAGTAAAAATGGCTGTAGTGCACCTATGTCTGGCATCCGCGTGTGTGCCACTCGGGCTACTAATGGGATAGGCCATAGGAATGGTGGTGGAAATATGAGTATTAAGTTAGTTATTGGATTACATTTGACGGTCTAGTAGGAAAGACAGTAGGTGTTTTAAGCTGATAATTATAATAGGGTGGATAGGTGAGTAAGGAAAATATGTAGTTGTAAAAATAGATGGTAATCGTTATATAGGTATAGGTCTTACCAGCAACTTTTGTTTAACTAAAAGCTACAAGTGTCATCGACTGGGTGCACTTATGTCAAATCCATTTTTCAACCTAGTGCTTACGCTCCGCAAGTTCAGTCAAATCTTTTTCAAATCAGCTGTCGTAGTCATGTATCTTAACCCAGCTTCAAGAAACGTTTGTCTACATCATAAACATATATATGTATATATGGTTCTGCCTAGCTACTGCTTACATACTCTTTTTAATACTTTCGTGAAGCCTGGCTGTTTCTGTATTCATTTTAGGTCGCTATACTTTGAATCATCTCGTCATAGAGGTCAAGAGTTGGGTGAACTCTAGACCCTCGCTCAAGGGGTTAAAGTACCCTTAAAATGTTTATACACAGCGCGGAAAAGTGAAAGTTAAGGAGAACAGAAAGAGAGGTACCAATGTACATTCGTTTTGAAAGTTTGAAGGTTATAATGTTCATGAAATAAAGAGCTCGGCAGAGCATTCCAGAAGCGAGATGTACGTCTTACGAAAGAATCACGATATTTCAATTTACGTCCGCAAGTGGCCTTGAGAGCTATGAAATATCGAGACGAGTGAGACAAGAGACATTTCGTCGGTTTTCGAGGTTGTCAATTGATTAGGTTTTATCAGCATCACCTATGAGTCTTATCGCTCGGTTCTGAATCCTATTTAGTAGGTGCAGAAAAGTTTAAGCAGCACCTGACCAGATATGGGCATTGTACTCCAATTATAGGTGGATAATGCCTTATATATTGAGGACAGATCAGAGTATTTCTTACATCGTTTTCAACGTACATCCAACGCAGGTTTTTACTGGCAAACGTACGGTGAATGAAATTTTTTTCGGTTTCAATGATGCAATTGCCATTCATGGACAATGACTTGGGGTTCGCTCTAATGATAGCAGACAGCATTGAGTTTTGAAAGCATTAAAATTCATTGTGTTAATTGCTTTCAAATTGGTGATGCTGTTTATATCGGAATTGAATGAGCTTAACATACGCTGCCGTTCCCGTTCTAAAGCCAAAGAGCATGGACGTAAGTCCGGAACGAATATGTAAAGCAGAGAGTACTGTCTCCAGCAAAGGAATATATTGAATTAGAAGTAGCAGATAAGAGATCATTAATGAATATTAAAAATAATGTTGGAGACAAAACGGAGCCCTGGGATACACCAGCATTTATTTTGTGGGTATCAAGCTTGAAACCATCTAAGACAACTTGAATTAAACGCTCCGAAAGGTAGTTTTTTATCCGTTGAAGGAGAGATTCATCGATTCTAAATGCACGTACTTTCGACAAAAGACCCTGATGCTAAACTCTGTCAAATGCCTTAAAAATATCAAGTGCAACTATCTTATTTTGGCCAGACTGATGTATGCTTTGGTTCCACTTATCGGTGAGACATGTCATCAAATCAGTTGCTTCGAAAACCGTACTACCGGTCATTGGGAAGTTTTCGTGTTTCGATGTATTTCATAAGCTGACTGTTGGAAGGAGAGACGTTAGTGCAATGGGTCTGTAAGAGGCGAAAGAAGAAGATTTACCCTTTTTAAGGACGAGCTGGACAAATGCTGTCTTCCATCTCGGAAAGAGTTCTTAAGAGTAAGCTGGATGAAGTGGTTTTGAAAACGTAATACATGGGCCGTGCCGTTTCTAAGAGAGAGCACTACTTGAATTAAATCCATACCATTTTCAGTTAGTACCAAAAGATACGTGTAAAATTTGACAGCTGTCGGATTAATAGTTCTCGAGATCTAGTTGTGAGTGAAGCAACTTTTGTTATTGTGAAAACAAAATGGATTCAAGGCCATTTCGTGTGTTGATTTATCATTGCTTTTTGATGAGAAAAAATGCAGCCGACGCAAAGAAATAACTTGATAAGTGTTCGCAAGTGGATTGAAAAATTTAAAAGTGGTCATACAAGCACCGAAGGTGATGCACGCAGTGGACGTCCAAAAGAGGCTGTTTCAGATGAAAACATCAAAAAAGTCCACAAAATGATTACGAATGACCATAAAGTGAAGTTGATCGAGATAGCTGAGGCTCCGAAGATATCAAAAGAGCGTGTTGGATATATCATACACGAATATTTGGACATGCGAAAGCTCTGTTCAAAGTGGGTGCAGCGTTTGCTCACAGTCGACCAAAAACAACAACGTGTTGATGATTCAAAGGAGAATTTGAAGCTGTTTAACCGCAATGGATAAAACTTGGCTCCATCACTTCACACCAGAGTCAAGTCGGCAGTCAGCTGAGTAGCGAGCAGGCGACGAACCTCGTCCAAAACGACAAAAAACTCAACAGTCGGCTGGCAAGGTTATGGCATCCGTATTTTGGGATACACATGAAATAGTTTCATCGACTATCTCCAAAAGGGGCAGACTATCAACAGCGACTATTACATTGCGTCGTTGGAGCGTTTGAAGGACGAAACCGCAGAAAAACGACCGCATTTGAAGAAAAAGAAAGTGCTGTTTCATCATGAAAATGCACCGTTTCACAAGTCGATGAAAACGATGGCAAAATTGAATGAATTCGGCTACGAATTGCTTCTCCATCTACCGTATTCTCCAGATTTGGCCCCAAGCGACTATTTCCTGTTCGCAGACCTCAAAAGAATGCTCGCCGGAAAGAGATTTAAGGCCGATGAAGTAGTAATCGCCGAAACAGAGGCCTATTTTAAGGCTAAACCGAAATCGTACTACAAAACTGGTATCGAAAGATTGAAAAATCAAAAAAGGCAACTATATTGATAAATAAAGTTGAGTTTTGCAAAAATTTTGTGTTTTACTATAAAACGGCAGCCCATGTGTTAGAAGAACACCTCTTCAGAAAAAGGGAAGATATACCATCTCGATCAGCAGATTTATGTATGCTTAGACCTTTAAGTACTCTTGCTGCTACAGGAAAATGAAAGTGTATTAATCGACGTACTCAAGTTTTTTTTTTTTTTTTTTTATAATACCGCGCGCGCACCAAGGGGATATGAATACCCTTTTACTGGCTTTTTCTCCAGGGCGCGGGCGGGTGGTGTAGTAGTTTGAAACTGAGGTGTATTACGTTTCGATATTTTTCCCAGAGGTTGTTGTCAAACTGGACGGGACGAGCTAGTACATCCTCAATCAGTGAGTCTTAAGTACGTGCTAGTTGTTAGTTCGTTACTTTTAACCCAGCCAGCAACCACTCCAACATCAGTGTTATGCCTTCATGTCAGAGTTGACGCCGACGGGATTTTCATATAACTACATACAAATTCTATGAAAAGACTTTCACAGATTTGCCTCCACGGGATTCGAACCCGATACCACTACACCATTGCCACTCCTAGGCGGAGACAAAGCACAATCTGGAAGAACATAGCTGGCCACGAAATGTGTAGCAAACAAATTAGCTTTTATAAAGAGCTAAAAGCTGGAATGTCATTGTAAATGAGCGTTGGTATGGAGGATGAGGCAGAATTTCTGTAGTTTTCGACGAACGACTAAAAGCTTTTACTACTTTTGAGACATTGTACTATTTCTTGCCTCAGGTTTTGTTCATATTGCAATTTTGCACGCTTAAGAAAGAAATTTTAGTCATTCCTGGTTCGTTTGAACTCTTATCAATTTTCCTATGTCGATTTGTCTTTGTTTCCCTAATCTCGACCAGTGCTTGAGCTTCTATAGCTGGACGTCTTATACATGGCAATACCAGCTGATACGATCAACTATGAATTTATCTACCGTCAATTTCCTAACATAAGGGCTTTCTTAAATAGATAATGTTTGATTTTCAATTTCGGAGACGGCCATAAATGCTTCACGATCAAAAGAGGCTACTTTACTTCAAAAAGCGGAGGAAAAAAGCAAACTGTTCTGTGATGAACTAGCTTCCCACAGGCGATGAAACCGCTACAAAAAAAAACATGAGGGGTAAAGGCAGCTCCTAAATGGACCAAACTCTACTTGTTGTCAAGCAATAAGCGAATAGACGACCGGCCCCGCCTCGTTAAACACATACTGACAGGCGCCAAGAAACCATCTCACCTAATTTTTAGGACAAAAGGAGAGACTTAGAATTAAGCTTATCTGATAAAACACCGCCACTAACACCGCTATCAATATTGGATCCATCTATATAGAAGTGGATTGACTTGTCATCCATGAAACAATCTTCCTCCTAAAAGGACTTAGAGGTGATGCTTACATGAGTCTTTGTCAAATAAATATTGGGGTTTAATGTTACCGATGTTCTCTGGAAAGATTCCTAGTATATTAAGAATATTAGACTGCTTAAATAATTTATTCATCCACTGTGTAGTCACACCGCCACTTGCCTGGTGAAAATTCGGAGAGGTGTCAAGTAAACCAGAATACCCAGTGACTCAGAGTGGGTAGTTCTGTCTATGCACAAACATGCTGTCCTTTGGACTTTGCTGAGGTTGCTGCAGTTGACTTCATTGCTCACCCCGTAGGTGAGAATCGGTCTTATAAACGAGGAGTATAACAAGTATGTACTGCGAGGTTTCAGACCAAATTCGTTTCCAACTGCTTTCTTTACTCTTTCTAGAATATTAAATTTCCAGTTTAGTATCCCCCTAAAGATAATATCCAGTTATTTGGTTGTATTGGAGAAGACTTAACTTTTACCTTTGATTGAAGGAGGGCCTACGATCAGAATTTTGTATTTTCAGAGTTGAAATCGCAGTCGTGATTGCGGATGTGTTATGTGTTGATATTGTTAAAGGCACCCTCTATTTCCAAGAAGACGATCATTGTGTGCTCTCTGTATGTAGTCAGTGAATGAAAAGTCGTTTCCACAGATGTTCTTTTAAAGTAGGTATGTTGAGCCGTAGACAAAAGTTGTGAATCAATTTTTGATCGTATATGGAGTTCAGAAGGAAAGACGATAGACTGTAGGTCTGAGTTCCTTTGGGACAAAATAAAAACATTTTCTCTCTATGGGAATGAAAACTACATTTCCCTATGACATGGGAAAGTGTCTCTTTTAATCAGAACGTGAATTTTAGTTGCGGCTGGAGTAGTCCTGCTAAGAAAGTTACTGACCGTGAACCAGCAGGTGCCTGAAAAGTGGTTGTCCAGTAGTAGGTTGAGTGATTTATCACTTGAGGTCATCCGTAAGCCATTAGATTTTCTTCAAGCAGCTAGGAATTATAAGATTGATGGGGAGAATTTTTCCATGTCACAGAATGGCCTCGAAGATTTTAGCTCTACTTTCCTCAGTGAATTTTTATAAATTTGAATAAGAGGACAGGAAGCAGCCATTGCCTGATTGAGAGCCAGGATAAAATCCTTGACATTCATGTCAAACTCGTTGAAATTTAAGTGTTTAGAGGAGAGTATTTTCAAAAGTGCTCCGCCAATCAATTCTCCGATAAATCCCCAAAGTAATATTAGTTGGAGGGGAGGAGCATCATTTAGACTAAATTGGATGTATCTGTGATTTGAAAAAGAGTGTTCAGGTGATACAATCCAGTCCGTTGTCGAAGGCAAGAGTGATATTTTTCATTGTCAATGAGGTTATTACTTAAACTGTTATTCACTACAACTAAGCTTTGAGGAAGTTATTCTAGCTCCTCAGCCTCTTCAGCTAAATCCAAATTGGAGTGCTGATCGTGTACTTCCCATAATACTTACATATTGTAGTAGTTCTCCTTGTGAACATGTCGACCAGTTCTCTTTCCGAAGGAAATTTCTTAGATATGTGGAAGATGTGAAAATGTCTGTTTCAAAAAATAATGTTGAGAACTATCGAGGTATTTATAAACCCTTAACGATTCCTAAAGTTTTGGAATGTATCGTGAAAAACCGAATTGAGTTTTTGACAAAGGAATGTCTATCTGAAACTCAGCATAGGTTCCAATCTGGACGGACCACTATTACAAAATTGACTTTTTTTTCTTCTTACGTAATTAAAGAAATGGAGAACAAAAAACGGGTCGACGCCATATACACACGCCGTCTTAAGTAAAGCTCTCGATTCTGTTCAAAATTCAATTCCACTTTTCTTCACTGAATTTCATCTTTTCTCATTAGTCGCACTCAACGAGTAAAAATTGAAACTTCAATTTCTATAAATCTCCGGCATACCGCCAGGGAGTCATTTAGGCCCATTACTTTTATTTTTTTTTTATCAATGATATTGTCTTTGTTATCAAAAATGGTCGGTATTTACTGTATGCAGACGACTTAAAACTTTTTTCTGTTATTAAGGAGTTAGGCGACTCAAGAGACCGTAAAAATAGGCGTTTTGTGATTTTTTTTCCCAGGAAAAATTATATTTACAAATTACAAATTATATTGTTCATATGATTGACTACTAAACATATTTTTTTATAGAATAATTTATTAAAAAATGGCGGCTGTGCAGCGTTTCTCAAATGACTTCTCTTTTTTTGGAAGGGTCTACTGCCGTACCAGCAGCTCCTGTAAATTTTGTGTTATAATGAATCACTCACTTTTTTTTGTTATTTTATATAACAGCTATGGAGAAGTACACAGGATTTTTTTTTGATAAATTGATGTTTGGCCGAATGGGGCACTTCTAAAGTCAAGTCGAACTTGCGAAATTCGCGGGAATATCGCAAGAAAATTGTTAATAAAAAATAAAATATGCCATATAAAAAAAAATTCTACGTACTTATTTAGACAATATATTTTTGAAGATCTAGTTAAAATTTGAAAGTCATACCTGGCTGCCTTGTACTATAGTTTAAAAAACAAGTTCTTCGAGATATTTCCTGGCCATAATCTTTTGGCATACCACTTTTGAAGTCCTAAGGGACCATTAGAAATAATAATTTTTTTTTTTAAATCCTAGAGTGGCTTAACCTAATGACTTGACACTTTTCTTTCGACATTTGGCGATTTCTTCCACCAGATGTGTGTCTTTTATCAAATTTAATTACTTAAAATCAATTCCAATCTTTTGAGTAGAGTACAGAAAATTAGACACTTAGGTGTTATGCTGGACCACTCATTTTTTTTTAAGCCCTTATTGAATATATCTTTACGAAAGCTAAATCAGTTGTCAACGATCATTTATGACACTTAAGATAATTTTAACATGAGCATTGTAGATTATCTGGATTTGAGAATATAGTATATAATCATATATGAGACTAAAAATAAGTAAAATAAATGAATTAAATTAGCACAATCAGCAACAATCAGGTCTAAACAAACGCACCTTTCTTAGATTATATCAGAAAAATCCGCTGATTCAATCTGTTTACCTTTAAAACATTAACGTACATACGTGTATGTGCAAGCATTTTTAAGGTACTTAAGTCCCTTGAGCGCGGGAAAATTATTAAAAAAAAAATCCTGCAGCAAGGAAAACACCACCTTCTTCTTCCATCTGAGTTCTTATTAGATATCTATCATCTCGATAAATAAAGAACATTTGAGAATAATGGAGTGGAGTCAAATGAAAGTGGCAATATATGAACAATCAACAGCAGAAAAGAAGAATGCTGTTGTTTTACTTCTCATTCCTCCAACGTTATTCATTTGACAACGACAGACTTGCAGTCGCAATAATATCAGCACCAACGGCGGCATATATAGAAGGACAATGCATTAAGTTTGAGCATAATAGTTTGATTTGCGCATTCCGTCTTTTGGACGGAATTTAAATATTCCATTCACAAGGAAAATTGGGTAAATTCTCCAACCTGTTCTCACCGAACAAGGTACAATCTAAGGTAATGGAACTCCCTTGGGGGGCCCATCACTACTATATAACTCTATAAAGAAGGCAATAAAAGACCTGTGGATCCAGAAAGCAAATCAGCCTAAGCCCTAAAAGGATGTACTAGCTGTGCATTCAAATGGTGTGGCCAACCATACTATACTCCTACTGTGCGGTAGCGTAGTGGTGTAAGACCAAAACAAAAACCAACAATAATGAATTGAATGAGCAAGATTCAACAGCTTTCGTCTGTGGGGAGTGGGTTATTGGGCTAGGTATGCTGTACGATATCTTTGGCTTTTCAAAGAGGAACAAGGGCAACTTCTCCACAAGGGAGGAATGGCACACAAATCCTAATGAACAGTGATTCACAAATGTAGTACACGGATGGTTTAAAAACGTCTCAAATCATAGAAGCACGAGTTGTAGTAGTATTTATTATTTAGTTTTATATTATTAAGTAGTATAGTAGACTTTAAAATCATCTTTTAAATTATAAATGTTGAAAAACAATAGTTCAATGCATACTCGAATTTTACGACAAAAAATAGGGTCATAACAATTAAAACAATTTTTAACGAAATTAAAAAACGAAATAGAACCAGAAGCTTTCACCTAAGCAGGTCATTTAACTTGTCTCTTGCCCTGATTTATCTGAAAATAGTATTCCAAAGAAATCTATGAGTGAAGTTAACATAAAACTTCCCCCCTATATTTTAGATCTAATAAAAGTAAGAAACGTTTACCGAAAAAACTGGCGGAGATATTACAGACATGCGGTATCAAATATCAATAAGATCATTGCCCAAGGAATATCACAGGCTCGGAATAAAGACTGGAACAGAAAGCTGAACTCATTAGAAAAAGATGCTAGACCTTTATGAAACATTATGAAGGTAATAAAAAATAGAAAAAGGCAGTTACCATTTTTAAAAGATACTGTTAGCACCTATATTTCGGATGTGGACAAAGCAAATGCCCTTGCACTGAACTTTGCGAGAAACAACATCTCCAGATTTATTGGTGATGCTAATACAGATAATATTGTGAACACCACAGTTCAATAGTATTTTTTAAATAGAAGCTCACCAATATCTTCTGTAAATTTCGCATCTGAAAAAAAATATTCAATTTATAGTCAATGATTAAAAGACAAGAAAAGCAGGCGGTATTGACTGCATGACATAGAATAAAATATTTAACTTTCCTCATAAATGCCTGCCTGAAGATAGGGTATTTCCCAGAGGCTTGGAAATTAGCCAAAATTTTCCCGGTGCTTAAAGCTGGTAGGCTACCTGAAAGTGTAGAAAGTTATAGGCCAATAAGTTTGCTTTTTAGTCTAAGCAAAATTTTAGAAAAAGTTATTAAGTAAGTAAGTAACTTTACTAAAACATATCTGTGATAATAATATTAATCTAAAGAACAATTTGGCTTCAGGCAACATCATAACACTTCACATCGAGTAGTTAGAATTTACAACTTTGTGAAAGCAAACCGCTTCACAGGTAAATCAACTGGAATGATTTTACTAAATGTCGAAAAAGCATTTGATACTGTCTGGCACGATGGTCTTATTTACAAAATGATACAATTTAATTTTCCGTCCTAGGTTTGTACAATATGTTAGTTCCAAGTTTCTTATCTAGTCATTGCTTTAAGGTCTATGTTAATAGTGGTGTCTCAAACTTAATAACTTTTGATTTTGGTGTTCCTCAAGGTTCTGTGTTAGGCCCAGTTTTGTATAATATCTTTACGTCCAATTTTCCATTTTGTAGCCAACAAGTAGCCATTTTTTACTGATGATACTCCAGTATTTTCATCACATGGGTTTGCTTTCAATATTGAAAGTTTAAAAGTTAGATTCAAAGTTATTATTTAACGAACACATAACCAGAACGGTCAAGAAAGTAGGGGTGACTATTAAAATGTTTTACCCATTTATCAATAGAAAATCAGCGCTCTCAACAGAAAACAAGATTATAATTTCCAAAGTTATTTTTCAGGCTATTCTTTTGTATGGATTCCAAGTTTGGGGGGATTGCACAAAATGCCACATAAAAAAACTGCAGACATGTCGAAATAAAGTCCTAAAAATGATGCTCATTTTACCCTGGCATCATTCAACAGTTGACCTACACAACAAAGCGAATGTTAAATTGAATTGTGAAAGAATCGCAAAAATTAGGTCAAGTTTTGTAATAAGATGTAGCTTCCCTGATAACCCGCTAATTAATGAATTGTTTTGTAGCTTAATGCGACTTTATTTGTTTCTTTAATTGATTAAAATTTTTGTTAATTTATTTATTTATTTCTATCTACTTATTTATATTTATTTATTTATAGATTATTTATTTATTTATTTATTTGTGTGAAAAGTGAAAAGATACTTTGTATTATCAAATTCCTGTATAATTAAATGTGCGGTAACGAATCTTATGCAAAAATTCTTATACGAAATAAAAATGAGATCTAACCTAAAAAAAAAGAATTAAAAAAGTTAATCAGAGGTTTTTGTCTATGATTTCTAAGCAGCAAAAGAAAAATTTAGAACTTAAAACTACGGTGAGTGGGCTTGCAAGAACATGTTAACTCATTGGAACAATAAAAACTAAGCAATTACATCGAAATTGTTAATGTGCCAGATTTAAACACTTCGAATGCACTGCAAACCGCATTGAATATCATTCACAATGGAGTGGGTTTCGACTTGGATGAACGTGACATTGGCAACTGCTTTGTGAAAAAAATTAAAACCCCAAATAACCCAACCAAAAAGAAATTTATGCGATTGAAACAAGAGAAAAGGAAAAAGCTTACAACAAAAATACTAGGCGATAACCACCACGTATCTCAAATGTACATCAATGATAGGTTAACGTCTCACATGCGAGCACTCTTTAACGCCACCAGGAAAATTAAAATAGAAAAAAAATATATATATGGTTGAGGAATATCTACTCCTACCCATTCTTTAATAAAGTAATACATCAAAACATATGGAGCATGAGAGGAAATTTTAATTCGTTCTTAGTATATTTAAATGCATTAAGTCCTAATGTTGATTAAATTGTCTTAACTGAAATTTGGCTGTACGATCACGATATATAATATATACGACAATATAAACAAAAACATTTTTATTGCACATATGAATGAATTACTTAAAGATGTAAAGATGAAGAACTTGTTGGTCTTAAGGAATATAAACATTGACATATTGAAAAGTAACTTAGACGTTGATAACTTTATTCTTCCGATGTCTTCGTATGGTTTGAAACCTCTAATAATGGAACCTACCCGTATTGCAGATTCAGCACAAACATGCATTGACCATCTTTTTGTAAGATTGGACAAAAAAATCCTACATAATTTTGCTCGAGTACTAGACTATAGAACTACTGACCATAGCATAATAAGTCTTAGAATAAATAAATGTATATTATAATAATCACAGGCCTATACCTTTTAAGGTAATTCGGAAAACTGACTTTGTCTCATTAATAGAACCTTTTACATTTGAGTTTTGGGAGCCTGTCTATGCAGAAAGTAATCCATAAGTGGCCTTCAATGAAATATCTAATCCAAAAAATTCTAAATTGAAACTTTTTAGGCCGTGGATAAGCCGTGGGTTTTTGAAGAAAATAAATACAAAAAATGAGATCCGGAAAAAGTGTTTAAAAAATCCAGTAAATAATTATTTAAAAAGACACTATGAAAAATTAAACGAAGAAATTAAATTATATGTATATAACAGTGAAGAGTAGAGTTGAAGAACTGTAGGGGGAACGTAAATAAAGCGTGGAAAATTGTCAATAATATCCTCGAAAAAGATAAAACTTCCAAAATACAAGTAGAAGACAAAATAATATCAGATCCTGTGGTCATTGCGAATCATTTCAATAAATTCTTTGTATCTGTCCCAACTCTATCAAGGCCTCTTCTCTTGCAAAGTATTTGTTCTTGCAACTTATTTGCAGATTTATTAGATGAAATATCAGAGCAACACCTTTTTTTTTTTTAATACGATTTCCCCGTTGGAAATCCATAATCAAATCTTATCCGATGGTAACAAAAAAATCGAGTACTGCCAATAATATTACTAAATGCCTCTTGAAACAAATTTCTTTATATATTGTGGATGTTTTGAGTCACTTATTTAATGAAAGTGTAGATTAAGGCATTTTTCCTCAAGCTTTAAAAACCGCTGAAATCTCTCCATTATTCAAAAAAGGTAATCTAAATTTAATGTCCCAATATAGACCTATTTCCATTCTTCCAACAGTTACTAAGATCTTTGAAAAACTAGTGAAAAAGCGCATAGTATCATTTCTGATAAAAATAATTTTTTTAGTAATGAACAATTTGGTTTTCGAAAGGAAAGAAAGATGCCATTCTTAAAATTCTTAAAGTCTGTAGTGAAAAGAGTTATGGTTTTACAATAATAATAATAAAGCGTCTTTAGCTCCTTTCCTTGATATGACTAAGGAATTTGATATGGTCAATCATAATATATTTTTAGACAAATTGTACAAAGCTGGACTGAGAGGTGTTATAAATCAGTGATTTACCTCGTACCTTGCAGAGAGAAGTCAACGTGTGAGACTTGATATGATCTATAGTAATGAATTAGACACTAATATTGGTGTACCTCAAGGATCCGTTTTAGAACCGCTATTATTTTTAATTTACGTAAATTCATTGTTCATTCAAAACTTTAAAAGTCAAGTTACAGCCTTTGCTGATTATATCACTTTTATATACCAAGTGTTGAATGATTTAAATATCTCGGTGTTTTAATTGATAAAAAGTTAAGCTGGAAACCGCATGTAGACGAATTGAATTTTGTTACGCGCAAAATGTATCTATTGAAACCATACTGCTCAACTAAAAATCTTCTGATGATATACTATGGATTAGCACACCCCAAACTACAATATGGTATTGTAAGTTGGGGTGAAATATACAACTGAAAAATCGATATTTGCAGGACCAACAGACTTGCAAGTAGTTGGCCACTTTATGATAGTTTCCTGGTACTTCCATCATCTTTTTATCTTTAAAGTCTTAAAAGTCTTTTTTATGAGAAACGGGTTCAGTGCTACTTTGAGAAGCTCACACACTTACGGTTTAAGGGTGAATAACATGGGAATGGTAGAGAATCCTTTAGCTAAAAAAAACTACACTTTTATAAATTTTACACTGCGGTAGCACCTAGGTACCTAGGCTTTTCAATAAACTACCTTTTAGTATAAGATCTGAAACACAATTTATGTTGTTCATTAGTAAAATAAAGAATTGACTTTTTACTATGGTCAAAATACTGTTCAACCCATCTCAATAAACTTTATCAGATTTCTTTCTTGTCCCAGTTTACAATGAGATCAAGGGGAATGAAATTGCCGATGAAGTTTCCAGGCAAGGCTCAGAGGAGAGTTTTTCAGGACACAAACGTTGAGTATATCTGCTTCCTCGCGTTGCAAGGAGACCAAACAAATGCTTTCCGATGTGTCTAAGAGGTCAGCGGCCTTGCTACCGTCCCTCAGTAGAAAGATCGCACTTTGCTTATTGACGTCGTGAAGGGGCACTACCCTTTTGCAACATCCTGTGGCGCATGCTGTGAAATTTTATTTATTATTATTATTATTTTTCTTTTTTTGTTATAATGTGTACGCGCTCAAGAGTTAAATTCTTGCATACAACGCGGGCGACGGAAAATTAAGGGGAAAAAAGAGAGGTACCTATGTACGTTGGTTTTAAATGTTTGGGGGAGGTGGGGGGGGGGGGGTAGGAAATAAAGATCTAAGTAGGGAATTCCATAAACGATATTTCAGAGTAGGTCCGAGAGTGAGTTTAAAGGTGAACTGACGAGCTTTAGTGGTGAGGCGGGAGGAGTTATGGTTGAAGGTTTGAAGGCGTGGAATGTTATTGGCAAGGTATCAATTGATATTGTGATTTAAACATCATCTATGAGTCTAATCGTACTGGTTTGAGTTCTATCTAGCAGGTGTAGCGAGCTTTAAGGAGCACCTAATAAGTAATATTTTGCATCTAGAGCTGCAAGCAATATTATTGAAGAAAACAATTTAATTGTAAGAAAGGACTCACTCAACGCTGATTTTCGTAATCGCAGCCGTCTGAGGAAAATCTTACTGCTGTATCCGCCAGTGTTAATGAAGACCATGATTTGTCCATTCGTTGCTGTTCGCAGGAGTTGGGATTGTGTTCCTTTACCTTATCAAAAACCTTACAAAATACAGCTCGTCCAATAACTGAAGCCGAACGACCTGCTGTAGCCTCGAATTTCGGTGAGTAAGCCTTAAAAGAACTAGAGAAAGATCCGCTTTTTCTTATCGAAAGATAAAAAACCATTTCTGGTTGAATGGATATGTTAATAAACAAAACTGACATATT
Source organism: Volucella inanis (assembly GCA_907269105.1). Lineage (NCBI taxonomy): Eukaryota > Metazoa > Arthropoda > Insecta > Diptera > Syrphidae > Volucella > Volucella inanis. Next base: position 23,137,676 of record OU026158.1, read on the forward strand.
GACATAAACTTCAAGAAATACGGGAGCCGTCAATGCACCCGCAAAAATGCACTGTTTGGTGTGGTGTATGGTCCGGCGGAATCTTTGGCCCGTATTTTTTCGAAGATGACCATGAGAACAACGTTACCGTCAATGGTCCCCGCTATCGTTCAATGATTTCGAACTGTTTTTTTGCACAAAATGCACGAGCTGAACCTGGCCAACATGTGGTACCAGCAAGACGGACCAATTGAGAAATGAGTTCAGTGAGCAATTTATCTCTAGTTTTTGAGCGGTGAATTGGCCGGCTATGTCGTGCGATTTGACGCCTTTAGACTATTTTGTATGGGGAAACGACAAATAACTCGTATATGCCGATAAACCAGCGTCAATTGTAACCTTGGAAGATAACATTACAAGTGCTTTTAACGAGATACCAACCAATATGTTCGAAAAAGATTAAATAAGCAATTTTTCTTGAAAAGCGTATTAAAAACATTTTGGCTTAGTACTTCGGTAGCCCGATAGTGGTGTCAACAACCACAACAACAGCAACAAAAAGAGTGTCAACAACAGCAGCAGCACCAGAACCAATAACAGCAGGAAATCAACAGACAGAAAGTATCTCCAACCAACCTATTAAAAATCGATTTGAGGGATACAATAGAGCTACATATGTAAGTTCGTTATAGGCTTTAATTTTTTTATAAAGAGATTAAGTTTAGATGGGCACATGATCCACTATCACAGAGTGGAATGCTACCACAAAATAAAAAATCTATTAAAAGATACAACGAAGGAGTTCTTCTACTTCACAACGAAGGGTGAAAAGCTACAAACTATGTTGCTGAGGAGGTTGGAATCGTCTACGGATTCAGAGAAGCTTCTTGCACTGCTTAAAGAGAAGGAGTACGACGAGCTTAAAATCGTGGAGTTTGAAGCCTCTATCCATTGTCAGATCCAAAAGCGAAAAAACGGAAACAGCGGTTATTCCTGGTTTTGCCAATAGCAAACTGGGTGGAGTAAGGAGTATTAAAGTGCTATATTACAAAATTGTGTTCTGCATTGTGATCGCTGCCAAAGGTTCAGGCACACCGCGTCGAACTACGAAATGCAGCCTCGATGCGATAGGTGTGGGAAGAACTACAAGTCCGAGGAATCCGTTCTAGAAATGGACGGAGCGTCAGAAAAAAACCAACTCTCTTGTATTTAATGTAGGAGCGCTGGACACACCGCAATTTATCAGGGTTGTCCCAAATTCCAATACATTAAAACAGTAAATCTGGCTCAGCAGCAGTAAATAGAAGTTAAACGTCCACCTGTTCGAACACAAATACCAGTCGTAAATCTTGAAGTTACTTATTCCCAAATGGCGGAAAATAGGAAAAAGACGGTACAGAAAGCGAAGGTTGCTTTTCAGGCCTCAGCTGCTAGAGCACTTGAACCTGTACCTGGTATTCTAGCTATATTTATCTCTATCCAGGTACACATAGATCAGCCTCAACGTCAGATAACATAGCGGAAAGAACCCTGAAAGCCCTTGCAATGAATATTGATTCATTGATGTGCTTCCTCCATTCAATAAGGAGGCGTTGCGATATTTGTAAGAAAAAGACTGCGTTTTAAACGGGTATTCAATCGTGTAGTACGTAGGTACAACGTGCTGGATGCATGTGTCGTATATAGCCCTCTCCGTAGTGAAAAGCGGTTATACATGGTGTTTCTTCATGCAGCTGAGGGCACTCAATTAACCCTATTCATCTCAGAGCTCGAGATACTTTTTCGATTCCTAAGCCTGGAAATGGAATGGGCATAAATTTCAATGCCAAATATAGAGATTGGGGAAATTATACACCAAATACTAGAGTGAGCCTACTATATATTTCTTGGGGTCAGCACAGTGTAATGTACTGACTCGGCCTTAAGGCGACTGATAATCCGTGTTTTCCTAGACACTGGTTCGTTCGAGACTCGAATAGAACTAACGGACACTAACCAACACATCACAAACTATCTACGCACACTTATGTATGACAATGACCATGAAAGTAACAGCGAAAAAACATTCTCAACGAAGCTGTGGAATTGGATTGGTTTTTTTAAAGGAAAAAGCGTTAGGCATACTTCTCCAAAAATCTGACCAACTAATCGAATTCGCTCTACGCACCATCCAATAGAATTCTGTAAAATAAGGAAATTGGTCGGTATCTAAAACTAATAAACGAGGGAATTAAATAAACAATGGACAAAACGATACCTCGGTATCAACACACTGACAACGAAGATTTATTCCACAACGCAACTATTGACGCACTGCACCGACAGTGCACTGCATAAACTGCTGTCAAAACTAAAAACCTTCTACTGACAGTTTGCCGACAGTTATAACAAGGAGATCATTACTCTGAAGAAGTGTTAATAAAAAAAAATTACAGGGCTTCTGAAAGTTTGTGTTGGAACAACAAAATTCAGGCTGTAAATACCAGCAATCCGAATATATTCCCGCAAATAATCATAAGATTTCGGAAGCAAAATCCAAACGACCTTTCGTGTCTTAAAATCGCCCGAACACAAACTTTTAAAGTACGAACTATGATTTTATTATCTTCAACTAAAGGCAAATTCAATTTTGAAAAGCTTTTGCTCTGCATAATGCTAATAGTTGTTCCTTGATCTACTAAGTTTAACCACCTTTTATTGAACAAAGTTAAATTTATAATTTTTTTTATTTTAGTCTGAGACTAATTGGTAAAAAATTACTACATTAATGGTTCCTAACTGAAATAAAACATTAAATTAAATAAGTGCATTTAAAGAACGTTGTGATTTTTGAAAGCTTTTATTTTGACTATTATTATTAAATTGCTTAGTTCTACCAGAGATATGTTATAGTTGATAAGTCATCATGTTTCTGTTAACGTTTGAATTATTTGGTGTGGTAGGACTACTTATTGATCTTATATTTGCAGTTTGAATGTATTGTTTAAAGCTTTAATGATATTGATTTTTATGACCATAATTGTTTTCCTGATTGTGTTAAAGGAGTAAAAATATATTCAAACTGTCTTGGTCTTGACTTTAAATATGATATAGAAAAAACTTCACACAAATTATTTTTTGTTTTTATAATACTATACGAGTACGCTAAAGTACCTACAACTAATTGCATAATTCTTTGTAAAATTAATGCACATACAACTTCTTGCATATAGTTGTCATTTTTAATTGGTAGTGGTACGAACACCGTTATATTATAAATTAGAGAATTTACTTGCTCACGCAAATCACTGATACTACTTACTCTCAAATCCATTAAATCTCTGCTTATTGTCATCTGGTCTTTTTTACTCCTGCAGATTCAATCTTTCCTTGCAATTAGCCCAATCGTCCGGTCACGAATTTCTAAGGTAGTTTTTTGCCGAGCCGGTAATTTTAAAATCGTTGACTATATTAAACACTTCATTTTCGTTTCCAGGGTAGTTTTTCATAATTATTTGCATATAGTCAAAAAATGATGATAAGTAATCTGTATCTCTATCATTGACATTTGTAACATCTCTTTGAATTCGTGATTTGAGGCCTTGATTGTTATTTAATTGTTGTTGCTGCTGTTGTCTTTGCAGCATACTTGTTAATGCTATCAGAAACTGCCCAATATTTCTCAAAGATTGATGCATACTCAAATTTGGATGACCGTTACGTGGAAATTCTTAGTTTAATCCAGGTTAGTTAATTAGTTCTGTTCTAAAGAATAATGACTGTCTGATTTCATTAAACTTTATATATATGTATGTTTGAAATTATTATTAAATTTTTCAAATGTTTACTGCGCACTTTTTCATATGAACTCTTGCAAAATATATATAGTCCGGGGTTTTCCCGACAATAATTAAAAGTGGAAATTATGTATGTGGTGAACATATTACGTATACGACCGAGCCTACGGCGACATTAAATCAAATCACTTTTCTGTTTTCTCTTTTTTTGCTGTTGCAGTTGCTACATAGATGTACGCGCAATCCACAAGTAAGAGATAAATGCGTAATGAAAGAGCTCTCAGCTCAAGAAATGGTTGAAAAGTAGGATATTTATTTTGTGTAGGGAAGCACATATACATATATATATATATACATACAATTCATGCATTATTTATGCAATAAATTAGTACTAGCACTTACAAAACGTATTTTCAATGCCCTACAAATTGAATTGGCATTAGAAGAAGAAATATACAGGGTATCCCCTCATCCGTCAAGGATAATAAAGGGTATATCTCCAATGTCAACATCGTTTATCAATGACTTAAGAAAAAGCTTACTTTGGTATACCCTGACCCATGTTAACAGAAATTACTATGTTAAAACTAGTGGTTGAAACTTCGTTTAGGACTTTGTTTTTAAAAGAAATGCTAACTCCGTTAAAATAAAGATAATATCTTTTTTGAGTCTTCAGATATCCAATTTTTAAGCCTGTTTCAATTTTCTTGGCCGTGCTAGTTTTCGACTTTGAGGTCACTTTTCTCCAGAAAATGCCTAATTAATATAAGGTTTTACTATTTTTTTCTTATGAACGTAACAATATTAAAAAAAACATCATTATCAAGTTTGCAGGAAAACCTATAGATCTCATGATAATTGGGAAAACCTGCTGCAGGTAAAAAAAGGAATTTATGGTTTGTACCTACATTTCGAACAACAGTTGACAATACTCGTAGAAAAGGTTTTTCAAGGATCAATAACTTTCCAATATTTTTTTTTTTTAAACTGGACTTGCTTATTTGACTACCTGTCAAAACTTTACGTCCTGTCATTTTCTTACTTTGTTCCATAAAATTTTGCAGAAAGAGTTAGTTTTGAGATTTGAAGACCTTTTTGGAAAATTTACCAAACAAAAAAAGTATAAAAGATTAGAAAAAAAATTATTTATCAGTTAATTTTTTTATGCCAAGGTTACAGTTGCTTACATAGAAACTCTTTTTGAAATATCTGCATTTGCAAACCAAGAATACGCAGACAAAATAAGTTCGCCCAAAAATGCGACAAAGATACCGTGGACATGATCCTAACCAACGATTTCCTAGTGAAGGACTCCTAATATTCCTAATCCTAATACTCCTAATACGTATCGAAGGATTCGAGAAACAAGATCAGTTTCAAATATAGGGTTTTCTAATAAAGACTTGACAATTTTTTTTTTAAATAAAAGGCAAGCCATTTGAGATATTTCAAAAACTTTATTATTGGCTTGAAGTACAATCACAACATTTATGAACGGAACTTGACTTCGTTCATATGGCCACCGCGGGCACGTTTTCAGCGGTCGATTCGTTGGACCCTATTTCAACGACTCGGCCACACATTTCGGCAGGCTCTGAGCTCTTCCAACGTCGTCAGCGTGTTGGCATAAACCAATGACTTAACGTAGCCCCACAGAAAATAGTCAAGCGGCGTTAAATCGCACGAACGACTAGCCCAGGTCTTGAGATAACACGCTCACTATACTTACTCTTCAATAAATCGATTGTAACTTGTGCTGTGTGGCTTGTGGCACCATCCTGTTGAAACCACATGTCGTCCAAGTCCATATCTTCCAATTCGGGCCAAAAATAATCGATGATCATGGCGCGATAACGCTGACCATTCACAGTAACGTGACGATCGTTATCGTCGACGAAAAAATATGGCCCAATAACGCCGCCGGCATGCAAACCGCACCAAACAGTTATTTTTTGTGGATGAAGTGGTGATTTATGAAGCACATGTGGGTTTTCACCCGACCAATAATGCATATTTTGCTTATTGACGAGCCCATTGAGCCAAAAATGAGCTTCGTCACTGAAGATGATTTTGCGATGAAATTTATTATCTTGGCGCATCTTCTCCAGGGGCCAATCGGAGAACGTACGTCGCTTCAAACGCTCCATCGGCTTCAATTCTCGAGTCAGCTTGATCCTGTATGTATAATACGCCATAATGTGGTCTGAGCGATGCCCAATTCTTGAGAACGCCGTGGAACTGACTGATTTGGATCGTTTGCTACGGACGTCTGAACGGTAGCGATATTTTCGACACTTCGACCAACCCGTTGTCTCACTGACACGGCAACATCACAGAACGAATACGTAGACTCAAATTTTTGCACTAAACTTGTTATTGCCTGTCTACTAGGGCGAGAATTACGACCGAAAATTGGAGTTGACGCTCTTAAAGTTGCAGTCACCGATTCCGAATATCTGTAGAAAATTTCTATAATTTGCAGACGTTGCTCGTTAGTGTATTTTACCATGATGAAAACGCGGAAGCTTCACAAGTAAGAAGAATTCAGGCTGCTGAAAGAATACTGGAAGCTTTGGACACCCCAATATCAATTTACAAGAGATGGCATCACAAATTTTCATAATCTTCATACCTGGGCTGCGGACAATCCACATACAAAGAGACATGAATCATTTTAACACAGATTCGGCGTCAATATGTGGGCAGGTGTAATTGGAAACAAGTTAATCGTCCCCTTCAAACCTATCATCTAAGCTAAGCTCCACAAACTTTCTGGAGTTTTTGTGAAATGATTTAACAAACTATTATTTACATCACATTTCTAAAAGGATATGACTAGACAAAGAGTACGGTAATCGTTGGGTAAGCAGATATAAACCAGTTCATTAGCCTGCAAGATCTCCTGACTTTTCAGTATTGGATTTGTTTGTATGGGGATGAAACAAGTTAAAGAAGTTGTTTATATTCTCAAAGCCTCATGGGAGGCATGAAGTGAGGCAGTAGTTAGCATCAATAAATATTGGCACTGAAATTCAAAAACAGGCTCTAATATGCATACAAAGAAGAACACTTTGAACACTTATTATAACTGTTTTAGTACAAACAAAATAAAAATTATCATAAACCACACAAAATCATTTTTTATTCATAGCCTTTGGAGGTTAACACTAGGTTTACGGGACGCGTCATTTTGACGCATTTCGAATTTTATACGGCAAATTACAAAAACCGTTTGCATTTTTTTTTCTTTTGTACCTACTTACTTTTATCTATTGAACGACGTAAATATGTATATTTTGAAGTCGATTTTCTTTATATTGAAAGTATTGAAATATTGAAATTCTCTATGCGGTATACGTGTTTCTACGGATATGCGTCAATTTGACGCGATCGTATTGGGTCTATTACTTCGTGCGGTTTGCTAAGAGATGGCGTAACTTGTATTATTTTATTGTTATTATTCCATTGTAACATGGTTGGAAAGCTACTGTCATTGTACGTCATTTCAGTATACGCCATTTATTTAAAGCGTAAACAACAATAATTTTTTTTCACTGAAAAGGTGTTTTTACGGGGAGTTATTCTTCATAACTTTAATATGAAGAAAATTGCTGCCGAAAGTCATCGTATTTTGGTGGAAGTTTATGATGAACATGCACCAGCTGAGCGAATGTGCCAAAAGTGGTTTGCACGACTTAAAAGTGGTGATTTTGGCTTGGAAGACAATGAACGTCCTGGGCAGCCAAAAAAGTTTGAAGATGAAGAACTGGAATCATTACTCTATGAAGATTGTTGCCAAACACAAGAAGAGCTCGCAGAATCTTTGGGTGTTACTCAAGCAGCCATTTGAAAACGTTTAAAAGCAGCTGGATATATTCAAAAACAAGGAAATTGGGTTCCACATGAACTCAAGCCGAGAGACGTCGAAATACATGTCCGAAATGCTACTGGAACGATACAAAAGGAAGTCATTTTTGCATCGGATTATTACTAGTTATGAAAAATGGATCCATTACGACAACCTCAAGCGCAAAAAATCATATGTGAAACCTGGCCAACCAGCCAAATCAACGGCAAAGCCGAATATCCATGGCGCGAAGGTAATGCTCTGTATTTGGTGGGATCAGATGGGTGTGCTGTATTATGAGCTGCTAAAACCGGGTAAAACCATCAATGGACAACTAATCCATTTGAAGAGAGCAATAGCCAAAAAACGCCCGGAATATGCGACCAGACACGAAGCAATAATTTTCCATCATGACAACGCTCGGCCCCACTTTGCTATTCCGGTTAAGAACTATTTGGAAAACAGTGGATGGGAAGTCTTACGCCACCCGCCTTATAGTCCAGACCTTGCCCCTTCTGACTACCATTTGTTCCGGTAGTCTGAAATACGGTTCACATCAGAGCAGAATATCAACAAAAATTGGCTTGATTCATTCTTGACTGCCAAGCCGGCGCAGTTCTTTTGAGATGGGATCCACAAATTGCCAGAAATATGGGAAAAAGTCATAGCTTCAGATGGGCAATACTTTGAATAATACTATTGTACATGTTTTTCTTAAATAAACGTTCAAATTTTGAAAAAAAAACGGCACGAATTAAATTACATACCCAATAATTTAGACAAAATTTTTAGTAAATTAGTTCTGCCCTTGTACAACAATAATAAATAGGAATTTGCCGACAATTCTTCGATCCGTTATCTCCGTTATCCGATATCATTATCTCAAATGAAACAATCAATAAGCAACTGTTGCCGATAAACAACAGTAGAAAGAACGAAACGCAGAATGTCAATTGAAGTCAGAGTGCGAAAAGATTTTGATGGTCTTAGTTCGAGTTTTGAAAAATAAAATATAAGAATATTTTTTGAATTAGTAATATTATTGTGAACCCCAATTTTATGTTATTTTGACAAAAAGCGTTTCTTTATCATTTGCAAAACATAGTCAGTATTTGTGACGAGTGTTTTGACTCTGAAAATGATAAAAACGAAATAAACGAGAATTTTTTGAAAATCAGATTTTGAAATCTGATGAAAGTATGCAAGCAGGGGAATCATTAGACAAAAGGATGCGTATACTATCAGATGCTGAATCTGGGATTGTGACAAGTATTACGAGATCGTCCCAAAATTCGGATGAGTTCTGTGGTACAGAAATAGCGGTCGATGGAACAACTTGGACGAAACTGGAAGTGGGCGGATCCAGTGGTCGAAATCCTTTCCACAAAATCTTCAAAGACATCAATAAGCTTACTGGCTACGCAAAACATGATAGAACATATAAAGAATTGACCTGAAGATAGAGCACGTCGTTTTTTGAAAGGAGATGGGAAGATTTCAACCCCGAAGTTACTTTCGTTTATAGGGATTTTGTACCCTAGGGTAGCGTATGAAGCAAATTCGCTAAATGCTTTTTATTTGTGGTTCAAGGAATGGAGATAAACTTTTTTTTTAGTACAATGCCTAAAGATGAATTTATGCAAATTCTTCGATACGTCCGATTTCATAAAAAAAAAAACGGAACGATCTAAACGTTCACGAACCGACAATTAATACACAATAGCCTATGCTAGAGAATATTTTAATAGACGAGCAACTGTTTCCTACTAAAGACCGCTGCACATCACACAATATATGCCAAATAAGCCACACAAATTTGGCATAGAGATTTGCTTGGCAGTAGATGTTTAATCTTAGTACGTTATAAATGGGCTCGTTTACTTAGGTAAGGATGAAACGCGAACTTCAACACCCTTTGGCGAATTTATAGCTTAAAGTTATCCGAACCATATCATTATCAAGCCAAAAATGTAATTTCTGCTATTTACTTTTTAATTTTACTTGACAACACAATAATGTCCTAATTTCACTTACTTAAATTTAAATATGACTATTACTAAATTAAAACTGATAACAAAGAATAAATACCTTTAGCACTTTGATAAAATTCAAAAATTAAGACAATTTTAATTATATTAAATTATTTTTTGGTATAGAGTCAAATAACGGATTTTAATAAAAATGCATATAAAAAGGAAAAAAAAATTTCGGCATTGTGAAAGTTCTTCGCATGTATATACAAGTATGAGAGAAAAAAATCGAAAATTATAAAACGGATTCCAAGTATCCTTCAAGTGTTTACACTCAACGAAGGCGAAAGGAAATTCGGGAGAAAAGAATGATTGATACCGGTGTACGTTGGTATTCCTTGTAGGAACATTTTCTATTTTGAACCTGTTTCTCTCTTTGAAGTCAATAAATTCCCTTTAACATACAAACTCATGTGGAACTGATGGTATTTCAAATATTTTGTTGACAAAATAGTGGAGATTTAAGAACATGTTTTTAATTCATATCTTATAATAGGAAGAACTAAAATGGTGACTCCACTGTTTAAAAAGACAAAAGCTATAAAAATTTAATTTTTGTTACGAATGCAATAATTAACTATATTGTTGAATAGGTAGCGTCTCAATAGTACCATGATTGAATTGGAACAACCAACATTTAGTATCTTTTAAAAACATAGTCTTCATCCTCAAGCATCTCAATCTAACATCTAATTTATTATAAACACGGGGAGCTATCACAGTGTAGAAGCGGCGAAAATGAGATTTATCTATCATAGGTATAGTTGCAAAATTTCAGTAGTTAATTCGTAACTCAATCATTGTTATGTCTGGAAACATTATAACCAGTACGATTGTATAACATTTTTAGGACTTTAAAACAATATAGGTGCCTAAGAAGAAGAACATTCAGACATACAAATAAATTAAAACTAGAAGTTCTACGACTGACTTTCATAATTAAGTTAGTAGATTGAAAGGTAATACCGTATTAAAGTTTAGTTTTAAATACACACCTTTTAAAATAGATTGTAATATTGGCTAAGATCATATAATATTCTGACTTCAGTGTTAAAATATTGAACCTTGGGAGACACCACGATTAATTGTTGTTTACGGTTTGTCAAAAAAAATTGAAACCATTCATGTATAAATCCTCTAAAGCCAATTCTGAATAACTTATCTTGGACAACAGTATCAAATGCTTTAAATAAATAATAATAATATATAAGGACAGACCATAAACTTCCCCACAAGCTTTAAGTCTTCAATGGATTTCCCGCTTCTGAAACCTTACTAAAAAAATTTATTTTGTTGAGAAATGAAAGCATGAGAAATTTAATTACATTTTCAAACACATTTAAAAAAAAAAGCAGATAACAAAAAATAGGACCATAATTGCTCAAATCCGTTAACACACTGAAAAAAATATAAAAGCAGATGCTTTTGAAAAAAGCTGATAGTTTTGAAGTGATATGTAGCCCACGCATGAATATCGTTTTATAGTTATACTACATACATACTATAGAATACATGGGAACTTTAAATGTGTTTTTCTCGAAACAACGTTTTTTGAAAATCTGAATACATGATAATTCTAAACCGACTTTATAAATCGTGTAAAAGAGTTGCATGCTTCTTTTAAATTGTCATAATTTTTCAGTAAAACTATAAAATTTTCAATATTTTACATAAATAACGGAACTTTTACGAAAAAATCGTACTTTCGTTTTTAAACTTCCACTTGATAATGCATTTTTAATTTTTTGCACTTTTTAAGTTTCAGTTACGAATTATACTTGTTATTAACATTAACATTTTCCCCATTGTTCCGCATTAAAAAATAAAGGCTATCATATCGTCGCATTATACCGAAGGTGCTCTACGGCCTCTATTCTGTCAATAAAAAAAATATATATATTTTTAAATACTTTCAATGTTACATAGTAATACGTATATATTTTTAATAATTTAGATATAATATAATATACATATATACATGTATAAAAAAATTCATGGAATTAGCTTTATTCTTAATTTACACATGCATGTCCCCTTAATTGCTTTAATGAAACTTTCACGAATAACACATATTTACCAGTTTTACTGCGCTATATTTTAATACTCGTAATTGTAATGGAGGTAAAGGAATTTTAAATTCATGAATATTAAATAATGCTTAAACATTTTCAACTAAATTCAATTAGCAGTTTACTCAGCATTGTAGTATTTTAGATTCCAAATCGAATCCTTTTAGTATTTTTCTTAGTATTAAATTAAGCCGTTAGTATCACTCTGTTCTTTAAGGGGTTATACGCAGTTGCAAATACGAAATTTTTTTTATGATTTTTTCTGAAAAGATATTTTATTTTACAAAAACAAAAAGTATAGGTACATTTAGTAACAACATCTAAGTTTATAGTGGCACTAATGATTTGTCAAAATATTGATCTGGTGTGCTCTGCAAACTATCAGCTGAAGGTAAAGCAACCTGTAGTCTTTCCTGCGGAGAGGCAGCAGAAAGACCGCCGACTTCCTAGAGACGTCGGTAAATATTCGTTTGGTCTGCGTACATCCCGCGGACCTGTGCCATCTACAGTTGTGCTCGTATGGGATCCAACTATCAATTGAAGCCTTAACCGAGGACGCAGGCAGACCCAGCGTAGGTTCGGGTCCTGAAAAACTCTCCTGTGAACCGAGCCTGGCAAGTTCGTCGGCGATTTCATTGCCCGTGACCCCATGGTGACATATTATATATTTTATTACAGTTTTAAAAAGAACTCTTGTGGAATCCAGATTCTTTTTAATGCCTCTATTATGGTTGGCAATTTTACTCAAAGTTTGGTTGTCACATGGTAACCTAACCGAACTTTGTATTGCAAATGGCAACTGAACCGAAAATGTCACTTTTCAGTTGCCATCACAGTTGCAATCACAATTCAAAATCAGAAGGATTTACTAAACACAATGACCAAGTTGGAGAGTGTGGCGTAGTAAAACTATCAAATCAACAAACACTGGTTTGATCTGCAGTATTTGAAAAAGCAATGCCAAAAGTTGAAAATTTCTAAACTGCAAACTGAAATGGGAAATTTATAATTTTTTTAGCTTTTTTTTTAAAGACTGAAGTTTGTTTATTTTTTAAATTATTCCTTAGAAATAGCAACATTAGAACTGATATTTTGTTAAAGCCTTAAACATAAGATACGTTAATAAGAAAACAACATATATATGCAAATACTTATTTTTGAAGGGGGTAACCAGCATTACCTGGAAAAGATATACATATACATTTTTAAAACACATATATACTTACATATAAAGTACTGTCCTAAGATACAAATATTTTCCATATCCATTTTTTCTTATATATTCATTACACACTTTGCTCACTTGGTGGCATCCAACATTTAATGGGGAGACTAAATTATTGGTGTAATTAGACGTCGTATTGTAGGCAACGTGATTTTAGTTGCCAGAAAAAAAGCATGTCTTTCGTCCACTACCACTTGAGCCACGGTTCCAACAATGGATTTTTAAAGTGGGGATTCCTCACTCCTCCGCCAGCTTTGTACACAAAATCTTCACAATACACATTATTCCACTAAATCTCGTGCTTTCAAATGCATATCTTTCAACCTCACGCCCTTCCAACCAACACGTTACTAGTTTACGGCTACTGTTGTAGCGCTCTGTTATTGATAAGAGTCCTTTATATCTAGTATCAAAACCGGAAAAACTCTCTCCTGGTCAAATATAGTAAAGAATTATTTTATCATATTTTAGAAAAAGAATAGGATTCAGCACTGATCCTTGTAGAACTCTTAAATTAAAAAGTTCTGATTCGTTCAGGGCAGTTCCTACTTTTACGCTTTAATCCGATTTTATAAATAAATTTTAGGTTTAATCTCAAGGTCCGAAAAGCTATTTTGCCCGAATCACATAAAACCGCAAAATAATTCGGTGCCATAAAAATAATTTGGGTTATTATTGTTCTATTTCTTTGTTATCTGTTTTTTTTAATTGTTTGAAAAGGTAGTTAAATTTCGCATGCTTTCATTTCTCAACAAAATAATTTTTTTTAGTAGGGTTTCAGTAGCGGGAAATCCATTGAAGACTTAAAGCTTGTGGGGAAGTTTATGGTCTGTCTAAACTATTCAATGTTCTCTACTGCCTTATATATTATTATTATTTATTTAAAGCATTTGATACTGTTGTCCAAGATAAGTTATTCAGAATTGGCTTTAGAGGATTTATACATGACTGGTTTCAATCTTTTTTTTGACAAACCGTAAACAACAATTAATCGTAGTGTCTCCCAAGGTTCAGTTTGTGATACATTTTTTTTCTTGTGTATGTCAACTCTTTGTTCTATTAACTCTTTAAAGGCAAAACAACTGCTTTTGTTGAGCTTGGTTATAAACTAGTTATAAGTACCAAAATAAAATGTATGTTTTTAACATAAGGGCATCTATTTTTGAGGATATAATTCTTAAATACCACTCTCCAGACTGTTCAATGTTTCCGTTAGTTTGTAATTGCTTCAATGACTGTTTTATTGTTAAAAGGGTAGACACATTTAAATACTTGGATGTTTTATTTGACCTGCAACTTAGTTGGATATTCAATATAATTAATCTAAATCAATATTTTAACACTGAAGTCAGAATATTACATGATCTTAGCCAATACTACAATCTATTTAAAAAGGTGTGTATTTAAAACTCAACTTCAATGTGGTATTACCTTTTAATCTACTAACTTAATTATGAAAGTCAGTCGTAGAACTTCTAGTTTTAATTTATTTGTATTGTTTTAAAGTCCTAAAAATGTTATAAAATCGTGCTGGTTATAATGTTTCCAGACATAACAATGATTGCGTTACGAATTAACTACTGAAATTTTGCAACTATACCTACGATAGATAAATCTCATTTTCGCCGCTTCTACACTGTGAAAGCTCCCCGTGTTTGTAATAAATTAGATGTTGGATTGAGATGATTGAGGATTAAGACTGTGTTCTTAAAAGATACTTAATGTTGGTTGTTCCAATTCAATCATGATACTATTGCAATTTAACAAAAATTAAATTTTTTATAGCTATTGTCTTTTTAAACAGGGGAGTCACCATTTTAGTTTTTCCTATTGTAAGATATAAATTAAAAACATGTTCTTAAATCTCCACTATTTTGTCAACAAAATATTTGAAATACCATCAGTTCCACATGAGTTTAAGGGAATTTATTGTTTTCAAAGAGAGAAAGAGGTTCAAAGAAGAAAATGTTCCTACAAGGAATATTAACGTACGCCAGTATCAATCATTCTTTTCCCCCGAATTTCCTTTCACTTTCGTTGAGTGTAAACACTTGAAGGATACTTGGAATCCGTTTTATAATTTTCGATTTTTTCTCTCATACTTGTATATACATGCGAAGAACTTTCACAATGCCGACATTTTTTTTTTTTTCCTTTTTATATGCATTTTTATTGAACTCCGTTATTTGACTCTATACCAAAAAATACTTTAATATATTAAAAATTGTCTTAATTTTAATTTTCGACGTTTTTCACGGTAACTATTTTAAGTAGCAAAAACTGTCTAAACACCACACTGGCAATTATACATGTACTTCTTACAGTACATATGCAAACCTGGTAGCACTGCATT
This sequence comes from Volucella inanis, assembly GCA_907269105.1. Taxonomy (NCBI): domain Eukaryota; kingdom Metazoa; phylum Arthropoda; class Insecta; order Diptera; family Syrphidae; genus Volucella; species Volucella inanis. Next base: position 23,152,955 of record OU026158.1, read on the forward strand.
CAATACGTGGGCTGAAAAGTCAGTGCCGTTTCTAAGAGAGGGCACCACTTGAATTAAATCCATATTACTTTCAGTTAGCACCAACCTTCAAAAGATACATGTATAAATTTAACAGCTGTCGGACGATTAGTTCTCGAGATATAGTGTTGTGAGTAAAGCAAATTTTGTTTTTGTGAAAAAAATGGATTCAAAGCAATTTCGTGTATTATTATTGCTTTTTGATGGGAAAAAATGCAGCCGATGCAAAAAAATGGCTTTCGCAAGTGGATTGAAAAATTTGGACGAACCTCATCCAAAACGACCAGCAGTCGTTATGGCATCCGTATTTTGGGATACATAAAGAATAATTTTCATCGACTATCTCCAAAAGGGGCAGACTATCAACAGCTACTATTACATTGCATTGTTGGAGCGTTTGAAGGACGAAATCGCAAAAAAAAAAAGAAGAAGAAAGTGCTGTTTTATCAAGACAATGCACCGTGTCACAAGTCAATGAAAACGATGGCAAAATTGAATGAATTCGGCTACGAATTGCTTCTTCATCCACCGTATTCTCCAGATTTGGCCCCAAGCGACTATTTCCTGTTCGCAGACCTCAAAAGAATGCTCGCCGGAAAGAGATTTAAGACCGATGAAGAAGTAATCGCCGAAACAGAGGCCTATTTTGAGGCTAAACCGAAGTCCTACTACAAAACTGGTATCGAAAGATTGAAAAATCATTTCAATCAGTGTATCGCCCTCGAAGGCAACTATATTGATAAATAAAGTTGAATTTTGCTAAAATTTTGTGTTTTACTATAAAACGGCACCATGTGTAGCATTCGCATTTTCATTCTTTAAAATAATTCCATAATTATTAAAGTGCCGAAGGTATTTATTGTTTGTAATCAGTTTCAATGTAGTAGTAGTCATTTTTAAATTTAAGTAAGTGAAATAAGGACATTATTGTGTGTTAAAGTCAAAATTAAAAAGTAGTTATCCCTAATATTTCTATATATTTTTTATTTACTGGCAAAACAGAAAACAACCCGTTTAATGTGGCTGTACCAAATCCACAGCAAAAATAAAGAACGTTTGTAAGTCTACACGAATAGTGGTATGTATTTAAATAAACGAAAAAAGGCGATTTTTATGTTGTTTTTTTTTTTCTGAAAAGGCATTTAATTTTACAAAAACAAAAAGTATAGGCACATTTAGTGACAACATCTAAGTTTGTAATGGCTTTAATGATTTGTCAAAATTTCGATCTAATGTGCCCTTTAGACGATCACCTGAAGGTCGTCCAAGAAAAGGTGTTCGGCGGTGATCACGATATCTCTGGTTTAGTTATCTGAAATCAAAAAGCCCAAAAGATTATGTTAGTGGATAGATAAAACTAGACATTGATCAAAGAAATAATCGAAACTTTGATTCTTCACAAAATAGCGGCTTCGTAAAAAAAAAATTCGAACTTTCGACCACAATTGAAACGTGAAATTGTCAAAAAAAATAAAAATAAATATCCGAAATTATATTCCTTCGATCAGTATATATCTGAGAAAGTTATGTTAAAATTTCAGACCGATAGGTTAAGTTGTCTTTTACAAATTTTGGTCATTGACTTCGAAAACATAGTTTTGAGAAAACTCGTTTAAAGTTTCGGAAGAAGTTTACACATAGTCCGAGATGTCCTTAAAAATATACTAACTTTTCGAAAAATATTTCCTCAGTTTTTAGGAAATAGATTCAGATGTATGTACGTTACGAAAATAAAAAAAAAAAATTGAAAATTCGAATTGCGTATAACCCCTTAATGTCATATATAAAATATTAGACATTAAAATTTAACTCCATACTAACACTGAAGCCGTTATTGATAAAACGTTTTGGAAGTTTGGGGATTACACTTAAGCTGTATACTTAATTTCGTTATGAGTAAGGCCCACAGTCAGGAGAAGTCAGGAATTCCAACGATGATTGGGATTAACAATGGAATTATGACTTTTCTGGATGTCAATGAATTTTTTGCAAACAATCCATTCGTACTTCCTGAATCTTCATATTTTAGCCGGCGATTGTAAAAAACAATTTAAGATCTTCGCTTCACAAAGTCTTCCAGCCAGTTAGTTATAATTAGATTAACTTGTAATTATAAAGGTTACACACTTGATTGTAAGCTATAAGTCCTTCAGGTTTCATTTGAAGAAGTCCAGGCAGTACCATATCAAGAGAATGTCGGTTCAGGAGGTTGTGGATACACTTCGGCAAAGTGGTGGTCTCTTGAGGTATGATGATTGCATTCTCAAGTATTTTAGCTAGTAAAGATAAATTGTACATGGCGCTAGATTGAAGTATGATGATGAAGATGATGTCGAAGGCAAGTAAATGAGATGATGTGGCGTCATTACTTTTCACATGGGTTTTTTTTAAAACTTAATCAGGAGCAGTAATATTAAAGTTTGATGGCCCTTGAAAATATGTATCAATATCGGACCTCAGAGAATTTAAGGTTGAAATTGTCCGTAGGTTTAGAAGGTCTAAGACTGTGTGTCAGCTGTTTGCTTGATATTTTCAAATTAGATTTGCATAAGTTGGCAGATTCTTCGACGATGCTGGAAAGATCTTCAACACTTTAGATGATGACGTGAAGCTTTAAGAACCGGTTCTACATAAAAACAAGTGTTGAAACTGCGATTTTTGGGTTTTTGTGTAATGTGTAATGCTGTCTGGTGTCTGGTTAGTGTGGTTTAAATGTATATGCGTGGGGTATTTGTGTTGCTACTACTGAGAAGAACTACTCCAAATGTGGTTACAATTTATTGTTAAAAATAGTGGTTAGATTTCAAATGATTTAATTACAATACTTAAGTTATTTATGAAAATGTGTACGTTAGATAAATATGAAAAATATAACTTTACTCGTTGCCGGTTAAATTGCTAGTCCCCTCAGCGAATCCAAAAAGTGGCGGATTATGACATTTAGTACTAAAACCTATAGCATGTTTTCTAAAATTGATTAGAACTTTTTCATACAAGCTTTCGGGTGATGAATTAGGGTGATGTGCCAAAGTTGCACATTTCAGAACATACAGTCCCCCCCCCTGAAAGATTTTTATCTTTCAGTAAAAGAATTCACCAAATTTTGTTCGGATGGTTACAATTCTACATTTGTTGTCGCTGCCCAGACGAGTTTTTGTTATTCGTCCAATGATCCATTTGCATGGTGGTAAATAAGGTTCCTTGACTAAAACAACATCACCATTTTTAAATTTGGCTGCGTCCGTTGCCACTTTGCTCGTTGTTGCAATGATGTGAGATATTCCTTGTCCCAACGTACCCAGAAGCCTTGTAGCATTGCCTGTAATAAAGACCAATTAGTACTTATAGAAATAGCTTTATCGGTAAATTGCTTGGGGAACGGCTGTTAGAGGTTCGGCTATTAAGAAATGGGAAGGACTTAGAGCAAGAATATCGGGATCTGATGTTTGCCACATAGGACGGGAATTAAGTATCGACTCTATTTTTGTCAGCAACGTATACATCTCCTCGAATGTTAGTTTGACTTCTCCTATAACGCGTTTCAGATGACGTTTTGTGGACTTAACACCCGCCTCCCACAAGTGTGGAGAGGAGAGTGGAGAGGAGAGTGGAGAGGAGAGTGGAGAGGAGAGCGGAGAGGAGAGTGGAGAGGAGAGTGGAATGATTCTCCAATTTATGTTATCCTTCGAGAGGTGGTCGATCACAATGGTGCTATGTTGTTGACTACACAGGAGCTCGTACATCTCATTCAATATGCGTCTAGCACCATGAAAATTAGTGCCATTATCACTATATATTTGGTACGGTTTACCGCGACGAGAAACAAACCGATCTAACGCGAGTAAAAATGCCGCCGATGTTAAGCCTCAAACCAATTCGAGGTGTATGGCCTTCGTATCCATACAAAGAAAGAGTGCGATATATGCCTTTACGAACTTAAGGTTTCTTCCCCGAGATAACCGCAGGGTTATTGGACCTATATAATCACATCCAGCATTACTAAATGGTCGCGCTTGTCGTATACGTTCAGCTGGGAGATATCCCATAAGCTGTTTGACAGTAACTAAGCGTTTCCGAAAGCACGTAACACAATCATGCACAATTTTACGAGAAAGGTTTCTGCAACCAAGTATGTAGTATTTTTGTCTTATTATCGCAAACATAAGTGACACTTCCGGATGTAGATATTTCTTATGTATATATTGCGCTTTAAGCTTGGAAATTGGATGAGATTTGCACAATATGATGATGTTTCTTTGTGTATGTTAAATCCGAGTTTTCTAGCCGACCGCCAACTCGAAGTACGTCACACGAATCAATTAACGGGCAGAGAGGTAGTAGTTTACTTTTCGAATGTAGTCCTTTACTCTTCTTAAGATCATGGATTTCCTTACCAAATGATAATATCTGAGCACACTTTATTGGCCTTGTCTCTGCAGATGAGAGTTCATTCGATGAGAGAGGGAGTATGTTACGAGAATTGCAATTAAGGTGACAATTAGAGATAAAACGTATAAGATATACTACGACCCGTATTGGACGAATCCGTCAATATAGTTTCCAACACATTAAATGAATGGATCTTAGATGCGAAAGTCCTTGCTGGAACTACCTTTCGTTCTTCCAGTTGATCAGGGTTAATCTCGTTCACATTGAACTTGGATATTGGCCATTGACTTTTAACTTTGCTTAACCAATTTGGGCCATTCCACCATAGTTCCGAAGAGGGCAAAGGAAATAGAGATATTCCGCGAGTTGTAATGTCAGCTGGGTTGGAGACGGACCGAACATGGTTCCATGATTTAAAGGGAATGCTAAATAAGATTGCCTATAAAAACGGACCACTTTTTTGGCGGTGCTGACAGCCAATGCAAGACAATTGATGAATTAGTCCAGGAAAAATGTTGACGTTAAATTCTTGAAAGCAAATTTTAATTTTGTTTACCAGGCGAACTAATAATACAGCTCCACATAACTCAAAACGCGGAAGCGAAAGAACCTTAATTGGCGCAACTCTTGTTCTGGCTGCAACAATCCTAACAGTTACTGACTCCTCGTGATTTATACTTCGGCAATATACTACTGCCGCATATGCATCCAGAGATGCATCAGAAAATGCATACAACTCCCATTTCGATTTGTTTGTAATCATGATTCTTGAAACCGGTAATGACTCAATATATGGGAGCTCATCTCTGATGTTGATCCATCGATGTGCTAGACAATCTGGAACCTTGTCATCCCATGCCAAGTTTTTGCGCCAAAGCTCCTGAAATAATATTTTAATTGAAATAACAACAGGAACTAGGAAGCCTAGGGGGTCAAAAATGAGCGATGCGTCCGATAATATGCGACGTTTTGTACACTCCTTTGAATTATTTAATTTAACTTTGAATGAAAATTAATCCTGAGATGGACACCATTGCAGACCGAGAATCTTGATCGAGTTGGAATCTTCAAATTCTACTGGGGTGAGTTCGCGATGTTCCTCTGGCAATGATATAAGAAGTGGCCAACAGTTAGTGGTCCACTTACGCAAATTAAATCATGAAGGCCATAAGGTTTTCCACGGAATCTGCCCTAGTTATGACATCGTCAACGTAGAAGTCTTCCTGAAGTATTTGAGATGTTAAAGGGTATATTTTAGCTGAGTCGAGGCCTAACTTCTTGAGTGTACGCACTGCCAGAAATGGTGCCGCTGATGTACCATACTTTACTCTCAATAATCGGTAATGTTTTAAAGGTTCATTTGGGTTTTCGCGCCAAATTATTCTTTGGAAATCCGTATGTTTATGTGGAATCCAAATTGTCTGTACATTTTCTCGATATCGCCCGAAATGACATACAAATGGCGGCGATACCTAAGGCAAATTGAAAATAGATCACGCTGTATTTTGGACCCAACGAGGAGAACTTCATTCAATGAACTTGAATTATTCACTTTAGTCGATGCGTCAAATACAACTCTAATTTTGGTTGTGCTGCTATCTGCTTTAAAAACAGCATGATGTGAAAGATAGTATACATATTTTGATTCAAATATTTTATTGGAAGGAATCTCTTCCATGTGGCCCAATGATTAATAAATGTAGAATATTGCGACTTCTATTCATTATTGAACTGAAATCTTCTTTCAATTGCATGGAAACGTTTTAGTGCTTCATTAAATGAATCACCAAAGTTAAGAGTTGCGGATGGTTTAAATAGAAGCTCCACCTCATATTGGCCATCTGTGCGACGGAAGTGGCCTTTGACAAAGATTTCCTCTGCTAGTTCTTCTTCTAAAGATAGCCATTTTCAATTTTCCAAAACGCTCGAGATCAAGTTGCTGACTATAATCCAAGCGGGTGCAAAAGGTTCTTACATCTTTCCATTTGTTGGCAACTGTGTGTTAGCTTCACCCAAATATAGTTGGGAATAAAGTAAAGCTAGTTTTTGAGTCCAACCGAGCCTTTCCTTAAATCAAAATTTATCAGCACCGATTAAAATATCAATGGGAGCAGGCACATAAAAATTCGGATCGACAAGTTCCATGGATAGAATGGTTTCGGGTATATTGTCTAACTGAAATGGTGGTAGCGAAGATGTGAAATTTAGTAGAACATGGTAGTCGATGTTGATGTATTCTGCATTAAAATTAGAAAACAAGGTCAGAGACACTAATCCATTAGTGATTCTAGCGAAGATAGATGCGATACCTATAATAGGGAGTCGAAAACGCTTACGAGGTAGGCCTAACCCTTGAACAGCTTTTTCGGAAATAAAAGACACCTGGGAACCTGAGTCGAATAATATGCGAACAAGTTGGTTAACTTCTTGTTTATCTTGTGCCTGACCTATAGCTGTAGGAAGAATAGTCGAGAAGCGATGATTGTCTTCAAGTGAATGATTGACTGTGATAGCGGACTTGGAGCCTTGCAATGGTAATGGAATTGATATGTTGGAGATTAAGTTCGAGTCCGATAAGTGTTGAGTAGGCATTGAATTTTGCGTCTGTGCAAGATGGACCAGCGAGTGATATCGTGAATTACATAGTCGGCAGCGAAATTTTGAGCGGCACTTATTAGAAGCGTGCCCCTGTTGCAAACAATTAAAGCATAAAGAATTTAATTTAACGAAATCGCGGCGTGCGACTTGCACTTAATGCAATATTGCTGTTTGAGAAAATGAGATCAAACTACATTAGAATCACTACCTTGATTTTGTTTGGAACGAGTGGTTATATAACAGGTCTCTAAGCAGCTACAACGGGATTGCAAAAAATCTTACAGTTCGATGATTGTACAGTCGTTCCTTGAACCTACCTCTTCTTCCCAAGCTCGTCTCGTCTCGTGAGCTCTCGTCTCATACAAGCTTTGAGGTGATGAATTAAGGTGATGTGCCAAAGTTTCCCATTTCAGAACAACAGGGCTGGCTCTCAGTGCAAATTTCAGCTAGAAAGTCACTAAGGCGCCCTACTGTGACAAATTGCAAATCACCCAGCGAACGTTTATTTTACTGTCAATTATACTGTAATTTTCTTGCGACCACCAACAACGGCTTCTGTTTACCAACTGATTTCATTGTTAGTTAAGACCTTTATCTAAGAAATTTAGGAAGGGAGAGAAAGGGAGTGATTTAATCAATTCCGATACATATCATTCTTCCCAAATTAGTAAAACTTATAATTCTAAATAATTTTTTTTAGCCAAATTAAGTGCTAGCAACTTTATAAGACCTTAGCTTCGGTATTGCTACCCTAACTTCATCAGGTCAGCAAATCTTTGTCGTCTTTGGTCAGGTAAATGATCCTTTCTACCTGATGGCGGTAATATGATCATCGTCGCCGTAATACAGTCTGCAGAAATAGTTTTTTCATATTCTCCGCACCGACTGTGATTTTAATACAAGCTCTCTTTCTTCATTTCTACAGGATATAGGTCTTGTTACTTTGACACCTTGTTTTTACCTGTTGATAATACTTCTGTAAGTTCTTCTTTCAGAAAAAGCTCTCAACGTCGTCGATCACGGACTTCTTGTGCTCTTGTGGAAACAAACGCATACGTAAGAGTGCCTTTACTCTTCCATTAAATAAATACATACACATGTAACATTCTCTTAGTTATAATGTAAAAACCAAGAAAGATGATCAATTGTTGACAGCCAAAAGCGACGGACGTGTTTTATTTCGCACAGTTACACCTCGCTACACTACGAACTTGATTGTTGCTCTGCGGGCTCAATCCTAGTCATAGGACAATCAGCAGTTTCCCGATCAATCGCCGTCGAATTGTGTACAGCCGCAAAATTGTTTTCATTCTGTTATTTCGCTGTTGCAAAAGCAATGAATTCATTTGCAGGAATTTGACAAATGCCCGTAGGTAGACAATATTTTTGCATATCCTTACTCAAAGCTCAACAACCTACTCAACAGGTGGGAAGAATTTGATATTCCATTTCTACGTTGAACAATTGAACAATAACAAAATAAAGTCATCCCACGAATCCCAGAGTACGATTCCCAGACAGACAATTCGTATGCCTTGGTGGGTGGCAATAATGTACAATATCACGAAATCTGTGACATTTGAGAATATGCAATTTAACTCTCTGCCGGGTTGCAATAATATAACTGAAAAAAATCTAGATTTAGTTAGGCAATCGATCAGTAGAGCTGCATTCTTGGAACTTTTATATTAATTAACGGACTTCTTGATTTAACTTGATTTTAGTTGCTTTTATATAGTATTCTCCGAGTTTGATTGCAAGGAGAATTTGTATTTGCATCCTGATTGTGTGTGTGTGAGTTTATGTGCGACAGAATAATGAAATACATCTTTGTATATTTTTTATTCCTTTGATAAACTTGTATCTATACTTCACACGAAAATATTCTCAATCGTTTTGTTATTTTGTTGCTCTTTGTTTTAAGCTTTAATTTTTTGCCACACTTGTTGCAGTTGAAGAATTGAAGAATTTTTAAATGGTTTTCATCAGAGAATGAACGGTTAGTGAAACTGGTGTCGAATGTATTGAATTAGTTAACATAAAAAACTAAAAATCATAATTCAATTTTTAATTAAATTAAAATACAGTAGTGGGGTGGGATTCAATTAATGTTAAAGGTTTAATGTTAAATATCTGACAATAAATTATTAATTAACTAAACAACCACGTTTTGACCTTTTTGGTGAGTGAAAAGATATCCTGAGAACGCCTTACTTCAATTGCTAGTTTATTGAAAATACGAGGAGCGACAAAAGAATAAAAACTTAATAAGAGATAAGTATTGTGGGGAGGGATAGAAGCAAGATTCATAGCCGAGCTACGAAGATCATAAGTGCTCGGATCATGATTTAATGAGTATCCACTTCTTAAGAAAAATATTTTTAAAACTTTATATAAGTTAAGATGTCTTAAAACTTTTAACTTTGAAACAAAACGAATTTATCTCGATAGTTTTTCTTGTAAGTATAATTGTTCGTAAGTTTGGAAGTGTCCAATACATGTATAAGCAAGCACTAGTGAATGGAAAAATGTTATTAATATTGATGACATTATAGCCCCTCCTTTTGATCCTGTGACTGTGTGTTGTAGTGAGTTTTTAGGTCAAGGATAAATTCCTGAAATACTATTTAAAAATACTTTTTCCGAAGGGATAATTTTCATTTTTACTGTGATTTTTGATAGTTTTTACGGTACCGCCTTTTCAGAGCAATTTTACAATGACTTTTTCGATGTTGTTGTTTTGCTGTGTTGTTGACCTGTATTTGTTCATTTGTTCTCGTCTCTACGTCCACAACAATTTTCGATGGCTGTTTTTTTTTTTTAATTTTCAATTCATTTTTTAAAATTCATTTAGTATTGTAATTTCGTAAAAAACTTAGTAAACGGCCTTTTTTATAAAAAAATAAAACTAAATTTTACAAACTATCTTCAGACCCGGCGAACTTCGTACCGCCATATATTTATGGCGATAGATAGATTTTTAATTTTTGTTAATAATATTACAAGGGTTTGCTACCACACAATTTACAATACAGTGATGTGATATGACATTTATATCTTTCAGTTGTAATAATTTAATTGGCTATAGTAAATATATATATTATATTATTATATATAATTTTGAGTGTTGAAGGGAAATAACAAAAAAAAACCCTTAAGTCAAGGCAAAAAAGAAAATTATTACTAAAAATAAAAAGAAGAAGTTTTAAAATGAATAAATATATAATATATAAAAAAGTAACTAACTAAATAAGTAAATAAATAGATAATTGAATAAATAAATAAATAAATAAATAAATAAATAAATAAAAAAAAATAAATAAAAAATAAATAAATAAATAAATAATTTAATATATACATAAAGAACAAATTCTTAAATTAATTAGAACAGAAATTAATTAACGGATGCAAAGCAATAAATATGATAAATATATAATAAATGAACAAATAGAAAATTGACATCACAAGACTTTTGGTTATTGAATTATTAAAATAAGCACGTTGAAATTAATCATGAAGTGCAGCATTTAATTGAATAATTAAATGGTTATTAGAGAAATTACAACGGGTGGTCAACGTTTCATTTAGCTTGCGTATTCTATAGGAAATCAATTCAACATCGGCCTTCACGTGAATATCGGAAGTAATGCCGAGGTAGATTCAGCATCATTTTTAGGAGGTTATTTTGTTGAATTTGTAATTTTTTTTATATGACAATTAGCACACTTACCCCACACTTGGCATCCATATAACAGAATAACCTGAAAGATTATTTTATGTAACAATATTTTATTTTCAACTGATAGTAAATAGTTTATGTTAATAAAAGGATATAACATCCTAATGCCAATACTTATTTTAATGAAAGTTTGTGTTATATGTTCCTTGAAGGTTAGTTTAGCATCAAAGCAAACACCTAAGTATTTGACATGTTGTTCCAGTCAACCAGGTCAATTAAGGACTAGTTGATTAGATGACAAGAAACAATTCTTTTTTTTTCCTTGTGGAAAAAATAGCTTGAACCTTTTCCGCGTTTGCTTTTAATTGACTAGTTGATTAGATGTTAGCGTTTACTTTTATCTTCTATTAACTATAAAAACAAATTTTAATTTCGATCGCATTTCGAAGATTGATTTCAATTTTGAGACCAAACAAATGTGACGAAAAAATTACTGTGCCGCAGCATATATAATTAGTTCACATTGAGGTAATTCTGGTACATCTGATGCATACAAATTATATAATATAGGTCCAAGAACAGAACCTTGTGGAACTCCAGAAATTATCTTTTTTAAACAAGAGGGACTATTATTGACATAAAGTCTGAACAAACGGTTTGACAAAAAGCTTTGGACAGTTTTACATGTGTACAGTAGGAAAGCAAAATTAATCATTTTGTATAATAAGCCATTGTGCCAAACGCTGTCTAAGGTTTTTTCAATATCCAAAAGTATCATTAATGTTGATTTTCCTTGAGACGATTTTCCGTGATACTGTTGCATATTCTGAGCAATGGCAAGTGCTATGATTTCGTCTAAGTCCAAGCTACTCATTAGGGTAGATTTTTCGTTCGTCAATAATATTAAACAATTTAATTTTTAATACCCTTTCATAAATTTTGCTTAAGCTGTTAAGCAAACATATAGGCCTATAACTTTCTGGTTTATCGAGAAGTTTTCCGATTTTTAGTATAAGAACTATTGTGGTTTCTTTTCAGTTGTTGTGGAAATATTGCATTTTCAGACAACCGTTTATTAAAACCGTTACATATTTATACCTACATTTTTTTTAAGATATATATTTTTTATATTATCTTATCCACTGGCTTTTTTAAAGCTAGTTTATGTATTGCATATTTTATATCTGCCTCGCTTACCGGCTCAATTTTCTACAGTTGATTCAGTACTTGCATTGCTAAAGTGTTGCGAAACAGTATGATTTTTTTTAAAAATTGTTCACAAAGAACATTTACTTTTTGTGTGTAAGTTTTAGACACATTACCATTTTGCCTTAGCGATGGAATTTGCTAATTTTTTTTTTTTTTTTTTTTTTTTGTTGTTGTTTTGATTACTGTAGCAATACTCCAGAAAGGCTTAGAAGCCTTTTCAAGTAAACTCAGTTTATTGTTTCATTTTTCGTTGCGCTTATTAAAAATTAACTTAACTTATTGTTTATTAAAGTACTTTACAAGCCTTTGGGAAATGGGTTGTCTAAACCTCTGTAAATTTCGCCTATGCGTATTTCTCAACTGAATTATTTCTAAAACGTTGCCTGGGAATTTCCTACAATTATATATATATTTTTTTTTTTCCTTTGGTATGCCACACTCAGCAGAACTTAAAATGTGATCAGAAAAGTCGTTAACAAAAATACCATATCAATGTTGTCTGTATTAGATATGGTTTCTAAATCTGTGGATAAATTTCGCAGTTTAAGTTTTATTGCTCAACGATAAGAAGCCCAATGAGCATTTTTCAGATCAAGGGAGTATTGCACAATTTTGTTTCCGGAACACGGAAGTTGAAAAAACTGGGTTGTGATCCGACGGTTAATCATTTATTGATATTGGCTGAGAGAGATGACTAGATAAGTTAGTAAAAAATAAATCAAGAACAGATGGACGACCACGAGAACCAGCTGGGATATAAGTTGGGCCAGACGGTGAAAGAACACAGACAGGTAAAAAGGAAAACAGGTCACACGAAACGTTACCCCAAAAATTTGCTCGGATGCAACCCCAATCTCTGTGTCTGCAATTGAGATCACCACTTATCAAAAAATCACCCCTTAGATTGAATGATTTTCTTAAATCCGATATTGCGTTCCATGTTACAATATTTAAGTTAGAGTACAGAAATTTAGTAGCATTTACATTTGGAAGAGCAGGAAAATCACTCATCATGAATTGAAATAAAGTTGGTGTTTCTCATGCTTTGGTTCAACTTTGACGTATGGGTTGTAGAGCTACTGTTTTTTGCTGTGTATTTTTCTCTCATCTCCAAGTACTTATTTCTACTTACGCATGAACTGTCAGTGGATTTATGTTCCCCCTAGGAACTTGCGTACTTCACTTTTATGTTGTTAGTGTTACATACCTCAGTCTTGTGTGGCCCAGCACAGATCCAACAATATGTTTTTATTGTTTTTGAGGTAATAGCTCCAGTTCACTTGCGTATGAAAAATAGTTCTGTATTTTTTCTTTAGATCATTGAGCCTAATACTGCCATTTTCAAAATAAGTTATATAAAATGTGTTTATATAATGATCGTAGGTTTTAGTTATTGGTTTAAGTCCTTGCACTTAAGCCCGAGTTCTTTTAATTCGTTTTTCTATGAATTAATTTCAATATTACCTAAACCATATAATACAGCTTTAAAAGCTTTTTCGCTTTTAACATCGTGTGTGAAGAACTAAAAAATGTCTTTTTGTAGTTTAGTTAGAACACTACTATATGAATCCATACTGTTAGACATAATTTTTATTCCGATGGTAATTTTTTTTAATAGCATAATCAGAGATATTCTGTGAATTAAATATACTTTGCACATATTCAGAAGTTTTTTATACCACTTTTATAGGAGGAACATTTATAAATTTAACTGTATATTAAATTCGTCCATATCATCGGTTTCACTGTCACTGTCCGGAAGACATTAGAGAGGGCTCCAGTAGTTAGAGCGGGAATTTTGTTTGGTATTGGCCAATGTCGGAAAAAACGTAGCTCTTTTTTTGTAGAGGACATTGAACTGTCCCGTATAATTGGGGATCTCGACCGTTTATGAATTTTTTACGGATATCAAGACTCAAGAAGAAGGAAAAAAACAAAGATATCGTAACCGAATCGAAATACACTATATGGTTGTCGATGCGTATAGCTTAAAAGCTGCGGCCAGACAGCTTAGATGTTACTATTATTGCCGGTTGAATGAATATTTTCGAAAATCCTGAAAGACTTTTTTTACTATTTATACCCGCCTCGGCTTCACACGGGCGTACAGTCGCGGACTAGGGAAATGTAACACTTCCGGTAAATTTAAATCAGTTGGATTATCAATAACTCCATATATTGACACTTCTTCACACTTCACTTCACATCTTCAATCAAATTTTTCATAATTTTTTTAACAGCGAGTCTTGTTTCGTTACACAATTTTGGCTGATTCAGATTGCATACCATAACTATCATAGAGGCAAACTTGAGCTGTAAGTTATGTGGTGGTAATCCTGGCAAATTCAATGAATTTAGGAATTTAGTCGGATAATTAACTATTTCATTTGAATCGATAATGGAATCGATAGACTTAAATGCAAGCATGGTTTTTATAATTCACACCAATTGAATAAGAGTTTATTCTTTGTTGGGGTTTGTAAGACTCTGGTCTTATTTTTATTTTGTTCCTACTTATATACAAATTTTTCTTAACCTAAGATAAGATAACATGTGATTTATCTCAAATTACAACTAAACTAGGAGTGCACAAAAGTACGGTCATAAATTATGATTCGACCGTGACCTTTAAATATTATGCTTTATTTATATCGGTTCGATGGTAAAAAAAAATGTGTTCATGGATAAATATTCTGCCGGCCATCACTAGGAAGTCCGGAGAAGTGTACTTCCGTTATTGTTTTCGTTTTACATTTCCACCTTAGATACAGTACTGCGCCGATTATTATCGAAAGGAGAATTAAGATTAAAGCAGTATGTCCGCTTATGTGATGAAAATCTATCCCCTTCAGATCAATGTTTTCCGATTTCAGCATCCTGACTTAGTCTTGTAGAAAATCTATATAGCTTGTGTTTAGTTGGCCTTGATAAAACGTATTCCCTTGCAGATCAGAAATAGTGTCTACATGTTTGCACCATGATCATAATAAGAGTGGTTGTAAACTTTTGATTGAATTTGATAAGGTGATGATAATTTTACTCCGTTATGTCGTGCGCTGCATCACTGTTCTAATGTTAGTACACCCTCACTGCAATATTTATCGTAGTTTTTCTTGTTATACCACTGTTAATTTGAATATCAGGTTCCTCCGGCACGCTGAACAGCCACCCGTTGTTGGAGGATAAGATAATCCATAAATTGTTGTCGGTTGTGAACTTCCAAGTACATCTATAGTGTCGTTCGTTGCTTATCTGA
The DNA here is from genome assembly GCA_907269105.1 of Volucella inanis. Lineage (NCBI taxonomy): Eukaryota > Metazoa > Arthropoda > Insecta > Diptera > Syrphidae > Volucella > Volucella inanis. The sequence continues at coordinate 23,168,104 of OU026158.1, forward strand.
CATTTGTTAAGATCAGCTTGTGTCATCTGAAGATACTCGTTAAGACTAAAATTGTATATAAAATAATCTGCATTTCATACTGGTTGAAACACGTTTCCATGGCTTTCGATAGGTAATGGGAATTATATATAATCAAGGATTCTGTGTAAATGAGAGGTATCTCGACGGTCATAACTAGTCTTTTTTCTAATTTCTTTCACGGGAATCTTTACTCTAGGAGGTATAAATCATCTGAGTATTTATCTTTTCAAATAAGTCGTTGACTTGATCCGTGGTCTTCTTTAGTATATTTGCTGTCGAGTTTACCAACGAAGTTTGTTTTTTAGTGTTTTTTCCTGCTGATTTAAAAGTGGGACTTAACTTTGTAAATTGATTCAAAGCATTTCAATCGTATTGACTCGTTCAAATTCACGATTGAATACATCGTGAATGGGGCGATTACGCGCAGGCATTACTTATTCGTGATACAAGTTAGCACCATAAATCTCCAAATCAAATCAAAACACGCGCAGCTAACATTCTCACAGTGTGCAGCCTATACTCACAGGTGTAATCAAACACTTTGTTTTGCACACTGCAACGGTCGTGCTCTGAACATGCTCCATCGTCATTTTACTGATACATCATTATTCACGACTGTGGGAAAGTTATTTTTAAGATGGGTTCTATAATTATGTTTAGGTAGATTCTAAGTTAGTTCTATTCTAAATTCAAAGAAATAAAGAGATTGCAACCTCAATAAAAAAAATTTTTTTTTAAATTTATAAACATCTAATGTTTTAATTGGTACTCGAGCAGGGACCGCAGTTTACTTTGATTAATTAAGTAATTCTGGAGTTTAAGAAGTCCTTAAATAGTACAAAGTAAGCACGAAGCGATGCAAAAAGTCTTCAAGTAGCACAAGAATCAGTGCCGGAAGTTAAAATGAAAATTCGAGATAGTGTAAACCATCGTGAAATAAAAGCTGTGGTCTCCATAAAACCCGCGAATGTAAGGAAAGTGGAATAAAATTTTCTACAAAGGCCCCTTAGTAACTCCAGCAGCAAATAACTCGTTGGCAGAGGAACAGGAGGTGTCATTCACCAGCCGCGTCACCAACCAGAAACATGATTAAGTTCATACTAATGAAAGACTAGTGATATAATTCTTATTTTTGATAAGCCAAGTTAACAATTAAAAAATTATTATTAAAATTGATGTTGTAATTCTTTGAACCAAAATAATGTAAGTGATATTTGAATGAAATTTAAAACAAAAAAAAATATTGCTATTATTATCTTTTTAATATGTTTATATAAATCTAAGTGATTTTAAGTTATTTATTAAATGTGAAATCAAGAAGGGTACCATTTATATAAGATGCCCAACGAAAATTTAATACGACCCTCTGTCCTAGACCCCAATTCCGAATCACAACCACTTCAAAATGCTGCCCAACCAGAAGCAGTGCTATGAAAGCAATGGGATGGTTTAAGCATCCAAGGCCCAGCAATTGTTCAGAATATTCTGAAACCATATGCGGACTTCTTTTGCGGGATCGATCAAACAATCGATGCCCGATATCGTGTCAACTAAGATGAACTAGACAAAATACCGGACGTAGTCCGCTGTCTCCGAGAATTTTCCGGACAGCCCAGAGAATTTGGCTCCTGGAAGAAAAGCGTGGAGAGAATTTTGCGTCTATACGAAAATTCCAAAGGCATAGGCATTAAGTGTCATACGGAATAAAATTGTAGGTAATGCCGACATTGCCTTCGAATCCTACAGTACTCTACAGACAAACGCGATATGGGAACTTGAAAATATCAAATGACTTCCCTCATACAACGTTATAACTCCATTCAGGAATTTTTCCAAGAAGTACAATATATTCCTTCTTATCCTTAATCCTTAGCAAAATTTCGTCCACAAACGTTGGCTCCGAAGATCTTGATCTTTTGACGCGAACGTACAGGGAAAAAGCCCTAGATACGTTCATACGTGGATTGAACGGAGATCTGTCAAGATTGCTTGGCATACACGAAATTGCTGACTTTTCGCAGGCACTCTATTTGTGCTTAGGGTTAGAAAACCAAAATTTCAGAACGAACCATGCTAATAACTATCAGTTGAAAAAAAAATCAATCTAAATTACGCTCCTTCTCTTTCACCACGCAAATACCCACGATATCCATTTCCCCCTAGGCCTCTAATGCCTTATTATATATATACCCAGCAGCCACCTCAATTTATTCCACACCCGAACTTTGTTCCAAACCAACCAAGGTACAAGAATAATCAGTAACTATCCCCCGCAACGAAAACCAATGCCGAATGTAGAACCTATGGAAACATCTACCATGGGAATACAATAAATTACATGAAAAAACCTCAAGGAAATTGGCCACCAGCACCAAAAAAACCACACATTCCATACCATCGCAACAAAATGTCCCACAGAAAATTCAAGGAAATTTTCATTTAGAAACATCTTCGATAAACCAACCTACTCAATATAACACGGAGAACAAGAATATACAAAGGCAAAACACCAACCCAGCCGAGATTCAACAAAACCATCATGTAGACACGTCTTTCCAAAATGAAAGACATAAATGCACAACGAGAAAGCGGTGAAGGTTACATTCAATCCCCAAACAATCTATTACCCCAACTAACCGACATTCATTTTTTAGGTTAACTGGTTCGTTGATTCCCTATTTCGAGTAAAAACAAACAGCAACGAAATTTTGAAAATTCTTATTGACACGGGTTCCAATAAGAAATACATACAGCCCACTTGTCAAAAACCCCAAACTGAATCAGAAACCATTTTTTGCAAATTCAATCGGTGGAAATGTAAAAGTTTCACACCACACATTCGGTAATTTATTTGGTCTAAACGACACAAAAATTAAATTTTTCCTTTTGCCCTGCCTAACTTCCTTTCATGGAATCCTAGGCAATGATAGCTTAAAGGATTTATATATTTTAGATACCCATACAAGAGCCCATCGAAATTCAAAAGAAAACAAAGCCCAAATATTACAAAAATTTTACTTCCCTCAAATGTCCGCAAAATTCGAAAAGCTTGTAAAACAATGTCGTGTGTGTAAAGACACACGCAACTGTCCAGTTCCCTGGACATATCATCCACCTAGACATATATTCCACTAAAAAGTATCTTGGTCTTACGGTCCTAGATAAATTTTTAAAATATGCTTGGGTAAAAATTTTGAAATCCAAAGCTATTGAAGATGTCAAGGAGCCATTGATAACGAAAAGTCCTTTAACTCGTCATCTATCTGTTTCAAGCTTCAAGACCAGTTAGGAATAGATTTACTTAAAACACCCCCATATGGACAAGTATAGCGATTCTACTCTACCCTGTCGGAAATAATGCGTTGTCTTAAAACAAACAACACTCACAATTTTTTCCTGGAATTTTAAGATCAATCCGTTTACGAATACAATTACTCCATACATTTAACCACGGAAAAAAATCCATTGAGGTGTTTTTCGGAAGGAACAAACCCCGAACAGTTCGAGAAATCACGACAAGATAATATTAAAAGACTACAGGAAAAGCAAAAATATGATTTAGAATACCATAATCAGAAAAGGCATCCTTTTAAAAACTATTCTCCTAGCGAAACTGTTTACGTAAAAATAAATAGAAAGCTAGGCTCCAAACTATCAAATAACAGAAACAAAACTTACTGAATCTGGAAAAACAGTGCAAAAAAGCCTAATTAAAAATTAAAACCACTTTTTTTCTCAATAGGTTTATGCTGCACCCGTGTATCGCAAACATTCAAATATTAGAACCCTCAAAGTCACAACCCATCAAAATCAATACTGGCCAAGCTTAACCACAAGATGGATCATTTAAGATAGTTCACACAGTTGATCTTGATTCCTAGGAAATTTAGAAGAAGCAGTCAAGCATCCTATCCTTTGAAATCCTTCGCATCAGAAATTATTTAGTTAAAATTAAAATTATTAGAAGACCAAAACGCTCTCTTGATTTCATTGGTAGTAGACAAGTAAAATAAAAAATGTGTTTAAAGATAATAATAACCAATATATCGTAATTAAGTTAAGAAAAGACAAGTGGGTGGCCGTGGTGTAGTGGTATATGCATAGACTCCTTAAGCAGAGGGTCGCGGGTCCGATTTCCGTGCGAGGCAATTCTCTGAAAAGGTCTTTTCATAGAATTTGTACGTGGCTATATGTAAATCCCGTCGGCTTCAACTCTGACATGAAGGCATAACACTGATGTTGGAGTGGTTGCTGGCTGGGCTAAATGTAAAGAACTAATAACTAGCACGTACTAAGACTCACTTGTTGAGGATGCAATCGCTCGTCTCGTCCAGTTTGACAACCACCTCTAGAAAAAATATCGAAACCTAATACACCTGAGTTTCAAACTAATATACCACCCGCCCGCGCCCTGGAGAAAAGCCAGTAAAAGGGTACTCATATTCCGTTGGTGCTCGAGCGGGACTATAAAAAAACGAATAAAATTTTAAAAACAATTAAAGAAAGCTCAAACCTAGAATATAAATTAATTATGAAAATTAAATATAAGTTAGAGATCCTAAAGGAAGAAATTTATTATTTAAATTTAATTTATTATTAATCTATCGAATACTATTCAATGCGACAAGTCCATTATTGTTAACTCATTTATACTCCCAAATAATGAAATCAATGTAACAAAAAAATATGTTAATTTAGATGAAGTGTTAGAATTTGCAAGTATCAAAATTACCAGCGATGCAAAAAGTTTAATTTACATTGTAGACTTACTTAAAACTAAAATAAAACATGTAATATTTATTTATTAAGAGCTGTCAAAATAGATGATACGATAATTTCAATTCCATATGAATTAATTTTAACTTGTACCGAAAAAATATTTGAAATAATTAAGCCATATAAAATTAGATATCAGCAACACCACCTGCATTCAAAATCTACTGAAAAGTCGTGAACCAACATGTACACTCGGAAACAACTAACACATTGAGTCAATAGAAGAAATAGCAGCAGACATTTAGCTTTTAAATCAATTCGATGGACCTGTCAAAATCAATAACGAAACGGTAATCCTTAAGGGCACTTACATCATCCGACATTAAAATTGGCAACAAAATAGCCACAACCTAGCAGATAACAGATCACCAGTTGATGCATTCAATTTTACAACCATCATCCTTAATAAGCAGAACAGAGGAAGTACTCTCTCTAAAGATGCTAAGACAGTTAAACCTCAATATTATCACAAAAATAGAACTTCTAGAAACAAGAAACAGAATCAACACCAGTTTTAATCTATGTCTATCCTTTCTTATTCTTGATATTATAATAATCCCCATAATCAAAATGATAATATAGAAACGTCAAAAAAAACCATCTCACCATCTTCAGCCCCTAGAACTTCAGACGTCACAACGTCAAAAAATTATTGGCATCGATGACATCCTTAAGCTGCTCTCCAAGTAATTTTTAAGATAGGTTTCACAATTATGTTAAGGTAGATTCTAAGTTAGTTCTTTTGTAAATTCAAAGAAATAAAGAGGTACAAACCTCTATAAAAAAATATATATATATTTTTTTTAATTTATAAACATCTAATGTTTTAATTGGACATCATCACACACAAGTCCCGTAAAGATATCAATACCTCATTGTGTAATGCGCAAAATTCGAGTTCCCCCGTACAGGCTGTCCTTTACATTCCATGTAAAATATTTTGGAACCTCCGAGTAAAGCAATGTTCTTGCAAATAGATCGCTTGTGCTTGTCTCGAAGAAGCTTGTCGTCGCTGTCGCTGGTGGTCGTTCATTCTTTGCGCTGCATTTTCTGCCATGAAACAAACTCGTTGTCCACTCTCTAGGTGAACAGCTAAATGGACTACGGTGGGATGACGTTCATGTATAGAAAATGAAAAGATTCTGATATTATAAAATTTTATAGCTACTATTTGAAGCTGCAATACCAAAAACAGCCATGTCGTTTCCTTTCGTGACATACTTGCAAACATTTTTAATTGACTTGAACGAATTGCAGTACTCAACATTGCAATGCGCTTTAAATGTTTTATAAAGCGGCGGCGAATATGGAACAATCCAGTTGTTGTTGACTACGACATCCTTATTTTTGACTTACAATGTTATTGTTCTCCCGTTATCTTCAACAGAGGACGATACAGAAGGTAACCATCATTGTCTGTAATTGTATCAGCCAAAAAAGTACGGGGACCACACGGTCCATGAATCATGTTCTTCTTCACTATTTCATACAATTCGGGATCTACTTCGGGATTAGGAATTTCTGTGTAAATTATTGAATCAATTTCGTCCGGTCTTATTTTTTCGAAAATCTATAGGAGAATATGCACATGAGGCAGTCATCTCTTCTACTACTCTACAAAGTACATCCAACATCGAACATCTCCGAAGACATGATATTTTACAATGAAGTTCATGAGCGCTTCGAGTTAGTTTAGTGATTTCGATCCATTTTGGGTTGCACGTAAAAGTAATAAATAAATCTGGTAGACCGTATTGGCACACGTTGGTCAAAGCATCTTGCTCGTATTCGTGCATATGTTTCGCGCTTTCCACATACGTTGCTGGTAAAATAGTAAATATTTCCATTTCTATCTGTGGTGTTCATGGCATCGCGTAAATGAATGTAATCTTCTGAACGTAATTATTTCTGGTTTAAACGTATGGTATAAGTTAAAAACGCAAATATTTAATTCCGCAAATAACAATTTACTGTTCCCATCAAACCAGATGCTGATACAAAGTCTGGACCATCTGACACCTGTGCAATGCCGTGCATTAAATTACGTACTGTAACGGTAACCAGAGAATATCTGTGCGAACATACTCACTGCTGGATGTATGATTGGATCATGTGGAATAAATACTATTGAAACATTGTAGTTTAGTCTAAGTTTTCATTTGTAGGGGTAACTCTGCCCAAGAATTTAATAAAGTTTTTTTTTTTCTAAAAATAACTTAGCGCTATTTAATTGGTACCCAACGTGGGGCCTGATAGTGTAGAGGAAATAAGTGTTATTTAGCCAGTAGCCTCAAGCAGCCACCGTACTATCGCGATATTAAGCCGTAAGTCGCCTTAAGTAGCCGCCGTGCCTCTCGCGAGTAAAATACGTATCAAAGTCAGTCGCCTCAAGTAGCTGCAGTACTTAGATTGCCCTCGCGCCTATCGACCCCCATATCGTGTAGTGGTGAAATCAAGTTCCCACTGTAGCCAAAAGTAGCATTGGACAAAACGGACGCTTGTAAAAAACTATCCGCACCACCCGATTCAGCAAAACGGACTCAAGAAGAATTCCATGAGACAACGATCATAATGCTGAGAACATTGGTGTTTCTTTTGTTAGGAATTTTTATTTTTATTTAATATGTATTTAATGTTCTATTATAACAAATTATTTTATATCTCAAATATATAAAAAAGAAAAGAAACAAAATTTAGATTATAAGAAATAAAAATTGTAGGCAGTGGAAACAAAATTATAAGAAAGAAAAACAAAAGTTTTTACTAAGAAAAATATAACACGAAAGAAAGTGAACAAAGAATAGAAAAAAGTAATTAAAAAATTAATTTAATCAAAATAGAAAATATTAGCCAAGAATTAAAGAGTTTTTTTTTTGAGTATTATAGTATAGAATAAGCAATTACTTAAATTAAACAATATTTTTTCTTTTTCTTCCCATATTTTCTTCACTTAAATCTATAAAATCTATAAAATTGCTTTTTAATATAAACGCACTTAATTCGTGCGGCTTGCTAAGAGATGGCGTAACTTGTATTATTCCATTGGAACATGCGTTGGAAAGCTACTGTCATTATACGTCATTTTAGTATATGTCATTCATTTGAACCGTAAACAACAATTTTTTTTTTTTTTTTTTGTGCCTGAAAAATTGTTTTTGCGGGGAGTTCTTCTTTATTACCTTAATATGAAGAAAACTGCTGCCGAAAGCCATCGTATTTTGGTGGAAGTCTATGGTGAACATGCGCTAGTGGTTTGCACGATTTAAAGTGTTGATTTTGGCTTGGAAGGCGATGAACGTCCTGGCCAGCCAAAACAGTTTTAGGATGAAGAACTGGAAGCATTACTCTATAAAGATTGTTGCCAAACACAAGAAGAGCTCGCAGAATCCTTGGGTGTCACTCAAGCAGCCATTTCAAAACGTTTAAAAGCAGCTGGATATATTCAAAAGCAAGGAAATTATTTTCCACATGAACTCAAGCCAAGAGACGTCGAAAGGCGGTTTTGCATGTCCGAAATGCTGCTGGGACGTCACAAAAGGAAGTCATTTTTGTATCGGATTGTTGCTGGTGATGAAAAATGGATCCATTACGACAGCCCCCTAGCGCAAGAAATCATATGTGAAACCCGGCCAACCAGCCAAATCAACGGCAAAGCCAAATATCCATGGCGCGAAGGTAATGCTCTGTATTTGGTGGGATCAGATGGGTGTGCTGTGTTATGAGCTGCTAAAACTAGGTGAAATCATCAATGGACAATGCTACCAAACACAATTAATCCATTTGAAGAGAGCAGTGGCCGAAAAACGCCCGGAATATGCGACCAGACACGAGGCAATAATTTTCAATCATGACAACGCTCGGCTCCACGTTGCTATTCCGGTTAAGAACTATCTGGAAAACAGTGGATGGGAGTCTTACCACGCAGTTCTTTTGGGATGGGATCCACAAATTTCCAGAAAGATGGGAAAAAGTCATAACTTCAGATGGGCAATACTTTGAATAATACTTTTGTACATGTTTTTCTTAAATAAACGTTCAAATTTTGAAAAAAAAAAAAAAAACGGCACGAATTAAAATATATACCCAATAAATACCCATTATTTGAAAAATTCAAAACTCCAACGAGCTATAAAGCGGCCCTAAAATTTGTCCTTTTACTACAAAAAGTGTAAAGTAAATCTTGTATAAAGGTTCACATAGTGTTTCATCTGCCTTACCTCAAACCCAAGACCCAAATTCCCCCTTCCGGTCAAGTGTGTCACAGAATGATACAAAACGGTCCGCGGACTACCATAGAGTTAGACTGCTTTGTTTCGTCTATCGAACACTCATTCCGAACATACTAAATTCAGGCTATGATCAGACAATAGAACCAAAACATCAAAATAGACTATCCCAATTAGACAGCATTCCGAATATTGTGCGTAGTATCCGAAGCTTTTCGGCGATCCTGATGAGTTCAGCTTGTGGAAAAAGAGCGTGGACAGGATCCTTGATATCTGTGAGCCTTTGAAAGGTACCCCAAAATAGTTTGGGATGCTGAATATAAAAAGCACTCCACTTAACTGGACCAGAATCTCACGCTTGCATTATGCAAGCAATCCGCAATCCGCCTTTAATTCATTTACTAATAGAAATTTTAACAACCAAAACACACCCTTCAATAATACAAAGCAAGCTCCAATTAACTCCAATAATCGATAATATTCAAACAATAGGAGACCGCAAATAAAAACAGAACCGAAAACTCAGGGACACTCGGTTCACACAAGATTTATTCATCAGCAAAACAGACAACAGTATGGTGAACCTCAACATAATAATTTTATCCGAGAGCACACTGTGTTTCATCCACAGCTGAAATTCATATCATCATCCTCCAAATACCGAACGACTTCGTGAAATACTACCAAGCTATCCGGAAATGGATTTTGAGCAAACTCTTGAAATGGCAAACGAATTTTCCCAACTGTCTCTCGACGAATACATTCAAGACTCCTAGACGAGCAAGATCATCCTCAACCAGTGGGTCTCAGTACGTGCTAGTCATTAGTTCGTTACATTTAGCCCAGCCAGCAACCACTCCAATATCAGTGTTATGCCTTCATGTCAGAGTTGACACCGACGGGATTCTCATATAACTACATTCAAGTTCTACAAAAAGACTTTTTCAGAGAATTGCCTCGCACGGGATTCTAACCCGCGACCCTCTGCTTAAGGAGTGTATGCATAAACCACTACAAGGTTGTTGCAGATATAAGATCTTCTAAAGAAGAACATATTTATAGCCGACATTACCATTTCCGATGTCTTTAAAATCAGAAGTCGAGAAGCAAGTCCGAAAATTACCCGATGATGGCATTATACGACCTTCACGTGCCGAAAAAGCCAGATTCTTCCAGTACTAAGCAGTATCGAACGATGATAGATTATAATAAACTAAATGCTGTAACCAAAGCTGATCGGTATCCAATCCCGAACATTAACGACGTTATTGCCCAACTGGGCAACAATAGATTCTTCTCCGTTCTCGACTTAAAAAGTGGATTTCACCAAACCCCTTTGAAAGAGTCCGATGTACAATAGAAAAAACTTCGTTTTCCATTAATAACGGAAAATATGAGTTCAGATTAAAGAATGCCCCGTCAATCTTCCAACGTACTCTGGACGATATACTGCATCAGTATATTGGGAAGTTTTGCCATGCGTACATAGATGACATTATCATCTATAGCGAGGACGAACCACAACACGCTAGCCCCATTAAAGACATTTTCAATACTTTACGCGAAGCAAACATGAAGGTTCAACTGGACAAGTGAAAATTTTTTGAAACAGAGGTCGAATTTGTATGATTCCTAATATCAGCAAACGGTATTAAGACTAATCCCAGGGAAGTAGCATCTACACCCTGCCTGACTTTAACTTTGATAATTTTACTGTGCCAAAGCAAAAAATGTTGGAAAATATATCAATTTTCAAATTGTATCAGTAGTTTTTAATATGAATAATGGCCTTGTGACGGCCGAAGAAAGCATCGCACGCTGCACGCAAATGGCTCTGCGGTATTTTGGTCCATTCCCGGCGAAGTGCTTGTTTGAGGTGGTCCAAACTTCGGTATTTTTTAGTGCCAACCTTTTCTCAAAATATCCCAGACAGAGAAATCCAACGGATTTGCGTCCGGAGAATTTGCAATCCATTTTTTCGAAGAAATGAAGTGTGGAACATTGTTTTTTAACCAATCTTGGTTGACAAGGTGCCAAGTCTTGTTGAAATGTCCAAGGCTTCAATACTGTCTCTAAGACAGTTTCACGGTATCCGATGGCATTAATTTTGACGCCACGGTCCAAAAATACGAGCGAAAAGCGACCATCGGCGGTTATGGCGGCCCAAACCATTACCATCGGTGCTGCCTGCTTCCTGGTGGCCGTCCGAAGGTGTAAATTTTCGAAGGACCTCTCTGGCAAGTAAACTCGGTCATTTTGTTTGTTGACATATTGCTGGGTAACAAATGGCGACTCATCGGAAAAACCAAATTCGGCAACTCACCACTTTAGTGCAAGCGTAGCAACTCCTTCGCTTTTTCGACTCTAACTTTTTTTGTTGCTCATTTTTTGCCCAAGCTCATTTTTCAGTATGTGTTGCATCCATTTCAATGATATGTTGAGCTCACGAGCCATTTTGCTTCCACTTCGACGCGGATTTCGTTCAATTCGAGCCTTCACTTTCCGCACCATTTCTGCCGATGTTGCTGTTTTTTTATGACCACCTCCATGGCGTTTTGAAACGCTGCCAGTATCACGGTAACAAGCTATGGTTCGAGACACAAGTGATTTATGCACGTTGAGGTGCTGGAAGACTCTAACGATAGCTATGTTACTTGTGGTTTTCCAGCCAAATATAAAGCAATCACACTATCACGTTTGAATTCCATCGCGGATAAAAATTGTTTAACACAACTGAGACGCAAGTCGTTTAGAAGGCTTGTAAATAATATTATCTGTCATGTGTCAAAATTTGAGCCCACAGTAATGAATGGTTTGGAAATTATAGCAGTCTGAAATTGGTTGCAGTTCGAGTCAGGCAGGGTGTATTCTTGACTTTCCAATACCTAAAACCCTAAAACAACTGAGGCCTTTCGGAGTACTACAGACAGTTCGTTAGAGACTACGCGAAACTCACAAAACCCCACACAACCCTTTTAAGAGGGGAGGATGGACGCGTCTCAAAGTTGCAATCTTCAAAACAATATGTGGAATTTAACTCAGAAGCAGTCGAATCATTCAATGATTTAGAGCAAATTAAAAAGGAGTGACAGGAAAACATAAGAAAAATAAAACATAAACAAAAAGCAGATCTGGAGTATCATAATAAAAAGAAAACTCGGCCCAAAGTATATGAAATTGGTAAAACTGTTTATGTTAGTATAAATAAAAGAAATACTACAATTCTTACAAAATCTGGGAAAGTTGTTTCCAAAAGTCTCATTAAAACTTAATATTTCTCTTTTTAGAGAACATATCTGCTGCTTATCTTATCCTCTGTCTCGGAAACACAGATCTTAGACTACTCAAATTCTCAATTAGTCAAAGTTGACGTTGGCACGAATTCAGAATGGACAATTTAAGATTATTCACGTAATCGATTTAGAAGCTTATCAAGATTTAGTGAAAAAACTGGAAGAACTAATTAACACAAAAATTAACAATGTTTTGACCAACAACAATAGACAAACCATAATCAACCAATTGACAATAGGAAAAATAATGAAATAACAAATATGAAAAATAAAATTTTCAAAATTGTAAAAGAAAAAAAGGGAAACAAGAAAGAAATTTTAATTGAAATTATGTACAAATAAAAGTTAATAAAGGAGAACTTGTAAACGTAAGTTATGCAATCTACTGGGCTAAAGCAAATATTGTCAATTCCTTTATTTTAAGTAGTTCCGAAGCAAACATAGCAGAACAATTTTTAATATCAGAAAAAATTCCTTTCACTAATATTGATGAAGCACTAGAATTTTCCACTGTTAAAATCGCTTCAGACAACGAAAATATATTATATATTGTTAGTTTACCAACCATAAGTAAAGATAGATGTAACCTTTTAGTAATTAAGGCCGTAATAGTTGTCACACATTCATTTAGTAACATTCTTAAAAGTGAGAAAAATTTGTTTGGCATAAAAAGTAATTGTAAGTCATTTAACCAATTTAATGGGTCCGTGAATATCAACATTGACACCCTTAAGCTAAAAGGCACCTTCATAATAAAGCACGTCAATATCACAGTCAAAATAAATGATAGATTATTTAGAGAAGGAGTTACCAACTACCAGCCGTTACCTGTAATCTTACAACCTATACCTGTCGAGAAAAACGTGGAAGAGGCTGTCTTTGGAGATGCTAAAGGAACTACAAGTCAATTTAACCAAACAGATAAGTTTGCCAAAAATTAAGATTTATTCTTAACTCAAAACTCAACGCAACCATAGTAATGATTCTGATCACGCTAATAAAAGTTTTCTGGTATTTCCGAAGAACGCAAAAACGAGGAATAAGAAGACAAACGAAGAGCCTGCACCAGCATCCTTAGTTATTGGGATAGAAGGCCTATCACGTCACATAAGGTCAGTACCGTCGAACGAGGGCGTCCGAAATTAAGGGTGGAGGGGTTAAGAACGAAAATATTTAGTTCCTCAAATAACAATCTACTGTTCCCATCGAACCAAAAGCTGACACAACGTCTGTAACAGTAATCAGAGAATACCTGTGGGAACATACTCACTGCTGGGTGTATGACTGGATCGTGAGGAATATTATTTAAGGTAGATTAAGAAACATTATAGTTTAATCTAAGTTTTTATTTGTAAGGGGTAACTCTGCCCAAAAATTAAATAAAGTTTTTTCTCTAAAAATAACTTAGCGTTATTTAATTTATATGTCAGACGTTCTGTTTCAATTTTGACATACATATCAACGGCAAACCGACAAAACATTCGGCGGCATTTCAAAATGTGGTTATCCTCGTTTAGATGAATCATGAAACGGTAGACATAAAAAATTTGTTTATTTCTTAACCTGTAGAAGAATAATTTACTTTATTTAGGAATCAAAATGAAAAACAATTTATAGCAACAGTAAAGGGTTATTTCTGCCATTAGTTATTAATACATTAGCCATTATCATTGATACATTTACATACATGCATTCAGTAACATGAATCTAACGTATCTTAATATATTTAACTGATAACACTTGTGATTTCTGTAATTCCATAAACAGCTGTGACCACAACCTTAACAATTGCTTTTAGTTCTTGCATTGATACCTACATCATCTTGATCAAAAAATGATATCCATCCTCTCCTCGGCAAATTATTAGGGATTTTGTAATGCATCATACAAACGATGTGTTCGCTAATACGCTGAAGTTTCCCACTATCACATGGTTGAATGTCGCGAGACTCCATATTCTCTCCATGAACCACAATGGCAACTTCGTTTAACATTGGTGCGTTGAAGCGTCTCTTATGTTGTCCTGCAAGTCTTTTGTCTGATCTGATCATTATTTTATGAACTGATTATGTTCATGTAAGAGCTGCTTCAGCTTCATGATGATCTGTCTCCTAGCTGAACGATTGATAGCACACCGTTGATTTACTTCAGCTTCAGAATTTCCCAGAAAATAAAAATTTGTATTCACCATCAACTGGTGGCAACAATGCCCCTGCACGGCACGGTGGTGAATTTGTCCTTGAATCTGTAATATTGAGCATAAAAAAATATTTAAAGAAAAATCTTCATTTATGAGCCTCAACAGGATTTTCATATAAGTATGTAGGTTTATGTTGCAATGGATGTGTATGTGTGTCACAGAATAAAAAAAAATACCTTAAGAGTTGGATTGAAACCATGTTCATCAATTAACTTTCTCCCCTGATAGTATATGAATTCAGTGGTTCAGGTGGCGTCGTCAGTTGTGCTAATTTTACCTTTCCATTCGCACAAAATAATCCTGGCGGTTCGAGTCGAATCCTCAAAACATTGCAATATTGACAAATAATGCACATTTTTTCGAAATCGACCGATTTTTCGTAAGATCTCTCACCATAATTTTTTCTATTATTTTCATATTCTCTTAAATTCAAATCTTTGACACCTGTGTTTTATGCTAAACTTTATATAAAAAATATACAAATTATTTGAGAATAGGTAGTGACATTTGTATTTTAAACAAAAATAGTGTTAAATGGCACTTTATATTGTTTTTGGTTTTTGTTTTTTTTTGTGAGGTGACAGAGAAAAAGAAAAGATTTATTATAAAGCAAACACCATTTATAAAATTATGAATGAATAAGACCATGCACGAGCACAAATAGAAAGGACACATTTTAATAAACAACATTTAGAATTATTACTTTCACCTCTAAGCGTTTTTATTTTAACTCTTAAAAGAAAATCTGGGAAGAAAAATTCTCTTTTCCAATTTTCTTATGACAAAATTGGCGCAGTCAACAGATAGCTAAAAATCATTAGTTATCCGTAAATAAAAATCCTTCGTGTCTGCGAGTGAATTAATCAGTGCTCCTGCGAAAAAATAACAAAAAATTATAGCACACGAATTAAAATAGTAAACTTCAGTTTTCACAGAATCTCACGGAAAAAGATTATAGTAGAAGGCCCTCTATGAAAAAAAGGAAGTAACCTGTAAAGGAAAAAGCCTACAAGTTGAAAATATAAAAGAAATATAAAATGAAAAAAATGAACAAATGAAAATCTCAATTCCTGTTGTTTTTGTTCCTGTTCAAAAATAAAGTCCTTTAGTTCTTAGACAAATCTCATGAATTTGTTTTTTCTTTTCATCACAATCAACTCAAAAACTTAAACCAAATTTTAATTTAAAGGGAATTCTCGTATGTGCTACGGAACGCAGGGCCAACAGTTATCGATTCATTCATTTCCTTGAAGTCAGCATAGATATATAGGGTTTTCCAATAGGGACTTGACAACTTTGAATTTAATTTCTGAACGCACTATTTCACTAATCATCAAACTGTCACTGTCAATTTATTCAGTAAACTCAACATTTTCATCATGGTAAAGTACACTAACGAGCTACGTTTTCCAATTGGGTTCTGGAGAAGATACGATAAGGTGATCATCTTCAGTGACGAAGCTCATTTTTGGCTCAATGGGTTCGTCAATAAGCAAAATATGCGTTATTGGCCGGGTGAAAACCCACATGTGCTTCATGAATCACCACTTCATCCACAAAAAATAACTGTTTGGTGCGGTTTGCATGCCGGCGGCGTTATTGGGCCATATTTTTTCGTCGACGATAACAATCGTCAATTTACTGTGAAAGGTTAGCGCTATCGCGCCATGATCACCGATTATTTTTGGCCCGTATTGGAAGATATGGACTTGGATGACATGTGGTTTCAACAGGATGGTGCCACAAGCCACACAACACATATGATGGCCATATGAACGAAGTCGAGTTCCATTCATAAATTTTTTGATTGTACTTCAAGCCAATAATAAAGTTTTTGAAATATCTCAAATGGTTTGCCTTTTATTTAAAAAAAATTTGTCCAGTCGTTAATAGAAAACCCTATACATACATGAGTATATGTTCAGACATAAATCAAAATACTGATCGCCCCAGGTACCTATAAAAGGATTATCTCTTTTTTACTAGATTTGGAACAGCTTTTGACAACAAAACAATCCACTCATCCGGTATTGATATACGCAAGGATGACATGGTCGCGATTTGGATGCTCTTAATGGTACATAGCTTCATAATTGTAATCGAGATCTGTTAATTGTTAAATAAGTACCAACATTTAAAAGTCGCACTCGTTTGTTTCATGTAAGGGTTAATAGGTGACAATAAGATAAAATACACATCCGTTGATGTACACTAGCATGAGTCTAGGAAAGAGGAGGAAATATACTAATTAACCAACTATTTCCCCTTTTTGGGAACCATTGCCGTAAATGCCGTAAAAAGTGATTGTAGCAATGGTGTATTGAAAACCTAATACTTTGCATGCTGTTTTATAAAAGGCTCCCGCTACGACTATGTCGAACAGGTTTTTTCGTGGGTTGTCGAAAAAATACTTATTGCTATCCCGATTAAAAGAATGGTTGTTTGGAAAACTAACACTTTGCATGGTTTTTTATAAAAAGCTCCCGCTTCTACTATGTCGAACAGGTTTCATTCTGGCGAATGATTGGGGTTAAAAATAACAAAATGGCGGCCTTGTAAAAAAAATATTCAAAAATCGACAAAAAAAAAGCATTCTAGTGTAGAATATTGTGATAAAATTTCAGCCGAATCGGTCCAATATTTTTTTTTTAATCATCCAGGCCGACGGATAAAAAGTAATTTCGAGAAAAAGGCGTTTGAAGTTTGGAGCTTTTCTGTAGCTGCAGGGTACGCCCTTCCCTATTATTTTCTGATTTTATCCAAAAACCAATCAAAGATTTAACAAACAAAAAAGTAATAGACACAAAAAAAAATAGAACGATAACCAAAAACAAGGATTAAATCCTTAATTAGGAAAAAGTAAGAAAAATTGCAATAAAATTAAACGGATTGAAAAATGTAGAATTTTTTTGTAAACAGTTGACGACAATAATTAAAATCCAAACTACCTACAAAGAAATTTAAAGTAATCCAAACTACATATTCAACTTAAATATTACTTTAACAAGAAAAGAATTTATAGAAACCAGTATTAAAACATCATATAAAATACAAAACATTCATCCAGGGATAGAGAAAATATACCAGGAACTAAAAATAAAATACTATTAATCAAATATGAAAAAATAAATAATTAAAATAATAAACAAATATCATATTTGCAATTTCAAAATAGAAAGAAACTTAATTAAATTGCACTTCGAAAAAACTCCCGCACCAGTCAAACCTCATCAACATTATGACATACAAATATTGTTTATGACTCAACAAAACAAAACTTAACAGCTATAGATCAATTTACTAAGTAAAAACAAACGGAAGAAATTCTCGAAGCAACCCCAATCCAAGTAATCAGAAAACTCAAAAAAAAAAAATTCAGAAATTTTAACAGACTTCTTAGGAAAAGAAAATAGCCAATATTATTGTACAGCTTCACACAGATACACAGGTAACTCAGACATAAAAAGATTTAATTCGAGCTTAAACGAAAATATCAGAATCCTTAAATAATAATATATAATGAAACTACACATCTGACAGCTAACTAAAAAACCAATAGACTTACATTTTCTCAACCCATGTAATGTACAACAAAATTGCGGTTAGGAAGAACAAACCATTAAAATATAGGAATAAAAACAAAAATAACGAAGTCAAAATACTCGTGTAGCCAAAAAACAAACAAAACAAAAATTAGAATTAAATAAACAATAAAATAAGAAACCTTACACAAAGTTCAATTTATCAAAGGAAAAAATTGTTTAGGACCGAATCTGTCGAGGTACAACGTCACGATGATGACGATCATTCTATTACTCATTCCGATGACCAGATGTTATAGAAAATAATCAAGGGAATGTTCGTATATGTTTGATGTTTTCAACATAACCAGATACCAAAATTTCTTAGATACAATGAGAAAAGATGAACGAGTAGATGAAAATTATGGCTCGTTCTTAATTCACCAATATGAACACATCTATTTAATTAAATAGCTTAAAACCACACTCTAACATAGTCTAGAGGACTATGGATTACGATGATAGACAAGAAATAGAGAAAGATTTTAAAGTAGTACATCAAAATAATCACAACTTAATAGAACAATCTAACAGACAAATTTCAATCAACTACCGATTCGATCAATAAATTTAAAACCTAACATTACTTTACCACAAACAATATCAAATAATTGCTAGGCAAATAACGCTTAAAAGAGAAATTTCATCGCTTCAGATTAGAAACCAAAAAAACAGATTAACTACAGTAGAGAATTAATATTGATGTTAAAATTACCACTTTTAAACAGAGATATACTAACGGATTTAGAAATCAATAAATTTAATATAACCCAGAAAATTTTGAATTTATCAAAACGGATCTAGCTACATTACAAAATTATATAGAAATTATTCCCTTACCAAACATGAACAACAGACAAATCATTGCAAAAGAAAATAAGCTCACAATCACGAACTAGACCCTGTACAAGGTATGTTCAAAGGTAAGGTGACTGTTAAAATTTCATGTAATTTCAAATAATCAACCTACAATCGATTATTAATTTTTTTTTTTTTTTTTTTGTTAGCACACACGTCCCGACCATATGTCACAGTTTCAAATATACTACTATAGAATACTTACTTCTTTTTGACAGATAAAAAGGTTAGACGTGTTTTGGTGTGCTTTGATAGCTCTTTTTTCGATTACCGTGATGTAGTGCATCAGGAGTTTTTACCTCATACGGTCAATAAGGATATTACCTTGAAGTTATGCGTCGTTTGTGAGAAGCAATACGAAAATAACATCCGAAATTGTGGAAAAACATTACATGGCTTTGCATCACGATAATGTACCTGCTCATTCATCGTTGCTTGTAAGAGATTTTTTGGCTAAAAACAACACGAGAAGTGCTTATGAGAAGTGCTTCGAAGATTGGAAAAAGCGTTGATACAAGTGTATTTTATCTGTAGAGATTACTTTGAAGTGGACAACAATAATATTAATAATTAAATTTATATATATATATTTTTTTTTTAATATAGAGTACACTTACTATATGAACACACCTCGTATATTGGATTATTGGGAGATATAGGAATAAGAAAACATGGCACACCGTCGATTACATGCATTTTTGGAATCCACTCTATGGTAACTTTTCAGTTAAAATTGTGAATTTAGCATTCTGTATTTTGATTTTATGAGAACATAGATATTTCTCTCTTATTTCCTTTTTATTCACCCACTACTACTTCTTTGTGACAACGAACCTACCTCTCATTACATTTCATCTTCGACTCGCTAAAAGGTAAGACCTATTCCGCTATTAATAACTTATCGTTGTACCACCCGCAACCTCATTTTCTTTTCTTGGTTAATAACCAAATTAAAATACTCTTGACTCTACCCCATATTCAAGTTGAATCTGGCAAGGCAGTCAAACAACTTCAAAGCAACATTAATGATTTTGTGGCTGCACTCAAAGCCCATGGAATAGATACAGATTCTTGGAACTCGATCCTCACTAGTCATACTGAGATTCCATCGTGGAAAGAAATGGATACATTTCTTGCAAACCGTATTCGAGTCCTTGAAACAGTCTGTGATATGAAACCCGGTATCTCAACACAAAGGATTATCAAACAGCAAACAGCAAACAGTTCGACAGTACTCCCGCGTTCAAAATGTTCAAGCACACTGCACCAAAACTTTAAACAATTGCAAAGTATGCGGAGGCCACAACCCACTGGCGTTTGTTTCAAATTTTTAAATATGAACGTAGAGCAGTCCTCAGCAGTCAAAAAACAAAGTTATTGCTCTAACTGTCTTGCAGTTACTCATATTCACAGAAACTGTAGGAGTAATAACACATGCTTTCGATGTAAAGCCAAACATCACACTCTCTTGCATCCTTACTCGCATTCGCATATACAGTCCACTTCCAAATTCAAACATCAATCATTCTCCTCTAACCGCCGACAAGTCATTTTGGCCACAGCTATGGTAAAAATATATCATCACAACACCTTTTTAAATTTGCGGGCTCTTATTGACCCGGGTTCAGACGTCTCGTTTATTTCTGAAGAAATTCCAAATACCTTGAACCTGTCAACGCAACCCATACTTGCACAAATATCGGGTATGAGTTTAACCATCACTGCTTCTTCTTCGAAACTCTGGGAATTCACTCTTTGTTCCAATCTTAGGAAAGATTTTGCTCTAAATACTAAGGCATTAGTACTCATACGACTAATGGGTGATTTGCCCTCATATTCATTTTATAGTGAAGATCTCCAAGACAGCATCGACTTTCCTCTAGCTGACCTATTTTTCAACAAATACTCCAACATATATTTGCTTATAAGAGCAGATTTGTATCCATTGATTGTACTGGAAGGCTCAAAGAGTAAGGTACTAAATACCCTTACAGCTCAAAATACCGTCTTCGGCTGAGTGCTATTAGGTCCTATTGATAACACAATTTGTCATAATATCTCGTCTTACTCTACCTTCTTGTCCTATTTCAATGAAAGTTCTTTGGATAAGCAGATTGAACATTTTTGGAAACTGGAAGAGCTTCCGCAAACTCTCTCACTTTCTTCAACCAACGAATTCTGTGAAAATCTATACGTCAAAACTACTTACCCTTCAAGGATAACTTCCCTTACGAGATCGAACTAGGCAGATCACGTGACATTGTTTTGAAACAATTTCTTACGACCAAGAGAAGCCTTCTTACAAAACCTCTATTGAGGGATGAATATTATTCTGTACTTAAGGAATATCTCTCTCTTCAGTATATGGAACTTACCAGCTCATCAAAAATTATAAAGGCCCATAAAATTCATTACTATTATTTACCTCATAACATTATAAAGGCCAATAAAATTCATTACTATTATTTACCTCATAACACTGTAATCTCCAAGCACCACCACCAAAATAAGAGCTGTATTTAATGCTTCCAACACATCTTCAAATGGAGTCCATTTTAATAATGTACTGTACCCTGGCCCTGTTTTACCATTCGACATTACCATACTTCTTCTTAACTGGCGATTCTTTAAATATGTGTTCAATAGTGATATCGGGGAAATGTATAGACAAATACTTGTTCATCCCGAGCAGGCTTCTTTCCAAAGAATTTTGTTCCGAGATTTTAAAGTTAAAATGGTTACCTTCGGGGTAAATTGCGCTCCGTATTTGGCTATGAGGACCTTGTGCCAACTCGGTGATGATGATCAATCTACCTACCCGCTCGCTGCCAAATTTCTAAAGCGAGATTTGTACGTAGACGATATACTCTCAGGCACGCACCATATACAAATCGCAGGAAATTATTTTTGCACTTGAAGCAGCCGGTTTCAGCCTTAGAAAATGGACAACCAACTCACCTGTGTTATTAACGCTCCTCCCCAAAGAACACATGCTTAGTCTAGATTTCTTAAAAATTGATCAACACAGTTCAGAAAAAACTCTAGGTATCCGGTGGAAGGCTACTTCAGATATTTTCATTCCTCAGTCCCCTTGGAAACTGTATCATGCTCTTTCAGTAAAAGATGTGTCCTTTCTATAGTCGGAAAATTTTATGACCCTGCAGGATGGCTTGCGCCAGTCACAATTTCAGCCAAAATCATTATGCAGCAAATTTGGAAAGACCACATCCAGTGGGATGACAATCTCAAGCCTGATACACACAAAAGGTAAAAAGCCTTCCTAACACAATTCCCTGACATAAAGACTATAAATAGATGGGTTTAATATGCTTCTTGGGCTTCTATCTAAGTACATGGATTTTGCGATTCGTCGGAAAGTCCCTATGCTGCTGCCATTTATATAAGAATGCAACATGGTCGCGCCTCCTTCTCTTCTCATTTATTATAGGTCAAAACGAAATTTGCCCCCGTACACCCAATCTCTTTACCACGTCTAGAATTGCGAATAGAACTTCTGAAATTCTGACGAATGTGAAATCTACTACTTGGCGTCTTGTTTCATCTTCGGATAATCCTGCAGATTTAGCAACTCGTGGTTTAACGCCCAGCGAACTGCGAATTTCTTGTGAAAATGAGCTGTGGTGGAACGGTCCGAAATGGTTGCAAGAATGTTCAAGTAAATGCCCAACTACGATCCCATCGCCTCCTGATGAATCAATCTTAGAGACAAAACCTATTAAAACCTTAACCACAACGCTTAACGATGGATTTGAAATGATCCTACGCCGATTTTTATTTTGACATAAGGCCCTAAGAGTTCTAGTTAAGTTTATAGGTTTTATAATGTAACTAAAATTCGTGACAGGAAGTACGATTCGCGTCCACTGTTATACGAAGAGAACAAATTTACCAAACACAAACTGATTAGACAATCTCAATAGACGTACTTTTGCCTAGAATAGCAAGAATTACTTCAAAATAAATCTATCAAATCCAAAAGTGCTTTAATATCCCTTAATCCGTTTTTAGATGGGAAGCAAATCTTGCGCGTTAATGGCAGAATAATTTTCTCCACTCTTGCCTCTAACGAGCGTCATCCCATTATACTCCCATATAATGCGCACTTCTCCGAACTTTTTGTTGCATATGTGCACCAAGTTTCTTTACATGGTGAGATTCAGCTCATGGTCCGAATGATTTGTTCGGAATTTTGGATACCAAAGCTGAAGAATCTTATGAAAAAATGTATCCGTCATTGTAAAATCTGCACTTTCACAATAAAAAGAAATTGCAAACTCAGATAATGGGTGCACTGCCTTTGCAAAGGATGACATTCACGTTGCCATTCACAAATACTGGAATCGATTTTGCGGGTCCTATTTTAATTAAGAACACTTGTGGAAGAATGTGTCGGCTGGAGAAGGGGTATATGTGCTTGTTTGTTTGATTCTCCACGAAAGCAATACACTTTGAGACAGTTAGTGATCTATCGGCTCAGTCTTTCCTTGCTTCTTTCTTACGTTTCGTAGCCTGTCGCAACTTACCTGGTCAGATATTTTCTGATCAGTGCACCAATTTCGTAGGTGCCACAAAATCCCTTATATAACATATGTGGGCAATCAGCAACACTCTCACGGAGAAATATGAGAGACAGGATATAAAAAGGACGCACTCGAAGGATGAGGGCAGTTGTTTTCCGACTTCTTATCGTGGCAGTTCTTGCAACAAACAAATTCATACACTCATATTTTATCAGTTATTTTAAGTAAATGTAAATATATAATATTAACCTCTAGAAAATAAAAGTGTTTTGTGGTACCTAAGTAAACAATCTTACATATATGATTTTCCAAAAGCTTTAAAAACCTACCCAAACGCATGTGATAGTAACTTTTCTCAAATTAAATGGAAGTTCATTCCTCCTGGTGCTCCCCACATGGGTGGCTTGTGGGAGGTGGGAGTAAAAAGTTTTTAAACACATATCCGTAAAATTACAGATAGTATTAAGCTCACGTTGGACGAATTTTCAACTTTTTCAGCTTGTCTAAATAGTAGACCGATTTCCCCGATGTCGGAAAACCCATCTAACATAGTGCCTCTTACTCCAGGCCATTTCTTAAGAGGTGGTCCTTTATGAATCTTTCTTGGCAGATACCCCTTTAAATATCATACGAGTAAACCATTGGTAAAAATTTAAAATTATTCATCACCAATTTAGTCGCCGTTAAAAAGAAGAATATTTGAAGGAGCTCCATAAGCGTTATAAGTGGAAACATGATCAAAGAGATGTCCAAGTGGAAGATTTAGTTATTGTTCGAAACGAACAACTCCCTCTTAATGAATGGCGATTACGTAGAGTGCTCAAAACGTACTTCGATCCTAATAAAAGTTAGTGTAGCAGACATTAAGACTCAAAAGGGTATCACCTCTCGTCCCATATTTAAGCTGTGTGTACTCATATGCCAATAGGGGCTTCCGCGCATTTGCCTTTCGTAAGTATGTGTTAATGTAGGTATCTTTTCTTAAAATTCGCTCTATCGGTAACTTATCGCTCTATCAATATATATATCTCGCACTTATATCGAAAATACTGTATGCAATTTATTAGTTATTAAGTACCTAATTTTCATTTGAACTAGATTCTAATACTCTAGATGCATTTTTACAATGTTACATTTGAATACATTTTTTTCTATTGTATTTATTTAGTGAGTGGAGTCCGTCCGCAAGCAAAAGACTCCCCTCTTAGTGTAAGTTAGATAATAAGACATTTTCTTTTCGAACTGACCTTTATGGAATTGTGTAGCAGCCAGTGCTACAAGGCGGCCGGTGTAAATCTAGTATTCTTTATTTTGGCTTTATGAGAACATAGATATCTCTCTCTAATTTCCTTTTTAATCTCTCACTACTACTTCTTTATAACAACGAACCTACCTCTCAACATATTTCGTCGTTGACTCGCTAAGAGGTAAGGCCTATCCCGCTGTTAATAAATTATCGTTGTACCATCGCAACTCCGTTTTCTTTTTTTTTTCTCTATCTTCGGCATCGACGCATCGAATTTTGCTCAGCAACCGAAGACTTCCCTGACATCATCAACTAAAACCAGCGACAGCATCGAGACTAATCAGACACTCAAGCACCCTGATTAAACAGTAACTTGCCATTGCGATCTTGTCAAAGAAGTATTTGCAGTTTGATGACAAGTCTCCGAGATTATAAGAGACTAATAGGGTTAAACAAACAAAAATTTGAAGAAACACTTTATTCATGATGAAAATCTAACTATTGATGAAGAACTATTCCCATTCCGAGGTAGAGTTTTGTTCGGCAATACATAATTTTCAAGTGCGAAAAATATGGGACGAAAATTTGCCTTATCCTATTTGGACAAGAAAGACAGAAATAGAGCATCTAATACAGCACAGCGTGTTGTAGAACAGCTTTATGTATCATACGAATGAACAAACTATTTCACAATCTTCGAACTGGCACATTCTTCTATTTAAACAATTTACTTGTGTTGGTACGCTCCGTATAAAGAAATGATATAGTCCAAATTTGAAGGTATCATTTTTGAATTCAGAAATAAAGCAGTTATATTAATATTACCCCGAAACGAAAAACAAGCCAGATATATACTTAGCCTCAGATACCATCCTTGTCTATATAACAGGAAGAGCTTCTAAGCAGTTATGTGGTATTTGCAATAAACATTCTGAAAAAGTTTTTGTCTGCACTACTTTTTTTTTCATGTCATATAGTTGGCGCGTTCAAAAGATTGTTGATGATTGATAAAATAATATCATCATATTTTTCCAAAACTTATTGTTTTTCTTTCTACTTGTTGTTCATATAATTTCCATATTAAGGACTCTAAGTCACTACGTGGTATTTTACGTTATATAATAACGTAATGATAATATAGTAGAGTTAAAAGTTGAAAATGATAAACCACCTCAGAGGGAGTGACAGACCACATCCGTAATACGATTTTTTACTTGTTTCACTAAAACATCAATTTCGACCGGTCGGATGTACGATACCCTGATTAGCATGATAGGAATACTTCTTTACTTTTAAAGAATGGTGATCAAAAGTAAACCAAAAAATAACAACCTTGAAACTATAACATAAGGTTCAAATTTGGCTCAATCAGATGCCCGAATTTTCGAACTAAAATTATGAAGAAGGTAATCGCTTTAACCGGATTTGAAAAGGCCCCAATCCTGTGGATTGAGAAACTAGGGATCAAATTTTCTGCGCTAAGGGCCTCATATGGTGTGCTGATGCTTTTCAATTTCTTTTTTTAACTGTTGAAATATGTAGCACGTATAGTAACATCATATGTTTACTATTTCCCCGGTATCTGCACTTATACTGCACCGGTTGTCAGGTTGGCTTAATTTATGTACTTTAGAACAATTCCACATAACACTCTATTTTGGATCATCTCATTATTGAGGCCAAGAACTTGCTGAGTTTTCGCATTTATTTTTCATTCTTCGCGTTCTTGGAACCTCAGCTAAAAGTTGAGGCTCTATTGTATCTATTGATATCCTAATATATATATATTTTTTTTACACCTGTTGGCATTGGTAATATTTTCTTTTCTTCCTTATTTTTCGTACATTGTCGAATATTGACGAAGATGCGAAGTTCTTTCGGACTCGTTGATGTGCTGCCTCAACACAAAATCCTGCGCGATATTAAAAAGCGACAAACTTAACACACTGCCTTGGTGTACTCCAACTTTAACTTCGAACTCTCGTCGTACATATCGCGTATCATTTGTACATAACATATGTACGTTTCGGGTACATTTTGTAATCTAAGTGCCGTCTAAATAAGATCTCTGCAGAGTTTCACAGCTCGAACGCTTTTTCTAAGTCGCTTAAGACGATATGCAGATCTTTCGAAGCTTCGCAATATTTTCTATTATTATTCCTAAGCTTCGCGTCATATGTCGACCTGCCTTCCACAAAACCGCATTGACTGCCATAGAGTTTATCAATACTCCGTTGTCGACTGTTTAGAACTCGTTTGTAAATGTTCATAGTATGTGAGATTAGTTTCACCAACAGGTACATGAAGCAATTTCTGCTATTGCCCTTGCACTTACTCAGAGTAACCAGAAAGCTCTCGTTCCACGTTCTATGGTCTATCGGTATTTTATCGGTTCCGACTGCACAACCCTGCTTTACACTTTTTACAGCTTCGCTACGTTGTTTGCTCTACGTGCGCTACAGCCGAGGGAATGGTACTGCATAGAAATTTTTCATGTAGAAAGGCGTTAAAATACTCTTTCCATCTATTGCTAATTTCACTGTCCCCCGTGAAGACGTCGCTTAAGACGATATGCAGATCTTTCGAAGCTTCGCAATATTTTCTATTATTATTCCTAAGCTTCGCGTCATATGTCGACCTGCCTTCCACAAAACCGCATTGACTGCCATAGAGTTTATCAATACTCCGTTGTCGACTGTTTAGAACTCGTTTGTAAATGTTCATAGTATGTGAGATTAGTTTCACCAACAGGTACATGAAGCAATTTCTGCTATTGCCCTTGCACTTACTCAGAGTAACCAGAAAGCTCTCGTTCCACGTTCTATGGTCTATCGGTATTTTATCGGTTCCGAATGCACAACCCTGCTTTACACTTTTTACAGCTTCGCTACGTTGTTTGCTCTACGTGCGCTACAGCCGAGGGAATGGTACTGCATAGAAATTTTTCATGTAGAAAGGCGTTAAAATACTCTTTCCATCTATTGCTAATTTCACTGTCCCCCGTTAGAAGATTTCCCTACTCATCTTCAATATACGATATTTCGGTGATTGAATCTTCTATGTAGCACCGCAACCTGAAATATTCTTAATTCAAGAGATTCTAATTTGATTTTGATTCATTTGGAAATGTTAGGTCATTTCCCCGTATTTTGACGTTGCACTTAAGGGTTCTGAAGGTTCGATGACAATCAATCGGAGCTTGCAGAAATTAGTTCTAATCTTTTAAATCTATAAGCCTTAGCAGATATTGAAAGTCATTTCATTGCGTTGAAGCACCAATCGCTACTTCAACCGCCAGTGGTCAACAAAAATCTTGAGGATGTCCTGATGAGCATTCATGGTACGATGGGTATTACGGTAAAATGTTTAAATTGGGTAATGCTACTAACAATTTCACTAGAGCACTGGTGGTTAAAAAAAGTGATACAACATGGTAAGACAGGAGACTTTACGCCGGTGTTCGAGGGTGTCAATGAACTAACTGATATTAGTAGTTAGTTAGTTTGTTAGTTGGTTAGGTTAGGTAAGGCTTAAGTGGCTGTTGAAAAACTGGCCCACTTAGGCCTATTGGCCCATTGTCATACCACGTGGATATATGATTCTTCAGAAACTACTCCAGAAATCATTTAGAGCTCTTAATAAAGCTTAGGAGACTTTTAATGTCTATGTTGCTTAAGTACCTTAAGTCGTTGTGGAAGAATGCCCCTAGGTGGAGATTTCTTTTTTGGGGCAGAGGTGGACATGTACAAAGAAGGTCCGAGATTGTCTCCTCTTCCTCCTCATCCATGCAGCTTCTGCAAAATTCGTTAGTAAACATGTCAAGCCTTCTTGCATGTTTACCTATGAGGCAGTGTCCAGATATGACACCTATAATGGCGTTAAGATATTTTCTATTTAGTACAATTAAACTCCTGGAGCGATTCAGATCTAGCTTTGACCAGATTTGTTTGGTCGCTAAGCATGTCGATCCAACCGCCCATCTATGATTTTTTCTTCTATTAGCATGCAGCTTTACTATATTTCTTGTTTGCACGTAGCGATAGAAATACCTATGTTTTTCTTTTTATGTTAGATAGATGGGCTCCAACCAGAGCTAGAAGCACTGTAACCTTTTTCCTTTCAATGTGTTAATAAGACGACCGTAGGTAATGCTATTCTCTGGGATGATATTCACCCGAAATTTTTTAAAATCTTGTTGCCAGTTCTCCCCAAACATATTAAAAATTTATTTAATACAATTATAATAACGGGAATTATTCCTGATGAATGGAAGCAAGCAAAAATCATACCTGTTCCAAAATCACGATCGCAAAATAATTAAGAGTATAGGCCAATAGCTATCCTACCTTTCCTTTGTAAGGTGTTTGAGAAAATTGTAAGCAAACAGATGAAGATATTCCTTGAACTAAATAACCTACTAACCCAAGATCGATCTGGTTTTAGAGCAAAGCATAACTGCACAACTGCGTCATTAAAAGTAACTGACGACATCCGTTCTGCCATTGACAGAGACATGATGTCACTTCTAGTTTTCCTTGACTTCTCAAAAGCATTTGATTCCGTAAACTATGATATTCTTTTATATAAACTAAACAATCAATTTGATTTTAATGATCACCTCATATTTCATTGTGATCGAATATCATCGATCTTCTTGGTATAATCTGGGGTGCCTCAAGGATCTGTCCTTGGCCCTCTTTTGCTCACGATGTTCATAAATGATACATATACAATACATATATTAAAAGATAATCTACTGCGAATATCATATCTATGCGGATGATGTGCAGTTATACAAAAAAAATACCCACATCTGCCGTGTTTTCTAGTGTCGAAAACCTTAACACAGACCTCGATTCCATATTTCTTTGATCACAAAAAAACTGCCTTAGCCTTAATCCTTCAAAGAATAAGTCACTACTGATTGGTAGTAACAATCAGGAGACTGTGATTTCGCCTCTTATTATTAATAATGATGTCATTGAGTCTGTTAATAAAATTAAAAATTTGGGAATTTATTTTAACAAACAACTCAACTGGACCGATGATATATGACGTTATAAGGGGATTGAGCCCGACAAACCGGTACCTGCCTGTCAAAGTCAAAATGAAACTTATTAAGTCTTTCGTCCTGCCCATTATACTGTACGGATGCGAAATCTTAGCATTCTTAGATTCTTCACAGCATTTAACAGCTGTGCTAGATATATATTTAATTTGAGAAGGTATGATCATATATCCGCCTTTACTAAGGAAATAGCTGGGTGTTCACTGGAAACAATTCTAAAATATCGTAAATAGAATTATTAACTCTGGTACATCGAATTACTTGTTCACAAAAATCAAGTTTGTGCACTCTTAGAGAACCCTTAATCTAATAACTCCTAGGTACAAATTTTTAAATAGCAATCGTCAATTTTTCGCTCATGCAGTGGACTGTGGAACAGTCTCCCAACAATCATCAAAAGAGTGAACACAGAAAATCGTTTCAAAAAATACCTATTAAGTTATTGTACTGCACAAGTCGCAATTAATAATACATATGCCCATTAAAATTAACTTTTATTACTTAAAACTATATTTATTTATCTTCATCTTTTCTTTTCTTTCATTTTCTATTCTTTTTCATTTTTCCTTTCGCTTTCATATTCTATGTATTTATTTTCTTTTGTTATTAGGATTTTTGTATATGAGCGTGTAAAAAAAATTTTAACTGCGCAATGGAATAAGTTGTTTAAATTTAAATATGCGCAGAGATGCTTTATTTAATAAATTAATAAATAAATGAATAAAGTAAGTGACATCGTAAGTATTATTCGGCTTAACTTTCGTTACTTCATACGGCCCTAAGTATTTTGGCCTTAGTTTCAATCCGCCTCCAAACTGAGTCCTTTTGATGGCTACTACATAACCTTCCCATATTTTGTGGCTGGATTTCGTCGAAGATTATAACTTTTCCTGTTCTCGTTTTGAGCCTTTATTATTTGTTTCTTGGCACCTTTTCTTAGCTCGTCCCTTTTATCGTTATAACTCGCGATTATTTACTTCTCTATCAGCTCCTTTATGTGAAGGTCTTCTACGTGCGCATTCTTATTTAATTTTTTGGTTTAGCTTTTTCTTTCGCGAAGCAATTTATGCGCGCTAATTGCTGTTTTTCTAAATTCGTCGAATAGAGCATATTTCAATTTTTCGTGTGATGTTAAACCCCTTTTTTGTTTTGCTAACCCTCTTAATGATTTTTTCGTAAACATAAATTTTTGGAAGTTATCCCAATACATAATTGAAGCGATTTCTTCAAATTCACTTACCCACATTTCCACGGATATTTTTCCACTTCCATCGAATGGTCTTATAGATTCATCTATGTCTCTGAAGTTGATCGCAAATATGGAAATCGGTGGTATATCACGTTTAACAGCTTGCATTCCTTTTTGCTCCTTTTAAAAGATGTTTTTATTACTGTTTTGTTTAATTTCTTTTACCGTCTGTATATACTTTTTCTGTTGATTGAGTTGGTCTCCGTTGTTGTTTCCGTTCTGGGTTTTTTCCTTTTCCCAATCGCCGTCATCGTTGTTGTTGGTATCGTCGTCCTTACAATCGTCGTCGTCGTTATCATTATCGTCGTCAACATCGTCGTCGGTGTCATCGGCATTGCATGAAATAAGTAAACAGCCCTTTCTTAAGTTATCAAATATGTGTTGGCTCACATCCTTTACGTCGTAATTGATCTCCAACGCGTTGCAAATCGTAATCAGGTCGGCTGCATCATCGACGTACTTTTGCTTCTGTTTATACCTCTCGTCGTTATTATCGAAGTCGAAACCATCTGAGTCCTCTTCTGTTGGATCTTTCGTCTTCGTTTTCAAATACATATTTGTGTAGAGTCATCACAATGTTTTTTTTTTTTTGCCGTGTTAGATTGTTTACTTAATTTACACAAAATACTTTTATTTTTTAGGGGTTAAAATTATATATTTACATTTACTTAAAATAACTGATAAAATATGAGTGTAAGAATTTGTTTGTTGCAAGAACTGACACAATGAGAAGCCGGAAAACAACTGTCCTCATTCCTCGAGTGCGTCCTTTTTATATCCTGTCGGAGGAACCGTGACAGTGTTGCTGATTGCCCAAAATAGTGTGTAGGTGTTTTCTTGAGACGGCTGTAGCAACGTCGTTCGCATACGCAACCACCGTTGCTGCCACCGTCTTCCAGATATATCAGCAGTTCTTTAACCACTAAGTTCCACAGAAGTGGTGAGAGGATACCGCCTTACGGCGTTTCTCTGCTGACACTTCTTTTGACAAAGGACCCACCCAGTTTGGGGTGGATAATCCTGCTCTTTTGCATGAGATTGATCAAGTTCCTAAGTGAATCATATGCCTTCAGAGCTGACAGCGCCGTCGTGATTGCGGATGTTTTGGCGCTGTTAAAGGCGCCTTCTATATCCAGAAAAGCAACCAATATATATTCTCTATAATTTACGGATCGTTCGATGTGGTTTGTTAGTGAGTGTAGAGCCGTTTCCTCTGACTTTCCTTTGCAGTAGGCATGTTGTGCCGTAGATAGGAATCTAGGATTAAAGCTAGATCGTATATAGATATCAATCAGGCGTTCTAGAGTCTTTAGAAGAAAAGATGATAGACTAATAGGTCTTAGGCCCTTTGGGACAACATGAGAACATTTACCGCTCTTCGGAATGAAAACTACATTTACTTCTCTCCATGACAGAAGTATGTGGGCTAGTTCTACGCAGTACCTCATGAAATTTTCAAGCGATGGCAAGATTATATCTGAGGATCTTTGTAGCTCGGCTAGAATTATACCATCCGGTCCAGAAGTCTCTTGTGATAAGGCCAGTAATTTTTGTCGCGGCTGTATTGGTTCTATTATGATTGTTGCTAGCCGTGAAAGGGGAGCTACCTGGAAAATGAGTATCCAGTAGCAGGTTGAGTGATTCGTCACTTGAGGATTGAGTCCCAATCCGACACTTTCCTTGAGGTTTTTGCTTTGTTGAAAAGTTTCCTACAAGCGTGTCTAAGCAGCCCCAGTGTAGATGTCCATCAGTATGGCTTTTTCTTGCCTCTAAGTTTAATTAGAGGACAGGAGATGGCCAGTGCTCGGTTTAGAGCCCGTGTTAGAGCCTCGACTTTCAAGTCAAGTTCATCGGTATTGTCCGGGGGGCTTGAAAGGTCGGGAGAGATACTTTTTAAAATTGTTTTTCCTGTATTTGAGTCAGTCAGTTTTTAGATATTTACAAAATTCTTTTTGACGGGGAGAGCATTCATTTATTGAATTGTATGTATCTGTGATCTGAAAAGGAGTGTTCAAGGAGTTCGTTATGAAATGATCAATGCGTTCGGAGGCAAGTGTGATGTAGGTTTCTTGTAATGAATTTTGGCTCATTACCGGTGTTACATACAGTGAGGTTAGTACTAGTAATGTATTCAAAAATTACTCACCTCTATCGTTGGTATTGGTGCTGCTACATAATGTGTGATGCGGCCCATTTGGTCGTGACCTAGTACGCCGATGCTGTCCAGAAGCTGTCTTTGGCCGTTTCTAACCTGGTAACGGTTAAGTCGGGGTCGCTGAGGTTAGAAAGTAGAAATGAATTTAGGCTAAGTTTCATTAATTTACAAGTTAAGTTTGTTTGTTACAATAGATAGTTAGGCTTTTTACTAACTTTATATAATTTAATTTGTTTACAAAGTGTGAACACAAAGTCATTAATTAAAACAATAAAAAAAATGAAAATGTAATAAATTGATAACGACTTATACTATGCACAGTAATTATTTTAAAAAATCGCCTTCGAAAATCCGAGTTCTGTAGCGAAAGGCAGTTGTAGAGTCCTGGTCAGAAGGGGTGAAATATTTCTTGCATCGCTTGAGGAAACTTGTACATTTCGAATATATGGTTACTCCAACGTAAATTCTCATTGACACACATACCGAGAATAGAAAGTTTTCGGTTTTTTTTTTTTAAGTATGAATACATTTAAAGTGTCTGAGCACGTATTAAGTTTTTAGGAAAATCGGACAGAGAGAGGAAGAAATATTTTTGGACTCAGTGGTTATTTCGCTCAATGGGTGGCATCCAACATTTAATGGAGAGACTAAATTATTAGTGTAAATGAACTTAATGTTGTTTTTAGGCAACCATTCATCTCACAAGGTTTTAGTTGCCTGAAAAAAGTCTTTCGTGCACGGCTGGTATTCAACCCCGAACCGTCCGATTGGGAAGCCAATACAGTACCAATTAAGCCACGGCCACCCATATGCAAGTGTCTTTCATAGATAATCGCTGGGTATTAAAATTTCGCTTTAACGACAGCAGACAACATTGTATTTTTGAAGCATTAAATTTCACTCTGTTGATAGCTCTCCAATTAGTTATTGTTGGGAAAAAATAAACAATTCTCTCGACTTGATAAAACGGAATAAATTTATTTCAGCTAACTTTGACTTCATATATTATATATACCATAGACAGGTTTGTTACTTTACTATGATATTGGAATTCAGCAATACGTACATGATAAGCGATAATTTAGTAATAGGTATTAGTATAGTTTAAGGTTATATTTCATTTCTAACAAACTAACCTGCATTAATATCATTTCCACTTTAAAAATAAACAATTAAATTTAACTTGAAATATATGTAAGTAGAAAGATTACAAATAAATTTTAAGAGGAAAAATTAATACACAACAAATTTCGTAAGTTTTACTTTCAATAAATTCTTAGTTAAGATGTCAGCTTTCATGTCTTCAGTTGGTATGTACTCCAGGTTAATTAAAGACATCGCTCTCGTAATGAAAACGTTCATAGATATGCTTGCTGCACTCGTGGTGAGTTGGATTTCTTGCAAGATAAATGGCACTCTGGTTGTCGCAGAAGTTTTCAGTTTGTATGCATTTTTATTGTATCACTTAATTTACTCTTACTTGCTGGACAAAAAATGCTTAAAAATTAACTTAATTAACTGAAAATTATCTTATTCTAACTTACTGGCCCCATGCGGGCACTCTAAGTTAAACCTTACTTAAATTATATCTTTCGACGTATCTTACTACTATAGTATACTATTTCTATTCATTATAATTAAAACTAAGAAAACATTTTTTACAAAAAAAACTTAGTAACCTGACTTTTTTTTATTTTATTATAAAACATAAAACTAAAATCCTACAAACTACTTAAAACTAAATCTTAATCTACTTAACCTACTCACATCTAATACATACATACATACATACAAAATATATATATACTTAATATACAAATATATATGTATATATATATGTTCTTTTGTTTCCATTTTCTATTTTTTTTAAATTTTTTTGGTTTTTATTTTTTTTTTTTTAAATCTAACTTAATTCTACTTAAAACTATTTAAGCCGGCCATGGCTATAAAAAATTAGGCGACCCACTTTGCTTCGCATGAAGCTTCCAAGTATTGGAGGAATTCGACGACGAAGCATCCTCTCCCTCAAAAAGCCACCAAAATTGTGGGTGCTGCTGAGAAACTTCCCTCAGTTCGCGACTCTCTACCACCCTACTGAACCGGAGACGCTCTGCACTACCGTGTGCGACGTCTCTGTCGTAGTAGAGTAGCCTGTCCGCAGCTGAAGATTAGCGGCACCGCCAATCTGTCCTGGATCAGACCTTTACTATCTAGGTAGAGAAACGCTTCTGGAGGAATAAAGCCGTTAAAGCGAACACTCTCGTAATACATATAATTAGGGTAGTAAGCCCCGAAGATCAGGTTGTTCGATGAGGTCATTGCTCTTGCAATATACCTTCGAGTCAACTTAATGACGAAATTATCCACTCTTATTAGGTTCGTCCTATTGTACAAGACCTCATTACGATAGAATTTTATGTACTCAGATTCTGGTGTTCTGTATAAGCCAAGACAACTCCTAACACAAGCCCTCTCAAACACCCGAATCTTTTACAATAAACTT
Organism: Volucella inanis; assembly: GCA_907269105.1. Lineage (NCBI taxonomy): Eukaryota > Metazoa > Arthropoda > Insecta > Diptera > Syrphidae > Volucella > Volucella inanis. The sequence goes on from OU026158.1 coordinate 23,203,821, forward strand.
GCTCTCCCGTTGAACCACACAGGACATCGTTTGAAGCTCTTCCTTCGAAATGAGCGGTAATAATACCCTTTCATTGGTGATGACATTATTTACCATGTTCTCGTCACTGAACTGGCTGAAACCCGAGCTCTCGAATCGCCAATTCACAATTTCATTTCGAAGGCAGAAATTGTGCACAAGGACTCGACTTCCCAGGTCGTGGTTCGGGCCAATGATGTCATACGCCTTGTACACTTTCTGGAAAGTCGCTCCTATAGCCTTAACCTTCTCCTGCGGATTCTAGATCACAAAGAAGTTGTCAACATCAACTGCCTCACTTGGATCGATACCCGCTGCTACAAGTATTTGTTCGTTGTTCGTCGTTCGGACGATTTTGAGACATGGGTTGCTGGTGTTTACAGCCCGAATTTTATTGTTCCAATACAAACTTACAGAATTTCTGTAATTTTCCTTTATTAATATCTGGAGGTTATGACGACGACATTGACGACTTCAATGTCATGATCTCCTGGTTATGTCTGTCAGTAAACTGTCTGTACAAAGTTTTTAGTCTTGACAGTAGTTTACTTTTATGTCGGTGCAGTGCGTCAATAGTTGCGTTGCGGAATATGTCTTCATTGTCTGTGTGTTGATACCGAGGTATCATTTTGTCCATAGTTCGTTTAATTGTCTCGTCCATTAGTTTTAGATATCCGTCAATCTCAATTTCAATCTCAGATTTCTGTTGGAAGGCGGGTAGAGCGAATTCGAGGAGAGTGCCCTTGTCAGTATTCTGGAGAAGTATGTCCAACGCACCCTACTAATGTTGTAGGAATGCCTTTGAACAAACTCTTCCAATTCCGCAGTTTCGATGGCAATAGTTATTTCGGTGCTGAAACCGCAATGGTCACTGTCATACACGAAAGTACGTAGACAGTTTGTAGTTTGTTGGTTAGTGTACGTCAGTTGTATTCGTGTATTGAACAGCAGAAGATCCAAATATGACCCATGTCTGGGAAACGACGGACTATCTGTCGCCTTTAGCCCGAGTCGATACGTTTTACTGTTCTGACCCCACCAATTGAATAGTAGGTTCAATCTAGTATTTGGTGTATTATTTCCCCAATCACTATGTTTGGCGTTGAAATCGCCGTCGATAATAAAATAGTTGTCTTCCAATTCCAGCCTCAGAAATCGAAAAAGTGTCTCGAGCTCTGAGATGAATAAGGTGGATTGAGTAGACTTAGGTGCATAGACAGACACCATGTACAGCCGCTTTCCACTACGGAGAGAGATGTACATGAAGCATGCTTCCAGCACCTGAAACCTACGTACTACAAGACTGTATACTCTTTTGGAATGCAGTCCTTTTCTTACAAAGATTGCAACACCTCCTCTTTGAATGGAATTGGGTCGGTTTCTTCGTAATATATTATATTTTCTGTGCCTCATTTTATGTCTTTTAGTAAGCTTAGTTTCGCTTACCAAAAGCACATCAGGGGCCTGGTCTTTAAGCAACTTAAATAGTGTGGCTCTTCGTTCGAACCTAATCAGTGAATTAACATTCACTGCAAGGACCTTCAGGGTTTGCTCCGCCATGTACGTACCCATTACGACTGGAGGTGCGTTAGTCCCGGCAGCAGCGCTTATATTTGATCTGCCCGCATAATCTGTTCCTGTATTTGACGCTGAAGCTGAGCCATCTGCATCTGAATAGAGAGCAAGATAGCCAGTATGTCAGGTACAGGTTCTAGTGCTCTAGGCGCTGGGGACTGAGAAGCTACCTTTGCTTGTTGTACCGTAGTTCCCCTACCTGCCGCCATTTGGTCGTAGGTAACTAAGGGAGTGACGGCTGGTGTTTGTATTTGCACGGGTTAACGTTTGAATTCCACCTTCTGCTGCTGAGCCAGATTTACTCTTTTTATGTATTGAAATTTAGGACAACCCCGATAATTTGCGGTATGTCCCGTGTTCAGTCGACGGTTCCAACCCCTTCAGCAGCATTGTTTGCAGCTTCTACCCCTTCGGGGTATAGAAAAAGAACTCAGTCATTGTATCCTTCAGTAAACTTTTAATTTTTTGCTAGCGCTCCACTGTATTGCAGTGGATCGCATGTCTATCTAAACTTAGTCTATTAATATAGAAATTGTTGCCTATGGCCGACTTACACAATTCTAATTCTATTAATTCTAATGTATTAATTGGAGGCACCCTTTGCTTAATTGATTTATGCTGACGATTTTGCTGGTTTTGTTGCTGTTATGCTTGATGTTGTTGCCGTTTCTGCTGCAGTTTTGGTTGATGTTGTTTTTATTGCAGCTGTTTTTGTTGTTTTTTTTTGGTTGCAATTTCTGTGTCTTATGTTTTTGTTGTGCAGAATTATGTTTTTCTGGCTGGGACATATTCTGTGTTTGCTTTTGTTGTTGCTTTTCATTTGTTTGCTGTTGTAGTTGTTTGTTGTTGTTGAGAAATTTGGGTCTCTTGCAGTTCTCTCGTCCTTCTCGCTATTTGTTTAGCTTTAATTACCATCACTCACTCTTGCATCTGCTTAATACTGCTATTAAGCGAATTCATTTCTTCTTCGTCCTCTGATTAAGAAGCCATCAGAGAGGCGAAGCTGTTATTTGACCCCAGGTATTTTACATCGCCACTATCGGAGATGTATGAGTGATCACTACCGTGTTGTTGTTTTTTTTTTTTTCAGTTGTTTTCCCATCTTCCCTCACTCCAACTTGCGGTTTCGCAGAAGAAGCAGATAGGGCGATCCGTTTAACGGGGTTGGGAGCCAGATTTACCTTTCTCCTCCTCTTGGACCTTGTTTCACGAGACCAGTTTTCCGCAAGTACTGCCTCATCGGCTGAAGTGTTGGCGTCATTCGCTAATCCCGCTATTGGGGGAGCGGAGCGCTCACTTTTATCCATCTCCTGATTTTATTTGCCTTGCAAACACTTTTATTACAAAAACAAATAAAAAAGAAAAAAAGAAAAAAAATGTCTTGTTACCCACCGACGGGACTCGAACTCGCTCCAGTTTGCTTTTCGTTCAAATACCACTCCCACTGGGTTGATTGAGCCTTTACGAAACGTCGCCAAATAATGGTTTACACGTTGTATGTATATTTATCTGTTTTATCTGTGAACGACTGAGGTTGGCTTAGAAAATCGTCAACGGATGGCTCACAATACTGCAAAAACCCATTTCAGAAACAAGGTTTCGCTCATAAATTGCTTCCGCAGCCGTTAGTGCCATATGTATATTCCGCTTCTGTGTTGGATAATGCGATATTTGGTTGCTTCTTCGTTTCCCATGTTCAAATTGTGTCCCACGTCCTTTGAAGTCAATTTTCTGTGAGATATGGATGTAGTTCCTTGCTTCGTTTTGTTCGATCTTCAGCCCCAGGAAATACCTCACTCTGCCCTTGTCTACAACGACAAATTCATTTTTAAGCATATTCTTGATTTCATCTATAGGGGTACTCTCCGAGCAAGCAATTAAAATATCGTCCACATAGATGGCCAGGATGTTAATTTCTCCTTTTTTGTTATTTGTGTAAGCACACGGATCGCAGCAGCATTTTTTAAGCCCAAATCTTTTAAGAGTTTCGTCTAGCCGGTTGTCCCACTCATGTCCTGATTTTTTGAGGTATTTCTAAATTTTCAAACGCGGATTAATAAACCCTTTTGGCTGGTACATATACACTTCTTCTTTTAGTCTTCCATTCCAGTATGCACTTTTGTCATCCATTTGATAGAGATGTAGTTTGTACTTCACAGATAAAGAAAAAATAATTCACATTGTGGAGTAGCGAATAACAGGCGAACAAGTTTCGTAGAAATCTAAACCTGACCTCTATGTATAACCTTTGGCAACCAAAAAGGCTTTATACTTTTCAATCTTGCCGCCTTTGTCCCTTATTAAACTAAACACCTACTTGCAATAGCAATAAGTCTTTTATTAATGCAAATATAGTACAAAATGAAAATATACCAATAGAATTTGTTAATAAACAATTAAGGGATTGTTAAAATTTCAAACAAATGAAACTTTAACATTTTTGTTATCTAATTTTCACAAATATTTTAACGGTCTAATTGGAACAGATACAATGCAGCAACTAGCAATGAAAATAGACCTTAGGAATGCAATATTAGAAACAGAAAACTTTAAGATACTCTTGAATTTTAAACCAAATTTAATGTCAAAGGTTTATACAGCTTCAAGGCTAGTTAAAATAATTTTTTTGTCTTCCGGTAGATGTGAAATCAGGTATTATTCACTTAGAATTTATAAATCAAAGTTTATCCATACCTGAGGGAATAAATTGGTATTTAATCGTTGAAGTTATCAACACTTCCGATTCACCGCAGATTTTTTTTATCGAACAACCATTTAACGCACAACCTTTTACGTCTAACAAATACATAGAAATACATAACCTTTCTATAAACAATCGTCAAAATTTGCAAAATTCAAATATTTCCGATTTGTTAATAACTGATCACCTCAATACGGAAGAGAAAATAGCAATCTTTAAGTTATGTAAAAAGTTTTAGGATATCTTTTTTAGGGATGACCAAAAATTAACATTTTCTAACCAAATTCAACATCAAACAAAAACTAAAGCTGATATCCCTATCCATTCAAAATCTTACCGTTATCCGTATATCCATAAGGAAGAAGTTCGAAGATAAATTTCAGAAATGCTTAACCACGGCATTATTCGACCTAGTTTTTCCTCTTGGTCTTTCCTAATATGGATAGTTCCCAAAAAAGGGACTTGGAAGGTAAAGATAAGTGGCAGTTAGTTATCAACCACCGTAAACTTAATGATAAAACTATCGAAGAAAGATATCCGCTGCCTAACATCAGCGAAATTTTGGATAAATTGGGGAGATGCATTTATTTTTCTATGCTAGATCTCACATCCGGTTTTCATCAGATTGATATAATGAATAAGGACATTCCAAAGACAGCATTATCGGTAGACAACGGGTATTATGAATTCATTCGTATGCCCTTCGGTCTAAGAAATGTTTAGTTTAAGTTTAAGTTTAAGTTTTATTGGGCAAATTGTTTCAGCTGATAGTCTAAAACCTAATCCAGAAAATATCAGTTCCATCAAGAATTTCTCCATACTAAAAACAGTAAAACAAATAAAATTATTCCTTGGGCTCCTGGGATATTACCGGAAGTTTATGCAGGACTTTGCCATTTAACAAAGCCAATGACTCAATGCCTTCGTAAGAATAACAAAATTGTTTTAGACAAATTATAATATAATATTATATTATATATATTATATATTATATAAATTATAATATAATAAATATAAAATGAATTTTAGAAAATTATATTAAGTGCTTCGAAACCTGCAAAGCTATCCTATGCAACGATCCAGTATTTCAGTTCCCAGATTTTACTAAGCCATTCAACGTTACTTCCGATGCTTTTAATGTTGAATTAGGCGCAGTATTATCCCGAGGCTCGATCGAATCGGATAAACCGATTTGTTTTGCAAGTCGTACCTTATCCAAAACCGAAGAGAGCTACAGTACGATCGAAACAGAGCTCTTGGTTTTCGTCTGGGCTACAAGATATTTTCCCCACTACCTTTACTGCAGACGATTTCATATAATCACGGATCACAAAACCCTTACGTGGCTTTTTTCATTAAAATAGCTAAATTCCAAAATAATCCGGTGGAGGCTTCAACTAGAAGAGTTTAACTATTCCGTAATATATAAAAGAGGGAAACAAAATTCAAATGCAGACGCATTATCCAGAGTTGAAATATATACAAACGAAGTAAATAAAAATGGTGTCATGAATTTAGATTTGCTGTCTATTCGAAATAATTTAGCTGAAAACAATATTTACTCTGCAACTGAAAACATGGGCGACGGGATTCCAATATCTGAATGACCTTTAAATAAATTTTCCAATCTGATTAGATTGAACAAAAATCAAAAAAAAAAAAATCAATTCCAAATTCTTAATTTTATTTAAAAGAAAAAAAGGGATACACAATAGAACATGAACAAATTGATCAAGAATCTGTAATTATTACTGTTTTTAAGGACTTTTTAAACACGAAGAGGGTAACTGCTATACTTACAGACGATAGTACATTTAAAACAGTACAGAATTTTTATTCAAAATATTTTAATGATAATAACCTTTTGAAAGTAGTGAGATGTAATAAGTTATTAAAAGATATTACGAAAAATAATGAACAAGAAAAACTGGTAAGAGACTATCATATTAGTTCAAAATTTAGGGGAATTAATGAAAGCTTGGAACATCTAAAAAGGACTTATTACTTTCCAAATATGAAGAATATGAAGAATATAATACTTATATTATAAACACTTGCGATAAATACCACAGGTATAAATATGAAAGAAATAGAGAATGTCTTAAATTTAAACTAACTAAAACGCCTTCTAGACCTTTGGATATACTCCATATTGACATTTATTCTGTTCAAAAAAGAATTTTCTGACTATTGTGAATAAATTCAGTAAATTTTCAAGTGCTTATTTACGCCCCGCAAGAAATAGTATATGTGAGTTTAATAAAGTCCTTTAAGCACTACTTTTCACCTAAATTGATGGTTTCCGATAACGGCAGTGAAACCGTTATGTGCTTAAAGCTCAAATGGAAATTCGGTTGTTGAACGTTTTCATTCCACCCTAACAGAAATATTAAGAATAATAAAAAGTCAAAACAATGACAAATCGATAGCAGAAGTCGTGGATGACGCAGTTTTAACTTATAACAACCGCATTTATTCGACAACCAAATTGACTCCATTTGAAGTTCTTAAAGGCTATATAGATAAGCCAAATCCTTTATCCATTAAAGATAACCCCAACACAGAACAAGATTATTTAGTTGAGCATATAAGAAACTACGAAAAACTTATCATAAAGTTTATGATCGAAGTAAACAACACAAACGCAAAATTATAGACAAGAGAAATCGGAATCGCGTAGAGCCACCTCACCTTACACTAGACCAAGCTATATATAGATCAGACGATTGACGAAACAAACTGGCACCTACATAGATTTAATCAACACAAGGTTGTTAAGAATTTTAAAATAACAGTTGACATAATAAAAGAAAAGTTCACAAGCAAAAAATAAAGAAAAAGAGGAAATTTAGTTAATGAAAATGAGTTATTAAATTGATTTATTTTTTGCTCATTCTATTAGCACTAAATAAAAATAATAAATTATAATAAAACTTAAGAATTATTTATTTCAAATTTAAATAAATATTTCCCTTATTATGGTTTTTCTATTTTTAAAATAAAGTCAATAAGTCAATAATTGGTTGCAATTTATATATATATCACAAATAAGTAAAGAGCCTAATTTTACCTTGTTTAACTATCCCAACTACACATACTATTCCATCCCAACCCATTTAAAAACCGATAAATAGATAAAACATCCAAATACGGAAAGCCAATTTCACGATAATATCCCGTTTACGAACTTCAACAACATTCATTAATTAAGTTCGCACTTAGGGGGGCGAACCCCTCACTGATATCAATGCCAACACAATTGGAAGCATAAGAAGATTCACTGGAGAAAAATAGTGCTTGACAACAACAGCTAGCAAAATGAATCAACCAAATTCCAATGAACTCATCTACTATCGGAGATAGTACAGCAGCTACACATTATCAACCGCTAGGTTGTTTTTTGTCACCAAGTTCTAACACCTATCTACTGCATTGGTTTGGCTTGGGTATGCTGATGACGAGTGCCCTACGGAGGTTTTTTGCACAGCAGTGCGTCGGTTTGGAGTTAGTATTGGACCAATGAAGACAAGTGAAAAGAAAAATTGTATGAAAACAAAATAAAAAAAATAAAATAAAAAAACCACGTGTCATTGGAAATCAAAGTCTTGTACTTCGACCTCATGGCCTGCTTCCAGTGCTTGGCTTCTTCACAATGTAGCGCTTCTTCAATCGTCTCCCGAATTTTTTGTGCAAAATAGAACAGCATGTTCTTTTTCTCTAAGTTACATTTCCCACCTGCTTCATCTCCGTGCGAGGCTAGATTATAGATATTTGGGTGGTTCACTATTTTTTTCAATTGTGTCTTCGAAATGGTCTTCATTTTCATAATTGTCATTTTTCAATAGTTAACTGGTCTTTGGTCCTGATTTGTTTTGAATTTCTTTGTTTTCCTTGACCGCTTCAATGAATGTTATTTTGTCATCTTTATTATTCGGCATGCCGATGAATTTAACATCACAGCTTTTTAGAACTTTTCTTTGATCAGGGACTTACATCTTGTACGCTTTGGCTTCAGTTAAATATCCAACCATCACGCAATTTATACCATTTTTCTGGCACTCGGATTTTCGGGCTTTTTGTTGAGCATGACACCTAAACAACCAAATAATTTAAAATGGAAAACATTAGGTTTCTTACTACTCCAACTTTCGTATGGGGTCATCAATAGAACAGATTTTTTCGGCGTTCTGTTCATTATATATACCGCTGTATTTATTGCCTAGGCCCACATCATTTTAGGGAGACCAGAGTTCAACAGCATACGTCGAGTCATTTTAACAAGGGTCCGGTCTGCGCGTTTGGTAACTCCATTCTGCTGGGGTGTATATTCAACTGAAAGCTGTCGTCTTATACCGTGGTCTCTCAAAAAAAAATTTCGAATTCTTCGCCACATATTCACGACCATTATCGCACCGAAGCAACTTGATCTTTCGATCCGTTTTTAATTCGACACGAGATTTAAAATTTTTAAACGACTTATAAACATTTGATTTTAATTTCAAAATTTTTTCTCGATTTTTTCTCGATTTATTGTCAATAAATGTCACAAAATAAACTGCACCACCGAGGGAACAAACACGCATAGGTCCGCATAAGTCACTATGAATAAGATCTAGAATATTTTTATTTTTCATCACGAATGTTTTCGGGAAAATTTATTATGTTAAAACCGCGCACCATGTTTTCTTTGGATAAACGTGACATGCTCTTTATATTTAAGTGACCGAAAATTTTCATGCCAACTGTAAATCTCACTATCTTTTTCGGTTTTTGATATAAATGTTTTACAACTCGATATATTTTTGAAAAAATATAAATCGCCTTGTCTTTCGCCACACAAAATGAATTCACCGCGTTCGTCTTTTATCATTGCTTTATTCCGCTTAAAGTTTACATTCATATTTTTGTCGACTGCTTTACTAATCGAAATAAAGTTTGTTTTTAACTCTGGTACAGATAATACGTTGCGGAGTTTAATTTTATAAAAAGCTGTTTCAATCAAAACATCACCCTTTCCCGAGCTATGTAGAAATTTATTCGCGAAGTCAATAGACTCTGTGTGCACACTGATGTTTTCAAATGAATTTTTGTCAGAACACAAATGGAATGTTGCTCCGTTATCGAAATTTCATATGTCTCTATATAACTCACAAGAGTTGACCAAAGTCAACAGTGCAAAACATTTTGTTACTTACACCATGTTTTGTCCTTTTCATTGCATTGAGATGCGAAATGGCCCTTCTTGTTGCATTTATAGCATCTCCGTTTAGACATGATTTTATCGCGTGACTTGTTCTGTTCTGTTATTTGCCTCCCTTTAGCTTTTATCGAAAGAGCCATTTCCTCTTTTGATTCCTTCATTTCTCTGTCTCTCCTTTGTCCCTCTTTAGTTAACTTTGATTTTAATATGGACAGCTTCGGCAGTTCATCCCTCGTCTCTATTGCTACAACTAAGTTTTCATAAGGCTTAGGCAAACTTGACAAAAGAAAGAAACGCAAAAGTTCCTCCTTAAGATCAACGTTTATCTCTCTTAATTTTTCAAGCACATCCAAGAATGCATCCACGTATTCAGATGTCACTTTTAATAACAGTAACTGTCGATAAAGCATGACTTTTCTTGCTAGACCGGTGGGCTGATCCAATACTTCTAGCTTGTCCCACGTGTCCTTTGAAGTGCGACAATTCCGAATGTCGGAAGATTTGAGCGAGTGTCTTCTCATCCTTCTGGTTCCAGATTGATCGGTTCTCCACTGTTTGGGCCTCCAAGGTGCTACTTCCACTGACGTACGACCGAAGGTCATGTCAATGGAATACACTACCCACTTAAATCTTCCATCCATCGTAGTTCTGCCCGTTAAGCTTTTCGATATTTAGGAACGAATTCATAATTTACAATCTTATTATAACTTTTTAGTTTTTGTAAACTTATCACTTTATTTCTACAGTTATACCGACTCGCAGACCGCTTAGAAAAGCGTTCCAGTCATTCCTGGCTCGTTTGAACTTTTTTCGGTTTTGCTCTGTCGGGTTAGTCTTGTAGGACCGAAAATACATTTCTCTAACCCTGATAGCCTCTTTGTAGTTCGAGTCGTAGACAAAGGCCCCTGCCTGATAGTTATTACCTTTCAGATAGGGAATTTAGTTTTTTCTAGTAGTTTGAACCAATAACCGCTTGTAGGCGTTCAGCGACTTATGAACTTACCAGAGAACTTTCACCGGCGTTTGCCATACAAGGGTCAATAAGAAGATTCTAAAACACAAATAAGGGAGCAAAAAACATTAACACTATAAATTCCACTTTATAAATGGTACAGTGCTTTTAACGTAGGTTGAGGCTTAAAGTTCTTAACAAATAACTTTTCAGAAGAACGAAGTTTAGAGCCTTTTTTCACTTTTTTTCATAGTGAAGTTTTCCCACCTTAACCTGCACGGATCTGACTCATCATCACCGGCAAGAGACAAAAAAATATTGCAAACGGGTGTATAAACTTATATGGCCGGCTTTAGATACTTATTTGGCATCCCTTTTATTTAGTATGAGTAAGAAGAACGAATCCCGATGACATAATAAGACGACTAAGACGATCATCTACTTTTATAAATTTATTTAAGGAAAAACTGCATACTGTCACACATATACATTTAGGTTTGCAGAGTCTAATTTAATGTCAAACAACGTATACTATATTTAACATATTATCCTTCTGTAGTCATCCAAATATCTGCTTCACGAATGGACACATTTTCCTTATCGCTTATCGGTTAGTGTTGCCTCTAATTATATATGGAGTCTAACTTGGCTCTAGCCTTCAAATTAAAAAAAAAAAACTTAAAACTTCGAAAAATTTATTGAAAGTTTTTAGTAATACTCGTACACCACCATTTTGGCCTATCGTTATTCTGACCGACTTCATCTTTTTCTTGGTTGAATTTATTTTGTTCTGGATTTGATTTGACGAAAGAACTAAATTTTCCTGTTAAATAAGTTATACAAAATAAGAAGAAGCAGAACGATGCATAATAACATAAAATAACCAGAGAGCTCCTCAACGAAATCCATTAGGTTCTACTTCCCTCAAATTCGAATCCAAAATAATATCCGGTACTAGTAGGAACTTGTTAAACCGCGCAAGGGTGAATCAATATATGTAAAAAATATTGCTGAAAATTTACTGCAGCAAAACTGGAAAGCATTAATGAACACATCCTCTGCAGCAAAGTTATCACAGCTTTGCAACTGTCAAAATTGTGCACATAAATGTATTACAAATATTTTAACTGTTAGATACTGAAGGCGGAAGACGCGAAAATTAATTTTCAAAAAATTCAATGTCTAAAAAGAATACTTTGATAATTTTGTGTAACTATTATTTTAGTTCTCCTTCCGCTAATATTCCCTTATTTCAGACGTTTTGGTATAAATAATTTGTTTATATTTTCCTTTCCTGCTTTTGTTCTTTATAAAACTTAATTTATCTTACCATACTTGAATGAATTATATCTATATCTCTTTTGAGGCTCACCCCACCCAAAATAAGTTCATTATGATCTTAAACCCATTGAAGTGGCATATTTTTTGCTTTAAAATACTGAACGTCATGAATTTTTCTTATTCTTAATTTCTGAAATGTTTATATATTGTATTTTAAATTATTTTGCACAATGAATTATAAGAAAAATAAATCAACTTAAAATATATATGATATATATATATATATATGTATAAAAGAATATATAAATATATATATTTGCATAGTATGCAATTCTGTTCCCTAGCTCTTTTCATGTTCTAAAAGAACCGACCATCTGATCAGGTGAATGACGTGAAGTCTTCAAAGCTTTATGGAACAATCATATATATGGTAATGAGCTGACTCCAATGGGCAGCGGTATTCTGTAAAATAAATTATAATAAAAGAATTTGTAAGTCGCTTACAGTGTTTTTTTTTTTTTTTTTGTGAGTACCTACATCTCCTTCTAAACATGCGAGCACATACTAAGCTTCCATCGCTAAACGTACGATAAGCAATAGTTTACTTTCTGTCAAAATCCAAATTTTGAATTCGCGATCTTCCCTAAAATAAATCAAAATACAATTTGTTGATTTTTGTTTCTCTCTTTTTAATTTTTAAAACTGCTATTTACAATTTTGCTATCATCTCGGAATCACAACTTCGCAGAAAATAAAAGCTGCTGCGCAAGATTCCAAACAAAGATAGTCGTTTGATATTTATGAACACAAGCCAGCTGCATTATTTTTACCCCTATACATACATATATAATCTTACCCATCCTTGTAAACATAGCTTTATTTAAGGGTGAATTTGAAGTTATAGTTTGGTTAATATACATGCGTGATATATATTATGTATTGTATGATGTAGGTGCTCAGGGGTTTGCATACACCGAGAGGGTAACTTGAGTCTCTTTCCAATACAGCAAAAGATACACAATAGAGCGAGGAAATGCAAATGATGCATAGAAGCGCTTATTCATGTACATGACCTTGAACTTGAACCAGATTTAATGTTGATAATTCTGTTTTGTAAATACAACCGCCATATTGTTTGCAGATGTGTGAGTAATTGCCATAATCATAGTTAACTATACATTGTAATTGAGTTGTAACTCACCAAGTTCTATATATTTGCAGTTGAATCTGACAGTATTGCAAATTGAAAAAATCAATACTGAACGACAACTAAGCAAATCTTTTATTTTTATTTTCCTAAAAAGGGCGAATCTTCCTCCCTTTCCTACTACAGACCCATTGGACTTAAGTTCTTTCTTTCCAAGGTTATGAAAACGCTGTGAAACCAAAAAGGAGAAACAAAGTGTACATTTCGATATTTCGAAAGCACTTGATATTTCTGAAGCATTTGACATCACACTCTTTTGCTGAAAATGAGTGCATTTGGGATCGACGAATACCTTTTTCAATTCAAGTCGTCTTATATGCCCAAGTCTGATATTCACAAAATAAATGCTAGTGTGCCTCAGGGCTTCGATCTGTATCCGACCCGAAAAAAATCACTCCCTTATAATTTTTATATAATTTAAAAATAAACAAAGATAAGTGCTCAGTAAAAGATGTTGGCACCGCAACATCTAAAAAAATACCCGTGTCAAACAATCAACCGTTCGTTAAATGAAAATGCGTACTTAGATAAAACAATATTTGTTTAGTACCTCCAAAAAAGAACTAACTCTAAAGTCTAATTTATCCTTCTAACTAAATTCGTATCGCCGCACTTAGTGTATAGCGCGTATATAAGGTTATATAGGTTATATAGGTTATATAGGCTGTATAGGTTATATATGTTATATAGGGTTTTGAGTTGCATCAGCAGTTTCCTAGTTTGAGTCGTGGGAAACAATTGCTCATTTCCGTGACGCGCTTCGTGTTTCGGTGACTTACGTAGGTTGGTGAAATGCAATGTCCACAAGTGCATGTATGCAGTCAAGGTGACTTCTCATTTTTCGACTTGTGGAATAGTGGCGTGTTAACTCCTCGCCCTTTAAGAATCCACGTCACTTAGATCCTGCCGATGTTGGAATGATCTTGAATGATGAGGCTCCAGGTTTGACATTCGGCGGTAAATTGTAGAGCTTCTTGTTAATTTTGTTCCATACAATCGTAGCTGTTGCAACAATTGCCAGGAAGATTATATATACCCATGGCTGTAGATAGTTTGATCCTGTCGGTAATGTTACTCAGTCGTTTTATGTTGCTTAGACCGATTCCATGAACGTATTCAATGTCTATAATATGTCCCGCTGTAGATACGTTGGTAAGTGATAAGTAAATAAATGCTCAGATGTCATTCCATTGTTTAAAAAATGTTAGGCTACTACTACCACTATCGCCAACTATAGACCCATTTCACTCCTTCATACTTTCAGCAAAGTTTTTGAAAAACCAATGAAAAATAGGATAGTGATTTTTTTTAACTAAAACAAATTTCTTTAATCCCGTCCAATTTGGACTTCAAAAAAGAAAGTCGACAGAGGATGCGCTCGATGGAAAAATATGTACGGCTGGTTTATTTATATGGTTTTCGATATGGTTAACCACAACATTTGTTGAGAAAACTGGAACATACTGGTTTTCGTGGATTTATCATTAGTTGTTTCAGGTCATATCTGGAAAATAGTTCGTAGAGAGTTAAGATAGTTAAAAATAGAAGCGAAATAAGGTTTTTGAATTTGGGTGTACCTCAAGGCTCTGTTTTGAGTCCAATGATATTTAAAATCTATATCAACTCGCTATTTGATCTTAATTTTAAAGGTTCACGAACTGCATTTGCGGATGACATAGGCTTCTCTTATGGTCTGAACAGTCCTTTAGACTTAGTTTCTGATATCAATTGAGACACTGGTTTGCAATACATATTTTATTGCAATTTAGTTATGAGCTCTAAAATTAAAATAATGTGTTTTAACTTATTTCCCGCACACAAATTGGAGGCAAATATTTACTTCCACTCACTAGCTTATTTAGTAGTCTAAACAGTAGTGATAAATGTTTTTTAATTGAGATAGTCGACGACTTTAAGTACTTAGGGCTCACCTTTAATTCAAGAACGGATTTTTAAATCACGGAGACTTATTAAGAGAGTACTTTTGATGCACATTTAGACATTTTTACTTTTTGCGTAATTTATGCTCAAATAAGATGTTATGTTATGTTATGTTATGTTATGTTGTTGGGGTTATCCACCTAAATAAAGTACAACCGTTACTGATTTTACAGAAATACATATAAAGGAAAATTTTTCATAATCCTGGTAGATGTCCAAGCTTTCCTTTGTTCTGCAATCAAAAAATTCTTCCAGTTCATCACTTCTATTGTTTTAAAGTGTTAAAAACGTTTTTCATGAAGTCTGATAACCGTAACTTTCGCCTTATTTCAAATTATAATCTACGGGGAAACCTCTCTAACAGGCTATCTGTACCTTTTTTCTGTACCGTTCTTTAATAAACGCTTCTCTTATGGTCTGAACAGTCCTTTGAACTTAGTTTCTGATATCAATTGGGATCTAAACCTATCGAGACACTGGTGTGCAATACATATTTTATTGCAATTTAGTTATAAGCTCTAAAATTAAAATAATGTTTTTTAACTTATTTCCCGCACACAAATTGGAGGCAAATATTTACTTCCACTCACTACTTTATGTAGTAGTCTAAACAGCAGTGATACATGTTTTTTAATTGAGATAGTCGGCGACATTAGGTACTTGGGGCTCACCTTTAATTCAAGAATAGATTTTTGAATCACGGAGACTTATTGAGAGAGTACTTTTGATGCACATTTAGACATTTTTACTTTTTGCGTAATTTATGCTCAAATAAGCTGTTAAAGATAGTTTACTATAGAATTTTCCATTCTAAGCTGCAATACGGAATTACTTGTTGAGATTATCCACCTAAATAAAGTACAACCGTTACTGATTTTACAGAAATACGTATTAAGGAAAATTTTTCATAATCCTGGTAGACGTCCAAGTTTTCCTTTGTTCTGCAATCAAAAAATTTTTCCAGTTCATTACTTGTATTGTTTTAAAGTGTTAAAAACGTTTTTCATGAAGTCTGCTAACCGTAACTTTCGCCTTATTTCAAATTATAATTTACGGGAAAACTTCTCTAACACGTTATCTGTACCTTTTTTCTTTACCACTGCGTATCGTATTTTCCTTCCTAATAAACTCCCACAGTCAATCAGGGCATTATCAATACCTGGAACGTTTATGAAATGTGCTAAAAAGTGGCTTTACGGTTTTAATTTTGTTGTTTTAAAGTATCTAATTTCTGATATTATGGTACAATTATATGTTTATTTGCTTTTATTATTTTGATACTGCTTCTTTCAGCAATTACTTATGATTGAGTTTTTGATTTACATTTTCTATGAACTAACTTATTGTAACATATCATAATCTCATAAGCAAAGAATAAAATCATTAATCAATCAATCAATTACTGAAGATGGGATTGCAAGGGATGTTACTGTGAAACTTGAAAATATGTGGTTGTTAAGTTGTTAATTTGGATTATGTTACTTCCAGATAAGTTCTTTTTTTTTTTTTGGATTGTAATTTGTCCTTGAAAATTCGTAAAGAAAATTGTGTCTACCTTTAAAAGTTCGACAATTTCGACAGTATTGGTACGATATATGCTGGATGCGTGTCCTCCTTTTAACAGACAAGCAATACATTCATCTTCATTGACTTTCTTCAGCGTTTTGGTCGCAGACGGTTAGATTACTTATAGTGAGGCATTTGGTGACAACACCATATGTCTCTTCGTGATTCACCAGTTTTCGGTCAAATGGTTTATTGACTTGCCTTCCATTGAAAATTGTACTTGGTCTTGCTCAGCTTGGGGATAAACAGGACATATATTATAGTTTTGTTTGTAAAAACTGCTGTGATCCCATACTGGAGCGCTTCTAGCCTTGCTTGATGCCGCTACTAAGTTTTTAGAATTTTTGATGTTATTGAAAGGACCCTCTCGTTGATACTACCATGTATTGCTGGTGGTTGCCTTCAATCAGGTCTTGCTCACTTCGTAGTACCTTTTCCCAGTCAGTTACGTTTGGGTTTCCCGCCAGCCATTTCCAGGCTGAGCCGATCCAGTTGATAGATCTAGTCTTCCTTTTCGGCCTGGTGTTCAGCTAAGTTTTTCTTTTCATGCTTAGGTATTTGCTTGTAACGAGCGCAGCCATTTTTGAGTATATCTTCAAGTTTCTGTAGGTTGACCATCCGTGGATTGAGGCGATTGGCGAATGGTATTCGGAAATGTGGAACCCTTGCACGGCACTTTCTAGTTATACTCTGCGTTATACGTATTTTGAAATATTTATGACAAAAGTTACAATATACATTTTAGTAAAAGTGCACAAAAAAGTGATAATGATTAAATTTAAAGTTAACATTTATGCATAAATTTGTTTTTTTCAAAATACCATATAATAATTTACCATGTTTTTACATTATACATATATAATAAAATAAATATTTGATCATGTCCATACATAATTACATAGACATTTTATTGTCAAGCAATGAATTTAGTTTAAGATATGTTATTATCGTTCCACCACCTCTTTTCGATAGAGTGGCTTATGCTTGCCTTGGATTCTTTTATACGGGCTGTAAATTTTTTGAACTTTTTAGGTGTGGGTCTTTTAGAATTCCGCCACTTATTAGCTAATTTCTGTTTTTTCCGCAGTCTATCACTTAGGTCGCTATTAGTTTTAATTTAAAAATTTACTAGGTTCTGAAAGTTAATTCTGGAAGTTCGGTTAGAGAAGATATCGGACGGCTTTTTATTAGTCGCTGAATGAATTGTGGTATTATACCTGTCTTATACTGGTATTTGGTAAGTTTGCATGTCCAGCATCTTTAAAAAGTTCAATACGATTGGACTGAGGAAACTTCTTTCACTATCAGTCACTATCAATGTCGGGACTAAAAGTGGTGTAATGTAATGCAATACTTTCGCGAACTTGTTTCTTCGGTATACCGAGAATTAATTTTTTATGTGAAAGAAATTTGCAAATTTGGAGAATTTTTCGATACAGCTCATAAACCTTTTGTTCTTTCGCAAGAGTAGGAAGGCACAGTAGTTTTTTGGAATTTTAGAGTTACTGGATGTCTGCCATTCTTGTTTGCAAGGCAGATTTCACAGGTTTTAGTATACTGTGTGATCAGACAATTCATTCACGGGAAATAGTATTTCTCTAAGATTTGATCTTTGTTTTCCCTAGCATTCCTATGTGCTCTCCTGAGTTCCTTGCTGATCAACTACCAAATTCGTTATTCGCTCCTAACGTCTTCCACTATTCTTTGTGTCAATATAATCTTGTTATGTTTAAAGGTTTCGAGATATACCTCCTGCAAAGAGTCCCATATGAGTTTCAGGTATTTTGATCCCATTGATGGTGTTAGGATTAAGATTGGATTTCAAAACTTTTATTAATTGTTCTCTTTCTTATTTTTCAAAGTCTGAAGAAGCCCGGATGTGGCTGCTCTGCTTTCAGTCTTTTCCCAATTTTAATAATGATTTGGTTATGAAACACGTTGAGTGGGACTTCCACATGTGGTCTTAGATCTGAAGAGTCTTGCGTTGCACTATGCACAGTCTCACTAGGGGAATCAATAGATTCATTGTCCGCTTCAATTACTTCCGCACAGGAACGATTATCTGCGGCTTTCACTGTCACTGTCTGGGACTCTGCCGTATTAGTACCAGAACTGCCCTCCTCAGCTGATTCTGTAAAGGAATCCCTCATGGTATTCAATTGGTAAGCAACCGCTATTAAAGGTCTTTAGTCTAGAAAGATAGTCGGCAACCAAATTTTGATTACCTGGCTTTTACTTCAATTCGTAGCTGTACTCTTCTACGCGAGCTTTCCTTCTCTTCAGTGCGAAAGTTAATGGTTGGTGATCTGTGAAAATCCGCACCTTTTTAGCACCGTATAGGTATGATCGCAAATTGTCAAGAGCCCAAACGATATCCAACATTTCTTTTTGTTGGTTGCATAAATGTCTTCGGTCTTCTTAAGAGTCCTAAAGATATATGCAATTGGTCTATCATATACGCCCTCGTGTTGGGATAAAACTGCGTCTATTGCGTAGTTCAAGGCGTTAGTCGTTAAATTAAATGTTTTTTTGAAAACTATTGAAGGCTAGAATTTCTGCAGACTTTAAGAGAATTTTCAATTCTAAGTGCTTCATCATTGATTGATTGGAACACGGATGGACCAGGAATGATTTAAGTTCTTTAAGATTCTCTGGGGGCTTTATTTTTTGGACGTTTTGACTATCTGGCTAGATGCCATCAAAAATTATTACGTTTCCCAGGAACTCCACTTCAGGTTGCACGAAGTGTGTCTTTTCTAGGCTTACCTTTAAGTTTGCTTCTTTGAGTCTGAACAAGATGGTTTCGAGATTCCTCAGGTGATCTTCTTCACTATTACCAAAAACTATTGTATCATCAATGTTAACATAACAAATGTTGGCAATATAAGGTTTTAACACATCGTCTATAATGCATTGTAATATAGCAGAGGCATTTTTCAACCCGAAGGGTAGTCTGAGAAGTTCGTATTTCCCGTTCAAGGTTGAAAAGGCAGTCTTTGGAATTTCTGAGGGTTTCACCGGTATCTGGTGAAACCCATAAGTCAGGTCGAAAGTTGTAAAGAATTTAGCTTTATACAGACTGACAAGAGTAAAATTAATGTCTAGGATAAGGTATATGCCTGAAATAGTAACATTGTTCTAGTGTTGACTATTCGATACTGTTTTTCGGTTTTTTTCGGAACCACTCAGATTGGTTAATAGTAAGGACTTCTAACATAGAAGGTTGAATTATGCCCACTTCAAAAAACTTAGCTATTTCTTTTTCAACTTCTCCTCTCAGGCAAGCGGAATAGGGATAGCTTTAAGTATATATATATAGATATTTATTCTTATATCGGCAAGAACACAAATGTTATTATATTATTATAATCGTGTAACTCTACGAACACTGGTCTAGGGTTTAATATTTTCGCCTACATTTGTAAAATTCTCATTCACACGGTTAAAATCTTGAACAAGTTTTGTCGCATCGCGATTGATGAGCGAAAAGGAGAAAACCTAATTGTTTTAAAAAAGAAGGTGCACGCAACCGACTTAAACCAGTGCTTCGCATAGAAGCCGGTCCTAAAGGGGTCGTATTGGTCTGGTTTGTTAACTCGCTTTTTAGTGTCAAGCGGTGACCTACTAGACTACTCAATTGATCAATCCCATTATCTATCCCATTAATAATTTTAGAGTTTGCTCTTTAAATTAATATAAAAATATCAGCATTTTTCGTAAAAATGTTGGGTTTTTGTATTGATTTCAATTAACACCTCTTGTTGGATAACCCAATACCATCTTTTAGGACCTTCAAGCGATTGCCTTTAAGACTATCACCTAGCACTTGGATTGCCTTGGCTATAGATGGGTTCAGCAAACATGTGAGTATATACGTATGTGAACATACATGTTTACATATAATTCCTGCGGACAATTTATGAACACAACAGCTTGTTTCTTTTTTTTATATAGGTACACATAGGTCACATTATGGTGGGTCTGAACTCTGAAGTAGTTGAACTCTCTTTTCCCCTGTAAAAATTCTTACAAAATAAAAATTTCTGTTTACTGTGGCGTATGTATATTATTAGAAATAGATGTTAATGCATATGAATACATACATATGGACGAATATGTATCCATGTATAAATTACAGAAATAAGTTTTAAACATATTAATGGATTTTCTTTCATTTTGTTCACATTAACTGTTTTTTTCTTTATGTAAAAGAAAAATTAAAAATTAACCTGACATTTAAATTACAAATTACAAAGTCAAAGACCTCAGAAAGCCAGCCAATTTACTGGAGAAGCTAAAAATGCTGGCAGATCTTACAACATATCTTTACTATGGGATTAAGGTTCATTCAGGTTAACTTGCAGCTTGCAAGAACACTTCTGCGGTATTAAATTATAGATTTAATAAGGTTCAGCTAAATGTAGCTTTTATCCAGAAGCCGTACACCTAAAAGGACCGGATAAGAGGTGAGTAACTCTGGTGAGTTTTGTTTTGTAAATGAACTAAGAGTTAGAGCTTGTTTTATGTTAAGTCAATTAAAATATAACAGCTTAGCTATCTTACCCAAAGCGATTTACATCTTTCCTATAGTCACTGTGACTAGATATGTGATGTTTTCGGTCTATCCGGTCCTGCGTTATCTATTTTGTCTTTTGTTGCCTTTTCTTCAGTTTAAATCTGTTTAATGCCGTTGGCGTCGTGCCGGCTAATTTTTTTTAAATAGAAATTCTGCGCGTTTCGGCTACAAGGATGTCAATGGGGAACACTTCAACTAATTATAATAAAGGCGGCTTCATCTGAAATGCTTCGAAGAGCGCTAATTGTCCTGTATGTTGATAGTCTCTTTTTAGTGCACCTGCCCAGACTGGGGCGGCATACAGAAGAATTGATGGTGTTACTCTGGAAAGTAGAATTCTTCTACTGCATCCATGTCCACTGATATTAGACAATATTCGCAACAGAGCTTTTTCACATACATATATAAGCTAGGTGCTTTTTGTACTGCAGTTTGTTGTCCAACATAACACTTAGATATTAAATGTTTCTTTGGACGTAATGGTTTGGTTTCCGATTTGAAAATTGACGATTGCAATGGTTTTCCAACCTATTATGAGGACTGATTCGGCCATCTTCAATCCGGCGGATATATCCCAATCATTTATCATAGCCATTACTTCATTTGTAGCTGATTCCACTTCATAAATCTGTCTGGCAGATCACGATGACAATTATTATTTATTTTTATTTATTTATTAATTATACATAGAAGTTATATACAATTTACAATTTTTTAATTCAGGAGAATTAGTGGCATTTTTATTAAATATACAATAGAAATAATGCCACATCCATTTTCTTTTTTTTCATTGTGTGGTGAACAGTATGGTAAAATTAGCGTTTTAATTTTAAATGATAAAATATGATACAAGTTTATAGGTGAAAACAAATTCAATTATTCAAATAAATATGCAACCAAGAACAAAACAAAAAATATCTATATCAAACAACATAGTGCAACAAATTTTCTATTTCATCATTAAAAATATAAAAGGGTTCATAATGTTTTGTATATTTTCAGGAAGCTTATTTAATAACTTGCGGGATACGACAGAGTAAGAATTTCTAAAAAGTGTAGTCCGAAAAGTTAAATTCAATATAGTACAAGAACTGCCTCTTAGGTTATAGGATCCAATAAAAGGACTTTGCATATAACCACTTCGTATAAAAAAGATTTTTAGAACTTTGTAGTAAAATAAGTGTCATACTGGCAATATCTTTATTTGACGAAATAACTCCATAGAATGAGCTAAGCGGGAAGAATTGCAAATTTCTCGTAAGACACATTTCTGTAGGATGATAAAAATTTAGTATAGTTATTAAAAAAGGTTAAACAAGATGTAATCGAGTTTTTATTTTATTAATTTATTATAAAAATGTAACGATTAATAAACAGTGTGTGTGTGACTTGATACATTTTTTTTGGTCCTTACAAAAGAGACGCTGAGCAACAACTGAGCATTATTAGTCGAGTGTAACTCTGATCATCCTAGTAATATAGGCTTACACCTTACGCACAGATGGCATTACATTTGTATGTGTATGACTTTAAATACAAACTGTTAATTTACATATTTCAACAGAAATATTCCGTAGTTCACGGTTTTTAACAAGCATTGGAACAAAATTTTCTCAGATTGTACAGAAATCGAATTGTTGATAGAAAATGCTGTTCAAAACATGGTCGGTTCATATAAAATGTTGGTTTTTTTTTACTCCTAAATATCTGAAGTGTTTTACAATGTCAATTTTAAAGCAGTTGTTAGTACAAGTGATATTAGGGTCAGAAAGAGACTGAGTTTTTTAGTTTAATTTTATATGCATTTTATTTTCTTAATCTCTTACATACTTACATACTAATAAAAAAAAACTTAGTAACTTACTGGCCCCACACAGGCACTCTAAGCTACCCTAAATTTTTGTATCTACGAGTATATCTTTCGACTTTATTTACATTTTATTTTATTTTATATTGTAATATGTATTTATTTTCTATACTTAAGGCTAAGAAAGACATTGTTAACAAAAAACTTAGCATATGGACATTATTTTTAAATTTTTATAAAAACTTAATATCTAACTTGAAATAAACCCTAGTCTACCTAACCTACATACACAATACACACATACACACACCTAGGCATTATACACAATAATATACATAAATTAGTATAAACCTTTCTAATATACAAATATATGTATATATTTCTTAAAGGCTAACCTAAGCCTATGTAAACTGTCCATCGCTATTTACATTGCAAATAGACTTTTCAGCTCTGCCTCATTAGTGAGGCTGGTCCGTAATTAACGGAAACGACGATGAACCATTTTCTCTATCATTAAACCACCACCCAAACAAAGAATTAACATAAAATAAAAGAAAATCGGACCAAGGATAGATCCTTGAGGTACACCTAAATTTATATCTTTCGAGCCACTTAGAACATTATTAACTTTTACTTTCTGACTTCGATTACCTAAATAAGATTCGAACCATTTGTAAATACAACCACGAAAACCAGCATTATATAGTTTCTTTAAAAAAATACTATGATTAACTATATCAAAACCTTTGGTTATATCCACAAATTATTATATCCACAGTATTTTCTACTATCCTGTCAATTATACGTTACTCTCCAGGGTACTGTTATCCTTAAAACTCCGTTATACATTATTTTCCACAATAGGGACAGGAACAGGACTGGTTCCTGTGGGAGCTCGGATTGTACCTCCGCTTCTTGTTGTTGAAATCTTTCATAACTATTCTCAGCAAATAGCATGGTAGGTCCACACTAGCAAGTTCTAATAAATAACTAGCTCACAGCGTAGCTACTGTACACTAATCTTTTATGCCGAACAGTCACGTTTCTCCCTTGGCAATATCGGCCACCAGTCGTATGACATCAACAGTTCGAACGGTCTTTTCTAAAGCCAAATTGTTTGTCTGAGAGGTCTCTTTTCATCTTTTGTGTCATCATCTTCTTCTTTTGTGTGCTCTTAAAGCTAATTTTGGTAAATTTAACCTTAATACTGATTATTACGAGGCGCCCGTTAACAAGCCGGAAATTCAATACTTCTTTCTAAAAGTCGCTAGTAAATGTTGCAATTTTTTATCCTACTTTTGTCCAGCACACGCAGATCCGAACTTCGCTGTACTTATTTCGATTGTCAACAGTAGATCCGTCAATATCCGAAGCTTATTGTTCTTCGTAACTTAGTTATTTTTTTACACCCCGGCAGCACAACGTGCAAGCTGAAGGACCAGTTCCATTATATATACCCTTAGGACTAGCTGTCCGTTATACCAAGCCAAGTAACTCATTAGTTCATAAGGCCTTATCCGCCAAGATCTTGACTTAGTCTCGGAAATGCTTACCGAACTGAGATCCAAATATGTCGGCATAGTACGGATAAGATTTTATTTGCTTTATTCCGGGATTTTCCATCTGGTGAATTAATTTGAAGTCCCGTTTATAGTGCTGCTATTTTTGTCTGCTGGTTAGCACTCGGGCTTATAAGTTTGACGAGTCGAGTCCGGATATATTCAACCAGAACCCGATGGTTACCTTTTCGAGGTAAAATAAGCACACTTGATTTGTAGAAACAGTTATAACACTAGGCTTGAAGACTTTGTCAAGCGAAAATCGGTTCTACTAAAACCTTCAGATTCAGGAATTACAAATGGCTTCTTGCAACCCGTATTTAACTTGGCGAATGGAAGATGAAAAAACTCATTGACAACCAGAAAAGTTCTAATTCTAGTGTTAGTCCCAATAATAATTACAATTATTGTGCATTTTTTTAAAACCTTTAAAGGCGTACGACCACAATTAGAATGCCTGAGCACGTGTTAAGTTTTTAGAAAAATGAAACAGAGAATGAAGGAAAGATGTCAAGGCTCAGTGGTTATTTCACTCCATGGGAGTTGCCTGAAAAAAAGAATGTCTTGTCCGATTTGGAAGCCAATACACTACCACTTGTGTAACGGAACTTCTAAAGCTATCTAAAATACGGCTTGGAATTTCAAGACCCTTAATTATGGTCACTAACATTGGAGCTCTCACGATCAAAGATGTGTATAGGTTTCTCTAGAAAGAAAAACCTCATCCCGCAAACACTACTCCTAAGACTTACGGCCAGAGCACTCCGTAAGAAGTTAACCAAAGCCTTCACAGCTGAGGCATGCTAGCATCCGCTCGTCCTAGCTCGTTTGACTGGGAGAGCCCTTGCCACTATGCGTACGAACGGTATTACTCGTTCCATTCCATTGAAAGCTGTTAATTCAATTAAATTATTTGGTATATAACTTATTATTTGGTATATAATTTTTTTCACTCAAATATGTCGAACTTTGTGTCTGCAAAAGTGTTTTTGCGGGAGGTCTTCTTCATTACTTTAATATGAAGAAAACTGCTGCCGAAAGTCAACGTATTTTGGTGGAAGTTTATGGTGAACATGCGCTAGCTGAGCGAACGTGCCAAAAGTGGTTTGCACGATTTAAAAGTGGTGATTTTGGCTTGGAAGACGATGAACGTCCTGGGCAGCCAAAAAAGTTTGAAGATGAAGAACTGGAAGCATAACTCTATGAAGATTGTTGCCAAACACAAGAATAGCTCGCAGAATCTTTGGGTGTCACTCAAGCAGCCATTTCAAAACGTTTAAAAGCAGCTGGATATATACAAAAGCAAGGACATTGGGCTCCACATGAACTCAAGCCGAGAGACGTCGAGAAGGAAAGGAAGTCATTTTTGCATCGAATTGTTACTGGTGATAAAAAATGGATCCATTACGAAAACCCCAAGCGCAAAAATCATATGTGAAACCCGGCCAACCAACCAAATTAACGGCAAAGCCGAATATCCATGGCGCGAAGGTAATGCTCTGTATTTGCTGGGATCAGATGGGTGTGCTGTATTATGAGCTACTAAAACCGGGTGAAACCATCAATGTTAAACGCTACCGAACACAACTAATCCATTTGAAGAGAGCAATAGCCGAAAAACGCCAGGAATATGCGACCAGACACGAAGCAATAATTTTCCATCATGACAACGCTCGGCCCCACTTTGCTATTCCGGTTAAGAACTATTTGGAAAACAGTGGATGGGAAATCTTACGCCACCCGCCTTATAGTTCAGACCTTGCCCCTTCTGACTACCATTTGTTCCGGTAGTCTGAAATACGGTTCACATCAGAGCAGAATATCAACAAAAATTGACTTGATTCATTCTTGGCTGCCAAGCCGGCGCAGTTCTTTTGAGATGGGATCCACAAATTGCTAGAAAGATGGAAAAAAGTCATAGCTTCAGATGGGCAATACCTTGAATAATACTATTGTACATGTTTTTCTTAAATAAACGTTTAAATTTTGAAAGAAAAAAAATCGCGCGAATAAAATATATACCCAATATGATTTATAATTATAGCTCATATACATGAGCGTAATCCCCCCAATAACACGATATATTAGTTCCGCGTTATAGAAAAACGCGTTGTACTAGCATTCTCGTAAAACGCGCTCGTATGATCCCGTATAACGCGTTATGTACAAATGATTCACGTTTAACTTCTCTCATTAAAGGAGGTTTAAATTAAACATTAAGGAAAAACTATGTGCATTGTATTTAAATCAAACTTAAAACATTTTAAATAAAAAACCTATACATATGTAACTTAAAAACAGTTAATTTAATATAACTTACGACTACATAATTCTAAAAACAGTTTTATTATTGGGTATATATTTTAATTCGCGCGATTTTTTTTCTTTCAAAATTTAAACGTTTATTTAAGAAAAACATGTACAATAGTATTATTCAAGGTATTGCCCATCTGAAGCTATGACTTCTTCCCATCTTTCTGGCAATTTGTGGATCCCATCCCAAAGAACTGCGCCGGCTTGGCAGCCAAGAATGAATCAAGCCAGTTTTTGATATTCTGCTTTGATGTGAACCGTATTTCAGTGAGGGCGTTTCGCATCGACCGGAACAAATGGTAGTCAGAAGGGGCAAGGTGTGGACTATAAGGCGGGTGGGGTATGACTTCCCATCCACTGTTTTCCAAATAGTTCTTAACCGGAATAGCAACGTGGGGCCGAGCGTTGTCATGATAGAGAATTATTGCCTCGTGTCTGGTCGCATATTCCTGGCGTTTTTCGGCTGCTGCTCTCTTCAAACGGATTAATTGTGTTCGGTAGCGTTGTCCATTGATGGTTTCACCCGGTTTTAGCAGCTCATAATACAGCACACCCATCTGATCCCACCAAATACAGAGCATTACCTTCGCGGTATAGATATTCGGCTTTGCCGTTGATTTGGCTGGTTAGCCGGGTTTCACATATGTTTTTTCGCGCTTGGTGTTTTTGTAATGTATCCATTTTTCATTACCAGTAAAAATCCGATGCAAAAATGACTTCCTTTTGTGGCGTTCCAGCAGCATTTCGGACATCCAAAACCGCCTTTCGACGTCTCTCGGCTTGAGTTCACGTGGAACCCAATTTCCTTGCTTTTAAATATATATCTAGCTGCTTTTAAACGTTTTGAAATGGCTGCTTGAGTGACACCCAAAGATTCTGCGAGCTCTTCTTGTGTTTGGCAACAATCTCCATAGAGTAATGCTTCCAGTTCTTCATCTTCAAACTTTTTTGGCTGCCCAGGACGTTCATCGTCTTCCAAACCAAAATCACCACTTTTAAATCGTGCAAACCACTTTAAACACGTTCGCTCAGCTAGCATATGTTCACCATAAGCTTCCACCAAAATACGATGACTTTCGGCAGCAGTTTTCTTCAAATTAAAGTAAAGAAAAAGAACTCCCCGCAAAAACACTTTTTCAGGCACAAAGTTCGACATATTTGAGTAAAAAAAAAATTATTGTTGTTTACGCTTCAAATGAATGCCATATACTGAAATGACGTACAATGACAGTAGCTTTCCAACGCATGTTCCAATGGAATAATAACAATAAAATAATACAAGTTACGCCATCTCTTAGCAAACCGCACGAATTAAGGTATAAAACCAATAAATATTTATTCGCTGTTGAAACTATCTGAAATACTCGTAACGTTCCACCGACATCTTTTCTGAATAGAGTGTTGAAAGGTTTCACCTTTTGAATTTTTGTCATTTTCTTAATTAAGAGCATATCTTCCTGTTCGTTTGTATTAATGAAAATTTTACTATCTAATAATCTTTGTTTTCTATTTTATGTTTCCTCTGCATTTTTACATATGCAGATTTATTTTAAATTCAGTATATCGTTCCACTGAAGAATCACAATTCGTAACAAGTATTTCCAGTTGTTTGCCCAGTTTTACTATTTATTCAGGTTTTCTATACATAAATTTTCGTCTACTCCGTAAGTAATCTACAGTGAGCTTTCTTCATTACTATTTATAATATTTTCGTCAGATGTATCAGCTAATTGTACACGCTCTTCCTCATCTAAATCTTCAGCGTCATTTATAAATTCATACATATCTCGTTTGTTCATGTCGTCAAATCCTTCTTCACCCACTAATCTAGCAATATTTACTATAGATTCGATATTTATACTTGTAAACTCAAAAAAATTTTCTTGCAAAATGATTTCGGGCCAAATTTTTTTTCAACAGGCGTTTAATGTCGAAGACTTTAATTCTTGAATAGATAGAAATACTAACTCCACATAATCAAAAATTGAGAAATCTTTCCCCATCTCAGATAATTACATATCTGGATAGCATTTAAATTTTTCCAATATAAGTCCAAGTGGTCCACGTGTATAATAAGATTTAGTCGTTTGTATAATATCCTTGTTAAGTGGTTGTAGTATTGATGTTGTATTGGGTGTTAAAAAAAGTACTTTTACGTTTGAATGAAACTGATATATTTAATTTCCGAGTAATTTTCCAGTAAATTTCGTACAAAGCAGTTGTAAAACCAGTCGTGAAATATAGCAACTGTGACCCATGATTTTTTGTTTGCTCTCCAGTAAATGGGAAGTATAGTCTTGTCAATGCCTTTTATTACCTGTGGGCTTAAGAAACGAATGATTAACATTGGCTATGTTATATGGTCGCCAGATGCAATTTAAAAACAAGCAAGGTTATTCTCTTCTAAGATGCTTTAAACTCACCAGAAGATCTTTAGTTTTTCGATAAATAGGTTCGCTTAGGCATTTTCTTCCAATAGAAGCCAGTTTCGTCGACATTATAAACTTGGTCGGCTGTATATTCACCTTCATCAAATATTTTTGGAAGTTCTTTTTTCGATTTCCCAGCACTTTCACAATCAGATGAAGCGCAAGTTACGGTTACTCCTTGGGTAACCTAAACACCCTATATCATTCCCAAATGTAATATTAATCTTTTGTATATTTCCATAAACACATTCCCCAAATTCTAATCCTAAGCCTTATAATTTTTCCCGTCCATTTATTTTAATTGTAATATTCAACTTTCGCATGTTCCCTTTTTTGGTTACGCAAACATTCTGTTAGAATCGCGATTTTGTTCTAGTGAAACAACCACTTAGTTTAAGCGTTCTGAATTGAGTGCCTCAAACTCTACTCATCATCTTCCACGCTACCTATCTTCTTGTCTAGATCGTCACTAGTTGCAGGTCAAACACGCGTTCTATTTTCATACCCTGACACAGTTATATTGTTCAACACAACATATGCAGCCTATGTAGCACTTGACATAGGTGCCCTACAATGGGTCAGTATTGCTTATGTTTGCAATATGATCCCACATCGTATTGTTTTGCTGCTTCGGTTGACATAGTTCGATTGCCTTTCCTATGATTGTGACTAATAGTTGGTCGCACGTGTGGAACATTTGGTCTTACAGGCAGTTCGTGGGAATTGTGTGGTCTCAAGGTTTTGGGCACAACACTCCTCCTCCCTTAAAATACGAAAGGCGTACGAGGTAACGGGTGCGATCTTTCGGCTTTAGGTGTGCATGAGGATGATGAGTAAAGAATTCAGTACTTGCTATTATTTATTTTATTTTTTGACTGTTTTATATATACAGTTTTTTTTTCATAGGTACATTACATATATGTATTTAATCGTTTATACAGGGTTTTTTAATAACGACTTGACAACTTTTTTTTTAAATAAAAGTCAAACCATTTGAGATATTTCAAAAACTTTATTATTGGCTTGAGGTACAATCAAAACATTTATAATTAGAACTCGACTTCGTTCATACGGCCACCGCGGGCACGTTTTGCACCCGTCGATTCGTTGGACCCAATTTTCAACGACTCGGCCGAAACGGCCGCTATTTCGCGTTCAATGTTGGCGCTGATCTCTTCCAACGTCATCGGCGTGTTGGCATAAACCAACGACTTAACGTAGCCCCACAAAAAATAGTCAAGCGGCGTTAAATCGCACGAACCAGGCGGCCAATCGACTGGCCCATGCTTGAGATAACACGCTCACCATACTTACTCCAATTCGGTCCAAAAATAATCGGTGATCATGGCGCTATAACGCTGGCCGTTCACTGTAACGTGACGATCGTTATCGTCGACAAAAAAATATGGCCCAATAGCACCGCCGGCATGCAAACCGCACCAAACAGTTACTTTTTGTGGATGAAGTGGTGATTCATGAACCACATGTGGGTTTTCACCCGACCAATAATGCATATTTTGCTTATTGACAAACCCATTGAGCCAAAAATGAGCTTCGTCACTGAAGATGATTTTGCGATGAAATTCATCATCTTGGCGCATCTTCTCCAAAACAGCTTCAAATGGTCCATCGGCTTCAATTCTTGAGTCAGCTTGATCTTGTATGGGTGCAAACCAAGATCCTTACGCAAAATACGCCATAATGTGGTCTGAGCGATGTCCATATCTTAAGAACGCCGTGGAATTGACTGATTTGAATCGTTTGCTACGGACGTCTGAACGGCAGCGATATTTTTGACACTTCGACAAACCCGTTGTCTCACTGACATGGCAACATCACACAACGAATTTGTAGACTCCAATTTTTGCACTAAACTTGTTATTGCCTGTCTATTAGGGCGAGAATTATGACCGAAAATTTGAGTTAACGCTCTTAAAGTTGCATTCACCGACTCCGAACATCTGTAGAAAATTTTTATAATTTGCAGACGTTGCTCGTTAGTGTATTTTACCATGATGAAAATTTTGAGTTTACTGGATAAATTGACAGTGAGAGTTTGATGTAATCATCAAACTGAATCATGAAAGAGTGCGTTCACAAATTAAATTCAAGGCTGTCAAGTCCCTATTGGAAAACCCTATATCTATAATACAATATTTTGCTAAATTTGGTTTACAGTTTTTTTTTAAATATAATTTTTTATATGTTTGTTGATTATAATATATAGAGCTACAGCTATAAGGGTGCAAAAGAAAATAGTTATGGAAAAATACACATGTTTATGACTTACAGAAAATAAAATTCTATTTTTGTTTATTAAATCTTTTACATTAATACTATACTTGTCTAAATCCAGTTTTTCTACATATATCGTATGGGGTGAAATTTGGGTTAAATTGGTTGCGATTTCTAGTATTTCATTAACTGTCATGTATTCGAAGTAATAAAGGATTGGGACCCTATTATGGACGTCATTTGAGGCCTGCAAGTAAACTTCGTCAGTTACTGCTTTGCAATATGGATTAATTTTAAATGATACGCTATCTGATAGCTTCACTGTCTGTGTTGTTTCGCCACATAGAATTGGTACGTTTTTGGGTTTTGGCAAAACATAAAGCCATGACTTTTTGTTTCTTAGAGTAAACCAAATCTCGTGTTCAAGTTTGAAAATCTTGTATTCGCAAATTTTTGGGTTTGGGTTTCCCGAAATGAATTGTATAATACAATTATTCGTGTTGTGGTTATGTATGAAGAAATTTTGTTCGCATACGAAGTGTTCTGGTTCACTCATTGTACATTTTGCCAAATCGTTGGAGCTAAGAAAAATATATCGTCTGTAATTTTCATAGACTGCAATAAGGTCATTCCTAGTGGAGACGTATCGATAGATGTTCTCTTTATATTTGACGGGAAGTGGTGTTGCTTTAAACAGGTTATACTATTCGTTCACCATTGGTATGCTTACTTGGAACATAAATTTATCATTTACATACACAGGCGTAGTAGTTGCTAGTAAATTGATTATGGGTAGATTCATTTTAGAGACTTTATAAGGGAATCGTATATTATGCGGTAGTTCAGCTTGTATGTGATTTAATGACGAAAAAAATATTTCTGAATTTAAAAATCTGCTGTCAAGTTTCCCTAATTTTGCTTCCTGTAAAACATCTAATAATCTGGATTGTTTTTCTAGAATTTGGGACGAGCACATTGTCGCTAAATTTTTCATTTCGTCAAAGTCGTGTAACACATTTTCAAATTTCGTCAGATTAACTAGTTTGTTTGTATTTTTCGTTATTAGAATATTAAAGTTTTTATTTATTTTACGTGGCGTGTCATTAAGTGCAAGTGATAAGGACTATTTTGGTTTTCTCAGAGGAATTGTAATGCATTTTCGATTTTTGCTGCGTCTCTGGAGTCCATCGTTCCGAATAGGAATTTCTGAATATAACCAATCCAGTTCAAAAGTCCTTCATTTGTTAGGCTTCGTTTACTAAGTCTTCTTTTTGTAATATGCCATCTAGTAACTTACTATTTTGTTGAATTTCTTTAAAAAAAATTTCTTAATATGTGTAGGGTCATTTTGCAGTGATCTAACGGATATTATTTAATAGTAGTTTCACAGAGTACTGAAAGAGTATTTATATTATTCTCTAAGGTTTTAGTATTAGTGTTGGTGAGGGAATTGTTGAAATGGAAAAGGAATGTCCACTTTAAGAAAGATTTATCGAGTACTCCCATTGTTCCAAATACATGCCTGTGTTATTTAACGATATCTGTTGTACGGACTGTGCCATAGCCATATTTAGATCGCTTGCAAGGATAATGTAACTAAAAAGAGTTTAAACGTAAAAAATTTATACTTTTGCATATACGACTAGGTTTTTGTAAGCGATGTTTATTGGACTGTGTCTGAATGTGTGTAAGTTTTAATTAGTTTGTTGTGTTACTTTGGCTAAAGTGCTTAATTAAGTTATTGTGTACAACTTTTTCTTTCCTGCCTATTTTTAACTTGGAATTTTCTAGAGATAATATTTCAGTTACCTCGTTTGGTCCTTCAAAAGTTGGCGTTAGTTTTTTGTTCGACCGGTTCTTGATTTCTAATAGCACTTTGTCGCCAACGTTATATGTAGTTTGCGTGGAGTTTTGGTCGTAGTATATTTTAGACTTTTCCTTTGATTTTAGTTGGTTGTTACGAACATGTTCATAACCAATTTGCATTTTTGACTTCATATCCGTGATATAGTCGTTGTAGGTGTATGTTGGCTGTACCTTTCTGTTTAAGATGGAGGGAACGTGTGCTTCAAATCCGAAAAGGACTTCGAATGGACTGTATTTGGTGCTGGAATGTGGGGTTGTGTTGTAGCAAAATGTTGCGTACTCGAGTTTCCCCAATTTGACTGGTCTTTGCTAGCATAGTTTCTTAGGTAATCACCTAACGTTCTATGCGACCTTTTTAGAGCACCATTCGACTGTGGGTGGTACGGACTAGTTTGAATCTTTGCTATTTTTAGGAAATTACAGACGTTTTTGAATAGTTCACTAGTACAATTTGTGCCATGGTCGGTGAGAATTGTGTGGGGAATACCATAAGTACAAATAATTTTTTTTACTAATGCTTCGGCTATCGTTTGGGCTTCTTATTATTATTACAGTGGTGTGTCGTGGAATTCGTCCATTATTTGTTTCATTTTATCTGGGCCTGAAACTTCAATGACGTTATGACTACGGGTTATTACTTTGACTTCAGCCATGTTTAACCGTGAGAGTGCGTCTACGTTAGTATTTAGATGCCCCGCTTTATGCGAAACCGTGAAGCCGTACTCCTCAAGTTTTATGCGCCAGCGCATTATTTTCGAAGTAAGGTCCTTCAGGTTGAACATCCACACTAATGACTTATGGTTAGTAATGACTTCAAAGTGACGCCCGAACACGTATGGTCGAAAGTGTGTGGCTGCCCAGACTACCGCAAGCGCTTCCTCTTCGATAGTTGAACAGTTTTTTTCGGCCTTGTTTAATATTCTACTGGCAAAACCTATTGGTAAATCACTGCCATTTGAGTCTCTTTGGGACAGTACCGCGCCTATGGCTTCATTGCTTGTATCGGGAGTAATGTAAAAAGTATTTGTAAGGTTTGGGTAAATGAGAATAGGTGGTTCGACTATGGATTTCTTTAGTTTCTTAAAAGACTCGTTGCAAAAAGCATCCCATTTAAAAGGGACGTCTTTGCGTAACAGTTTATTAAGTGGATTGGATTAGTTGATTGGGAGTAATTTTTTATAAATTTTCGATAATAACCGGACAAGCCTAGGAAAGACTTTATTTGCTTTTGGGTTTTTGGGGTTTCGATATTGTTGATCGCTGAGATCTTATCGGGATCTGATTTCACACCGTCTGCTGTAATAACCTGTGCTAAATACATAACTTCTGTTTGAAGGAATTTGCATTTAGATAATTTGAATTTTAGATTATATTTGTCTAAGGCCTTGAGAGCTTCAATTAACTTCTTGTTATGGCCTTGCAAATTTTTTCCGTAGATCACTATGTCGTCGAGGTAAACCAATCACATTATCCCCTGTAATCCAGAGAGTCAAGTTTCAATTCTGTTTCTAATCTTCCTAATCTTTCTTCAATTATTTCATTGGTATATCTAGAGTTTAGGTTATATACTGTGTAGTGATCCATGTTTTCAGGCTTCAGGTTCAAGTTTTCTATATTGACGTCTTCGTTGTTGGCGTTCACAACTGATATGAATACATAGAAGTCTTTAGGTGTCGTTATCATTGATTCCGAATAAACTTGCGGGGCTATTTCCTGGGATAAGTACATTTGATCTGAGGGTTCGTGGATTGGACCATATATAATAATTTTTTCAGATCTATCAGGTATTGTAATGGATTTTCGTTTGTTTATGAAGTTTGTTGTGTATCTTTTATCTTTATGGTGGTATGTTAGGGTGTTGGCTTTAAAATTGAGTATGGCACTAAAATTTCGGAATAGGTCTTCCATCTTGTGTTATAGGAAAATTTTCTGGCACGACGTGAAGTAGGTGTTTTAGATTTACTCCTGGTGTTATTTCTATATTTAGAAGAATTGCACCTAATGTGGATGTAGGAGTGTTACCTATGCCTTTTAATTCGGTGGTATTGTCAGTGTGTACCCAAAGCTCTTTATTTAATTTGCTTATTTTATCAAACTCAGGCTTGCGCCAGTATCTAAAAGCATAATATTAAATTTGGAGATAGTATCTTTGAACATTACTTTAATTTCGCTTTTGAAGCTGGAGGCATTATTTAGGCATATTTAAATTTGCATATTTTTGGGGTTGTGAGAATTAGAGTTGGAAAAATGGCTTAGATCAGAGCTTAATGATTTATTTAGAAAATCTTGTAAGTTATTTATTTGTTTAAGGCTTCGGTTTTGGCGATAATTTTGATTTAATAAAGTATTTGTACTCATTATTTCATTTTGGAGTTTCTTCTTGTTTGAATTTATGTTTAACTTACTTGTCTCCAGACATTGTTTAAACTTTACGTATGCATTATTTTGATTTTGAATTTTGGATTTGGTCTTTTGAGCACCATCGTCTCGATTTTGATTTATAGGATTTTTTTCTTGGTTTTTTTATTTGGTTACATTTTGCATTGCATTTTGAGATCCTTCGTCTCGGTTTAATTTTTGAGAACTTAGGTTTCGATTTTAAGCATTTAATTCGGTTAAGCAATATAGCATTTTAGAATTGGTATGTTGAGATAGTAGATTTTGATTAAAAGGTTTTGATTTTTTCGTGAGATTCAGAGAATTCAGAGTTCGACGACGTTTAAGTACGAGGATTGATGTCTTTCACCTGACTCCGCATGCTGGACGGGCCAGGTCGCTCGTAGTTTCCCTGATTAGAATAAGGACTATTACCTGGATTCCTGTTATTATTGTACGCCCTTTTGAGGCACTCCTCTATAGAGTGCCCTGGCTTTTTACAGTACCTACACGTAATTTCATCAGTTACTGTGTTAATATTAGTTCTTTCTGGAAAAGAGTTGTGGTTAGGAGTAGTTCTACTTGAAAATGACTGGTTGTTATCGGAAGCTGATCTGTGCTTTGTAAACTTGGTAAGCCTGCCTTCGTTGTTGTTGCTAGAATAACCTCGTACGTTTCTATAACTACGACATTCGCCGGCGTTGTGCGTTTTCGTTTTGCAGTTTTGGCAGTACCTGTTGGATTAATTTTGGTACTGGTTCGCGGATGAGGGTAGTTGTTCCTCTTCCATCGCAATATCAACTGCTACGTCAAGCTCTTCACATCTCGCACATTTTGACGAAGTCCGTTGCAAAAACTTTTCAACACCATAGCACTGTTAAGAGAACGAATTGCTTTATTAGCAGAGACATCTTCAGTATTTGCGTTTGCATTGTTAAGATCGTCACACAATGCATTTGCTCTTTCCGTGTAGGAAGCAACAGACTCGTTAAAACCTTGCCTAAACTGAAAGATCTCTGTCTAAAATAACCTGTATCGAGCGACACTTTTTGAAATTTTTGACTAGTGCTTCTTTAAGCTCAGACCAATCATTATAGTCGTTATATTTTATTGTAGCGTTAGCCTATTAGTTTAGATTTTACTATGTCGACTAGTTCAATCTTATGCGCGTCGTCAGTTGCCATTTGGATAAATCTATCCAGATTTTTGGTTGACCCATCTAACTCTGATATCAGTGTGGTGGCATGAGACGAGCTAAACATCATTGTGTTTACTGATTTTGTTGTATGTATGTCTGACAAAAAAAAAAAAAAAAACGCGGAAATTTACAATATATATCGGTCACAACAACCAAAATTTGATAATAAGCTTAGTTGGAATGTATTGTAGAAAAAGTGGTTACAATAAGTATTGCTTTTTATTGTATGAACAGAAAGGAAAAAAGTAACTTAATTTATTGCCTACAATAACATGTTGCTGATGATTTGATGATGCTGGACTTGCTAATTGCCTCGGCGTGGCAATTTCTTCTTTCCTTCTCGACTACAGATATCAGGTTTCCTCTGTGTGATTCTCCTTTTTTTCACTGATTTTTCTGGCGATTTTCTTTCTTGTAATCACATTAAAGGCACAAATTGTTAATGTTTTTTTTTACATACGTAACTGAAACGCGAAAGTTAACTGGAAAGATTTATTGGGAATTAAGGCAGATGCTTTACCTTAACAATCCCACCGCTGCAACCAATGTTAGAATCGCGATTTTGTTCTAATGAAACAACCACTTAGTTTAAGCGTTCTGAATCGAGTGCCTCAAACTCTACTCATCATCTTCCATGCTACAAATCCTCTTGCCTAGATCGTCAATATTTCCAGGTCAATCATGCGTTCTATTTTCATGCCCTGACACAGTTTTATTGTACAACACAACATATGCAGCCTATGTAGCACTTGACATAGTTGCTCTAAAATGGGCCAGTATTGCTTATGTATGCAATATGATCCCACATCGTATTGTTTTGCTGCTTTGGTTGACATAGTTCAACTGCCTTTCCTATGATTGTGACTAATAGTTGGTTGCACGTGTGGAACATTTGGTCATAATCGAACTATGTCATGTGTCTTACAGGCAGTTCGTGGGAATTGTGTGGTCTCTAGGTCTTAGGCACAACAATTCTATTCCAATAAAAACTTAAAAACTAGTAAAAGAGTCAGTTGAAAATACAGAATAAACAAGTAAAGTCCAAAAGAGAGATAAACTTTGTTTTTTTTTTTAAAACTTCTCAAACGTTTACATCATTACTGGCGTAGTCGTAGTTGCAATTCTGGGATTGAGTTTTTAATTTCAAACTTACGAGTGCAAACCAAGAGAAAATTGGTAATGTATAGTAGTGCAAAAGAATATTGCAATTAACTCGGTACGCGAACTCAATTATTCATTAATCCACATCAAGTGGATATTGATTAGTGAAGTGAACGGACAAAGGCACAGAAAAGCATTAGTGTCAAATTTTAATTCCTTAGCGCTTGAAGAACTAACAAACAAAAATAGCGTAACAACCAACTGAGTGGACAAGACTGCCATTTGCCATCTAACGTCATTTATCATCAAGATCATGACAACAAAGATAATACCATTTGCACGTAAGTTCACGTATACAATCACTTACTTCCTTTATATTCCAAATCCGTTACAATATATATATGCATATATAATAAGCAAAAGTAAAATTTGTAGTATTGAGGAAGAGATGAGTTTAAAAAATATGAAAACCGCTGTAAACGGAGCCTCTAGCAATATCTTGAGTAATGAATTAAACGTAACAAATTTAAGTAACATAAACAATGTATTAAGTGAACTTTAAATTCCGGATGCTATTAAAGATCTGCCCAAATACGATGGAAACCCCAGCCTTTGATTTGACTTCATAAAAAATATCGAAGAAATTCTAGAGTTAATGCAACCTAATAACAATACCCCTTATGCAAAGATAATACGTAGCGCAGTCAGGAATAAAGTAACAGGAGAAGCCAATTAAGTACTGAACCTCTTAATTGGGTTTAAATAAGAGAACACTTTATATTACATTATTCCAACAAATGGAATGAAACATCTCTTTTAAGAGATCTTCATACACATACACAACAATTAAAGCATAGAAAAATACTATTGCAAGGTAATAGAAATTCTCTCAACACTAGCTAACCACGTTCATATACATCAAGATAGTACAAATTTAATAAAGCCAAAACAAAAATGTGCTTAACACATTACTGGCAAGGATACGAAAACCATTAGACTGTGAAACCTGAAAATCTCCTCCAAAGCATTTAGCTACTGCATTAGAGAACAAAACTATTTTTATATGAAGTATTCCACTAATACTCAACTCACATTTTCATCAGGCACAACGCCTAACATACAAAGAAATATACATAAGTCCATAGTAAAAAACCAACCAGTATACTATACATTCCACCAATAACCTTCCCACTCCAAAACACTATGCAACATTTCCAAATTCCTTATTAACAAACAAAACAATTACTCAAATTCGTTCCCAATTCTTCATTCTTAGCAACAAAACACTAGGCAAAACAAAACAAACCCACCCATACAAAGGCAATTAAGCTCTTATCCTCCACCTACACCTATGGAGTTTACCGGTGGAAATTCCAAAAATACACAACGAACTAATATTCTTATAATATAATTCTTTAATTCTAATAATCTTACAGGCATCCAGAAATTTATAAAACCGAAATCCAGTTTCAAATTCAAAAGCTATTAAAACAGAGAATAATTCGGCAAAGCTACTCACCATGGAGTATTCCCATTTAGATAGTCCGAGAAATATCTATGCTTCAGACAAACGTAAGTGGAGAATAGTTGTCGACTATAGAAAAATAAATAAAAAAACTATAGGAGATCGCTATCCCCTCCCAAATATATCGGATATAATAAATAAGTTGGGACGATGCAATTACTTTACAACCCCAGATCTCGCCTCTGGCTTTCACCATATTGAAATTGATCCGAAGGACATCAATAAAACGGTCTTCACGGTCAATAACGGGCATTATGAATTTATAAGAATGTCTTTTGGGCTGAAAAATGCCCCAGCAAAGTTCAAGCAGGTTATGGAGAACATCCTTAGGGAACTTCAAGGCAAAATTTGCCTTTTTTATATAGACGATATAGAAAATTTGCACAAAGTCCAAATAATCCGCATCCCTATAAGACACGAGTGGTACATCAATTCATTCCGCTAAAGAAAAATTAAATAGCGGAATTTCGATTTCAGAAAAACCACTTAACTCATTTAGCTTTCAGTTAGTCTTAGAAATCTGAAACAAGCCCATTCAAAAAAAAAAAAAAAACGCTCAATCAGATTCCCTGAATATGAAGAAAATATTACAGCTATGTTTAAAAAAATATTTATATCCTAGTAGACTTACAGCTATATTTACAATAAACGAAGGCATATTCCTAATAGTTCAAACAGTGTATTTTAAATTATTTGCACAGTTAAAAATTTTTAAACTGGCTCGTTGCACTGAATTTGTTAAAGATGTTGTAAACGATTATAACTAAGCCCAGATAAATAATAACTATCATGTAAGAACCAACCATAGGGGTTTAACTGAAACCCTCAACCATCTAAAAAGGAAGGATATATTATTTTCCTCAGATGAAGCACAAAATTACCCAAATATAGGGTTTTCTAATAACGAATTGACAATTTTTTTTTTAAATAAATGGCAAACCATTTGATATATTTCAAAAACTTTTTTATTGTACAATCAAAAGATTTATGAATGGAACTCGACTTCATTCATATGGCCACTGCGGGCACGTTTGCAGCGGCCGCTATTTCGCGTTCAATGTTGGCTCTGAGCTGTTCCAACTTCGTCGGCGTGTTGGCATAAACCAATGACTTAACGTAGCCCCACAGAAAATAGTCAAGCGGCGTTAAATCACACGAACCAGGCACCCAATCGACTGGCCCATGCCTTGAGATAACACGCTCACCATACTTACTCTTCAATAAATCGATTGTAGCGTGTGCTGTGTGGCTTGTGGCACCATCCTGTTCAAACCACATGTTGTCCAAGTCCATATCTTCCAATTCGGGCCAAAAATAATCGGTGATCATGGC
This sequence comes from Volucella inanis, assembly GCA_907269105.1. Taxonomy (NCBI): domain Eukaryota; kingdom Metazoa; phylum Arthropoda; class Insecta; order Diptera; family Syrphidae; genus Volucella; species Volucella inanis. The sequence goes on from OU026158.1 coordinate 23,244,579, forward strand.
GCCATAACGCTGACCATTCAATGTAACGTGACGATCGTTATCGTCGACGAAAAAATATGGCCCAATAACGCCGCCGGCATGCAAACCGAACCAAACAGTTATTTTTTGTGGATGAAGTGGTGATTCATGAAGCACATGTGGGTTTTCACCCGACCAATAATGCATATTTTGCTTATTGAAGAACCCATTGAGACAAAAATGAGCTCCGTCACTGAAGATGATTTTGCAATGAAATTTATCATCTTGGCGCATCTTCTCCAGAACCCAATCGAAAAACGTACGTCGCTTCAAATGGTCCATCGGCTTCAATTATTGAGTCAACTTGATCTTGTATGGGTGTAAACAAAGATCCTTACGCAAAACACGCCATAATGTGTTCTGAGCGATACTCAATTCTTAGGAACGCCATGAAATTGACTGATTTGGATCGTTTGCTACGGACGTCTAAACGGCAGCGATATTTTCGACACTTCGACCAACCCGTTGTCTCACTGACACGGCAACGTCACACAACGAATATGTATTGCCTGCCTACTAGGGCGAGAATTACGACCGAAAATTGGAGTTAACGCTCTTAAAGTTGCAGTCACCGACTCCGAATATCTATAGAAAATTTTTATAATTTGCAGACGTTGCTCGTTATTGTACTTTACTATGATGAAAATGTTGAGCTTATTGAATAAATTGACAGTAACAGTTTGATGATTAGTGAAAGAGTGCGTTCACAAATTAAATTCAAAGTTGTCAAGTCCCTATTGGGAAACCCTATACAATAATTAACAACTGTGAACAATGTCAGACATGGAAATAAGACAGAAAACCTGAACAAATAGAATACCAAACCCAGAATTACCATTAGACATCGTTCATATAGATGTCTATTGCATTAACAATAAACAATAATTAACAATAAAATTGTAATAGATAAATTTTCATGACTCGGAGCAGCCTGAACACTTGCCTATAGAAATAGCATAACAATTATAAAATCTGTCACACATTTTATTAGCCTTCATGGCATTCCGAAAACGCTTGTCACAGACCAAGGCGCAGAAATCTGCTCCTTAATGTTTAAAGACTTCTGTTAACGATACAGTATCCATCACCATATAACTTCTTATCACTAATTACAATTCACAATATATCGACTCATATACGATATAATAAAAATAAAAATAGAGACCATGAAGATATTCTTCACGAAACACTTATAACATAGTGTATGTAGTTCATTCTGCAACAAAATAACCCTTCGAGTTATTTTATGGTCGAACATATAAGTTTAAAAATCTTAATTATAATAGTGTACACGCTTATTTAAAAAAAACTTAACAACTTTCAGGATCACCTTTATGAAATCATTAAGGAACAAGCAAATAAACAGGTCACTCAAAATATTGAAAAACTAAACAGAGCATGAGAAATCCCTTAAACTATAATAACAGAATCAACAACTCAACAGGAGAAACAAAATGACCTCTAAGTTCACCAGGCCTTTAATTAGAAAAACAATGAGGTTACCTGTCGTGGGCACACTTGACAACTGTCTATAATCCAAAATACTTTAAGAAGGTAAAACGGACAATTCTAGTGTAATATACATACCTCCATACTTATATTTCTTACCGGCAAACGCTCGCGATCCCCTAAAACAAAGGACATTTCATTGTCCTCTGAAAAAAGACTTAAATCGTCAATCGCAATGGCAAAAAAACATTAAAAACTCTCGGTCCAATTACTTGAGCGCCTTACAATGTTTGCCTCATAGCGATAATGAGAGTGATATCGCGGATGAAATTTTATCTCCAAATAACTCGAAAAAAAAATTTTCGTGCAAAAAACGTGCGAATATGTGCATAATGCAATGAACAATTTAAAAATTTCGGACTATATGATCAAGAAGATGTCTACCGGCTTCAAAATCATGTGTATCTCCTTGGATTCATATCATTCGGTGCTCAAAAAACTAAAAGAAGACAACTATCAATTTTTTACACATGATATAAAATGTGAAAAAGTGCTCAAAGCCCTGCTCTATGGCCTGGGTGAAGTAGACATTTTTTTCCTTAAAAAAACAACTCATACGACTTGGCTTAAAATGCAAAGGCATAAAATCTTTCAATAAAAAATACGATCACTACACCGATACGTTTCATATTTTCCATTTTCCGGAAATGGAAGTGTTAAACTGAACCAACTCAGAAAAAATGTTTGCGCTATATTTCACACACAAGTGTATCGGAGCTTCTAAAGAAAGCAAAAAAATAAACTAACGCAGTACCGAAACTAGATGTTTGGCCATTGAGAGAAGAACTGCAACATCAAGACATACTACGATTACTGCGCTGGTTCTCACAAAACCGAAGAATGCAACGTACACGTCCTTAAATGTGCCAACTGAGGACACTGAGTTGAAGGGAACAAACAAGCGAAGCTGCGTAACAACAACGCCACAAAATTTCTTCACTCAATGAACGATTTCCCAACTCTACCAAACAAAGCTGCTGCAAATCGTTCGATAAATTGCAACAACAACTTCGCACCTAAAGTCTGGACACCCACTCATCCAGCAATATTGCCGTCTTGTAAGTAAGTCAAGAACCATGGGTGGTACTAGATGTAAAATATATAGATGTAATGTAAAACTAGAATAGATCAATTTAATGTCATCGCACAATTAGCAACTAAGTATTTGTACAATAATGCTAAGTAATATAATGAGCAGTAACTTAAATATTGTAACATGGAATGCAAGAGGTGTTCGGAAAAAGATTATTGAGTTCATTGATTTTTTAAACAATAATAACATTGATAAAGCATTAGTCACAGAAACGTGGATAAATACAACATTACGAATGTCATCCTCAATATATAAATGTTATCGGTTGGATACAACAAATAGAACGGGTGGTAACTCTAGTAATGATACGAAGCTGCAACTGAAATCTGATTTAAGAAGATTATTGCACTATTAGTGGAGACTTTTTGATTGGAGCTGATCTCAATTCCAGGCACAGAGATTGGGGCTTTTACCGTGCAAATTCATGTGGCAATATTTTATGTGATCTGTTTGCTATGTTACCTATTCGTGGCTTGTTTCCTTCCAGCCCTACTTATTATCCTGCTGGTTCTCGTGGTCGTCCTTCTGTTATTGACTTGTTCGTTACCAACATGTCCAGTCATATTTCTCAGCCTGTCGCTATTAGTGATCTGCCCTTAGATCATAATCCAGTCATCTGCCGGCTTCCCTGGTCAGGTGAGAAACTCGTGCAATATATTCAGAACCTTAAAAAAAGCAAATTGGTCTATGTTTCGTTCTGTTATTAACGCAAAGTTAAGTCGAAAGTGTAAACAGCAAGGGAGATGTTAATGAAATAGTCAAACATTTCTCTGAACATGTTCTAAGCGCTGCGGATACTAGCATCCCAAAGGTTAAAAAAAAATATTCGTGTGCAAAACTCCCAGGACACATCTTGGAACTCATAAAAATTCGAAATATGCACAGACGAAACTGGCAAAGATATAGGCAACCCTTTTCTCAAAGTATTGCAAAATACTTTGGCAAACTTATAGGCAAACCCATTCAAGAAATACGGAATGAGGAATGGAACTAAAAACTTAGCTCTCTCGATAAGGCATCTAAACCTTTCTGGAACATCACCAAAGTTATCAAAAATAAAAATAGGCAAATTCCGTATCTTGAGGCCAATGGTGATATTTATACAACTGATGTCGATAAAGCTAATGTTCTCGTTAAGAATTTCGCGCAAAACCACCTTGTCTCACAACAACTGGGAAACATAAATACTGACGACGGGGTATCTAGAGCCATACAGACCTTGGACGCTTCAGAATCTGATACAGACTACAAATACAGCAAAACAAGTTTCTGAAAATGATGCTCAATCTCCCCTAGCATCACTCAACCCATGATCTCCATAAAAAAGCTAATGTTAAATTGATCTCTGATAGAATACGCAAGCTCACTGAAACATTTCTGATCAGATGTAGACTCCCTGAAAACCCCTTCATAAATGAACTGTGAGTGAGTAGTACACTTTAATCCAGATTAAACCAAACTCAACTTAATTTTTTATTTTTATTTTTATTTTTATTTTTTATTTTTTTTGATTATCTCTTCTTTAATCATAGAAAAGGTATGAATTTTTTTCATTGTTAAAACTGAAATGTTATTATATATATTTATTTATACACATACATTGTTTTCACGTTTTATTATCTATTGTTTCAGTATTGTTAATCTCTATACAATAACAGCTTGTTTATTTGTTTGTTATTTATGAATTTGTTGCTTATTTATTCCAAGTTTATTTATTCTTTATTCGTTTTTTTATTTTTTTTTATTTTACTTATCAAACTATTTATTATTATATTCATTTATTTATTTATTTATTTATCAATTTTTTTATTTTCAATTGATATTATTATTATTATTATTATTTTTTAACATAAATGAAGGGTTTTGTTGTTGTTTCCCTTCGGAAAAATCTTTTGATTGTTCAACCTTTTAATTTATAAATAAATTTATTCCAGTTGAAAGATATATTTAGTACATATCACATCTCTGAACTGTAAATTGTGCGGTGGCATACCATTGTAATATTTAAGAACGAAATCAAAGTATTTGAAAAAAAATAAGGTTACCCTTATTACATCTAGAGATAAAAAACGAAATAAAACTAAAAGAAAACGTAGATTGCAGGTTTCTAACAATCAGGGCACAGAAACTAGAGATACAGGATCTGGCCAAAAGTAAAGGATTATTAGCTCTAAATCTAGACCCAGTTAAAATCATAGACGATACACCAATCTTATTCATATAATAAACTTAGACCAGTATGTGAAAAGTATTGACAAGATAGAAAAATAAATAGAAACAATAAAAAGAAACGAAAACTTAAAAATAAAAACTGAAACCACTTACCTTAAATTTAATGACTTAAAACGTCAATTAGATATTTATTTTACTCCCAAGAAAATAAGCAAAAGAGGACTCATAAATGGTTAAGACTCCTTAATAAAAACCATAAATAATAATAAATAAAACCAGAATTTTTTTGTTTCACGTGGGTAGGTAGAAACCTTCATAGGCACCATAAACACGCGCTCATAAGAGCACCAACATATCACTATACGACACATAAGCACAAACACCTGCTGCCCACCACAGAAGCATAGCAACGCCCATCATAAGCAAGGGCTCATGGTAGTGTGAGATTCCTACTCACTAAAAAACCTCCCATTTTCTTCCAGACTACGACAAGTTTCCTTAACAAATAGTAGTGTAAAATGTTCACGTTTTTTAAGATAGCCTTCTAGCGAAGGCACCTACTATTTCCGTTAATTCATCCGGTTTGTCCTTACGGCGCTAAGTCGAACGGTCTTATTTCACGTAACCGACGGATAAGGTTGGTTTCGTGCAATGTCCGGACTATTTCTGGGTTGCAGTGATGCTCGAGACGAGTACGAAAATTTCGAGCTGAGCTTGCTACTTCGTAGCAAATCCTAGGTCACGGTGAATGTTTGCTATTCCTTAGATACCATGGAGCATTCACGATTGCTTTTTGCGCTTTGTTCTGAAACCTTTGTAGAAAACATATGTTACTTGGTTCAGTATAACCTCAAAGTTGTATACCATACGTCCAACATGGTTTAAGCACTTGCTTATATAAAAGCAGTTTGTTATGAAAGCTAAGTTTGGGATGTCTTCCAACAAGCCAATAAATTTCTCTAAGCCTAATGTCGAGTTCTTCACGTTTCTTTTTAACGTGTGATTTCCAATTTAGCTTTGCGTCTACAGTTATTTCTAAATATTTTGCCTCGTTTGCATACGGAATTTCAATAGATAATAGATAATAGGTAAATTTTCTACCTTTGTATTAATAAAATTGACATGAGTCAACTTGATATCGTTTATCACGATTCCCAAGGTCTTCGTATACTCAAACAACTTGTTAAGGGCTCCTTGGAGTTTCATCGTCTGTTTGGCCTTAGACAAGAATAGCCGTATCGTCCGCGAACGTGGTTACTACTGTCTCTTCACCTTGAGGTATATCTCTTGTGTACATGTACACACTTCCATGTGGTACACCAGCTCGAACGCTAGAGCATATTTGCTTTTTTTCTAAGGCGTTTTCAATGTCATTTGTGATCCGAAATACCTGATCTATTGACGAATGCTTGACCCTAATGATGTTTTGTCTTCAGTCAAGCTTTCATCCTGAAATCCTGCAGAATTTGCCTTAGCTTATTTGAAAGGTGGTTTAAATAGTATTTGTGTAGGGGTGTACGTGATTTTTACCACCTCTTGCGTGGTTTCCTTTTCTCACGTAGAAGGTTCTCGATGTCAGGCGGATATATTTGCCTTTTATTTCGAATCCATCCCCGTATAAAAATGTGTATTTTTTCACGTAGTCCTTTGAATAGCCTCCACGAACTTGTCGACATCCAATAGACAATTTAAGAAGGAACCATGCTTAATAAAATAATAACAGAACGATTCAATTATATAACAAGCACATAAACGCACAACAGGAAATATTAGAAAACTATCTTAAGAAACACCAAAAAGAATTCATGAATGAAATCCGCATAGGTCAGGATAACTTCCAATTTATCCAGTACGTAGGTACCAAATTAATTTTAATATATATTTGTAGTGTTTTGGTACTCACATGCATCTATACATTTACTACTCTGTCTTGATATTGATACACTTAAATCACACCTTCAGGATATTGCAGAACCCATAAATCTAGCATAGGTAGACATTGTTTCTAGGCAAATCCTCAATCCTTTTGAATTAGACTATATATGTGTATCAGTCTAGACTAATATAATATCAGTTTGGTTTTATAAGCGGCAGATCTACTGAAGATGCATTACTGAAACTGGTTGGGGAAATATACACGAGTTTGAATACCTCCCAAATGGCTTCTTGCCTACTTATCAATATAACCAAGGCATTTGACATGGTGAACCACACCTTACTATTATTAAGGTACTTTATTCACGACTGGTTTAGTTCCATCCCATCCATTGGGATGTTTTTCTACATTACTGGTGTGCGTTACCATGCGTTCTTTTTTTTGACGTTCTTTATCTTTATCGAAAAAGGTGAGACTAAGATTCTGTTTATGTATATTGAGCGTCACAATTGAATTTGTAAAATACTTAACTTATTCTACTTAATTAAACATCTACAAATGCCGATGTAGGTCCTATTGACGAGGACACTATAGATGAGGGCCTATGTGGTAGAAGTTTATTCTTTTTTCTGCTGCTGCGTTTGATCAGATATTGGAATAGTTTCTAGTGGTTATGAGATCGATTAAGATTTTTGTTTGTGCATTGATAACCTCATTAATGTTTAATTTCTTTTTCTCCCCTATATACATAGATTTTCTTTTGATTATTTTTTTTCCTTCCTTTGATTTGAAGCCCGCGATGTATTTTAAATATGTACATTCATAAATGTTTTTAAAAATTTGCCGTGTATGCGTCAACACTCAAAAAAGTTTAAAATTGTTTGCACAAAAATGCGAAAAAAACAAACTTAAACGTTTCACCATAAAGCAGAGGAAAAGATTAAGCTGTAGATACATCCTTTCACCCACACCGTGCTCTGTTTGGCTTTGCTAAACAATGGTCCAAAGAGTTTTCTTATCCTTATGTCACAAAATCCCTGTACATCACCTTTGCTCCAAAGTGTCATAACATAACTAAGAAGAAGAACTAAAAGCAGAAGGTATGTCTTTTGACAGTGGGGAACTTGCAACTGTAAATAGTAAAACCGATACAGTGTGCCTTAAGTTAGGCTATGAACATTGCAAGAAAGGACACGTTCGATGGCAGTAAATCCATTATATCGGGAATGATAATAAGTACCTTTACTACCTTTACAACAAGGAATAGATGAAATGCAACGTCGAAACACGGGTACACAAGCTAAAATTTTTAAGATGGTGTCACAATGAAGAAAAAACTTGCAAGAATTCAAATCGCCGAAATATATTGTTGATGAAAAGGGAAACCTACTAACGAAGAACAACAAGAATTGCAAAAGAAGTATATATTACTTTCATGCCTTACTGAAGGAAAAATTTCCGCGCAGTACTATTCAATCGCCTACTAAGCACGAACAGCAAACGCCACCATCTAAAGGTAAACGTGACGCTAGAAATTACAACAATTCGATGATTTTGTTGTATAGATCTAGCTGAATTCGGTGGATGACATTCGTTATGTTGACTTTGTGTGTATCAGTTGCATACACCCACGATTTAAAATAGCCCCAAAGCCAGCCTCGCTACCGCACGAGATAACCATGCCATTAATTCGGTCGTACAGATTGTCCATCGTGTCACGCGCTATAAGGCACTTAGCGCCATCCTGGTAAAACCACATACAATCGGTTTCCATATCATCCAGTTTCAGCTGCAAGAAGTTGCGGATCATCGATCTGTGGCGCGAGTTACGTTTTCTACGGAATCTTATCAATTTTAAAATTAAAAAATCTTTTTCTTTTCTTTTCTTATTTTATTATTCCTCTTAATTATTAATTACAATATTTTTTTTTATGTTTTCTATATGATTGCTTTTTACCAACTGACCTACTAAATAATCCACTCGTTCCTCCGAACTCACGCCTACAAACTCCTTCGCACTTCCCATAACGCTGCTTTATAGCAACTTGATGCTTTACTTGTAAACTTGTCTCAGATATGATAGGTAGAGAAGGAGTTGTGACTGCGGTTATCAATAGAATGTTACCCAAGCCAAGCCAAGTTTCTCTTATCAAATCAACGCTAAACTCCACTCGCAGGTTGTTGCTAAGATGTTCTTTTTCTTTGCTGATTGCAGGTGTTGTCTTCGTTGTTGCTATGCTGCTTTAGGTATTGTTGTCATTTCAGATAACTCATTTGTCAGTTACATGACGTAACTCCTCCCGTCAAAGTTTGAACTGATGAGGAGGCAAAGTTCGAATGTATATGTATGTATTGTATATATGAGTAAGTTTTAGGCAAGTGCATAAATAAGTTTAAATTAAACGTTCCCTTTTTTTTCTAAGTATCTACTTATATGTATACGTACATGTACTTATATCTACATCATTTAAACATATACAGTGGAGCGTCCATATCCTAAAGTTAATATTGGGTTATGTCCTCTATATAGTGCGAGAGTATTATGAGATGTGAGAAAGAAATGGAATACTATACAGCAACAAATCAAACAAACTCAAATTCAAATTATTTTTTATTTATTTATTTTTTTTTTTTTTCTACACATGAATGTGTTTTCAGATGAACAATTACTGCAATGTTACCTTACTCTTCTTACGAATTTTTTGTTTATGGACCTTGCGTTTGTTAGTTTCTACGGTTATTTTGTTATCATGTTTTACAATGTGATCGTTGAACCTAGGTGCTAATTTGTTTCGTCTATCGTCCAGTTCGAAAATAACTTCATTTGTGCTATACCTAGGAGGGTCCTTACGGGATTTATTGCGTTTGTTTATATAGTGCAATTTATTACTAAGACATTGCTCGTGAGCGATTTTGTCTTAAAGTATGCAAATCCCGAATGAGGCTAGTTTCATTACGTTTGTCGGCATAATGAACTACTAAATTGTTTTTGATTTCGTCCCAATTTATAGGGGTGCCGTACATATTTAGTACCTCATTTGCCGTACCAGTAATTTTGTTTCGGATAGCACGTAATATAATATTGCAATAAGTAGTACCTTCAATCTGTGGCATTAGGGTGAGGATTTCCTCGACATTGCTAATGAAATCAAATAATAAACGAGGATTCCCATAGAAAGTTAGCACATCCTTAATGGTGTCCGGAATTCTCAGTGAATTAAAAACCTCTAAGGCAATCATTGAACTATTCATGACTGGTTGCATATTCTTAACGTTATCTGGATGCGCAACTATTCGTTTTCCGCTAGGCAATTAAATTTTATCAATTGATTTTAATAAAGAATTAATAACTGTTCTTCTTAAATTCAATTCAAGTTTGTTTGCTCTATTCCTATAAAAACTTGTCGCGAAAAGATAATCAACTCTCTTTTTCAGCACTTTATTATATTTTGCAATCGGAGGCAAAACCCAAAAGATTAACTTAAAATAGGACTTACCCTTACAAATTCTGCAATTTCACCTGGTGAAATTCTGTTATGAATGTTACCTGGTGCAACAAAACACGATTTTGCAACAAGTACGCATATCCGCGGAAGTTTCCGCAAGAAAAAGCCGATAAAAGAGAAACTTCATGCTGAGCAAATCAACTGATTTTGCCATGTTCAATTAAGGTAGTGGAAAAATCCGGTCCAAAAATAAGGAAATATGATTAGAGCATTAAAATGCAGAAACATCCGCAAAATCTTGGCCGCACTAACGAGGTGGTCCAAAATAAATTGGCCTTCCAATTGGCATATAAACTTGCTTTCATCAAGAACTATTTAACAGAACGTGGCTTTACATCGATTTGACCCCGTTTCGATTACTCCAACATTGTCAGAGTCGCTCATACTGTCAGACATCAACGAATTATTATTAGTCCACAATATATTTTTGGAAAACAATGACAATCCTACTTATTGGACAACGCTCTCGCAATTTAAATTTTCCACCATGGCTTTTACCTATGAATCCATTAACACTGAACTTGCAGCGCTGCCGAACAAGCCACACTTGAGGAAATACGAATGAAAGTGGGACGAAATATCCAAGAGTTTTTTCTCATATTTACTCGTAAACCGGACATACAAAATAAAACACATTTGAAAAAAGGAAAAATAAAAAATCAACATACCGTTCAATTCAATTATTTTGCTCAATTAACTCAATTAGGCATCGTAAACGCAATGGTATGCAGTTAAGTTAATTTCAACTCTGCTGGGGTATCCATACATCTTAAATATTCGACTGCATCATACGAATATATACCACCTATACATTCGGGAAGTGTGTATGAGCTGTTACTGTAGAAACGACATTCCACTGGCATGCTCTGGCGGAATAAAAGAACTGGGTTTTAACATGCACTGGGGAAAGAATACTGGGTTGGTGGGAGGGTGTCAATAAAAATACATTTTAAATTTATTTCCAATATGTTTCCCCAAAATAAATATAAAAAATATTTTGAATTAACAATTATTGCTTTCCGAGTCTCAATGGCCAGAGGTAGTGGCCTTGACACCGACACCCTGAACTTGTTTTTAACGTCTCATCGGCCCATGTGTCATATCTCAATAATTGACCACTCAGTTAGAAAGTAAATTCCTAATAATATGGCAGTACGAGAAAGCCAATTTAAGTGAACTTAACATCTTATGTAGAAAACTTGTTTTTCAGTCCTTCAAAACGAATCCGACAGAGGAAAACTGAAAAAAAAAACTGCAAAAACAGGTATAAGTGCAACCCCTTTTTAGAAGCTCATGGAATATCTCTACATATGAAAACTTATCAGTTATTAGAAATTTCGGAACGTTCAATTCCAGTCTGCCTCCGACAGTCGCATGTCCCGTCTTCTCTCGGAAAGTTTGAACGCACGCGAGTAACATATGTAATTCCGCAATTCTCGGTCAATCCACCTAAACCAGCAAGAATGGGGTCACACAATGCAAATCCCCCAATATCAGCAAATGACACTAAAACCAATACTGCAGACTCAACAATTAACGGCTATAAAAACGATAAATAAATTATGGGCAAGCGACCAGTATTTCGTTTATAGCCTTTTTTGATCGCAGCGACGCTGAAGACGGCGGGTCATCATAGGCTAAGTTAAATTAAGATTTTTCATAATAAACGAACGGTCTCCGTTGACCGATAGAAAATTTATAAATTGTCTTTTTTCTTTCGGGTCTCAACGCGATACATAACTGGCGCAGTCGGTAATCCTCTATTCGGTGAAAAAGAGGAAGATACGTGAAAGGCCAAGATCGCAACACAGTTCGTAAGACGGAACAACGAAGTGTATTGAAGTAAAATTTACCAATACACGAAGAAACGGGTTAAAGAACTTAAAAGTGAAATACAGTGATAGTTAGTGCGAAATGGCTCAACAACAAGCTTCAGTGAAACAATGTCTAATTACACTAACAGAATTGTTGGTGAGACAAAACCAGCCACAGAGTTGGAGAGCCGCAGTAGAAAAAGAGATAAAATTCGTTCAACCGTTCAGTGGTGAATCGGGGACGTTACCCTCGTTTTTAGAAACAATTGATCAAACTTTATTAGAATTTGGTGAACAAGCCCCAAAAGTGTTTCGGGTAATTTATAACGGAAAAATAATTAATGCCGCGAAAAATTACTTATCAAGCGATGTTCCAGCAACGTGGGATGAGTGCAAGGAGAAGCTTAAACTGCACTACCGACCAACGAAGGACCAGCTCAGTATCATAAAGGACATCAATAATATTAAGGTATTTACTATTAACCAATTATTAGATGTAGTCCAAAACATTGTTAATAATATTACGGAATGTGCTGCCTTTAGTGATCAGGGTCTAGAAATAGCTTCTTGTTTAAACAGTACACTTGTTTTAAAAATCAAAGAAGTTAGAGCCGGTGCATTAGCTGCCGAAATTTGTAATAAATATTCTTTGTCGAGCATTAGGGCTACATTACACAAATACATAGGTCAAGATAAATATAACCTTAATATAGAAAAGGGTTATAAATCACACAACAACCAACACAAGACACCAAACTCTAAGAATCAAAAACCACAAACAAAAAGTAATAGCACGTTTAATGAGGCCTCAGAGATTAGGACAATTTAGACAAAATGGAGGAGAGCAATCAAAGCCACCTCCCCATTCAAATCAAGTAAGAGTCCAAAATAATTATGGTTATAATAACAATAAGAACTCTGGACAACACAGAATCAAATGGAAGTAGATACTCTTAGTACTAAAGAGGAAGTGAATCAGATAGAAAACGAGTTTTTTATCAACTAGCCTCGGATACAAAAAAAAATTATTGAAATAACATTAGAAAGCAATAATTTTGTAGCCTTAATTGATACAGGTTCTACAATCAGCCTTCTAAATTCCAATAGAGTACCCAATGAGTTATACAAGAAGATAGCAGAACATCCCATTAAAATTAATACGGTTCAAGGTCTCGTAAAAGAGAAAACAGAACAAGTAAAATCCAAGTGTCCCGAACAATTTAAAATGCCACATAATGCTAGAATGAGATGGACAAAAATAGCATTGGACAAACCATACGATTTTTTAATCGGAATGGATTGGATATCGCAACACGCTAAAATAATAGATTTGCAAAGCCAAGAAATTTTATTGATGAATGATATCAGTCTTCCCTTCTTATCCAAATTACTCAACGAAGTAAATACGTTAGAAGCATGTGAAGCTAGGTACATTTAGACAGATCATCTCAAAGATAAGGAAAAGCAATCCATTGAAACACTTCTTAATATATACAAAAAACTAATATTTCGCGAAGGAGACCAGTTGACAAACACGAATACAGTGGTTCATGAAATTAACACTACTACCGATGAACAAATCAATTGTAAACTTTACAGATATCCACCAAAACATGAAGCGGAAGTTCGAAAACAAATAGATGAAATGGAAAAACAGGGTATTATTAGAAAAAGCAATAGTCGATACAGTTCACCAATTATAGTAATTCCGAAGAAAATTGATAATTCTGGAGAACAAAAGTACAGAATTGTTGTAGACTATAGAAAATTAAATCAGGTAACAGTAGATGATAAACACCCTCTTCCAAACATAGAAAGTGTTTTGGATAAATTGGGCAAAGCTCAATATTTTAGCACCTTAGATTTAGCTAGGGGATATCACCAAATTCTGGTGATATCCAAAAAACTGCTTTTGTAACACCATCAGGCCTTTATGAATATGTCAGAATGCCATTCGGACTTAAGAATGCACCTGCTACGTTTCAAAGGATGATGAATAATATTTTGCGGGAGTATATAAACAAAATTTGTGTTGTATACCTTGATGATATTTTAATATTCTTTACAAGTCTTGAAGAACATCTAAAGTCTTTAGAGAAAATATTTAAAAAATTGCAAGAACACAATCTAAAAATTCAGGCTGATAACTGAAGCTTCATAAAACAAAACACTGAATTCTTAGGATACATTTTAACTAAAGATGGGTTAAAACCAAATCCAAACAAAATCAGAGAAATCGAAAACTTGAAAATACCAAAAACTAAGAAACAACTTAAGGGATTCTTAGGTATGACAGGATACTACCGCAAGTTTATAAAAGATTATTCGAAGGTAGCATACCCTATGATAAAATACCTAAAGAAAAAGGAGAAAATAAATATAAATGACCCACAATATATATCGGCATTTGAAAATCTAAAAACCTTAATTAAGGCACATCCTATTTTAAAATTCCCTGAATATGATAAACCATTTGCCTTAACAACGGACGCCAGCAATCATGCTATTGGTGCCGTTCTATCACAAAATTGGCATCCAGTCTGCTTTATTTCAAGAACTCTAAATGATCACGAAAGAAATTATAGTGTCACAGATAAAACATTTTTATCAATCGTTTACTCTGTTCAATATTTCCGTCCATATCTATATGGAAACTCATTTAAAATAGTAACTGATCATGCACCTGTTAAGTACTTACATAGCAAATACAAAGGTAAAGAATTTTCTCAGAGAAATCAGAGATGGTTATTAAAACTACAAGAGTACAATTTTACTATAGAATATCTTAAAGGTAAGGACAAAAAGGTTGCAGATTTTTTAAGCAGGTTAGAAAATACACCCAAAATCAAGGAAAATAACGATACCGAATCAAACATTTAACTAACAGAAACCATGCACTCAGTTGAGGAACAACAACTAGATCATATAGGTACTAAAGAGGAAATCGTTAACAAGTACAAAACACAACTTATATTAACGTATAATGTTAAGAAAGAAATTGAAATTTTACATAATAGAAGGATAATATATCTGCACCCACTTAAAAAAGTAAATAAAATCAAAGACGTTCTAATAAGATTCATAAAGAAAGGAATAATGGGAATATATTCAGAAGTTGAGGATCATCAATACAACATAGTCCAACAAGTTATTATACAGCTATTCTCACGAGATGCAAATGTCAAATTCATTAAGTGTTCACAGAGGGCTGCTGAAATCCAAACCGAGGAGGAGGAACATAAACAAATTTCCATCTATCACACAAAGGAATCAATGCACAGTGGCGTTAACGAGACGTATTACACACTTAAAGACAAAATCTATTTTCCTAAACTTCATGAACAAATTCAGTTACTAATTGGCAATTGTGAAAAATGTCAAGAAATAAAATACGATAGGAAGCCAATTAAACGAAAATTTCATATTACAGAAACTCCAACGCAGAAAAACGAAATTGTTCATCTAGATATATTTCACATTAAAAAGAAATCCTTTGTTACAATAACCGATAAACTTACTAAATTTGCTGTAGCTTATACAATTAATGACAGAAATTGGAGATGCAAAAAGGAAATTTTAATGGATCATTTTTCTAAATTTGGAAAACCCGAAAGGATTATTACAGACAACGAATTCAAATCAGAACAAATTATACAGTTTTTGAGAGAAAGTAACGTAGAAGTCCATTGGACTAAACCAAATAGCCATACAGGTAATTCAGACGTAGAAAGACTTCATTCTACCATGTTAGAAAAATTTACAGGAGTAGAAGACAAAGATCTTTCAGTAGAAATGAAAATAGAATTCGTTTTAAATAACTGCAATAATCGGTTTCATTCTACAATTAGGACAACACCTAGAAAAGCTAGGGACGAAATTAGTGAACAAAAGTTAAGTAATAGAGTTCAGGAAACAAAAATTAAAAAAATTAATAAACTTAATGAAAAACGAGAAAATTACACAGAACAAAGACAGGTAGGTCCGATTAAAAATTATAAACACGTTAGACATAAAGAAGAAACTAGATATAAAATCAAAAATTTAAACAATGTGCACTTAACAAATATTAAAAGACCACATAAATTTACAGGTAATACTATTGATCATCTTATTTACAATACCAATGATACATGCAACACTTCAGATAACACCAATCAATGAGCAGTCAGGGTATTTGAAAATAAAAACAGAGACAGTTCAAATCACTAACCAAACTAATATTATTCTACACCTTATAAGCCCAGAAGAAATATTACGAACAACAATTATTCTAAAAACTAACCTTCGGCATATACAAATTGAAAATAAAGACATAGTTTTCAAAAGATTAGAAACTTTAATAGCTAAAATGAACTCAATAATGCCTAAGAAAGCAGAAAGACAGAAAAGAGATTTGTTGAATATAGTAGGAAATGCAGAAAAATGGCTTTTCGGAACTATGGACGATACAGACAGACAAATTATTTTCAATCATCTTGGAAACATAGAAGAAAACACACACAACGCAATTTACACAATTAATAACCAAGTCAAAATTAATCAACATTTTAATGAAACCATACATTCCTTACAAACCGTTTTACGGAATGATAGACAAAGAATACTAGACACCTACAATAAAGTAGATAGCGTTATAAATAATATTTTAAAAGAACAGTTATTCTTAGATCAGATCACTAAAATAGGTTTTATTGAAAATAAAGTCAACCAAATTCAAAATTATATTGTATCAGCTAAACATAATATAGTTCATCCAAGTATTCTCACAGCACAAGAAATTAACGAATATAAAATCGATTTTTATAAACTCAAACTGTTAAAGGTAGGAGTTACCGAATACAGAAATAATTTTGTTGTTATAGCAATAAAAATTCCAAGAAATTATATATTAGTTGAAAAAATGTTAATAACTCCATTACCAAATAAAGAAAATTTTGAAATTGATAATAAAGAAGAATATATTGTAGAAATAGAAAATAAAACTTATAATTATCAACCCGATGTTACATTAAAAAACTTAAAATTAAGCAAACACTTCATTGTAACGAAAAATTGTAAACTTAGATATAATAACGAGACGCAAATTTATCTTATAGATGAAACTACCATTGTAATTAAAAATGCTAATCAAAACTTACTAAAGCAAAATTGTGACGAACGAAAAATTGTACTTAATAAAAACTATCTTTTCAATTTTTACAACTGTCGAATAACATTACTTAATGAATCATTCGAAAATAAACAAGAAACCTTCCAAGATAAATTGATAGATAGAATTTTCACGCAAACCGAGGAGGAGTAACATATGCAATTCCGCAATTCTCGGTCAATCCACTTAAACCAGCAAGAATGGGGTCACACAATGCAAATCCCCCGATATCAGCAAATGACACTAAAACCAATACTGCAGACTCAATAATTAACGGCTATAAAAACGATAAATCAATTATGGGCAAGCGAACAGTACTTCGTTTATAGCCATTGTTGATCGCAGCGGCGCTAAAGACGACGGGTCATCGTTGGCTAAGTTAAATTAAGATTTTTCATAATAAACGAACGGTCCCCGTAGACCGATAGCAAATTTATAAATTGTTTTTTTTCTTTCGGGTCTCAACGCGATACATACAATAAAAAAAAACATTTTTCTTTACAACACTGCACTACACCATCACTGCACTTAGCTTTCAATTTGTGTCCTTGCGTGCCCCTTTCTGGCAAAATTCCTCAGTGCTTGTGTCTCGCTACTCCTGCTCTTGTATCCTTCTTATTGACCTTTCTCCTTATTCTCTTTTTTTTCTTTTTGCCAATGCAAAACTCGCAAATTTGCCAACTAAACATGTTACTCTACTTTATCCAAAAAAAAAGTCCAAAAGAAAAAAAATTGGTTTTCGCAATATCCGCGATCGCACAACTATCGACATAAGGGATTATATCTCAATCCAGCCATCCACGGGATCGCCGCCCCTGACAAAAGCTAGGTACAGTGCTTGTGTAAATTTTTATATTTTCATCGCGTTCTCTTCATACTCCGGTGGATCGGTGTTCAGATTTAGGAGGGGGTGGGGACTGACCAATAGCGTGTCACTCCTAACAATTATTGATTTATTTATTTTGGGTGTGGGCCTTTCTACCCACATGTTACGTTTTTTCTTATTTTGTTGTTATTGTTTATAATTGTAGTTCTTGTTTTATGTCTGTTGGTTATTCGATGTTGCTTGTATGTTTGCACGTTTGTAATATGTTTCCTCGTTGGAGGCTGTCTTGTTACTTGGCCGTCCGCCTACCAGCCTTTACTGCTTCGTCTATGCTCCATCGGTGGGGTGCTGGCTTAGAAGGGGTCGTCGTTAAAAGATTCGTCGTTAAGATGTGTCTTATTATGTTGGCCGTCCGCCTGCATACCACCGTTGCTCCACCGTAACTTCCTTGTTGGGCTGTAACTATCAAAAAGATTGTCATCTCCTCAGCCATTGACTAATTGCTTTTCTAACTCCCTAGCTAGCTGCATCCACATCGAGTTTTCAGTTTCAGTTTTAAATGCATTTCATTATCTTAATCATTAACCCTTACATACAAACACAAAATGCTTAAATGCTAGCTTAAAATTACTTAACAATCTTATATTAACTTATTGTCCCCACACAGGCACTCTAAGCTACTCCAAATTCTTATATCTAAGTTTTTCGAGTTTATTTACATTTTGCTTAGGAATATTTATTTTCTATACTTAAGGCTAAGAAAAACATTGTTGACAAAAACTTAGCATATGGACTTAATTTTTTATAAAAACTTAATATCTAACTTAAAATAAACCTTATTCTACATAACCTACATACACAATACACACACATAGATATTATACACAATTATATACATATGTTAGTATATACAAAGGTATATACTAATATATGTATATATTTCTTAAATACTAACCTAAACCTATGTAAGCTGGCCATAGCTATTCACAGAGCAAATAGATTGGTCAGCTCTGCCTCATTAGTGAGGCTGGTCCGTAATTGACGGAAACGACGACAACGAAACATCTTTTCCTCATTCAACCACCAGAAATGCTGGTGCTGCCAAACGACATCCCTCTTATCGTGATTCCCCACCGCCCTATTGAACCTGAGACGATCCACACTGCCGTGTGCGACGTCTCTGCCGTAGTTAAGTCGCCTGTCCCCAGCTTTCCGAGCGACATGGAAGATTAACGGGACCGCTGATCTATCCTGGATCAACCCTATCTGATCTAGGTAGACGAATGCTTCCGGTGGAACGAAGCCGTCAGAGCGCACACTCTCGTGGTAACGGTAATTGGGATAGTAAGCCCCAGATGTCAGGTTATTCGTCGAGGCCATTGCTCTTGCAATGTGCCTTCGGGTCAGCTTAATTACGAAGTTGTCCACTCGTATTAATTTCGCTTTGTTGTAAAGGACCTCATTACGATCAAAAAAATTTGTACTCGGACTCTGGTGTTCTGTACAAGCGAAGGCAAGCACACGGGACACCCAAATACCTGCATGCCCTGATAAGGGCCATGTAGCAGATTACCTTTACCCTCGCATCGAGTTGGCTGCTAAAAAACAGTCTCTTTGTAAGAGCAAAAGCGCCTTTAGCTCTGGCCAGAGCAGCATCTACATTTTTGTCAAAATACAGAAACTGATCTAGCCAGATCTCAAGGTATCTGACTACATTTCGAAACTCAAGAGGCTGTCCGTGTTGTGCAATGATCGAGAACTTTCGCCAATTTCTTCTGGTATCTCTAGCGGCTCCAGACAACGGCGTCCTAAAGAGAATGGTTTACGACTTCTGAAAGTTGAATTTCAACTTAAAGTCATCGCAAAAATCGTCTTATTCTATCGAAGTCACGCTGCAAGAGAGTATTAATGACCTCGATTTCTGGACCTGTTCTGTACGCTATCAAATCGTCTGCGTAAGCATTGGTATGGGGAAGTGAACCTATCAAGTCGCTTGTATAAATGTTGAACAGGATCGGCGAATTGACCGCGCCTTGCTGAAGACCATTTTCACGTGAAGCGCTCTTTTACAAAAATCGGTGTGTCAAGTAAAATTATTCGAATCCTGAGAGTCTTGTATGAGAATAATATTGCATATGTATGGGATGGAGACTTAATTTCTGAAGAGTTCGAAACTTCAATGGGTGTTAAACAAGGCTGTATTTTAAGTGCTCTGCTTTTTATATTATACATCAATGATATAACAGATGATGTCAAAGGTGGAATAGGATTCAACGGTGTATCAATGATGATATCGTCTTTCTGGGTGACACAACCCAAGGTATGCAGTTAATAATAAACAGGCTTAATGCTTTCTGTAAAAGTTGGAATCGCACTGTTAATCTTGATAAATCAAAAATGATGATATTCAGAAATGAAGGAGGACGCTTCTCACATTTGGAAAAGTGGAAGTTAAACGGGGAAGAGATTGAGGTAGTATCCAAATACAGATACCTAGGTATCCTTATATCGTCCTCCTTAAATTTCAAACCACATTTTAAGGAAAAATTAGCTGTTGCTAAAAGAGCTATCTGTTCGATTTGGGAACTTTGCTTCAAAAATAAATATGTATCGCAAAGTGCAAAACGAACTTTGTTCCACTCAACCGCAGCGTCGATAATACTTTACGGAGCTCAAGTATGGGGTTAAAAAGGCTACGATGCTGTGGAAAAATTTATTCGCTACTTTTTGAAGAAGATTTTCCGATTACCAAAAAATACCCCGAACTATATGCTACATTTTGAAACGGGAACTCCTCCTTTGCTCTTGTACACGCTCAAAATTCACTTCAACTATATCCTAAAAATACTAGAAATGAATGCAGAATACCAAACGTAGTTTTAAGAAGCATAATTAGAACAAACGGAGGCATTTGTGAGGAATGGAAGAATGAGCATCCTCATCCTTTAGGAGAAAAATTTAACTTGGTTTTGGAGAATTTTGGCAGACATACATATGACCAATTTGTCGTAGAAGCTGAATCGTCACTGTTTACAGCAAACTAAACTATTTTCTAAATGAAAAAACATACTTCCTAGATAGTCACGCAGTTGACAAAATAAGTACTATTTTCAAGCTTAGAGGGAAACTCGTTCAACTGAACTTTATACCCCATAGACCAGATTTAACAATACTTTGTGACCTCTGCAACATGAAGAAGAGAGAAGACATCTTATATTTTCTTGGTGTTTGTCCGATTTTAAAAGAATTTCGTCTATCAATGTTCGGAAAACATGATTTAGTTGAAGATGAAGTAATGAGCATTTTAAATGGAGAAAAAGGATGGAAAGTCTTATATGATTACTCAGTGGCAGCACTTTGTTATAGAAAGCGTATCATAGATGTAGATTTTTAATGTAAAACTTAAGTATGTATTTTGTCAACCTGGTAGACGGCCACGAGCCAAGCCATTAAAGACCTAGGTTAATCTTTACATTGTAAAACATTTATTTTAAATAAAAGTCAACTAACTAAACTAAACTAAACTAATGCTTTCTGAAGAGGAGGGTTCGACTGGAATCTAAGTGTGGGCTCTAGGACTGCTAGGGATATCCTCCCTAGGCATGACTTCGGGTTTTGCACCTGGTCAAAACTCTCCTAAACCACCTATGGCTTTTGTGAAAAGATCGTGAGATCTTTGGTCGGCACATGCAATAAGCTTGACGTGGCCTTGGTGCCAGCCAGCGTCGCTTGTGTTGGGAGTTGGTCCGGGGTTTTCCCGCATTATGGCCAAGAATGCTTAAAAGCTTCAATTTGACCAACCCAGGGGAAAAAGGAATGGTCGGAAGGCTGGAGGGAAAAGGAGGGGGAGAATCTTTTGGTTTCAGGACTTGTTTGCAGAAACTCCTTGTGATTTATTGACCTTATTCAGACCCTACAACTCGACAAGTTCGATGCTCAGATAGAGGCTTACCAAACCCCACCAGAATGTGTGTTCCAATCCGAAATTCAACTTCTTGTGGTTAAAATTCTATCTCCGTGAGCAAATTATTCACTATTGTTTTATTTACAGAAGCCCCAAACTGGACAGCAATTCGACATCTTACGAGTTCGGTGCGCTGTCTGACTCAATTTACACAATTCTGGATAGACACCACCGGTACGGTGGTGTTAAGATCTTTGCTGCGGAAAACAACTTGACCCAGCTTGATAGTCACACCGCCAAAACCCTGGGCTTGTTTTTAACTTGTCATCCTGATAAATACAAGGTCCACGTGCTATACCCTCTAGGCTCCTCGGACTATTTTGACCCATCAACTAATTTCTCAAACATCGACCACACAGTTCAAAAAACATTCCTAAAAAAAACCGTATGGCAATACGAGAAGGCCAATTTGAGCGGATTTAACAGATTCTTTAAGAATTTTAACTAGTCGTTATGTTTACTCGATAACGACGTGGATGCCGCTGCTGATATGATCACAGACACCATTCTCGTTGAAATGAGATCCTTTATCCCTCAACGAATGAAGTATGTTAAACCCAAAAAAGACATGGAACGACTCGAGCTGTAAAGGGGCTGTCAAAGTTAAAGAAATGTTTTTGCGGTCCTACAAGACCAACCCCTCAGTGGAAAATCGAAATAAGTTCAAACGAACCAGGAAAGACTGCAACGCCTTTCTTAAGAGTATGAAGTTCCAATACGACCAAAAACTGAGGCGAAAAACAATACAATGTCCCAAAGGTAGCGTAACCAGACCCTAAATTCAACCTTAAGCAGCAACAAACTTCACGCGGTAAAAATCTCCAGAAAGAGGAAGCCGCATGGCCATTTTTCTTTTTGCTTTCCTTTTGACGTGGCTGCCGTGAGATAAGAAAGACGATAAAAAACAATTTTTTAGTTTTCATTTTATTAATCCTATTATTCTTTATGTAAATTTCATTGTAGTTTGCTTAACTTCATTAACTGGATATTTACTTTAATTTGTAACTTGAACTTAATAAGTTAGTTTAAAAAAGGCTAAGTTTTGTCTCTCAAACGGCTCCACAACATTCTAAAAATATCTTTTACACAAAATCTTGTTAACCTAACCAACATCGAGGGAAAATTTGCTAACCTAACGCACCGATTTCATATTCTACAAGCAAGTAGAAGAAATAGCCGAGATCACAGCAACACGTGCGCACACAACATTGGTATGAGACCAATTTTTCAAACTGCGAATAACGTCCGACGTGCACACGCAACGAGCTCTAGAGTCGTGCAGAAGCCATAATTCAGAAGAAGAAACGTTCTGCAAGCCATAATTCTAGGGTAAACCGTCAAGGGAACGGAACTTTGGGGTAAAGTCTTTATAACTTGTAAGTTATGTCCAAATCACAGAAAGATAGGTTAGGACTAAAGAAAACTATGCAATCCAATCCGCCATCAATCGATACAGATTCGCAAAATAATTGTCAACAATGCGACGAACTCGACAACGTAGACAACTTGGTACAGTGTGTGTAGGTGTAACAAGCGACATCGAGGATGAAGAATTTATATGCGCGAAATGTGAGAAGGAAAGCGAACTGACCCCTTCTCCAAATATGCAACAGCAATTGACATACTCAAAACAGCGAACATCGAAGGCAATCTCACAAGGAAACTCTACGCCAACAATACGAAAGAATGACGTCACCCCTGATAAACAACGCAACGCAACAGAAACCTCAGTTACACTTCGCAAAGCAACAAATCGCTTAGAGCCAATCCCCCCCCCCCCCCAACTTCAAAAGTACAGCGCATCGTCGTTGTCCTCCACAAGACAAGTTTCGTTGAGGCTTAAGCAACTGGAAGAGGAACGTATTCTACGCGAACAGAGGGCCAAGGTTTACATCATGAAGAAGTATCAAAAACTGGCTGCAAAACGTAGAAGTAAATGAAAACAAAAGAAACCTGAAAGAAACATTCAAGACCAACCTCGACACTCATTACAACATTGGTTTGAAAAAAACTGAGGAGACAATCACAATGGAGAAGCCAGAGCAGTTACCGATAGGTGCTAAAATAGGTAATACCTATCG
The DNA here is from genome assembly GCA_907269105.1 of Volucella inanis. NCBI lineage: Eukaryota > Metazoa > Arthropoda > Insecta > Diptera > Syrphidae > Volucella > Volucella inanis. The sequence continues at coordinate 23,268,587 of OU026158.1, forward strand.
AGAACACGAAACACGTTTGCGGGTATATGGTCAATGAAAATCAAGTAAGGCTTCAAAAGTGTCTCAAAGGTCTCGCTCTCGAGGCAATGAGGCTTCGATTGTTTTATCCAGAACAGATCCCGAGTATAATCGAAACATTAAGAATGCTCTTTGGTAAGCCATACAGAATAATCGATTCATCACTAGAGAAGATTCGAAGTGAGCCGCTACCCAAGGCAGATAAATTTGATACTCTTGTTAGTTTTGCTTTATCAGTGCAAAATGTCTCATATCATGCAGACAAACAACTTACAAGAATATCTAAATAATCCGAGCCTGCTCAAAGAACAAGTAAGCAAACTACCAGGGAACTTTCAACTAAACTGGGGAATTTACAAAAGGAATATTGAATTCGTAAATATCATCCATCAAGCTTCCGAAGTATCGCCTATAACATTCATGCCGAATAAATCGGAAAGCAGTGTCTGCGATTGAAGGCACACAGTACAAAACGTGTGAAGGAACTTGCCAAAGCTTGGAAGTCTGTAAAACATTTGCTGCAATGAATTTGGAAGAACGATGGGACACTGTAAAAGGCCATAACCTGTGTCACACAACATCACCGGAATGCGCAGTGTAGATTGGACAAGAAATGCGACGAAAATGGTTGTGTGTATAGAAACCAACGTCTACTTCACAATTATCAATCACGAAAACAAAACACATACACGTCACACATCACACAATTCATCGCAATGATTTAGAACATACTCTATTGCTTTTCAGAATCATTCCAATAACGATATTATGGTAACACATATGCGTTTCTAGATGAGGGATCCTCAGTTATTCTGATAGATGAGAAAGCTGACAAACTCTAACTGGACGGGACATCACAGCTGCTTTGCTTGCAATGGACAGCAAATACTCATCGCGACGAAGAGGATTCAAGATGCGTTAATGCAAAGATCTTATGTGCAGGCACAAGCAAAAGGTTGGATGTTAATAACTTCCAAACTGTAAAGTCATTAGATCTACCAATACAGACCCTTAATCTAGAAGCACTCCGCGAGAAGTATCCATGAGACGTGATCGTGAATTCTGCTCCGTGTACAGCACATAAGTTTGTCAACTCCTATGCGTGTTAGGAAAGGCTCTGTGAAATAACCTTTTGCTACAAAAACCCGTCTTGGATGTACAATTAGTGGACCTTACAGCAACAATAAAAATGACTGCCTAGGTTCAGCAGCAAATAAAACAAAGGTACAGAACTTCCATAACGTCTGCGCATGTAGATGCCAGCAAGAACTAGATAACAATATGTATCAATTATTTAAAGAATATTTTGCTATGGTGTCTTCACGTACAACAAAGAATACACATATTCTGTTTACGAACATGCTTTAAAGATGTTGGAAGAGAATACCGCTTCGGAAATATGATAAATTACCGAGGTTTTACCACATATCGATTCAGACAGCGAAAGATGGCATTGTGCTGTGACATAAAAAAAATGTTCCACCAAGCTCGCATAAGGAAATCGGACCAATCAGCTCAACGTTTCTTATGGAAGGATGAGAAATCAAACCGAATAGAAACCTTTGTCATGCAGGTATTAATATTTGGTGCCGCTGTTCCCCTAATTGCGCACGATACGTTAAGAATCGAAATGTGGCCCAATACAGTATCCGCGAGTAGTCTCTGCAATTGTTAACAATCTTTGGGGGTGGCCATGGTGTAGTGGTATATTCATAGAGTCCTCAAGCAGAGGCGCGCGGGTTCGAATCTCGTGCGAGGCAATTCTCTGAAAAAGTCTTTTCATAGAGTTTGTATGAAGTTATATGAAAATCCCGTGGGCGTTAACTCTAACATGAAGGCATAACACTGATGTTGGAGTGGTTGCTGGGCTAAATGTAACGAACTAACATTTAGCACGTACTAAGACCCACTGGTTGAGGATTCACTGGCTCGGTCCGTCCAGTTTGACAACCACCTCTGGGAAAATTATCAAAACCTAATACACCTGAGTTTCAAACTACTACACAACCCACCCGCGACCTGGAGAAAAGCCAGTAAAGGGTATTCATATCCGCTTGGTGCACCTACCAATCTCTTCGTTATCTCTCACTATAAACGTAAACAACGACACATGTTCGTTATCTCTCACTACAAACGTAAACAACGACAACATATTTCAACAAGCAAAAACAGTAACTTGTGATTCGAAAACACATAAATAACGATAACATGCTTCATTAACTTTCAATACGGAAAACATACTTCAACACAATAATCCGATGCGTTTGCATTATCGACATGAACAACAATACGATAACAACTGCATTCTAGTAAGTATAAATAGCAGTAAGATCGATTATTGTAATTAGTCTTAAGAATATAAATAAACTGCAAGCATTTCGGTGAAGCAAAAAGAAAAAACATATTTTTTTGATTCAAAACAATGAATATATATTAACTCGCACGGGATTATAAAAAAAAAATTATGTGGACGTTGATACACCTGAGAAAGCCATACACTTAGTACACGAGATCAAGTACATACCATACATAGCAGCGCTGGATTCGAAATCTGTAAATTGTTCAGCAACAGCAAAGAAGTAATGGACTCACTGCTGGGAGAGTCTGGCATTTGCAACAAGGAATTTTACAACCACGGGAACTTGATGTTTGTCGAAAAGATCCTGGGAATGCTGTGGACACAAATATGATGATGTTAGTTTGAACGTGGAACAGTTTCCAACTTACTCAAGATTCTGATGTACCTATTCGAACCACTGGGACTTATTGCACGGTTCTGTTCAAAATAATTTTGCAAGAAGTTTGGAGATCTGGAGTCGACTGGGAAAAGAATATAGATGAGGATCAGTATGTCAAGTGGAAACGAATACTAGCGTAATTAACTGAAATGTAATGTGTTATGTGAAGCTATTCGATGTGTCTAAACATTCTATAGTGCAGTTGCATATCTTTGTAGACGCAGGTGAAGATGCTTATGCTGCTGCTGCATATTTTCGTATTTCGGAACAAAACATTAGTGAAATTGCGTTTGTTGGTGCAAAAACAAAGATTGCACCACTTAAGGGACTCTCTGTACCTCAAATGAAACTTGAGGCTGCCACTCTAGGTGTTAGACTTGCGAAGGCAATCGAACAGGTACACTCGGTAGAAGTAACTAAACGAATTTTCTGGACAGATTCAAAAACTGTGCTGGCCTGGATTAATTTCAAACATCGCAGATACAAGCAGTGTGTTACATCGATAGGAAGCGAAGTCCTAGAGGAAACAAACGCACAGGATTGGAGGTGGATACCCACGAAACAAAATGTGGCAGATGACGTAGCCAAGTAGAAGGAGAATCCAGATTTCCAACCTACTTCTAAATGGTGTTGTGGTCCGCAGTTTTTAAAAACAGCCGAAGCAGATTGGTAGACGCTCCCAACAGTGAACTTAAGTATCGAAGAAGAGGTCAGAGTTCGTTTACTACATCATATAGAATTAAATCACTGCGTGTAGTTGTACTCATTTATTTAAGTTCCTATTAACCAATAGACCGATTAAACACCAATAGACTAACCCCAGACAACTTTACCAACACAGAAGTTATCACTCTGGCTGAAAAAACTAACAACAACAAAATAATTCACTTCCAATGTGTGTTGTAGCAACTATCATCCTGCTTATTTTGTATCTGATCAACTATACAAAAAAATGCCGCCCGAATATTGCAGCCTCCAATCAACAAGCAAATGACATAAATTAAGAAGCTCCAGCTCATGATAAATCCTCAAATAACAGCCTTTCATGGCCATCATTTCATTTTAGGCGGGAGGTGTTATGTACATTAAGTTATGTACAACAATTATATTACACTATGCATACACATAACACTCTTTTGTCAAATAATTAAAGTGCTTGCTTTTTCAAATTTATTTATTGTAACACTAAAGCTTTTTCTTGAAATTTATGTAACATTCATGCTTGCTTTTAACAATTTTGTATTGGGTCTATAGCTTAATAACTATTCATGCGGTTTGCTAAGAGATGGCGTAACTTCTATTATTACATTGTTATTATTCCATTGGAACATGCGTTGTAAAGCCACAGTCATTGTAAGTCATTTCAGTATATGTCATTCATTTGAAGCGTAAACAACAATAATTTTTTTTCACTCAAATATGTCGAACTTTGTGCCTGAAAAAGTATTTTTGCGGGAGTTCTTCTTCAATACTGAAAACTGCTCCCTAAAGTCATCGTATTTTGGTGGAAGTTTATTTTGAACATGCGCTAGCTGAGCGAACGTGCCAAAAGTGGTTTGCACGATTTAAAAGTGGTGATTTTCGCTTGGAAGACGATGAACGTCTTGGGCAGCTTAAAAAGTTTAAAGATGAAGAACTTTAAGCATTACTCTATGAAGATTGTTGCCAATCACAAAAAGAGCTCGCAGAATCTTTGGGTGTCACTCAAGCAGCCATTTCAAAACGTTTAAAAACAGCTGAATATATTCAAAAGCAAGGAAATTGGGTTCCACATGAACTCAAGCCGAGAGACGTCGAAAGGTTTTCAATGTCCGAAATGCTGCTGATGGGATCCACAAACTGCCAGAAAGATGGGAAAAAGTCATAGCTTCAGATGGGCAATACTTTGAATAATAATACTATTGTACATATTTTTCTTAAATAAACAAATTTTGGAAAAAAACCGCACGAATTAAATATCATACCCAATAATATTAAACCATTTGTCTGTATTAAGCAAACCGTGTGGGACCCAAATCCAAGCTTCCGTTCCACAGTTTTCATAATTTGTTGCCAATTATAAATTGTAAGTAAAATTAAAGACTGTTGGTCATTTGTATTTTGTAAAGGATGAAACAAAGTCGTTTTTTTTTTTTAAATTCCAAAGGAACGTGTTGTTAATTCGCGCTGCACAAACATTTAAACACAAACAAGTACCGTGTCGACCACCGACGAGTGCACACGTCACTGCACTCGTAATTTCTCTTGTGCTGCACACCAAAAATAAAAAATAAAATAAAAAACCAAACGCACAGCGCCAGTTATAATTCGGGTGTGGCTAAATAAATAAAAAAACACTGTCAACGGCCTCGCCACAATAAAAGCATCTGTTCCCACCGAACACGGGACACACCGCAAATTATCGGGGTTGTTCCAAATTCCAATATATCAAAAAATTAAATCTGGCTGGGCAGCAGAAAGTGGAAGTTAAACGTCCACCCGTGCACTTACAAACTCCAGCCGTTACTCCACAGGTTACCTACGCCCAAATGGCGGCAGGTAGGGGAAATACGGTACAGCAAGCGAAGGTTGCTTCTCAGGCCCCAGTGCCTAGAGCACCGGAACCAGCTTCTGACGTGCTAGCTATCTTGCTCTCTATCCAGAATCAGATGGCTCAGCTTCAACGACATATAACTGAACAGACCGCGCGGGTTGATCAAATATACGCGTTGCTGCCGGGCCTAACGCACCTTTCGTCGTAATGGGTACGTACATGGGGGAGCAGACCCTGAAGGTCCTTGCAGTGAATGTTAATTCACTGATTAGGTTCGAACGAAGAGCCGCACTATTTAAGTTGCTCGAAGACCAAACCCCTGATGTGCTTTTGGCTAGCGAAACTAAGCTTACCAAAAGACACAAAATGAGGCACAGAAAATATAAAATAGTACGAAGAAACCGACCCAACTCCATACAAGGAGGAGGCGTTGCAATCTTTGTAAGAAAAGGAATTAGCTTTAAAAGAGTATACAGTCGTGTAGTACGCAGGTTCCAGGTGCTGGAAGCATGCATCGTGTATATCCCTCTCCGTAGTGGAAAGCGGTTGTACATGGTGTCTGTCTATGCGCCTAAGGCTACTCAATCCACCCTATTCATCTCAGAGCTCGAGACACTTTGTAGATTCCTGAGGTTAGAATTGAAAGACAATTATTTTATTATCGGCGGAAACTTCAACGCCAAACATAGTGATTGGGGAAATAATATACCAAATATTAGAGGGAACCTACTATTCAATTGGTGGGGTCAGCACAGTATAATGTATCGACTCGGCCTTAAGGCGACGGATATTCCGTCGTTTCCCAGACACGGGTCCTATTTGGATCTCCTGTTGTTTGACTCACGAATACAACTGACTTGCACTAACCAAAAAACTACAAACTGTCTACGCACTTTCGTGTATTATAGTGACCATTGCGGTATCAGCACCGAAATAACTGTTCCCAACGAAACTGCGGAATTGGAAGAGTTTGTTCAAAGGCATTCCTACAATTAGAGTAGGGTGCGTTGGACACACTTCTCAAGAATACTGACAAGAGCACTCTCCTCAAATTCGCTCTACCCACCGTCCAACAGAAATCTGTCAAACGAGGAGATTGATAGGTATCTAAGACTAATGGACGAGACAATCAAACAAACAATGGACAAAACGATACCTCGGTATCAACACACTGACAACGAAGACTTATTCCGCAACGCAACTATTGACGCACTGCACCGACATAAAAGTAGACTACTGTCAAGACTAAAAACCTTGTATAGACAGTTTACGGACAGACATAACCCGGAGATTATGATACTGAAGTCGTCGATTAAAAACCTCCAAACATTAATAATATGGAACAATAGAATTCGGGCTGTAAACACCAGCAACCCGAATGTTCCCGCAAATAAATAAAATATTTCGAAGAAAAAATCAGAACGACCTTCCATGTCTTAAAATCGCCCGAACGACGAACAACGAACAAATACTTTTAGCAGCAGGCATAGATCCAGGTGAGGCCGTTGATGATGACGACTTCTTTGTGATCGAGGATCCGCAGGAGAAGGTAGAGACTTTAGGAGCGACTTTCCAGGAAGTGTACAAGGCGAATCAAACCATTGGCCCGAACCACGATCTGGAGAATCGAGTCCTTGTGCACAACTTCTACCTTCGAAATGAAATAGTGAAATGGCGATTCGAGAGCTCGGGTTTCACCCAGTTCAGTAGCGAAAATATGGTAAATAATGTCATTACCAATGAAAGGGTACTTCCACCGTTCATTTCGAAGGAAGATCTAGAAATGGTCTTCGAATCGCTTAGAAGTAAGAAATCAGTGGGAATCGATGAAATACCTAACATTGTACTTCGACATCTCCCACTAGAAGCGGTGAACATTTATACCATCCTGTTTAATAATGCAATGAATAATGCCCATTATCCAGCACATTGGAAAACTGCGGTGGTACATCCCATCCCCAAAAGGGATAAAGATACTTCCAATCCGGCGAATCTCCGCTCGATCAGTCTTCTACCAAACATCAGTAAGGTTTTCGAAAAGGTCATCAATAGAGTCCTGACTAAGTGGGTTGAGGACAATAATATAGTTCCGGATAATCAATTCGGTTTCAAGGCGGGGCATGATGTCATTCATGCCGCGTCTAAACTGGTTTCTGATACCCAATGGAATAAAGGCATGAACCAGTGCACTGGTGCATGCCTGATTGACTTGGAACAAGCCTTCGATACCGTATGGTTAGAGGGACTCTTCTTCAAGCTGAACAGGCTGGGCATTAGTAAACCACTTCTGTATATTCTTTACAACATGTTAACAGATAGACAGTTTATCGTGAGAAATGGCGATGTGACTTCTACTAGAACATTTTACATTAAAAACGGTCTGCAACAGGGTGCAGTAAATTCGCCGATCCTATTCAGCATTTACACAAGTGATCTGATGGGTTCACTTAACCATGCCATAGCGTACGCAGACGACTTAATAGCGTACAGATCAGGTCCAAAGATTGAGGTCATTAATATACTTTTGCAACGTGACTTCGACAAAATTAGGCGATATTGCGATGACTGGAAGTTGAAAATCAACTTTCAGAAGCCGGAAACCATTCTGTTTAGGACGCCTTTGTCTGGGGCCTCTAGGGATACCAGAAAGAATTGGCGAAAGTTTTCGATCGTGGGACAGCACGGGCAGCCACTTGCTTGTCGAAATGTAGTCAGATACCTTGGGATCTGGCTAGATCAATATCTATATTTTAACAAACATATATATGTTGCTCTGGCCAGAGACAGAGGTGCTTTTGCTCTTACAAAGAGACTGTTCTATAACAGCCAACTCGATGCGAGGGTGAAGGTGATCTGCTACATGGCCCTTATCAGGCCCATGCTTGTATTTGGATGTCCAGTGTGGTTCAACGTGAGAGCAAGTTTATTGGAAAAGATTCGGGTGTTTGAGAGGGCTTGTCTTAGGACTTGTCTTCGCTTATACAGAACACCAGAGTCTGAGTACATAAAATTCTATCCTAATGAGGTCTTGTACAATAGGGCGAACCTAATAAGAGTGGACAATTTCGTTATTAAGTTGACTCGAAGACACATTGCGACAGCAATGACCTCATCGAACAACCTGATCTCCGGGTCTTTCTACCCTAATTATATGTATCATGAGAGAGTTCGCTTAGACGGTTTTGTTCCTCCAGAAGCATTTCTCTACCTCGATATGAAAGGTCTGATCCAGGACAGATTGGCGGTGCCGCTAATATACCACGTCGCTCGAACAGCTGCGGACAGGCGACTCAACTACGACAGAGACGTCGCACGTGGCAGTGCGGAGCGTCTCCGTTTCAGTAGGTCGGTAGGGAGTCGCGACATTGAAGATGTTGCTCAGCAGCACCAGCAATTTTGGTGGCTTGTTGAGGGAGAGGAAGCTTCGTTGACGAATTCCTCAAGTACTGCGTAGCTTCTTTATGTGAAGCAAAGTGGGTCAGCCTAATTTTTTAGTCATGGCCGACTTACACAGTTTTAAGGTAGGATTAAGTTAGATTTAAGAAAAAAAATATATATATAAAAAAAAAAATTAAAAAAAAAACAAAAAAAAATATATATATATGTGCATATATATATATATTAAGTTTATATATATTATGTATATATATATAGTATGTGTGTATTTAGTATGTAATAGATGTAAGTAGGTTAAGTATATTAAGATATATTTTTAGATAGTTTGTAAGTTTTAATTTTAAGTTTTATATTTTAACAAAAAGTCCATTCACTAAGTTTTTTCTTAAATTTATTTTTTTAGTTTTAGTTGTAAATATGTAATAAATAGATATACTGTAAGATACGTCGAAAGACATAGTTTAAGTGTTAGGTTTAACATAGAGTGCCCGCATGGGGCCAGTAAGTTAGATTAAGATAATTTTAAGTTATTTAAGCTAATTTTTAAGCATTTTTTGTCTAGCATGTAAGTATTAATAAATTAAGTAAATAAAAATGCTATTAAACTGTAAAAAAAACTGCATCTGTTCCCACTAGATCACCGAAATCAAGCAGTGTTGGGCGCGGTAAGTACGTAAGTGGGTGACCACGTGGGAACTCAGTACTCCGCGTGCTGTTGACAAAACGCCCCACATGGGCATAGTACCCCGGCGTTAAATCCCGGACCCTACAAATTATTTATTATTATTTATTTCTAATACTGATAATATCTTAAGTGGACTCACCTATCTCCAGCTGAATAGTGAAAATATTTAATTTAATGTACATTTCTTTGGATTAAGGAGTCGCGAAAGGCGTAATTTGACTTATCCTAATCTTCGGAGCTGCATTTCTTAATGATTTATTTATATCCTCTCTTGGGGTTTTCACATCAAGACCTTTTAATAAGATGCAAACCTTATCGTTTCCTAAGAAGAGAATGAAAAAGCTCCTATACCCGTCCCACGTAATCGATCGTTGCATCATTCACATAGACTTTCGTTTTTTGATAACTGAAATTGACAAATTTATGGTTTTAATCATTTATTTTATATGTTACTGCGGCAAGTTTTACAACTTCACTAATAAAACAACAGTTTGCACCAAATATGAATATAGGTGGACAGAATAGTGCGATTGATGGGACATCACTACTTATATTCAGAATTTTATTTTGTTGACTTTCAGGATTTTCTGTAGGTTTATCGAGTTGTTGAACAATATCTATCAATAGCGAAAACAGGTTATTCAGCAGATTGTCTTTCCTAGGTGAGGACGACTCGGAAACCAATTTCCTTCTTCTTGTCCCATCGCTGGGTTGGTAATTACTGGCAGCACGTTTAAGATTACCGATGAAAGCTGTCCACTCACTTGAAAAGGTTTTGTTGACTAACGATTCGGTTTTAAAGTGCTGGTGTTTGTATTTATGGCTGGGTTAACATTCATCTGCTGATCTAGCCACACTGCTGCTTGGTGATTGCAATGGTGCAATCCACATAAGAAGGGCTCCCTTCTATATGTTTATTAGGTGTTGTTTCTGTAGCATAAGTGGTGGTCTGTATGCGATTGTGATTATTAACAAAATCAAAAGAAACACGTTAATCAACAGATGATTTGCATTTTTAGTCGTCGTCGCCTTCAGCTGTCAGCTCTTTGGACAAATTTACTTGCTGCACACTTTGCCTGCAGCTCAACACTAAAGTGTATTTTAATCTATTCTTTCAAGAATGATGTTAACGAAATCGCATGACAGCGTATCGTCTCTTCTTAATCTAGATTCTTCATCGGCAGCCATGTCCGTTGGACATTGCTCTGGATAGCTTGTCTTAATAGGTGGTGTCAAACGCGGCCATAAAATTGATGAATAGGTGGTATGTATTCATTAATAGCTCATGGATTTTTTCCAAAATCAGCCGTAGTGTGATTGCGATGGACTTTCTTGTGCTGAACCACACTGACATAGACCAATTGGGTAGATGAACGGTTCAGGCGTTCACACAATATGGCGAACTAGATCTTGTAGGCTATGCGTCTGTAGTTGGCGCAGTTCAGAGCGTCGCCTTTCGTGAGGATCGGACAAACAATGCTGTGGTTAAATCCATTGGGCACACTTTTGTCTGACACTATTTTACAGATGAGTTAGCGTATGCTCCTTACTAAGTAATCGAATGCTGCTTTGAAGAGCATGGTAATTAGGCCATCCGCTCCAGCGAAGCATTCTCTCCCTCAAAAAGCCACCAAAATTGTTAGTGCTGCTGAGAAACATCCCTCAGATCGCGACTCCCTACCGCCCTACTAAACCGGAGACGCTCCGCACTGCCGTTTGCGACGTTTCTGTCGTAGTTGAGTCGCCAGCCCGCAGCTGTTCGAGCGACGTAGAAGATTAGCGGCATCGCCAATCTGTCCTGGATCAGACCTTTACTATCTAAGTAGAGAAACGCTTCTGCAGGAATAAAGCCGTTAGAGCGAACACTATCGTGTTACATATAATTAGGGTAGTAATCTCCGGAAATCAGGTTGTTCGATGAAGTCAATTCTCTTGCAATATGCCTTCGAGTCAACTTAATGACGAAATTGTCCACTCTTATTAGGTTCGCCCTATTGTAAAGACCTCATTACGATAGAATTTTATGTACTCAGATTCTGGTGTACTGTATAAGCGAATACAAGTCCTAAGACAAGCCCTCTCAAACACCCGAATCTTTTACAATAGACTTGCTCTCACGTTGAACCACATAGGACATCCAAATACGAGCATGGGCCGGATAAGGGCCATGTGGGGGATCACCTTCACCATCGCATCGAGTTGGCTGTTATAAAACAGTCTCTTTGTAAGGGCAAAAGCACCTTTGGCTCTGGTCAGAGCAACATCTATATGTTTGTTAAAATACAGATATTGATCTAGCCAAATCCCAAGGAATCTGACTACATTTCGACACGGAAGTGGATGTCCAAGTTGTCCTACGATAGAGAACTTTCGCCAATTCTTTCTGGTATCCCTAGAGACCCCAGACAAAGGCGTCCTAAACAGAATTGTTTCCGACTTCTGAAAGTTAATTTTCAACTTCCAGTCGTCGCAATATTGCTTTATTTCATCGAAGTCACGTTGCAAAAGTGTATTAAAGACCTCAATCTTTGGACCCGATCTGTACGCGATTAAGTCGTTTGCGTACTCTATGGCATGGTGAAGTGAACCTATCAGATCACATGTGTAAATGTTGAACAGGATAGGCAAAATTTACCGCACCGTTTTTAATGTTAAATGTTCCTGTAGAAGTCACATCGCCATTCTTCACAATGAACTGTCGACTGGAGAGCATATCAAAAAGAATATACAGCAGTGGTTTACTAATGCCCAACCTGTCAAGCAGTTCCGCTTTTAATGCACCTTGATTAGCCACATGTATTTGCTGGCACTGGCACTGGCTTTTTGGCAAAGTTGCCGCTGATGTTCAATACTTGATGCCGGTGGCATAAATTCTATTAAAAGATTAAGAAACACTCGATCCGAAATGGTAATGGTCCGAGGCGATGTTGGAAGATTCGGACGCCCTTAATACTGAAGGAATGCTTTGCGTCGCTCACAATGTGGTAAATCTGGTTGACGGTTGATTCTTCAGAAGATCACCAGGTTCGATAATGAATATCGATTGAATGGAACCTCATGCTAACTACAACTATGTTTTGCCCCGCCGGAAATTCGATTATCCTGATTCCGCTAGCGAAATCATACTATTTTTTCCGATAGTACTACCAAAGATGCGCTCTCTTCGTTACTTTGCATTACAAGTCATATCTAGGGCCTTGTCTTGTAAGTCTTGTCCAAGAGCTCGTAAAAGCTATCTTTGGTATCCTTAACTTTTCCCTCTATTGGCGCATTCGCGTATATAAGGCTAGTGTTGGAAAATGTAGTTTTAGTACGGATTGCTACGAGACGCTCGTTCACATGCCGGAAACTCAATAATTCTTGCCTAAGTCTGCCTCTAACAACAAATCCGCATCCAAACAGGCGTTGCTTTGCCATCGATAACAGCTGCCGTACTATCTAACTACTATCGCAGTTTTTTATCCTCTTTTTGTCCGGCCGAACCCATCACATTTCTTGGATGGCGATAATTTCTGCTTTGCAGCAGTCCAAGGCTTCCGCTAGTTATTCGGCTGTACGTGGCTTATTAAGGGACCTAAAATTCCAAGTGCAGATCCGAAATTCAGTGATCGTCAGTGTCGTGATCGTGCCAATAGTCCAAGTGTATAGACCGAACAGAGAAATGGTAAAACAGGTATTTACCATGATCGTGTTGCAGTATGCATAGATTGGTATTACACATCTGCGAATATACATATATCCATGGGGTGGGCAGGGACAAAACAAGAAATCACCAAAGTACGCCCACCAACAACCAATCTTTTGCTACAGCTGGATGAGTTCCAGACAAGAGTGAATCTAGCGCTAAAAAAGAAGATTTGATAAAATAACTGCCAATCCTAATTTAACGAACCTAAGCAAGAACTATTTTCGAATCAGTCCAGAGGTAGGATTGCGTTTGTGGTTAATGATTTTGTACTGAAACTAGGATATTTTTTATATAATTTCACTGGTAATAATGCGCCACATAATTTTACTCGAGGCGATGAGTTTTGCTGTATGGATGCAACTTTGGTTTTGGCAGTAGTTCACAAATATTTTACGATCCTGGATAGAATGACAGTATATAACTGCTGAGTAAGCAGAGTTAAAAGCGTCACAAAATCCATGCACCTCAGTACTTTCATAGCAGAAAATTTTCCCATTCAGTTTGAAAAAGTACAGGTAGAGGGTCCCATCATATGCCTGCATGACACAATATTTGAAAATAGATTTCAGGTAGAATAATGGATGGAGCTATTCAGAAAAGGGAATCAGGCAATTTGGAAACATCTGATAGCAATAATCGTTTTGTATGTGGTTAACAAGTATAGATTGAAAGGGAGATTGGAAGAATTTCCTTCAAGGTCAAAAAATAATTCATGGTCTTCTGATGACTCAGATAAAAGCTGATGACAGTTGGAGAACCAATCCATATATTATGAGAATTTTAGCTGACTCTATATCGTCAGCATCAAAAATGATCCCATAGATATCTCTTAGATACGATTGAATATCTTTGCGATTTATTATCTTTTCTTAATTTTTCGCTACATCAGTTGTGAACGGAATAGAGAAAAAATGCTATCTCACTGTAACGGATGAGAGATCATTATAGTAAAATAGATTCTGGCAGTTATTCCTCGTTTTTAACTAATCTATTTTTTACTTTAACTTGTAAAAAGAACATGTGTCTCTTAAGAAGGTCGTGACAATCTCCAGTACTCTGTTTTTTACGAAAACTCTTCTTCTTGAACAGGATCAATATTTATCTTTACGGACAGACGTAATAATAACATGCTAAATATAAAGCTGAAAGGTCCCAAAAAATTAATGATCCAGCTGTGCCTATGATCCAATAGAACTAACTAGTTTACAGCTGTAAACACTTTCAATTTTAACCCACTGCCTAACCAGCCCAATGAGACCACAATACGAGTAGATGTACTTCTTCATACATCACATTCAGACCGATGTTGCTTGTTGCCTGGGTAATACGTACGATTAGATACGATTTGCGGGTGTTCAAATTTTAATTTTTTTTTTTTTTGATGGAAAAATTAAAATTATATTTCTGTAAATTCTAATGACATGGACTTGGAAATGGGTTTAATTGAGTGGACGGGTACAGAAAAAACATCTCCGGAGAAAACTTCCACAGGGGAAACTTCTCCAGAAGGAATATCTACAGCACGAAACAAGGCTCTCTCTTCAAAATTTAAGCAGCATTTCAACAAGATGATTCGACAAATGGCAACATACCCACCACAGCAGGGATGTAACCAAAACATTGGCCGAATAACTACGGAGGAACAGTTTCGAAACGACATAGTCTCGGAAGATATTCGCCAAAGGCACAGTGACAATAACTTGGACCTGTTTTTCCTCTTTTGTTTAGTCTGGAGCTCAGTTCTCAGTTCTTTTTGTAATTGTTTTATATTTTTTAAAAGAACAAAACCAATATACTCATAAAACCAGGGAATAGAACCAAGTGGCGTGAAGCTATGTAGGATTATTACTCATAAAAATAAATCGCTTTTTCGTTTTCCTTTTTTCATGGTTTTCAAATCGTTTGGTCCAATAGTTTGTTTATATTATGAACTTGCCTGCTACTCGATACGAATTGATGTAATGATTACTCATCACTCACCCTACGGAAATGAGATGAAAGCTTAGCAGTTTTTTTTTCTATTGAAGAGGGAACTTCAGATTTATTGAATATTGCCGCGTTTTGTTTCCTTTCTTCAGAGTCGTATTCAGAATTCTGTGCTGCTGGGTCCGCACCTCTAGAGACTTGTGGTAGGGTAAAACGTGTCTAGACATACCAGCGTTACATGGTTGAAAGGGGAATAGAATGAAAGTACGGCATCATGGAAGTGAACGTGTATGAATACACTATTCCCTTGCTGGCACTTTTGCTGCACAGCGGAAGAGTGATTTGGGGCGAGTAGAAACATTTTTGTCAGAGCTGAACTGTTGCTGGGTGCGAGCAACATCAAGTCGGAAGTCGAATCCGTAACTTGAAATTGAAAGCATCCATAGCACGTTTTACCGGACAGAGTTGCCATGAGTTTGGCACATATGTCATATGAGTGTCGAAATTCATAGATCAAAAAATGTCAAGCGCCTGGAAATAGGCAGTAGGCAACTGAAAGAAATTAATTGGTGATTTTCGATCAGAAACATCAGAAAGCCGAGCTACGAGTACGAAGGCTGCCATGGAAGAAATGAATGTACTCGCACACTTAACGAATGCAAATTATCAGACCAACCTTATTGCTAACCTACGTACATACTGCATATTTTTCTCCCAACTTTGATTACATTTGAAGAAGGTGTAATTTTATTTAAAAATTTGTGTTGCAGAGTTAAGGCTTTATTTAGCCAGGAAAAATGAGTGCTTTCGAAGCCTTCACGGTGCCTACCACTTTTGGCCCACATCACATTTATTTTAGCTTAAAACATCACATAATAAGCCTAACAGATGCTTTAAGTGATTTGATTGCTTCTTCTGAAAATGGTATTTGATCAAAATAGCTCATCACAAAGGCAAATACCGCATCAACACGCTTTATTCTGATTTTGGAAACCCAAACTCCAAAAATTAGTTTTTTAGTAATTTCGATAGACATTCTGAAAATTTCAAAGAATATCAAGTATTAAAAGCTAATACCTACACATAAAAAGTTGAACATGTACTTATACATACCACAAAAGACGACATTTAGGACATCGAACACTTCTAACAAAATCACAACACATTATGTGGATAAAACTCAATAAGATTGTTACACAGTACTTTTTTTGTCGAAGGAAAATTCGAAAATGAAAAAAAAAAAATGTATGGGCTTCGCACCTAGGCGCAGCAACTTAAAGCGGTAAATGATAGATGACATATCAGACTTTTAAATTCATAGTCTCCCATCCGAACAACACTAAATACTTAAAGTTTTTTTTCTTATCAATGCAAAAATTGAATAAAAATTTTCCGTTTTTTTCTATCCCATCCATCAAAAAATATATTTAAACACCCTATCAACAATAATTTTACTTACTTTTCAATTCCCTGATATCATATTGAATAAATCAAGGCAAAACTTTCAATAAAAAACGCACCAAGCACTCGCAATAAAAGAAATACGAAAACTACCTTCACAAGCCAAGTGCCACTGAAATTATCACAAACTTCAACTTCAAGTCTAATTATCTTTATTTTACAAGAATTCCACATAACAGCCCTTTCTAAATCATTTATTTGAAGGTATAGGCTGCCAGTAAAGCAGGTTCTTACATCATTTTATGTAAGTCATTTTTGTAATTAAATTCCGCAAGATGAGCGAATTCCCACACTGTGCGCCAGACTCAGGAGTGGTTTGTTCGATTCCGTTCCGGAAATTTCGATGTTAGAGGTGTACCTCGCACTGGTCGGTCTGTCACTGAAAAAGTCGATGAAATTTTGCAACTGATGAAGCAAGACCGGCACAGAACCCGTCTGGAGATAGCGGAGGCACTTAACAACAACCGTATGACAGTTTGGAATCATTTAAAACGAACAGGCTACTCAAAGAAGCTCGATGTTTGGCACTACATGAATTAACACAAAGAAATTTAATTGACCGAATAACCATCAGTGCAACGCTGCTGAAACGTAACGAAATGGAACCATTTTTGAAGCGATTCATTACGGGCGATGAAAAATGGATTAAATACGATCATAGTTAAAAGCCGGTGATCGACCACAAACGACTCCAAAGCCTGAATTGACGGCGAACAAGGTTTCGTTGTTATGTGTTTGTTGGGATTGGAAGGGAATTGTCTATTATGGGCTGCTAAAACGTGGCGAAACGGCAAATTCGATACTCTACTGTGCACAACTCGACCGTTTGAATTAAGCTATCAAGAAAAAGCGACCAGAATTGGCCAACAGAAAGGAAGTTGTCTTCCATCATAACAAGGGTAGGCCACACACATATTTGATGACCCGGAACAAATTTACGGAGCTTCGTTGGTAAGTTTTGATGCATCCATAGCCCGGACTTTGCACCCTCTGATCACCATTTGTTTCGTCTTTGCAAAACTCTCTTGATGGTTAAAAATTGGCCGACCGAAGAGCCGCTGAAAATCACTTGGTCAAGTTTTTCGCTGATAAACTACAGAAGTTCTACACCGATAGAATTATGAAATTACCCGGAAATGGCAAAAGGTCATAGATAAGAATGGCCAATATGTACTTGATTGAAATTGATTTTGAATAAAGAAAACTTTTTTTCAAAAATGTACCAATGTACCTCTTTTTTTCCATTCTCAAACGTTATTCGAGTTGTAAATTTTCCGTAATGAATACTTTACAGTGCCCTAAATGCAATAATAGCTTGGCTAACAGTGACTTTCTTATTTCTAAAATCTATCGTTTTGATAAAGAAATTATTGAATTAAAATATTAAATATCGCGATCTCCATCCACAATTCAGCCAAAGTCTCAAGTAGTCACTCACTCTCAATCAGAAGGTGAAGAAAATATTCATGCCTAGTTTACAGCATGGTACTGCTGTAAAACAACTGAAAATAAACAAACCACATACTCCCTATATTGTTGCTGCTACTCCTTATGTTAAATCTATGCCTAACTCATTATCTACTATTGCCGAATCTGCTGTGCAATCGGACGCCGAGTCAATTGTCTTCAATATCTCCGAAGTTGCTGCTTCTTCGAATGAAGAACGAAATGTTCTTCCTACATTATCAACTACTACTCCTACCACACAATTTGATGTAGAGTTGGCTAATCCGAACGATTGGCAAACTACACAACCCAAACATTCTAAGAAGCGAAAAAGAGTGATCGTTGGAACTAATCTTAACAACAACTCTACCAGTGGATTGGAGTTGAAAGTCATAACGCAATTGAAATGGCAGCATTTATCGTCTTTCAAGCCCACCACATCTCAGTAAGTATAGGGTGATTCATCGTGAGGTTTAATTTCCAATAAGCTCTTTTTGACAGATCGCGCGTGACTCCTATCAAACTGCTTTACCATTTTTGTTCAGTATCATTTGAAAACAACGTCTCCAAATTGTTCAGTTGTAACACCTGGGCTGAAAAGTCCATTGAATTAAATCCATACCATTTTCAGTTAGTACCAACGTTCAAAAGATACGTGTATAAATTTGACAGCTGTCGGACGATTATTTCTCGAGATATAGCGTTATGAGTGAAGCAACTTTTGTTATTGTGGAAAAAAATGGTTTCAAAGCAATTTCGTGTGTTGATTTATCATTGCTTTTTGATGGGAAAAAATGCAGCCGATGCAAAGAAATGGCTTGATAAGTGTTACCCAGACTCTGCACCAGTTGAACGAACCATTCGCAAGTGGATTGAAAAATTTAAAAGTGGTCATACAAACACCGAAGATGATGCACGCAGTGGATGTCCAAAAGAGGCTGTTTCAGATGAAAACATCAAAAAAGTCCACAAAATGATTACGAATGACCGTAAAGTGAAGTTGATCGAGATAGCTGAGGCTCTGAAGATATCAAAAGAGCGTGTTGGATATATCATACACGAATATTTGGACGTGCGAAAGCTCTGTTCAAAGTGGGTGCCGCGTTTGCTCACAGTCGACCAAAAACAACAAGGTGTTGATAATTCAGAGGAGTGTTTAAAGCTGTTCAACCGCAATAAAGCCGGATTTTTGCGTCGGCATGTGACAATGGATGAAACTTGGCTCCATCACTTCACACCAGAGTCAAGTCGGCAGTCAGCTGAGTGGCGGGCAGGCGACGAACCTCGTCCAAGACGACCAAAAACTCAACAGTCGGCTGGCAAGGTTATGGCATCCGTATTTTGGGATACACATGGAATAATTTTCATCGACCTTCTCCAAAAGGGGCAGACTATCAACAGCGACTATGACATTGCGTTGTTGGAGTGTTTGAAGGACAAAATCGCAGAAAAATGGCCGCATTTGAAGAAAAAGAAAGTGCTGTTTTATCAAGACAATGCACCGTGTCACAAGTCAATGAAAACGATAGCAAAATTGAATGAATTCGGCTACGAATTGCTTCCCCACCCACCGTATACTCCAGATTTGGCCCCCAGCGACTATTTCCTGTTCGCAGACCTCAAAAGAATGCTCGCCGGAAAGAGATTTAAGACCGATGAAGAAGTAATCGCCGTAACAGAGGCCTATTTTGAGGCTAAACCGAAATCGTACAAAACTGGTATCGAAAGATTGAAAAATCGTTTCAATCAGTGTATCGCCCTCGAAGGCAACTATATTGATAAATTAAGTTGAATTTTGCAAAAAATTTGTGTTTTACTATAAAACGGCACTGACTTTTTAGCCCATGTGTTATTACGAAAATCAGCGCTCTGTGAGAAATGTTTTTCGTGCGGCCTGACCAAGACATGGCGGTAGTTGTCTGAAAATGTATTCGAAAGTACGCAGTCTATAAAGTATATGGTTCAAGTTTGAAAGCACCACGTTGCTTAGTATTTGTTTGGCAGCCAACAATAATGAACGTTGTCAGTGAATTTGTGAAAATGGAGAAAATTGGTCATCGTTTTGTGATACAATACTTTCATTTGAAAGGCCTTAGCCCAACCAATATAAAAGCTAAACTATGTAGATTCTACTCTGGGTGAGTCTGCTTCTTCGTTTACAACAATAAAATTTTAGGTTTATGAGTTTAAACGAGGCCGTACGACCTTTCAAGACGAGCATTGTTACGACTGCAGAAATGGTGAAGAAAATCCACAAAGCGGTACTGGATGATCGTCGATTGAAAGTGCGCGATCTAGCAAATATCGCATATTATTTGAAAATTTGGACATGAGAAAGCTGTGTGCAAGATGGGTGCCGCGTTTGCTCACACTCGAGCAAAAACAGTGTCGTGAAGTTGTTTTAATTGAGTGTTTAGCGAAGTTTCACAGCAACAAAGCAAAATTTTTACACCGTTTTATAACAATGAATGAAACATGAGTCCATCATTTTACACCCGAGACAAAAGAACTATTTAAACAATGGATTCAAAAGGGAGAACCGGCTCCAAAGAAGGCGAAGACCGTTTCATCTGCAGGCAAGGCCTTGGCGTCGATTTTTTGGGATGCGCCATTGACTATCTTAAAAATTCAAAAACTATCAGCTTTTCTTATTGCAACGTTTGAGGGAAGAAATCAAGCGAAAACGGCCACATTTGGCTAAGAAGAAAGTGTTGTTTCATCAAGTCAATGCACCAGCTCACAAATCTGTTATTGCAATGGCCAAAATTAATGAATTAAAGTTGAATTGCTACCTTATGCACCCTATTCACCAGATTTAGCCACCTCGATTTATTTTTTGTTCCCAAAATTGAAAGAATAGCTCAGTGGTCACAGATTTTCCAACGATGAAGAAGTGATGTCGGCAGTTAATGGCTATTTTGAGGAGGAAGACAGTTTTTATTATAAAAAGGTTATCGAACTTTTTGAACATCGCTGGGAAAAGTGGGAAAAGTGTATAGAGCTGAAAGGCGATTATGTTGAAAAATAAATAATTTTTTTTCCAAATTTTTTGTGTTCGGTCGGGTACTTCTGAGACTGGAAAATGCACTCAAACAGATAAACCAGGAAGAAAATAAATAACTTCTTCTATTTATTGTTACAAAAGAGTATGAACTACAAGTAATTGACACTATGTCTGCTATGAATTTTTACCATTTCATTTCAATTCATATAATATGCATTTTTATTTAATTAAATTCAATAACTCTAACATGCTATACAAAAAACGCTTAAAAATTAGCGTAATTAACTTAAAATTATCTTATTCTAACTTACTGGCCCCATGCGGACACTCTAAGTTAAATCTAACAATTAAAATTTGTTTTTCGACGTTTCGTACATTTGATTTTGATGTTATTTTGTATTAAACAGAATTAAAACTAAGAAAATAAATTTGTTACAAAAACTTAGTAAATTGACTTATTTTCTTTTTTTATCACCTTTTAAAACTTAAAACTAAAACTTAAAAACTACCTTAACACTATTCTTAATCTACTTAGGCTACTTAAGCTACTTAAAATTATCTTGTCATTTAGGTATTATTTTTTTTTTGTGAAAAGAAGTTTCCCGAATGTTACCCATCTCTTTGTTGTTTTATAATTTTTTTTTGTATTTTTGTTTTTTATATATATATATATACAATATATATATATATATATACATTTTTTCCCCCTTAAAACTACACTAATCATACCTAAATCTATGTAAGTCGATCACGGCTAGAAAATTAGACTGAAGAACATGCTCCTTAACGAAGCTAACTAGTGCTAGAGATTCCGTAAATTCCGCTCCTTCAACAAGCCACCAAAATTGCTAGTACCGCCCTACTGAACCGGAGACGCTCTACACTGCCGTGTGCGACGTCTCTATCGTAGTCAAGTCGCCTCTCCGCAGCTATTCGAGCGACATGGAAGATTAACGGCACCGCTAATCTATCCTGGATCAGACCTTTTATGTCGAGGTAGAGGAACGGTTCTGGATTAATAAAGCCGTCAAAACGAACTCTCTCGTGATACATATAATTGGGGTATTAAGCCCCAGAGATCAGGTTATTCTACGAAGTCATTGCTCTTGCAAAGTGCCTTCGAGTCAACTTAATAACAAAATTGTCCACTCTTATTAGGTTAGCCCTATTGTACAAGACCTCATTGCGATAGAATTTTATATACTCAGACTCTGGTGTTCTGTATAGGCGAAGACAAGCCCTAAGGCAAGCCCTCTCAAACACCCGAACCTTTTCTAAAAGACTTGCTCTCACGTTGAACCACACTGGACACCCAAATACAAGCATAGGCCGGATAAGGGCCATGTAGCAGATCACCTTTACCCTCTCATCGAGTTGCCTGTTATAAAACAGTCTCAAAGGGCAAAAGCACCTTTGGCTCTGGCCAGAGCAACATCTATATGTTTGTTAAAATATAGATATTGATCTAGCCAAATCCCAAGGTATCTGACTACATATCGACAAGCAAGTGGCTGCCCGTGTTGTCCCACGATCTGAAACTTTCGCCAATTCTTTCTGGTATCCGCAGAGGCCCCAGACAAAGGCGTCATAAACAGAATGGTTTCCGACTTCTGAAAGTTGATCTTCAACTTCCAATCATCGCACTATTAATTTTATCGAAGTCACGCTGCAAAAGAATGTTTATAACCTCAATCTTTGGACCTGATCTGTACGCGATTAAGTCGTCTGCGTACACTACGGCATGGTGAAGTGAACCTATCAGATCACTTGTGTAAATGTTGAAAAGGATTGGCAAATTGACCGCACCTTGTTGCAGACCGTTTTTAATTTTAATGAATGTACCAGTAGAAGTAACATCGCCATTCTTCACAATGAACTGTCTACTGGAGAGCATATCAAAAAGAATATACAGCAGTGGTTTACTAACCTGTCAAGCTTGAAGAAGAGTCCCTTTAATCATACGGTATCGAAAGCCTTCTCCAAATCAATCAGGCAGGCACACGTGCACTGTTTCTTGGCTTTGTTCCATTGTATATCAGAAACCAGCTTAGACGCGGCATGAATGACATTATGCCCCGCCTTGGAACCGAATTGATAACCCGAAACTATATTTTTGTCCTCAACCCACTTAGTCAGGACTTTATTGATAACTTTTTTGAAAACCTTACTGATCAGGAGACTGATCGACCGGAGATTCGCCGGATTGGAGGTGTCTTTATCCCTTTTGGGGATGAATGTACCACCGCAGTTTTCCAATGCGCTGGATAATGTGCATTATTCATTGGATTATTAAACAGGGTGATATTAATGTCCACCGCTTCTAGTGGGAGATGTCGAAGCACAATGTTCGGTATTCCTTTGGTTCCCACTGATTTCTTACTTCTAATTGTGTCGAAGATCGTTTGAAGCTCTTGCTTCGAATTGAACGGGAGTTGTTCCCTTTCATTGGCGATGATATTATTTGCCATATCTTCGTCACTGAACTGGGTGAAACCCGTTTTCTCGATTCGCCAGTTCACTATTTCATTTCGAAGGTAGAAATTGTGAACAAGCACTCGATTTTCCAGGTCGCGGTTCGGGCCAATGGTGTCATTCGTCTTGTACACTTCCTGGAAAGTTGCTCCTATAGCTTCGACCTTCTCCTGCGGATCTTCGATCACAAAGAAGTCGTCATCATCAATAGCCTTATTTGGATCTATGCCTGCTGTTGAGAGTATGCTTTCACTGTCTGTAGTTCTTGATCTTTCCTCCGAAATATTTCATTTATTTGCGGGAACATATTCGGGTTGCTGATGTTTACAGCCCGAATTTTATTGTTCCAATACAAATTTATAGAAGACCTGTAATTTTCTTTTATTAATGTTTGGAGGTTTTTAATCGACGACTTTAATGTCGACGGGTTATGTCTATCAGTAAACTCTCTGTACAAGGTCTAGTCTACTTTTATGTCGGTGAAGTGCGTCAAAATTTGCGTTGCGGAATAAGTCTTCGTTGTCAGTGTGTTGGTACCGAGGTAACGTTTTGTCCATATTCCGTTTAATTGTCTCGTCCATTAGTTTTAGATGCCTGTCAATCTCCTCGTTTGACAGATTTCTGTTTGACGGTGGGTAGAGCGAATTCGAGGACAGTGGATTTGATCCACGCGCTGAACTTGTTCAGTAATCTGACGTTGAAACTGAGCCATCTGCTCCTGGATAGAGAGCAAGGTAGCTAGAATGTCAGTTGCTGGTTCCGGTGCTCTAGGCGCTGGGGCCTGAGAAGCAACCTTCGCTTCAACGCTGAACTTCCACCTTTTGCTGCCGAGCCAGATTTACTCTTTTTATGTAATGGAATTTGAGACAGCCCCGATAATTTGCGGTGTGTCCCGTGTTCCTGCATAAACACAAGAAAGTTGGCTTTTTTCTGACGCTCCATCCCTACCTAGAGCGTATTCTTCAGACTTGTGGTTCTTACTGCACTTAACGCGTGCACGGCGTGCCCGAACCTTTGGCAGCGAACACATTGCAAAATGTTATCGCTCGGTTTTGCTTTTTCCCAGTGTACAACCTGGTAGTCTAGGACTTTAATACTCCTTAGACCATCCAATTTGCTATCGGGAGTTAGCTGAACCAGGAAGAACGGTAGTTTCCATTTCTCCCTTTTGGCTCTGGCTGTGTGAAGGGCTTGACCCCTACGAATTTGAGCTCTTCGCACTCTTTCTCTTTGAGCAGTGCGAGGAGCTCCTCCGGATCGGTTGACGGTTTTATACCCCTCAGCAGCATTGTTTGCAGCTTTTCCTTTGGAGTGAAGGAGAAGAACTCCGTCGTCGAATCGTTTAACAAGCTTTTTATTTTATTATAGCGCTCCACTGTGTTGCAGTGGATCGCATGCCTATCATTATTTAATCTTTTGATAAAAAAGTTATTGCATATGGCCGACTTACATAGATCAATGGTTTCTTTTAATTCCAGTTTGTAAGTATTGATCGGGGGTATCCTTTGTTAAGCTCGTTGTTGTTGTTGCTGCTGTTGCTATTGACGCTGCTGCTCTCGCTGTTGTTGCTGCTGCTGTTGCTTTTGTTGTGGCTGTTGCTTTTCTGTTTTTTGTTTTTGTTGTATTTTACTTTTTTGCTGTGGTTGTGCCACTTTCATTGTTGGTTCTTGTGCCATTTTTTTTTATTTTTTTTGCTGTTGTAGCTAATGTTTCTGTGGTTGTTGTTGGGATATGGTTTCACTCCTCTTTAGTTCCAGTTGAGAGCACTGTAGTTGCTGTTGCAGTTCTCTCTCTCGTCTTGCAATTTGCTTAGCTTTTATTGCAAGTACTTTTTGTTGTAGCTGCCTGATGCTGCTGTTCAGCGTTTCAACCTTGTCCTCTTCGTCCTCTGACTCGGAAGCCGCCAGAGACGCGAAGGTGTTTTTGCCTATATAGTGGTCTTGTCCACCAACAGATACATATGGGAGATTGTTTTTGTCAGCTGCCGCCCTTTTTGTCGTTGTTGGCGCATCTTCCCTTGCTCTATCAGGCAGCTTTTTGGGAGAGGTTGAAAGGGAAGGGCGCTTTGCTGAGTTCGGAGTTGGTTTTAACATCCTCCTCCTCTTTATCGTAATTGCCGATGTTGCTGTTTTTGTTGTTGTTGTTGTTGTTGACGTCTTTATGAATTCTTATAGTGGTTTTATAAACGGTAGGTCAACTTGTACAAATTTAATTACTTTTACAAATTATTGTCCGATTATATGGGAAAACCCCACCAAGTTGGCTCTATATATACTTACTTCTCTAAGGCTTTTGACAGGGTGCAGTACAACGTTCTTGTTAAGAAGCTGGAAATGTTTGATTTTCACTGTAGTATCTTGCGGTGGATTAGAATTTATTTGATTAATCGTAAGCAGTACGTCAAGATTGGATCTGTGCTTTCTAATCGGATTTTAAATTACTCGGGTGTTTCACAGAGAAGTGACTAACTATCCTTTATTTTCAACTTCAAATGCCTATTATAAGCAGATGACTTAATGATATTTGGGTCTGTAAAATCTGTATCTGATGCCTTGGAACTGCAAAACGATTTTAAATGTGTAGTTTAAATGGACTGTCATTCAACAAACAAATGTTCGGTTATAATATTTAAAATGATATTATCGTTTATTATCTATGAGTACAGAGAGACTTGGGAGTGATTTGCGATGCTGAATTAATTTTTTATTGCATTTGATTATATAGTTTGTATATTCTGTTTCGGATTTCAAAAGATTTTCAAGATCCTTGTACTCTTAAATGCCTATACATTTCTTTAGCAAGTTCCATACTATGTAGAATACTGTTGCGTTTAGAATGCTTATTATAGTACTGCAACGCTGAAAATCGTATTAAGAAAATCCAAACCCGGAATTTTTTCTTCGAAAAATGTACTAAAAGAAGAATACGAGTATACTGCTCGGTACTTATTGATCATGATGTTTTAACTGCGTACAATAGATTGCCCACTTTTGCTTTCAATGTTCTACTTCTATGCTCCTTCCCGCATTCTGCGACCTAGGAAGCTAGCTCTTTTTTATATTTCTAGACATATGTATGTAGTACTAACTATAGGGAGAATGACCCTATATCTACTTCTTGTGTTAATTATAATATTTATGAAAATGTGACTGATTTTAATGTAAATAGAAGAATTTGTAAAATTTCTATTATGAACTCCTCATAATTATTATTGCTAAATCAATTCCAAATTTTGTAATTATGGAATACTATTAATGTACATTAGTAGTCTAATGTTTATACATTTACAAGATAACTAAACAAATATATAAATAAATAATTTTTAACTGTTTTGTTTTTAATTTATATATAAGAAAACTTAAAAATTGTTAATCTATCTTACTGTTTCGTATGATACTATAATCGATGCTTGCTGACGTAATGGTAGGGCTTAAAAGTGAGCAAGTCTATAATTAACAGATAAGCGAAGAGAAAAGATGTCTGGCAATAAAAATGGAACATACTCGTATCCTTGAAAGGAAGATGAACACAATGTCTTTTACTAAGGATCGATGCATGTATTAATCGAAATCACGGTCCACGATACGAAACTGAGAAGATTATCTTGAAAACATGAGTAAAATTTTATATCCAACGAAAAGGATTAGACTTAAACATTCGCTCTAAGTACTAGAAATTCTAATCCGAAACAGAAAAGACAAAGACCGAAAAGATAAAATTTGAGATGGTATACAAGCCGTCATAATCAGTTTAGGACTAATATCTTACTGCGAAGTTCCATTGAATATTTTTTTAAAATCAGTTGGTCTTTAAAATAAGATTTATATACAGTATCAAAAACTAAGTAAACTGGAACGAATGTGAGGTTCTGAAGTGAAGGTTAAACGCAAACTTTGAAATTTCGTTATAACAAATTTATTACATTTATTGAAAATGTACAAAATCAAAAACCAAATATTACTAAAATTTATTTAATAAAATAAAAAAAAAATAAAAATATTGCTAATTTTAAACTCTAACAATTGTCTGGCGAGTAATAACTAGAAGCGGACCTTTTTCAAAAATAAATAAGTATTCAAGAAAAAAAATCAGTTAATTAATTATTAAAAATAAGATAACATAACTAGGACGGTGAAAATCATTCACAGTGGTGGCAGATTTAGAAAAACTACCCCAAGACAGGACCATCTCTTGATTCATAAAATAAAAGCACAACCTGATATTTCCGCAAGATATCTTGTAAGGGAATCTACCATAAGCTTAATATGCATGAAATGACGATGGGTAGATGAGCTGTCGATGGCGGACCTGTTATTGGTGGTTCAAAGAGAACTGTTATTTTCAAAAAGAACCGGGGGTATCGTATAACTTTATCCCAAATTTATAGAAGCTGGCCCTACAAAAATGGAAGACCGTATTTTTCTCTGATGAATCAAAAATAAATTAGACCCATTCTGATGGAATGAAATACGTTTGAAGGCCAGTTGGAACAAGACCAAGTTCACGAAATTCAAATCTGTCAAACATGGAGATGGTTCAATTATGGTATGGATATGTTTTTCATCGCAGTGAATAGGAACTTTAAGAAGAATAGAGGGCCGAATGGATCGATTTCAAAACTAAAATATCATAGAAAACACAATATAGCCGTATACCGAGGATCATATGACCCTTTGGAGATTTCAGCTAAATAATAATCCAAAGCAAATGGCAGGACATGTAAAAAAATTGAATCCAAGCACAAAATGTTAAGTTTATCAATTGCTCATCCCAATCTACCGACTTAAAAACAATCGAGAATTTGTAGGAACTAGCTAAAAAAAAAAAAACAAAGCTTAGAGGACAGCACAGAGACCTTTTTAATGTGTTTGGGAAAAATGTAGTGAAACACCACAAACTCTAGCAGATAGCTTGGTTGAAACGATAAGACAAGTGTTCAAGCAGTCTTTTGAATTTTTATTCTTCTTTATTTCTTGGAGTTTTTTTAGTTTTGACCGTTTAAATAGAATAAATGTATAGTAGAAATATTTTGGAATTTTTTTTTTTTATATGATACATCCTGTTAAATGAATTCTGATTTTAAATAATATCAATAAATTTAGTTAATAAATTTATTATAACGAAATTTTAAAGTTTGCGTTTAACTTATTTTACAGTCGTCAGAACTTCATATTCGTTTAAAGGACTGCCTCAAATAAACCAGAAAAACCCAAAAAGCAAAAAAATACCCGAAGAATACATCGAAGTACTGGAGCATACATACGAAGAAAACTTTAGAAAATTTAAAGCTCGCTTAACACATAGAGTAGTATAAGCTTTCATGAAAAACGTTTATTTAAGAAAAACAGTACAATAGTATAATTCACAGTATTGCCCATCTGAAGCTATGACTTTTTCCCATCTTTCTAGCAATTTGTGGATCCCATCTCAAAGAAATGCCGGCTTGGCAGCCAAGAATGAATCAAGCCAATTTTTGATATTCTGCTCTGATGTGAACCGTATTTCAGTGAGGGCGTTCTGCATCGACCGGAACAAATGGTAGTCAGAAGGGCAAGGCTATAAGGCGGGTGGGGTAAGACTTCCCATACACTTTTTTCCAAATAGTTCTTAACCGGAATAGCAACGTGGAGCCGAGCGTTGTCTTGATGGAAAATTATTGCCTCGTGTCTGGTCGCATATTCCGGACGTTTTTCGGCTACTGCTCTCTTCAAACGGATTAATTGTGTTCGATAGCATTGTCCATTGATGTTTTCACCCGGTTTTAGCAGTTCATAATACAGCCTTTGACTTGGCTGGTTGGCCGGGTTTCACATATGATTTTTTGCACTTGGATTTGTCGTAATGGATCCATTTTTCATCACCAGTAACAATCCGATGCAAAAATGGCTTTCTTTTGTGTTGTTCCAGCAGTATTTCGGACATGCAAAACCGCCTTTCGACGTCTCTCGCTTGAGTTCATGTGGAACCCATGAACCCTTGCTTTTGAATACATTCAGCTGCTTTTAAACGTTTTGAAATGGCTGCTTGAACGACACCCAAAGATTCTGCGAGCTCTTCTTGTGTTTGGCAACAATTTTCATAGAGTAATGCTTCCAGTTCTTCATCTTCAAACTTTTTTGGCTGCCCAGGGCGTTCATTGTCATTCAAGCCAAAATTACCACTTTTAAATCGTGCAAACCACTTTTGGCACGTTCGCTCAGCTAACGCATGTTCATCATAAACTTCCACCAAAATACGATGACTTTTGGCAGCAGTTTTCTTCATATTAAAGTAATGAAGAAGAACTCCCCGCAAAAACACTTTTTCAGGCACAAAGTTCGACATATTTAAGTGAAAAAAAATGATTGTTGTTTACGCTTTAAATGAATGACATATACTGAAATGACGTACAATGATAGTAGCTTTCCAACGCATGTTCCAATGAAATAATAACAATGGAATAATACAAGTTACGCCATCTCTTAGCAAACCGCACGAATTAAGGTATAGACCCAATAATTACTTTGTAATTCCTGGACACTGTCCCATCATCCCCAGATATGTATCTGCAACACCGAACTACATTGTTCGCATGTCCACAAAGTTAGAGCACGCGAGCAAAGGCATATACCTTTAAGGCAGGAATCTCTTTCCCACAAAAAAGAATAGCAATACCACTACAGGAGTGTTGGTGATAATGCTTACATGAAATATAAACTTTATAATTAACGGACCTATTTAACCACATTACCACTTACAACAAAGTATAATTAAATTCTAATTTATTAGGGAATCGCAGTATACATTATTTAATAGAATATTTCCTTTGTAAAATAAAAAAAATTTATGTAAGAGTATGTATATGTATGTATACGCATTCAAATAAATATCTCGAAAAATTTAATTATTACACGCGTCGATACGGAAACAAATTTTCATCTTCACAAAATTTAATTTAGAACAATTTTTGTATATATGTATTGTAATATATATTTTAGTATTATTTTGAATTAATTATTATTGAATACATTTTTTCTCTCTCCTAATGATATTACTCAGATAAAAGCACATAGGATGATAACATTCTTTAATTTTGTTATTACAATAGTTTATGTATTTAGTGCAGTCACTTCAGATGGATTGTTTGGATTTGATAATAAAAAAAAAAAAAAAAAAAAGTATAAATAATAACGATAACTAAATTTTTTAAGGCGTGACATTGAAATAAAATGTAATATCCGCACTTTGTACGAGTACCTTCTGCTTTTTTTATACATCTCCACCCCACAACATCCCTCTTACATTTTACTACCAGAATGTAAGAGGTCTTTGCTCTAAAACCAATGCTGTCCTACGTTAATCGCATTCTCTTCCCTTTGATATTTACGCCTTGATTGAAACCAATTTGATTCCCGACATAAAGAACCAGGAATTGTTCCCCCCTACTTTTAATGTTTTTCGCGACGACGATCCTACCCGCCCACATGATGATTCCCCCTGTCGAGGCGTCTTACTGGCGATCCACAACAGCCTTAACTCTTCTCGCATTAGCATCTCTTCATCCTCTAAAGTCGAGTCAAGTCCCTTTACGTTTTATGTTGCTACATCCTGCCAGCTCAACCTACCGAATCTTACCAACTTGTTGTCGATGCGATCGACTATTTAATTGACCTGTCTGACTCTACTGACGATATCTTTGTTTTCGGCGACTTTAATCTTCCCCAGCTACAGTGGATTCCATCAGACGATCAACCGTTCTTCATCGCTTCAAATGCCAACTCAGCTAAGGAATGTCTCTTCTTAGATCGCTTAACAGACTCAAGTCTATGCCAAGTCAGTGGTGTATCCAACTATATTGGCAGGCAATTGGACCTTATTTTCACAACAGATTCAATTAACTCCTTAGTCTCACTTTGTCCCCTATCCCTCTCTACAATCAACAACTACCACCCCCCCCCCGCCGCTACTTTCATTTTTTCATAACTCTTCTTTCCAGTCCACTCCTCCCACAACTCTCTCATCCTACGACTTTCATAAAGCAAACTTTCACAAAATCAGTGACTATCTTAGCAGATCCCCCTTTAACTTTCACAACCTAAGCTTAAATGATGCCTTATCCATTTTTTGTAAGGAAATATTTAATTCTTTCAGCCTTTATGTTCCGTTTTCCCGCCTTAAAACATCATCTACTAGTCCTCCCTGGTATAATCGCAAGCTTCGTTCCTTACGAAACGAGAGAAACAAGTTATGGGCTGTTTTCCTGCGTACCAGATCCTTGTCCGACTATTCCAACTATCTTGGTGCTTATCTTCATTTCACCGAACTTTACGATTTCCTTTACCAACGTTACCTTAACAATGCGCCAGTCAATCTTATAAATGACCCTAAGTCATTTTACCAATTTGTTTACTACAAAAGAAAGTCCGATGGTTACCCTCCTTCCCTCTCTTTCAACAACAAGTCATCAACCGATCCACTCACCATTGCCAACCTATTTGCAAGCTTCTTTAAACAATCCTTCACCAACGACTCCTTTGTACCAGATCCCTCCTATTTTCGTTACCTACTGAACTTCTCCAACGGCCTACTTCTCTCTCACATCTTGGACCCCTCCTATATCGAATATAAATTACATCAACTCAATGTCGAATTTACACCCGGTCCAGATGGCCTCCCTGCCATATTTCTTAAAAAATGTTCTTCGTCTCTTTCCCTTGCCCTTTCTGATCTTTTTCGTCTATCCCTTTCACAATGAGAATTTCCTCAGGTTTGGAAAACCTCCTTTATAACCCCGATCCAAAAAAAGGGATCAAAGAACGAAATAACAAACTATCGTCCAGTCGCTAAACTCTCCCATATACCCAAATTCCTCGAAAGTATTTTGTATGAAGCTCTAAGTTTCCAATGCAAATCACTTATTTCCCCTAGACAACATGGCTTCCTAAAGGGTAGGTCAACCACCACAAATCTCGTTGAATTCGTATCCTTTGCCATCACTGCCCTAGAGAACGGCAACGAAGTCGATGTAGTTGCAACCGATTTTAGCAAAGCCTTCGATAAAATCTCTCATCGATTAATACTCTTCAAATTGTCTGCCCTCGGCTTTGAACCCATACTGTTAAAATGGATATCCTCTTACCTCGAAAACCGTTTTTACAGTGTTCGTTTTAGGTCAGCCCACTCCGCTCCATATTTGGCCACCTCTGGAGTTCCTCAAGGCAGCCATCTCGGCCCCTTCTCTCTATATTAACCATAAATGATCTCGATAGGATCATCAAATACTCGTCCGTCTCCCTTTACGCCGACGATACCAAATTTTTCAAAACCATTTCGTCTCCCCATGACTCTTTCCTTCTTCAACAAGACCTTGATAGTTTTTCGATCTGGTGCCTCAAAAATTGTTTGGAACTTAATATCACCAAATGCCAATCCATCACCTTTTCACATAAGCGGCTCAAATCTCCTCCCCGATTCTACCTTCTCCACAACCAACCGATCTCATCCGTTGAATCCCTTCGCGACCTCGGCATT
This sequence comes from Volucella inanis, assembly GCA_907269105.1. NCBI lineage: Eukaryota > Metazoa > Arthropoda > Insecta > Diptera > Syrphidae > Volucella > Volucella inanis. The sequence goes on from OU026158.1 coordinate 23,301,464, forward strand.
TTGTGTGATAGGGAGCTCAATTTCCGTTTGCATATGGATGGGATAATCCTTAAAGCCAACTCTGCACTAGGTTTTGTAAAACGATGGTCCAAAGAACTCACCAACCCATACGTGACCAGGTCCCTCTATATTACCTTTGTTCGTCCCCTCCTAGAGTACGCTAGTCAAGTATGGTCCCCATATCATCGCGTTCATATCTCGAGAATCGAAAGCATCCAGCGTCGTTTTCTTCGATTTGCTCTTCGAGGTTTGCCCTGGGATGATTCTTTTACTCTGCCCCCTATCAAAACCGTCTCAATCTTATTAACCTAAACACCCTTGAGGAACGCAGAGATGCAGCCGACTTTCTCTTCATTCATCGACTTCTTTCAGGTCAGGTTAAGTGCACGTCCCTTCACAATTCTATTTTCCTCAACACTAACCCTCGTAATCTACGTACCCCTCGTCTCTTTTATCTCCCAACCCACCACACCACCTATGGCGCGAACGAACCAATCTCTCGCATGCTACGAAAAATTAATTCAAACCCTAGCGTCTTTGACCTCCACCGCACCACATCCTACCTCAAATCGGTTCTCCTTCACCACAACAACCAACCTTAGTTTTAAGTTTTAGTTTAAGTTTAATTTTAAGTTATAGCTTGTATTAAGCCAAATAAATGGGGGCTTACGCCCCCACCAAAAATTAAATTAAATTAAAAAATTTCACTCTTTAATTGTGACTATAACAGGTAATTATGTCCTAATATCACTTACTTAGATTTAAAAATGTTCGAAGAAAAAAAACGACCCATCAATATGAGTAGCTTGTGAGAACTAACTCGTATTCATTAAAGCACATATATGAGATGTGCTCAAAAATTAATGTTAATGTTGTCCACCTCAAAGTAATACCCCTCAGATATAATACACTTGTGCCATCGTTTTTTCCAATCCTAGCAGAACTTCTCAGAAGCACTTTTTGGCATAGCTTTGAGCTCTTCCAGCGATGTCGTTTTTATTTCCTCAATCTTTCCGTACGTTCTCTCGTCTCTTTAACTTTGGGAACAGGAAGAAATCGTATGAGGCTAAATCCAGTGAATATGGTGGCTGACGCATGATTGTCGTGTTGTTTTTGGGTGTTTTTTTTTTTCATATTGCTTCTCGCAAACGACGCATAGCTTCAAGGTCATACATCTTACTGACCGCAAGACATTAAGGTAAAAACCCCTGATGCACAACGCACCAGTAATTGAAAAGAACAGTTACAACCAACCTTATAATAAGCCGGTTAATTGAATGCTGTGGCAATCCTGCTGGTGGAAGCAGCAGCAACACCACCATGAAAATCTAAAAATATTCTTACAAATTGTGCGAAAAAGATTTGGTAGAGTGGTAGTTTACGGCGGTTCTGGCACTACCATTCAAATAGAGTCGCCAGTGGAAGTACTGACGTAGATCAATTACAATAGCCTTCATCAAAACATGGTTTTGGTATTAAAAAGGCGGTCCTTTTGTGAAATGTGAGACAGTCTTTCACGCCCATTATCAGCTGTTGCGGCCTTCTGCTAGCCTTATAATTTGGCGGTTGACAGAGGGGTGCGACAGGATTGCTGGTAGAGCAGCAGCAACACCCTCATGAAAATCGAAAAATAATTTTAAAAATTGTAAAAAAAAAGATTTGGTAAGGTGTTTGTGTGGTATTTAAATAAATCAGTACAAAGCGAATTAATCTCTAGGTGGTTTACGATCGTCTTTGTACTGACGTTCAAACAAAGTCGCCAGTGGGAGTACTGGCGTAGATCAATTAGAAGAGCTTTCAACATTAAAAAATCAGTACTTTTGTGAAATGTTGAGACAGAGTTCCACGCCCATTAGTAGTTGCTAAGGCCTTCAGCCTGCCTTTTAACAAGCTGGGGCAAGGCGGCTGGTGGGAGCAGCAGCCAAACAATAATAAGAATCGAAAAATAGTTTTACAAAATGTGTGAAAAAGATTTGGTAGAGTCCTCGTCTATGTTAGATTTGCAGGTGCTTTATGCCAGTCCTTGCGCTGTCGTTAAAATAGAGTCGCCATAGAGTCCTCAATGATGGATCTCCAAATGGTTTGCAGTAGTCCTTTTATTGTCGTTAAAATAGAGTCGCCAGTTGAAGTTCTAACGTAGATCAATTAGGAGAGTCTTCATCAGAACATTGTGTTGGTACTGAAAAAGCGGTCTTCTTATGAAATGTTAAGGTAGAGTTGCACGCCCATTAGTAGTTGCTACAGCCTCCAACAAACTTCAAATTAAGCCGGGTAATTGAATGCTTTGGTAAGATTGCTGGTGCGAGCAGCAGCAACACAATCATGAAAATAGGAGAATATTTTTACAAATTATGCGAAAAAGATTTGATAGAGTGCTCGTTTATGGTGGATCTCCAGGTGGTTTACGACGGTCCTTGCACCGGCATTCAAGTAGAGTCGTCAGTCGAAGTACTGACGTAGACCAATTAGAAGAGACTTCATCAGACCATTGCTTTGGTAACGAGCTGTACTTTTGTGAAATTATAGTAGTGCATGCCTATTAGCAACTGCTCCAGTCTTCAACCAGTCTTATATAAGCCGGTTAATTAATTGCTGTGACAAGAATGCTGGTGGAGCAGCATGATCATAAAATTTAAAGAATAATTCTATAGTTTGTAAAAAAAAGAGATTTGTAAATGAACTCGTGTGTTATATATATAAATAAATTTGTTCGGCGCGAAGTGATCTTCAGGTGGTTTGAAGCGGTCTTTGCACTGTCGTTTAAATAGAATTGCCAGTGGAAGTACTGACGCAGATCAATAAGGTGGGCCGTCATCAGAAAATTGTTTTGGTACTGAAAATGCGGTCCTTTTGTGAAATGTTGAGACAGTCGTGCAAGCCCATAAGTAGTTGCTATAGTCTTCAACCAACTTTTTAAGAAACGGTTTAGTTGAATGCTGTAGCAAGACTGCTGGGGGGAGCAGCGGCAACACCATTATGAAAATCGAAAAATATCTTGAAAAGTTGTAAGAAAAAGATTTGTCAAGGAACTCGTGTGTTAAATAAACAAATCTGTTCGGCGAGGGTTAATCTCCAGGTGGTTTACTCTTTTGATATTTAAAATGCGGTCCTTTTGTGAAATGTTGAGACAGTCGTGCACGCCCGTTAACAGCTGCTGCAGCCTTCTACTAGACCTATATTACGGTGGTTCACAGGGGGGTGAGACAGAATTGCAAGTGGAGCAGCATGAACACCAAAACTCTGACATTTGTTCGAACTTGGCTTTTTTCTCCTGGGTGCTTCCATTGGAACGACGGGGCTTTGGATTCAACGGCATTATCATACACCCATGATTCGTCACGAGTTATGCATCAGTCAGCATCATCATTGACGTCATTCAAGAGCTCATGAGCGATATTCATGCGACGGTTCTTCTGATAAAAATTAAGAAGTTTCGGAACGAACTTCGTTGACACACGTTTCATGCACAACATCCTTAGCAACTCCTCTTATGGTAATTCGACGGTTTTTCAAAACAATTTTCTTCACAACTTCGTTTTAGGGCAATTGAATCTATTTTTACACAAAATTTGATGCAAATTCTTTGCTCCATTTTTTATAACAATTCAAAATCGCCGAGCATACCAAAACACATCTAAACTTTCTAGCTGTCAAAAACAAATTAAGTGTGCTATATACTTAAAACTGAGAACATATATTCGGGACATTGGTACACAGCAATATATTCGGGAGTACGCAGCAATGTTCTATTTGCGGGTTCAACATAATGATAGGCGTCGGTCATTACATCTTCTCTGTCCCAGAAGCAAAGTCACTCCAGTTAAGTAACTTCCATTACCGCGATTAGAACTTTGCGTAGCGGTTTTTTTATTCAATCTGTATAGTATAATCATAATTCACCTACCATGTTCGGGCCATCAAATCTTTCTTTGGACTGATAGTTCTATCGTTTTGACTCGGCTAGATAAGCCACCTTACACTTGAAAAACCTTCGTCGCGAATCGTGTTTTCAAAATACAAACCTATGTACCTAATACCAAATGGAGTCATGTCCGATCGGCCGATAACCCTTCCGACTGAGCCACAAGAATCACAATCACAATTGAATAATTTGTGGTGGAGTGGCCCCCGTGGCTTTGTCAACCCCAATCCGCATGGCCTGAATCGTTATTACAACAAGCGAATGAAAGCGAACTAGAACAAAAACCTATCTTATCACCCAGACCCCTAACATTGAAACAATATAAGGAAAATTTTTATCGTGGTCAAAGGTCTTGCACGTACTTTGCTATGTACTGCGCTTTTTACACGGAACCAATCCACGTTGCAAACCCCAATTTTGTTACTCTTCAAACCATCTTACTGAAGAGAAACTTTTTCGTACGAAGATTCGAATTGTTCGAATTACACAATTTTTATATTTTCGCCTTGAATATTTGCTCCTTTCCAAAAAGGAACTCATCCCAAAGATAAATTTTTTGGTAAATTTGAATTCATTCATGGATTCATTTGATCCAATGGAAGATCGTCTTCTTCCACCCTTTCATATAATGAAAGATTTCCAATAATATTGCCATATCATGGTATGATATCTACCCTTATAGTCAAGTACAAGCATTTCATCCCAACTCATGGGGGCAATCAATTGGAAGTCCGGTTGATCCGGTGCGAATTCTGGATTGTCAGAATAAAGAATCTCATGAAGAAGTTTATTTATTTGTGTAAGACTTGCATTATACACAAAACGCAAATGCGAACATACATCATGACAGCCTTGCCCTCAGAACGCACCTTTATCTCTTCAACGTTCACTAACACGGGATTAGATTTACTGGTACGTTCAAACTTTCAAACTAAAACTTTGTCGGTGAATGTCTCTGAGAGATATAGGGATAAAAATTTGGAATGGTGGTTTATATGGGTGGAATATGGTGAGCGGGAGTTAAAAGCTTCAAACTCCACTTCCAAAAGGTAGCGTGTAATAATAAATCTACGTTCGAAGAATCCTTACAAGCGATATACCATAAGTAGAATTATTCTAAACGAAATATCGCACTGAATGGTTTGGCTGTAGTTAGAAAGGAGAATCTCTGTGAATGGCCGAATTATGCAACTCTATCCTGGTTCCGATAACAATGTTCGTGTTGTCAATATCCAAACGCAAAATGGGGTCATAAAACGATCCATTGTCAAACTTTGCGTATTGTCTAATACTTAAAATTTATAGGCATAACATTTATTTTAATTTGTAAATAGAATTTGAATTAAGAAACTTTTATTGCACTGATCTGGAAGTACCATAATGTACTGTTTAACCTTCAGTTAACGAAAATGTTAACTCACATCGATTTAAAGTCGGCTGAAGTGGTGCTCCCGAAGTTCTCCTTACGAATTGAATTTGTATATAAAATTTTAATTGAAATCTACCATATTTACTTTAATTGTTCTATATGAGTTTTTTATTTGTATTATTATTACAGCCACTGCTGCAAGCTTTTTCTAAATCAGCCACCTTTTTTATGTGAATCTTTCTTTTTGGCTCCAGCTGTCGACCAGAGTGGACGTGAGTAAAATCAGTTTAATATTTATTGTTAAATGCGTTTCGGTTATTAATACAAAGTTTTTGTCATTTTACACAACAAAATCTTCAATAAACTCGAAGATGCTTGTTTTGTCCTAAATATTAAGAAGCACTCCACTTATGTAAAAAAGCGGTGTTGGGGACTACGTTTTATTATCACTTTTCTTAAGTAAACTGGGCAATTATAGTCCAGAATTTTATGTTAAATATCCAAATTTAAATCTAATTGTATATTTGTCATTGCACAGTTCGAGCACTCATTTCATTCCTGTTCATTACAATTTTTAGATTCATGATCACCACAATATTTTCTGCAGCTAAGTTTATTTTTACAGTTCTTCGATTCATAATTAAAGTCTAACATTTGTAACATCTTTTGGCTCTTACGTGTTTGGTGATTCGATACTTCATGCGGTCTGAGCCCAAACTGTTCAAGGGGCAAAATGTTATTGGTGTTCATTTGAGCTATGACCTTACATTTAATTACTTTTTAAATGCATTTACTTATAGAGTTGGGTAAGCACCAAGTAAACCGACACGTTGACATGTTCTTTTTATCTGTTGATAAAAGTTTCGTAACTTATTCCTGGAGTATAAACTCTCAAAACATATCTTCGATCGCGAGCTTCTCGTGCCCTTTTTCCAAAGAAGATTGAGATGACTAAACCGTGTGCTTTCTACAGTGATATCCACCTCAATCCGTTGCCAGACGTGATGTCGTGAAAACTAGGTTTACTAACTGTCCTACCAAAGGTGTCCTCTTTTCCTTTCCTGGCGTTAAAATCGCCTGAAAAGTCATATTTAGGACATTGCTCATCTGTCTTGTCGAGGAGCTCATAGAAACATTTTTTCGTCCTTGTCTTCTTTAGGAGCATGCGCTCACGTTAGCGAATTTATATTTAATGCGGATTGTCATAAGACGCCCAAGTCTGCCACATATGGCAGATCCACATTTGAATAAGCACTGTTTCATAGTTTTTCATACTCCTTATGTCCGGCCCATTCCATCGCATTTTTTGGATGGCGGTGATATCCCTCTTGTAATTGCTCGGCTACAAGTGACCTGTTAAGGGTCTGAACATTCCACGTGGAGATACGAAGATCGCTGTCCTTTAAACGTCGTGAACAGTGAGCTGCGACTGTAAGTATGTAGTAGCTAACTAGCAACAGATGGCGCACAAGCAACAGCGCAACTCCAACAGTGCACACAGCAAAACTTTCCTGGCATTCTCTTCTTGGTATTCGGGGTAGAATAGTCGGTCATTTAGTAACAAAGTAGTATATACGAGTATATAAAATTTAAAATACCGGAAGGCATTCGACGAAATTCATATAGCCCAAAGGGTGTTTTTAAGGCGGTTTTAAATATATCCTAAGCAGCTACGGGTATCAGGGGGTATTCTGTGACTAGGTCTATTTTAGAAACTATGTAACAGTCATTTATGTTCATGGAAAAATCTTGTATATGAGGATTTGGATACCGTGACTGTATAAGGTCTACAGTAATCAAGCAAGGTCTCCAATCCTGATTATTCTTTTTCTTAACCATGTGAAGAGCGAGCTAATTGAGAAAGTGGATGGCTGGCATTTGTCTAATTCGACCAAGTGTTCGAATTCTGTTTCTGGAACTGAATCACTCTAAGAGTCTGATCCTTCTAAACAGGAAACATCTCAGCGCCATCATAGGTGTGATCACTGGACATTGCCCTATAGGCAAGCATGCAAGTAGGCTTGCCGCCTTTACAAATGATTTCTTTAGAAACTGCATAGATGAGGAGGAATAGGAGACAATCTTTCACCTTCTCTGTACATGCCCAGCTTTCTTCCAGAGAAGAAATGGCTTAAACGATCCAAAGAATATAGACGTTAACAGTCTCCTGTGCTTCATCATAATATCACATTGGTTCCATGAGTAAGAGGATCACAGATTAACGTGGCATCACAACGGGCCAATAAGCCTAAGTGGGTTGGTTCCTTTCAACCGCCATTCTTACCTACCTACCTACCTCTTCATCCTCTGATCGTAAGGGATCTTCGTGATTCCTTATCCGACAAGTGTATCAGAAGTGGAGACCGTCGGCTTTGTTGTCACCACGAAAGGATTGGAGTCGTCGCTATCCATTAGGTCTGCAAGAGATATCCTCCTGAACCAGAACCCCGAGCTTTGCACTTGGACAGAACTCTCCTATTCCACCTACGGCTTTTGTTGAAAAATCGAGAGATCTTTAACCGGCACAAGCGATAATCTTGACGTGGCTTTGGTACCTGCCAGCATACCTTGTGATGGGAGGTGGTCTGGGCTTTTCCGCAAAATGGCCAAAAACTGTTCGAAAACTTTAACTTGACTTCGGAAACTTTAACTTGACCAATTGCCACCGTTCAAGGGAAACGAATCCGTCGGCGTCACTTTTACCGATCACAGCGGTCGATCGATGAACGCTAGTTTAAAGAAGTCATTAATTAACTGGGTACAATAAAACGTACATATATAGGGTGAATTATCGTGAGATTTTGACAGATCACGCGTGACTCTTATCAAATTGCTTTGTCATTTTTGTTCAGTATCGTTTGGCAAGTCATCATAGAAAGACTCACACCACAAAAACGTCTCAAAATTGTTCAGCTGTATGAGAAATGTTTTTCGTGCGACTCAAGGAACTTACGATGCGCATAATCGACCTACTAAAACCACAATTGCCAATACCATTCGCAAATTTGAGTCCCAGTTTACATTAGTGAATGCTACTCGCCGGTAAGACTACGTCCAGCATGTAGTGAAGAGAAAGTGTACGCAAAGACCAAAACGAATTGATTGTCGTTCCCAGCAGCTTGGCTTGGCGTATTTTACGTGAGGATCTCGGCCTAAAAGCGTATAAAATTCAACTTATGCAAGAATTGAAGCCAGGCGACTTAAATTTGCGTCATATTTTCAGTGATAGGATTCTGGAAAAACTCAATGAACTACCATTACATCCATAAAAAACAATGGTATGATGTGGTTTATGGGCCGATGGAATCATTAGTCCATATTTCTTCAAAAATGAGGCAAATCAGAATGTTACTGTCAATGGTAACCGGTATCGCGCAATGATAACGAACTATGTGCTTCCTGAAATCCAAGCACATGGTCTCGGTAAGCTCTGGTTTAAATAAGACGCCGCTACGAGCCATGCAGCGCGTGAAACAATGAACTTGTTGAGAAATCATTTTGTTGAGCACTTAATTTCACGTTTTGTTACGGCCGGTTTTTGGACCCTAGATCGTGCGATAAAACACCTTTGGGCTTATTTCTCTGGGGATATGTAAATAAAGGAATAAACCAGCTACGATTGACGCTTTGGAAGCCAACATTATTCGTGTTATACGCGAGATCCCACTCGCTATGCTCGAACGAGACGCCCAAAATTGGACCTTCCGAATGGACCACCTCAGACGTAGTTGTGGTAAACATTTTCATGATACCATTTTCAAAAACTTTCAAATTTATGTATTTGATTTTACATTATATTTCAAACCTTACGATGAATCACCCTCTACAATATTTAAGATAGAGCTTAGTTTTTTATTGTACTTTTTTATTTAGAAGAGCGTGCAATATGGAATTTTTCGTACCAATATTTGCGGCGATAAGACAGGACCTCCCGGTACAGCTAAGAGTGAGTATATACATATTTTTAAGTTTGACTTGATCTAATTTTACTTCACCTTTTTAGAATCTCCCCATAGTATTGACGGCAGAGTTTATAATAGAACTTAACGACCCTATACAGGAGGGACATTCCCTCCTTTTTCAGGGACAGTGGGGAGGCGAATCTATTCGCCTCACCTATTATGTAGAGGGTGTTTTCCAGCAAAGATTTGTAGTTGTGTGGGCGGTACAGAGTCTTGAAAATTCACAGTGAATTTAAATGGTAATAAAGGAACCGGTTGAGCTATGAATGATAGCAAGAAAGTGAAAATGGATGTTTAATTGTTTAAATGTTTGTAGATGTATCATAGTATATGTTTGTTAATGTGAAATACAAATAAAGTATTCACTATATATTGGGTATGTAATTTAATTCGTGCGGTTTTTTTTTTCAAAATGTGAACGTTTATTTAAGAAAAACATGTACAATAGTATTATTCAAAGTATTGCCCATCTGAAGCTATGACTTTTTCTTATCTTTCTGGCAATTTGTGAACCCCATCCCAAAAAAACTGCGTCGGCTTGGCAGCCAAAATGAATAAAGCCAATTTTTGATATTCTGCTCTGATGTGAACCGTATTTCAGTGAGGGCGTTCTGCATCGACCGGAAGAAATGGTAATCAAAAAGGGCAAAGTCTGGTCTATAAAGCGGGTGGGGTAAGACTTCCCATACACTTTTTTCCAAATAGTTCTTAACCGGAATAGCAACGTGGAGCCGAGCGTTGTCATGATGGAAAATTATTGCCTCGTGTCTGGTCGCATATTCCGGGCGTTTTTGGGCTACTTCTCTCTTCAAACGGATTAATTGTGTTCGGTAGAGTTGTCTATTAATGGTTTCACCCGGATTAGCAGCTCATAATACAGCACACCCATCTGATCCCACCAAATACAGAGCGATACCTTCGCGCCATGGATATTCGGCTTTGCCGTTGATTTGGCTGGTTGGCAAAACCGGCTTTCGACGTCTCTCGGCTTGAGTTCATGTGGAACCCATGAACCCTTGCTTTTGAATATATTCAGCTGCTTTTAAACGTTTTGAAATGGCTGCTTGAGTGACACCCAAAGATTCTGCGAGCTCTTCTTGTGTTTTGCAACAATCTTCATAGAGTAATGCTTCCAGGTCTTCATCTTCCAACTTTTTTGGCTGCCCAGGACGTTCATCGTCTTCCAAGCCAAAATCACCACTTTTAAATCGTGCAAACCACTTTTGGCACGTTCGCTCAGCTGGTACATGTTCACCGTAAACTTTCACCAAAATACGATGACTCTCGGCAGCAGTTTTCTTCATGAAGAAGAACTCCCTGCAAAAACACTTTTTCAGGCACAAAGTTCGACATATTTAAGTGAAAAAAAATTATTGTTGTTTACGCTTCAAATGAATGACATATACTAAAATGACGTACAATGACAGTAGCTATCCAACGCATGTTCCAATGGAATAATACAAGTTACGCCATCTCTTAGCAAACCGCACGAAAGTTATAGACCCAATATTTAAAAAATAAATTATTATTAACATCAATAATTAAATAAATACAAATAAAAGTATACACAAAATATTTTTATAAAGCTTTTATTTTGAAGAATTGATGAAAATTAAAAATAGTGTCGGAGACAGAATGGAGCCTTTTTGCACATCAGCGTTTATTTTGTGGATATCAGACTTGAAAACTTCCAAGACTTAAGAAGAAGGGAAGATATATGGTACATACCATCTGAACAAGCGGACTTGTGTATTTTATGATCAATAGTGATCAATATGATTAGTCTTACTAGTACAGGAGTGCGAAGTGGACGAATTCACGAATCCATTAAAGATTCGACTCGCTCAAATATTGGCGGAGACCTGCCATAATCTTTAAGTGTTGAACAAGCCGCAAACGAATTTGCCTTTCTCGAAGATCTAGAATTGAGTATGTGCCAAAATTTCATACATATTTTTGATGAATGATCAAAAGTTACTGTAGTAATTTTTTCCCTCTGATTTTGGTTATATTAAAACTGTACATGTCTACTATATTCTGGCTTTTTTTTAACTTTTTCGGTTTTCCTCTGTTGAGTTGGTTTTGTACAAGGTGGTAAAAAAAATAGTTATCTCATCCTGATAACTTGAGTCGTAACAAATCCAGGATGTTAGCGGTATCATTATCAACGTCAGGTATTCGTATTTTTGCCATTATGCGCAGTGAGCATTTTTTTTTTTTTTTTTGCTCTCTCTCTCTCTCACTGGTATTCAGTGGCGAATTCATTTCATGTTTTTGATCTTTCACGTACTTTTTAATTAGAGGCACTAAAACTTCAGCACTGCGTTCATTATTTGGACACACTTCTAGCCTCAAGTCTTCGGGACCACCCTCTGTTAGCCCTAAGATCCAGTGTACGTCCACACACCTTTCTTGTACTTCCTTCTGCCAAATATTAATAAATAATATAGTATAATAATAAATAGTAATAAACCGCGTGTAGCAGCAAATTCAGTCGCCTGCTGCTACTGATTAATTTAAAGAATAATTGAAAGAATGTAAATTGATTACAAGTTCCTTTATCAACCGAGCAATATTCTGTTGCATTTTTACTTTTTCAGAGTATAACCGACGTTTCGCGTACGAACTTTCACCTGAATTACTAGGCTTGCATTCTAGCATACTTGTATTTTCGGTTTCTTGATCGGACAGTATGCACTGATATCAAATTGATTGTAAAATGCAGTAAGTTTAGCTCTGTGAATCATGATAATTAACCGCTACAACAATTCGAGTATTTTTAAGTACAATCGTATTACTGGACGACGATCGATGGCTCTGCTTGGCATTATATAGCCTGATATTGATGATGCTGTTGTGTTATGTTGACCCATATTTACAGGTTGGTTGTACCTTGCCTTTGCTGTGTCATCGTTTAGGGATGCCGTAATTGGGGTTATGTTGGTTATTGCTGGTGTTGCATATAGTGCTTGGTGATTACCCGCTATATTTAGGTTGATGTCGAATGACCTATTCCTGGGTAGTTTGGGGGGATTGACCGTCGTTGCGGAAGTAGACTTTGTATATATAACTCCTCCTTCTTCTTGAGTAAGAATTCTCCTGAATTCTAGTTTGGGTAAACTTATATGATTTAGTACAAAAATGTGTAAAGGCTAGTAAAATAATTATTATAATTACTATCATGCTAAAGTTTAATCCATATGCTAAATTTTTGTGTAATCGTAATTCTTTTACTTCTTTAATGTTTTCAAAGTTACTAGAAGCAATATCATCAAATGTAAGGGTTTTGATAAATGTGGAGCTTATATTGTTATCGGGGTAGAAATATGTGTCTTCGAAAGTATATTGCTTATTGTAAAACGATTCATTTAACAAACTGATTTCACAATTAAAGAAGTTAATTAGATAATTTTTATTTAGTGTAATATTTCGTTCATCACAATTTTGCTTAGGTATATATTTGTTAGCATTTTTAATTACAATAGTTGTCTCATCTATTGGTTTTATTTGGGTTTCATTGATATACCTTACTTTAAAATTTTTTGTTAAAATGCAATGTTTACTTAGTTTTAATTCACTTACAGTGATAACTGACTGATATGTATATATCTTATTTTTTATCTCTATAATATATTCATCTTTACTATCTTAATTTTTTTTTCGACTGATATGTAATTTTTTGGAATTTCTATTGTGATTATAATAAGATTATTTTGATATTCGGTAATGCCTATTTTAGCTTATAAAAATCAATTTCGTATTCAATAATTTCTTCAATTGTAAGGATACTTGGGTGAATAATGTTATATTTCGCGGATACAATGTTATCTTGTATTTGGTTGATTTTATTTTCCAAGAAATCTAGTTTGGTAATTTGGTCCAAGCATAGTTGTTGTTTTAAGAGTTTATTCATAAAACTATCTACTCCATTGTAGGTGTCTAAAATAGTTTTTCTATCATTGAGTATGACTGTTTGTGAAGATTGTTTGGTTTCATTGAAATGTTTCATAATTTTAATTTGGTTGTTAATAGTGTTAATTGTGTAGTATAGACTGTCTGTCTGTATCGTAGTTCCAAAAAGCCATTTTTCTGCGTTCCCTATAATATTCAATAGCCCTCGTTTCTGTCTCTCTGCTTTATTCGGCATTATGGAATTCATTTTTGCTAATAACGTTTCTATTCCATGATAAACTACTTCTTTATTTTCTAATTGTATGTGCTTTATGTTGGTTCGAATTTGTGTAATGGTATTGAGGATTTCATCTGGATTAATAATATGTAAGATTATATTGGTTTGATTAGTAATTTGAGCTGTACTGAACTTTATTTTTAGATATCCTGACTGTTCATTGATTGATTTGATCTGCAATGCTCCGTGTATCGTTGGTATTAAGTAAATCATTGTTAGGAATATGATCTGTAAATTTATGCGGTCGTTTAATATTTGTTAAATGTACGTTTTCTAACTTTTTAATTTTATATCTAGGCCGTTCCTTATGTCTAACGTGCTTGTAATTTTTTATTTATCCTTCCTGTCTTCTTTCTATATAGTTTTCGCGTCTTTCATTAAGTTATTCTATTCTTTTATTTTTTTTGTCTTGAACTAATTTATACAAAATTCCCTCATCTATTTCTTCTTTGGCCTTCCTAGGTGTCGTTCTGATTGTTGAATGATGAAGGTTATTGTAGTTGTTTAGGTCTAATTGTATTTTCATTTCAATAGATAGGTCTTGTTCCTCGAAAATGGTTATTTTTTCTAAATTTGTAGAATTTAGTCGTTCTACATCTGAATTACCTGTGTGGCTGTTTGGTTTAGTCCAATATACTTCGACCTCATTTTCGTTAAGAAAATTTATAACTTTCTCCCATTTGAACTCATTGTCCGTAATAATTTTCTTTGGTTTCCCAAACTTAGAGAAATGTTCTATTAATATTGCTTTCTTACTTCTCCAGTTTCTATCTATAATAATGTAACCTACCGCAAATTTAGTTAGTTTATCTATAATAGTTACAAAAGACTTTTTCTGTATGTGAAATACGTCCAAATGTATAATTTTATTCTTATGTTTTGGGGTTTCTGTTAAGTGTAATTTTGGTTTAATTGGTTGTCTGTCATATTTAATTTCCTGAGACTTTCTGCAATTATTGATTACTAGCTGTATGTGTTCATGAAGCTTAGGAAAAAATATATACGTATATAATACGTTTCACTTATTCCACTATTCATTGTTTCTTTAGTGTGATAGAGAGATATTTGTTTGTGTGCCTCCTCCTCGGTTTGTATTTCAGCCGCTCTCTGTGAACACTTTAGGAACTTTATGTTTTCATCATGGGAAAATAATGATATAATTATTTGCTGAACTATATTGTAGTATCTTCCACTTCTGAAAATATACCTATTGTTCCTTTCTTTATGAATCTAATTAAAACCTCCCTAATCTTCTTCTCCTCTTCAAGTGGATTTAAATGTATAATCCTACGTTATGTATGATTTCAATTTCTTTACTGACTTTGTACGTTAAAATTAAGTGAGTTTTATATTTATTTATTGTACAATACTAATTCGTTTTTTATACCTATATGATCTAATTGTTGTTCTTCCGCTGAATGTATGGTTTCTGTTAGTGCCATATTTGATTCTACATCGTTATCTTCCCTAATCTTGGGTGTATCTTCCATTCTACTGAGGAAATCAGCTACCTTATTTCCTTTCCCTTTTAGATACTCTATTTCAAAATTATATTCTTGGAGTTTTAGAATCCATCTTTAGTTACGCTGTGAGAACTCCTTACCTTTATATTTGTTGTTTAAATATTTAATTGGGACATGATCCGTAATAATTTTAAATTTATTTCCATAGAGATATGGACGAAAATAATTTACTGAGTAGACAACAGCGAGAAAATCTTTGTCCGTGACACTATAATTTTTCTCGTGATTTTTTAATGTTCTTGAGACGAAGCAAACTGGATTGCCATTTTGTAATAATACCGCTCCTATGGCATAATTGCTTACATCTGTTGTGAGAACAAATGGTTTGTCGTACTCTGGATATTTTAATATTGGATGTGCAATAATTATTGCTTTTAGATTTTCGAAGGCTGATATGTACTGACGATCATTTATATTTATTTTTTCATCCTTCTTTAAATACATTATCATTGAGTAAGCAATCTTAGCATAGTCTCTAATGAATTTTCGATAATATCTTGTCATACCTAAGAAACCTATAAGCTGTTTTTCTGTTCTTGGTATGCCTAACTTTTCGATTTCGATAATTTTATTTGGGTTCGGTTTTATTCCTTCTTTCGTTAGTATATGCCCTAAAAATTCAGTACCTCTTTTCATGAAACTACACTTATCTGCCTGGATTTTTAGATTATGTTCCCTCATTTTTTAAAGATCTTATCTATAGATTCACTATGTTCTTGTAAGGTTGTAGAAAATATTAATATATCATCCAAGTAAACCACCTAAATTTTGTAAATGTACTCTCGTAAGATGTTATTCATTAATCTTTGGAAAGTCGTGGGTGCGTTCTTTAAACCGAACGGCATCCTTACGTATTCGTATAAACCTGTTGGTGTGACAAAATCAGTTTTTTCAATATCCTTTTCTGCTACAAGGATTTGATGATAGCCTTTAGCTAGATCTAATGTGCTAAAATATTGTGCTTTACCTAGCTTATCTAGTATACTGTCTATGTTAGGCAATGGATATTTGTCATCTATTGTTACTTGGTTTAATTTTCTATAATCTACTACAATTCTGTATTTTTGTTTACCAGAATTATCCTGTTTCTTGGGAATAACAATTATAGGTGAACTGTATTTGCTAATACTTTTTCTAATGATTCCCTGTTTTTCCATTTCTTCCATTTGCTTACGCACTTCAGCTTCGTATTTTGGTGGATATCTATAGAGTTTTGAATCAATATATTGATCCATGGTAGTATTTATTTCATGTGCTACTGTTTTCGTATTTGTCAATTGATCTCCTTCTTTATAAATAAGTTTTTGATATCTACTTAGAAGTGATTTAATAGCATTACTCTCTATTTCATTTAGATGGTTAGTTTGAATGTCGCAAACTTCACTTATATCCAACACATTTACTTCATTAATATAATACACTTGTTGATTTTATCTAAAGATTTTACGTTCTGCCTGATCCAATCCATACCGATTAAGAAATCGTAAGGTTTGTTCAGAGCTATTTTACTCCATTTCATTCTTGTGTTCGGATTTTGTCCGAATTGTATTGGACATTTTGTTTTTAGTTGTTCCGTTTTACTTTTTACTAAGCCTTGAATTGTATTTATTTGAATTGATTCTACTTCCAGCTTTTCATAAAATTTTGTTGGTACCCTACTGGAATTTAAAACACTAATATTTGATCCTGTATCAATCATAGCTATAAAGGCGTTCTTTTCCAAAGTTATTTGTAGATATATTTTTGTATCATCCGAGGCTAATTGATAAAAAACTCGTGATTTTCAATTTGATTAACGTCAGATTTATTCAAAGTATCTACATCCATTGGTTCTAATCTATGTTGATTTGATCTATACTGTCCTGCGTTTCTATTGTTATAATTATTCTGATGTCTTAATTGATTATTATTGTAAGTATTTGTCCTTAGTTCTGCCTTAACTGACCTGAATATTGGGGTTTTGTGTTAGTATTGTGTTTATTGTGGTTCTGAGCGTATTGTGTTGTGTGTACGTGGTGAACTTTGTGTGTTTTTTCTATATTTAAATTATATTTATCATGCCCTATGTATTTGTATAAAATTGTTCTTATTGCTGTACGTGTATATTTATCATGTAGTTCTGAGGCTAACGATCCTGCAGTTATTTCTTTGATTCTTAAGATTAAAGCACACTATGGCTTTATCTAAGCCATTTACATTAAAGGCAGCACATTCTGTTATGTTATTAACAATTTCCTGAATCTTATCTAATAATTGGTTAATTGTAAATACCTTAATGTTGTTTATATCTCTTAGGATGCTGCTTTGATCCTTTGTGGGCCTGTAGTGAATTTTTAATTTTTCCTTGCATTCTTCCCATATTGCCGGTGCTTTGGTCGATAAATTGTTTTTTGCTGCTCCCGTAATCTTCTCGTTGTATATGATGATAAATGTCTGGTGTGCGTCCGCTCCGAATTATTCTAGGAATTGATTGACTGTTGCAAGAAAGGATGGTAGAGTGCCTGGTTCTCCATTGAATGGCTGGATAAATTTTATCTGCTTTTCCACTAATGTTCTCCAGTTTTGAGGAGCGTTTTGTCTTGCTAAGATGTCTGTCAGTGCTACTAAACACTGTTCTAGAACCGGTAGATTTGCCATGTTACTTTAATTGTCTTGTGTCTTGGCTTGTGTCTACGTGCAATGTTAAATTTTAATTCACTATACTACGTTTTCTACCTTATCGATGAGACACTATTTATTGTCACTTTTTATATTTTAACCGATCCGCTATAACTTTTGTTAGCATTTTAACTTTCACTATACCGACTGCGCCAGTTATATAGTGGGTGTGTCCGAATAAATAAATAAACACTTTTTAATTTCTTTATTTTCATTTTTGGTCACCCTTTGGACCTTACAATTTAATTACAATCGTATTACTGGACGACGATCGATGGCTCTGCTTGGCATTATATAGCCTGATATTGATGATGCTGTTGTATTATGTTGACCCATATTTACAGGTTGGTTGTAGCTTGCCTTCGCTGTGTTGTGTTATGTGATGGCATAATTGGGGTAATGTTGGTTATTGCTGGTGTTGCATATAGTGCTTGGTGAATGCCCGCTGTAGGTTGTTGTCGAATGACCTACTACTCGGTAGTTTGGGGGGACTGACCGTCGTTGCGCACTCGGTCACTGCCGTTACAACGGTACGGGCAGTGACTGAGTGTATGTAACAACCGATGGATAGCGGGTTGCGTGTAAAAATTTTGTTGGTGCACTGACTCATATTGTTGTAAGGGCATAACACATAAGCAATTTGATTCAGTAAACCATCGCCAGAATTTTCACTTCGCAGCCTTGCTTAGTATCGTCGATGTGTGTTTGTTTGTAATTATGACTAGGGAATTCAGGGTGGACGTAGCCAATATACGCAGGCTAAAAATTATTCACTTTTCTGCGTACGTCCACGTTTGTAAGCACCAACCAGCTGTTTTGGCACAGGTAGATCTCCGCCGACACCTCTCAGATCACTCTGATCTGAAGCTACCTGACTAGGAACTAGTGCCACTTTTCTTCCCGCAACGCGGTCTTGCCATTTATGTGCGTAGTGGTGTAGCCTACCAAATTTCACCACAAAGTAGTTCCTGTTCCAATCCGGAATTCAATTGGTTAAAATTCCATCTCCGCAAGCAAATTATCCACTACTGCTTTATTTACAGAAGCCCCAAACTAGACAGCAACTCGACCTTTCAGGAGTTTGATGCGCTGTCTGTCTCCATTCAAAGAATTGTATCCCTGTATCCTCATACTGAAATCGTTATTACGGTCGATTTCAATAAACGCAATTCTGAGTGGCTTCGAAGGAAGGATGGTGTGTTTAAATCTTCGCTGCGGAAAACAGTTTGACCCAGCTTGTAAATGAGCCCACACGAATACCAGACTTTGATAGTCATACTGCTAACACCCTGGACTTGTTTTTAACTTCTCACCCTGACAAGTAATGCGTTGATGTGCTCTCTCCTCTAGGCTCGTCGGACCATTATGTCATACTTACTAAATTCTCGTACATCTACCCCACAGTTAGAGAAAAGATTCCTAAAAAAACCGTATGGCAATACAAGAAAGCAAATTGGAGTGGACTTAATAATCTTCTTATGAATTTAAAATGGTCGTTATGTTTCCTAAATAACGACGTGGATGCCACTGCTGATATGATCACAGAAACTATTCTCTTTGGAATGAGATGCTTTAGCTCTCATCGGGTTAAGAGTATCAAACCAAAAGAAAAGGCATGGTATGACTCGAGATGTAAAGAGGCTGTCAGGGTTAGAGAATTGTTTTTTCGGTCCTACAAGACCAACCCAACAGAGGAAAACCGAAAAAAGTTTAAAGGAGCCAGAAATGACTGCAATGTCTTTCTTAAGCTTATGAAATTAAAGTACGACTAAAAACTTAGGCAAAATATACCTCAATGTCCCAAAGGCAGTACAAATTTTTGGTCATTCGTCAAAAACATTAGAAATTCTGCCTCATCCTCCATCCCAACGCTCATTTACAATGACATTCCAGCTGTCAGCTCTTTGGACAAATCCAATCTGCTTGCTGCACACTTTGCGGCTAGCTCAACGCTCTCAGATTGCACTTTGTCCCCGCCTACACTTAAGTGCGTCGAATCTACAACGGGACGAATCCACTTTCGCACTTGTGTAGTAGCAAGAGTACTCAAAGATCTTAACATGCATAAATCCGCTGGTCCAGATGGTATATCGCCCCTCGTAGTAACAGGTCCACTGGTGATTTGATGGCATATCTTACCGAAAAGTGGAACCAAAGCATACATCAATCTGCCGAAAGCAGAATAGTATCACTTGGTATTTCTAAGGCATTTTACAAAATTGGCATCAGGCTCGCTTGTCGAAAATGCGTGCTTTTGGATTCGATGACTCTCTTCTTCAATCGATTAGAAATTACCTTTCAGAACGTTCAATTCAAGTTGTCTTGGACGGTTTCAAGACTGATATTCACAAAATAAATGCTGGTGTACCCCAGGACTCCGTCCTGCCTCCGACACTCTTTTAATTTTCATTAGTTATCTCTTGTCTGCTACTACTCATCCAAGATATTCCTTTGCTGATAACAGTTCTCTCTGCTTTTCATATTCGTCCCCGGACTCACGCCCCTGCTCTTCGGTTGTAGAACGGGAACGGCAGCGTATGCTAAGCTCATTAAATTCCGATATTAACAGCATAACCAATTGGGGAACTTTCAACCGAGTATTATTTATTGCTTCCAAAACTTAATGCTGTCTGCTGTCGTTAAAACGAAATTCAAATACCCAGTCATTATCCATAAATGGCACTTGCATCGTCGAAACCGATAAACTTTCCATTCTCGGTATGTGTGTAAGTGACAACTTACGTTGAAATGACCACATATTTGATGTCGCTAAAAATGCTGCGAAATGTCAAGTTGTCCTCAAGCGATATAAGAATATTGTACCCCCTCTGATCTGGCCACAATATATAAGGCATTCATCCGCCCAAAATTGGAGTACAATGCCCACATCTGGTCAGGTGCTACTAAAACATCTCTGCTGCTGGATAGGATTCAAAACCGTGCGATAAAACTCATTGGTGATACTAATATCAGTCATTCAATTTACACATTCAAACTTCCAACCGTAACACCCGTCTCGCCATGAATGCAGTATACCCTGAAGCTCATTTTCCGACGTACTCTAAAATATCATGATTCTTTCCTAAGCCGTACAACTCGCTTATGGAGTGCCCTGCCGACCTCCGTGTTTCCTGTTTGTAATAATTTAAAAACAATGTACATTGGCAACTGTCTTTTCTTCCTCCCTAAATTTCCTTCGCCCGTGCTGTGTACGAACATTTTAAGGATACAATCGCGTGCTGATTATAAAAAAAAGTAATTTATACAGACGTCAAATGAGAGAACCAAAACCGTTTTTTTTTTCCTCGGTTTTCGCTATTGAAAAAAGGATTGGAAAAGACCAATCTACTGTCTCCTGTTACCACAAACAAATTTGGAAAACCCAAATTCTGCTGTTACACGTTTTTTCATATTTTTTTGTTATTGAAAATGAATCCTTAATATGGTAACCATGAATTGCATATAATATATGTCACAGTGGCACGCTTGCTGCTTGTGTTGCTGTTAAGTCTTTGCCTTCATATTTAGACGATCTATATGCTCATATAGCATTCCTAAAAGATGCGCCCAATTAGAAGATATACAGGAAAGTTTTAACATATGTAACATAAGCGACTGTTAAAATTAAGTATTACTCGTTGGATATGTATGCAGCATTGCATTTGTAGAGTGCTTGACATGTGGAAAGAACTCACCTATTACAATTTCACTTCGACAAAAAAAAAAAATTAAATTCATGTGTTTTAAGAGCATATGTGTTTTTTCTTTAAATTAGTTTATATTATTTCAAGAAAATTTTGATACATTGGCTGCAAAGTGAGTCTGAGGGATTTTTTTTTTTAATTGCCTAGTAATTTCGTTTTGCCAGACAATTTAAATATTTCTGTCAATATTTTGGATGCTGCTAATTATATAATAATAAAATTATATTTATAATATATAATTATAAAATTTATATAATTATACAAAATAATAAAATATAATTTATTTGGGGTCCGAATGTTAAGAAATTTTAAGACAATCAAATCATCTGCAGAAGATGCTAAAAATGTTCGGGAAAATGTTCAATGTAACATTTGCTGTAATGTTACAGTGCTTTTTCAATAATTCGAATTTTAAGATCCTTGTGTAGCTCTGGATTTGTACAGAGTAGAACACTTTAATTCTTTTGCAGATTCATCAATCCGTGTGACCTTATGAATGATTGCCATACCATACTTCACTCATACATTTTGAAGAAGAAGACCGAAAATAATTGAAAGAGGTAACAATTGAAGAGAATATGACTGCAAGTTTTAAAGATTATAAGTATGAATTTGTTTTTCAAAATCTTGCTTAATTGGCTGAGATTGTGTTATGTCTTGCACATTCAAATGCGGAATATGAACGCATTTTCAGCATTCTTACAGACGTAAAAACTAAAAAACGGAACAGTTGCGTTTAATGGAAAAAAAAACGATCTGATGTGAATACAGGAACTCTATATACTGAATTAGTAAATAGATACACTAAATGACTGATACATATTTAAATGACTAAATGACTATTCCTGTAATATAATTCATTTAATGATATCTAGGCATGTATTTGCAATTTAATTTGTTTTGTGATGTTTTTGTGAAGTATTACTTTTGTTTTTGTTACATAAATATAATATGAATTACATATGTATGTCGTTATATTTCTTAATTCGTTTTAATTTTTTTAAAAGCAGGTATTCTTATGTTACAGGCCTCTGAAAAAAGCAATGAAGAAATTTTTTTTAGTTGAAATACTTTCTTTTTTTCAACTTGGAATCTCGTGTTATTTTTCCGCTCCTAAACATAAAATATTCTGGTTTTCTTGAATTTGAAAACGGCAGCACTGTCACAGACTAACACGCAACGTTGTTTGCTAATACTGTCAAGAAAAAAAAATGTTGCTTGCTTATTTTGACTGCAAGGTAAAACTGCGAACATGGTTGAAACCGCACGATAGGTTTACGTTGACGATGTACATAAATGGGTGTAGGTACACTTTGCATGGGTGCAGCTAGTTATGTACATACGAGTATGTATGTAGTCTTATTTATGCATTTCGTTTATTTCTTGATACGCAATGTGAATGGAAGATCTCACGCATATTAATTCGTTGACATCTGGCGGAATGTGCAGCTCAGTCCCGAAAGCCGACTGAATAGTCTAAGGAGTATCAATGACCTAGACTACCAGATAGTTCGCTGGGAAAAATTGAAGAGGAGCGAAGGTGTTATACAATGCGTTCGCTTCCAGAGGTTCGGGCAGGGACGGAGCATCCGATAGGACACAGCTCTCTTGCGTATTATGTGGGAATATGGGATACACACCGCAAACTATCGGGGTTTTCCTAAGTTCGCTGACATCAAAAAAAGCAAAATTGGGTCGGCAGCAGAAGGTGGAGGTCAAGCGTTCACCGGTTAAGTTTCAAACACCAGCCGTCACGTCCCAAATTTCCTACGCCCAATGGCGTCAGGTAAGGGGGCTACACCTAACATCCTGGCCATCTTGCTCATTACTTCCTTTGTACAATAATTCCCATTGGAGTTTCGAATATATGTTTTGCAATTACACCAGAAATTCAATTAATAGACATATACCTTGATGTCTCCTCCACATTCAGGCCTTTTTATAACCAGAGGCCGAGCTGAGAAGGGAATGTTGTCGTAAATATACGGACGACTCCAAATCAAGCCAAAGCTCCGGCGCACTAGTGCTTATGTAGAAAGTAATAACACCAGACGGTTTTATCATCTACACATTTACCGTTATTTTAATATAAGCCCACATGTTCTGAGAACTTTTTTATGTCAGTAACAACTTTGTTTTCGATTTTAAACAAAAAATGCAAAATTTCAATTTTGAATGGATTGCAAATTAAAAATAACTTATTACTGATCTTGGTCTACTTAAGCGAAGGTGAAAATTAAAATAAAACATATGTAATACATATGTAATCACATTAACTCAAGCAGTTTCCAGGGGACACGAATAATAATTATTTTCATTTCAAGTATACCTACTTAAATTTTTATGAGTTCATTACATTACATTACATTTTTTACAGTTCTATTGTTTTTAAAATTCGTAGCAAAAACTCATTTGCAATTTTTCCAAAGCAATACCGCTATTAAGAAATTTATTATAGTGATTTTGTGGTCGTAACCATTCACTAAAGATATAAAACCAATTTGGGAAATTTATGTTATATTTGTTTTCTTTATACATTCTTTGATTATATTTTCTTTTAAATTGGACACATAACGCAGTTTCTTAAAGTATGAGGAAACTATCTGTACATGAAGACGACAGCCTTTGAAATATTTTTCCGATGGCCAAATGGGAACCGTAGTTTCTTTTGAGTTTTCATGTTCCTTTAATTTTATTACAATAGTACTTCCGTTAAATATCAAAATTCTGTTTATCTTTTGAAATTTCTTCTGTATAATTTTCACATGTTTTGTAAATTTTTTTTTATTGATTTAAAAAGCAGTATCCTGCAAAATATTTAGTGGTTACATCGTTGACCTGTGGTACGTCAACTAATATTGCCTCTTCATCTGGGGGGTTAACTATATTGTTCGTATTCAAGTTATTTTCAATACATTTCTTACTGTCAAGAATGTCCCAATTTTGTTCTAGATCCTGGGTAAGCATTATTTGTTCTCCTGTATCACTCTGTAATATAGAATTCAAACCCACCCGTAGGTATCCGGAATCATCTTTGCAGTTTGAAAATTTCGATTTAAATAAAAATTTAATCGATATTACGTTGGCTAACAAGGACTCGAATTCAGAAACACTTAAATTGATTTTATTTATATTCCGAGCTCTTATTTTTCCAAATAAGTTTTTTAACGGATCTTGATTAAATTTATTTACGTAAACGTATTATAAATCATTATACTCATTGAATAATGTATCTTTTGTTCTTAGAACGCTTTCTATAGTTACGGCAAAACCGTTGAAACAGACTAATCTATTTTTGGCATTTATAGGCTTAAAGTTTGATATATATTCCTTCATTTCAAGAATGAACTTTACATTTGTATCATTTTGTACAATACAAATGTAGATTTCGCAAACTGAGCTATATGGCATGGGAATTTTTTTAATTCTATTAAGGCTTTAATTCCACAGGATAGATCAATTCCACAGGATACAGATTTTTTGAAACTCAGTAGGGTCAATGTGTGCCGATGTTAGTCTTGGACATATTTTGGTAGTATTACTTTTTTCTGTATTATAAAGGTATTTAATTACTTGCCAACTAACAATTCCATCAAAAGTGGTCAAATTTTACTTAAGTAAGTTGTTCCGAATGCTTTTTATAAGATAAGGAATGTCATACATTCCATATATAGGTTTATCTTTGTATAAGAACTTGGAGTTTTTTTTTTCATTTAGATTCAGTTTACTATATAAACTCCGATTTGTGGGCCCTTGATCACAGCAAAGGACTCTTACATTTAGCCTCAGCTCCGTGCATATGTCAAGGCAATTATATACCTCAATCTCAAGTTGTTTCATAGGTATATTGCTTAGACAAACGACATGATACAGAACTTGTTTAAAATTATCACATAAACTCCGAATCATGAAAACACACAGATTTTGTGCATATGTTCGATCTTTGATTTCTTTTTAATAAACAAAACCTTCAAATTTATCTTTAAATTTATTGTAGGTCAGATTGGCCTGAAGGCTCATCTCATCAAATATAACCACAATTCCTTTTTCCTTTGATTATAATGTCGAGGTTATTCCTTTTATTTCCTTTAGAAAATTTCTATTTAACCTAGGTGATAGACATTTAATCTTAATTCACGTGTGTAACGAAAATGGGTGCGGCAAGTGTAGTCCAAGCTGATATCGTAAAAAGTTGCATTCGAATGATGAACGGAAAAATATGCACTGCGAAACCCACTTCCCCTATTCGGTGTATACTTTTGTACTCTGAGACAGAATGAGCTTTGAAAATGTCTTCGTATTTTGATCAATACCAAGCAATAAATCAATTTGCTCTTGTATTCTCCGCTTCTTATGTGACTGTTCCCCTTTTTTTAACCTTTTAAACCACGAGTCTTCTGCAACATATTTATTTTCGATTTTTGATTTTCTTTTAATTTATTTTATTTTCTTTTATTATAATATTATATTATATATATATCAATTTCTAAAGCCTTCCAATTCTTTTAATATACAAGGATTGTCTTTTTATATGAGTCCAACAAAATTTAAGGTTATCATTGAATCTTTTCCTTGATAAGTTCTTCCACTGTTACTTCATTTAAATCTAGATCTAGTTCATTAAATATGAGAACTCTATCACTTTCTTTTAGAAAGAGTGAGGGGTAAGCATTTATTTTTAAATATTTCTTACCAATATATACATTTTTAAAGTGCTTGCTACATATGAAGGGCTTTCTAAAGCTCCTTATGTGTTTCTGAGACGACTCCCCTGCCAAAACTAGCCATTCGTCGTATTAAATTGTTCCTTTTTCAGAAAATTTAAATAATTTTCGATCTGGAAATTCGTTTCTTCTTGCACAGCAATGTGTTATTGCACACTTAATTCTTTTAAAGCGCATTTTCTGTTGTAAACAATTTTCTTATTGCTATTTTGATTTCTCTCTATGGATATATGTATGTAGTTATACCCTGTATATCCTGAAAACTAAATGGTATATATTCTAGCAAAGGCGCTCAACCCTTTCTAGAGATAAGGGGTTATTCACCATGAGGTTTGATTTTCAATAGGCTTTTTTTGACAGATCACGCATGACTCCTATCGAACTGCTTTGTCATCTTTGTTCAGTATCGTTTGGCAAGTCATCATTGAAAGACTCACATCACAGCAGCGTCTCCAAATTTGTCAGCTATAATACGAAAATCAGCGTTCTGTGAGAAATGTTTTTCGTGCGATTCCAAAAACCTACGGTACGAATAATCGACCTACTGAAACCACTACTGCCAATACCATTCGCAAATTTGAGTCCCAGATTACATAAGTAGATGATACTCGACCGGTTAGACCACATCCAGCAGGTAGTAAAGAGATTATAGCAGCTATAGTTGAGAGTGTTCCCGAAGACCGTGACGAATTGATTCATTGTCGTTCTCAGCAGCTTGGCTTGGCGTATTCGAAAACTTGGCGTATTTTACGTGAGGATCTTAGCCTAAAAGCGTACAAAATTTAACTTGTGCAAGAATTGAAGCCAGGCGACTTGAAGTTGGGTCATATTTTCAGTGAGTGGGCTCTGAAAACACTCAATGAAAATCCGGTGTTTTATCGTGAAATTTTGTTCAGTGATGAAGCCCGATTCTGGCTTAATGGATACGTTAATAAACAAAATTGTCATATTTGGGCCGATGAGTAACCCGAAGAGTACCAAGAGCTACCATTACATCCATTAAAAACAACGGTATGGTGTGTTTTATGGGCTGATGGAATCATTGGTCCATATTTCTTCAAAAATGAGGCAAATCAGAATGATACCATCAATGGTAACCGTTATCGAGCCATTTTAACAGACTATGTGCTTCCTAGAATTCAAGCACATGGTTTCGGTGGGCTCTGATTCCAATAAGACAGCGCTACGAGCCAAACAGCGCGTGAATCAATGGACTTGTTAAGAAATCAATTTGGTGAGCACGTAATTTCACGTTTTGCTACGGTAAATTGGCCGCCTAGATCGTGCGGTATCACACCCTTGGACTATTTTCTCTGGAGATATGTAAAGTCCCAGGTCTTCAGGGATAAGTCAGCTACGATTGACGCTTTGGAAGCCAACATTACTCGTGTCATCCGAGAGATACTAGTCTCTATGCTCGAATAAGTTGCCCAAAATCGGACCTTTCGAATGGACTACCTCCGACGTAATCGTGGCCAACATTTACATGATATCACTTTTAAAAAGTAAATGCCATGGATTGTTCTTTTAAACGATAATAAAAATTTCAAGTTCACTTTCAAATTTATGTGTAAAATTGATTTTACATTATAAATCAAACCTTACGATGAATCACCCTTTATTTAAAAATTAATAAAAACTTAAAAGGTCTTAAAATATGTAGCTTGGAATAAAAAGAAATTAAATACACGAATTTGATTTGAAAAGTATAGTTTCAAACCTCTAAAACTATTAAACACTAATTTTAATTTTACTTTTCAACTATATATATCAGTGGCTACAAGCCATAACCGCTTAACTCAAGTTAGGACAAAATTAAGTAAAGGGCACCATCGTGTTCAGAATGTATAAATCTATTCCCACTTAATTTTTTATGACTGTATCTTTTTATAAACAGAAGAATTATAATGTGTTAAAAAACATTCGTTTCCTAACTTGAGTTAAGTATCTTATAAATTATTTTTTTGTTTTCTCTTAATAAAATTTTCGTTTTTTAATAAGAGCCTAAGTCTAGATAAGAAATTTAATGTCTGCTTTCAATTTATAACCTTCATTTTCGATTATTGCGTAAGTCAACTTAAGCTGTTATTGCTCAAATTACAAAAGCAATTCAATTTTCTTAACTTGAGTTAGGCTATTATTCAAAAACAGAGTTTCGATTTTTAATTAGCTTAACTCGATTTTTTTTTATAATTAGCACGCGCTCACGAAGTTTTGTTTGTAAATTATAACGACCAGGAAACACAGAGGTCGGCAGGGCATTCCATAAGCGAGTTGTATGGCTAAGGAAAGAATCACGATATTTTAGAGTACGTCCAAAAATGGACATAGCGAAACGGGTGTTACGGTTGAAAGTTTGAATGGGCGGAATGCTACTGGCGATTTCAATGGAGCACTGGTGGTGGAAATAGCGATAAAACAAAGTGAGACATTACGACATTACGTCGATGTTCGAGGGTGTCAATTGAATGACTGATATTAGTATTACCCATGAGTCTTATCGTATGGTTTTGAATCCTATCTAGCAGGTGCAGAGATGTTTTAGAAGCACTTGACCAGATGTGGGCATTGTACTCCAATTTTGGGCGGATGAATGCCTTAAATATTGGCCAGATCAGAGGGGGTAAAGTAATTCTTACATCGTTTAAGGAAACCTAGACATTTCGCAGCATTTTTGGCGACATCGAATATGTGGTCATTCTAACGTAAGTTGTCACTTACGCACATACCGAGAATGAAAAGACTATCGGTTTCGACGATGCAAGTGCCATTCATGGATAATGGCTGGTTATTTGAATTTCGCTTTAATGACAGCATTAAGTTTTGGAAGCATTAAATTATACTCGGTTGAAAGTTCCCCAATTGTTTAAGCCATTAATATCGGAATTTAGTGAGCTTAATATACGCTGCC
This sequence comes from Volucella inanis, assembly GCA_907269105.1. Classification (NCBI taxonomy): domain Eukaryota; kingdom Metazoa; phylum Arthropoda; class Insecta; order Diptera; family Syrphidae; genus Volucella; species Volucella inanis. The sequence continues at coordinate 23,330,426 of OU026158.1, forward strand.
GTTCCCGTTTTACAACCGAAGAGCAGGGGCATGAGTCCGGGAACGAATATGAAAAGCAGAGAGAATTGTCATCAAGAATTGTCCAATCATATATTGGATTAGAAGTAGCAGACAAGAGATCATTAAGGAAAATTAAAAAGAGTGTCGTAGACAGAACGGAGCCCTGGGGTACACCAGCATTTATTTTGTGAATATCAGACTTGAAACCGTTCCAAGACAACTTGAATTGAACATTCCGAAAAGTAATTGCTAATCTATTGAAGAAGAGAGTCATCGATCCCAAAATCACGCATTTTCGACAAAAGAGCTCGATGCCAAACTCTGTCAAATGCCTTAGAAATATCAAGTGCAACTATCTTGCTTTCGCCAGATTGATGTATGCTTTGGTTCCACTTTTCGGTGAGACATGCCATCAAATCACGAGTGGACCTGTTGCTACGAAAACCATATTGCCGTTCATTGAGACGTTTTCATGTTTCGAGATATTTGATGAGCTGACGGTTTATCAGCGTTTCAATGACCTTGGAAAGAAGGGACGTAAGTGCAATAATTCTGTAGGAGGAGAGAGAAGAAGATTCGTCTTTTTTAGGGACGGGCTGTTTTGCATCTGCTCGGAAAGAGTCCTTAAGAGTAGGATTGATGAAAAAGCTAAGTAGGCCGTTATTACATATTTGAATATAACAAAAAAATTATATCTAAGTCGAGCTAAGTTACAATAAATATTGAAAAAGTGAATCTTAAATTGAGTTAGGTCGTTGTGAACAGTCGCAAAGTTTTCGTGGTAATAATTTTAAAAGTGATAGGTTTAAAGACCAAAAGCAAGAAATGCATATAAAATATCTGGCAGAGCAGGAAAAAATGTGGAGTTAGCTAGGATGCTGACAGAACGCTCTAAAGCCAAAGGTAAGTTTATTAATGAAAATCGGCCCAGGAGGTCAGTATAGGCACCCTGGTTCTAGCTTTTCACAACCATTCGTTTGTTCGAGTTTTTATTTTTGGGACAATTTTATGCAACAATTAATACTAACTGCTGGTAAAATGTATCTTTATACAAAGTTTGAAAGTAAGTGTGCAATGAAATTGCTTTACACAGTTTATAAAGGCAGTTCTTATAATGTTTGCTTAGCTTTTTGAGTTACTTCTCATTTTTTTTATAAATAGGTACATACTTCCTTCTGCGCGTAGCCAATAGAGGCACAGTTCACGACAGATAAAAAAAAAACTCTAAGATCAAAAAAAAAGCTTCTTATATCTTATATCTTCTTATATCATTTATGGTATGTCGTTTTCCATTGGGCAAAAAGAAGCGTACGGGAGCATCCGGAATCAATGAGTGCATCGTCGAGTGAAACCAATGGAAAATGACATTAATAATGTGTTCGCATCTTGTATTGTGAGTCGTTTACATGCATAGTTGAGCTGATTTTGTATGAAACTCAAATCCAGTTCAACAATGAAAAATATGCATGTTTCTTATAAGCGATTTGTTCTTATATGAGTGTTTCTTATATCCGTCGTGGTCTGTACTTCAAGTTCAAGGTCTTATTTCTTTTAACTAACTTCATCGTGTACCTACTTAATAGCACACAAATAACACATAGTTATTACGATTTGTTCTAGAAAACGTCAGGGGTAGTGACAAAGAAATATTTCGGGCTGAAAATAATGATATTGGTAAAAAAATTATTAAAATGTTTAAATATCAAATATATTCAAACTTAATAAAACCAGGTTATGACAACAAACCGGAAACAATGTGTCGAAAAAATGTATACAATAGCTTTAATACATCAAAAACACAATGGTCTCACAATGAATTTTTTTCCAACGATCTTTTACCAAATTTTGAACCAGTAGTGCAGAACGAAACTCAGTCATCGATGTATGGATGAAATTTTAATGTTGACCAACTTCGAAGTAAGGACTACTTTTTGTACTTTCCGTATTAATTTAATACTCTATGATAAGCATGTTATGACTAGATATATTTAGAAGAAGTTTATCATTATTTAGGTAAGCAAACACAGAACGCTAAAGGTGATGAAGAACTTGATCATGTTTTTCTGGATAAACCCCAGTGGGAGGACTCAGATTCGCTGAAGGATCCGCTGAAGGATTTAATTCATCCATTAAATTGCTTGCTCAAAATGCTTTAAAGACACCAAAAGAAAAAAGCAATAAAAAACTTCGCTCTAGGCTTCGAAATAGTGTGCAAATTAAACAAACACTTTCCGGAAACAGTGTAAAAGTTTGTAAACCGTTTAATATTTGTAGAAGCAAATATCATGAAAAGATTGGAATGGACAAAATTAAAAAGGTTTTCAAGCATTACTGGTCTTTAGGAAGCTATGACCAAAGAATTCTATATATCGGTTCCATAAACTTCAATAAAGACAAGAAGTGTGATACCCTTTTAAATGTATTCGACCGGAAACGACCGGGAAAACATCATGAAAGTTGATGAAAATGTTTTCAAGGTATGCAAAAAACATTTTGTACAGTGTTTCGATGAGACTGACAGCTTCATCAAAGCAGTCATTCGTACAAAAATTGGTTATCCTTCAATACTATTTAAAAACCTGCAAAGCATACTCTTGCTACTAAGATTGATATGAAGGTCGAAGATAAGATTAAAAGACATATTTTAAAATTTCCTGCGTACGAATGTCATTACAGTCGATGTGATGCAAGTAAAAAGTATCTGCCTGCGCGTCTAAATCTTTCATCCATTCACCGCCTATGTAAATTGGAAGCCGAAAATCCAGTAAGACTCTCAAAATACTCTCAGATATTTAAAACTATGGGTCTTAAATTCAAAGCACCGAAAGTAGAAACTTGTAGCACTTGTGATTAGTTTGTTACAAAAATTAAGATTGCGCAAAACGAGGAAGAAAAAAGCTCATTAATGGAACAGAAAGAAAAAAACATTTAAATAAGGCTAAAACGGCTTATGTATGTAGCAAAACGATCAAAAAACATAAATACGATTGCCTTTGACTTGTCACAATGTCTACCAACACCTTTTCTAAGAAACTCGGTAAGTTTTTATAAAAGACATATTTGGGCTTTTAATTTAACAGTCCATGACCTGGAAAACAACAGTTCAAAATACTTCATGTGGCACGAAGCTATAGAACGCCGTGGCGGAAATGAAATTTCATAGTGCATTTATAAATTTTTGAAAATGTTACCAGTAGAAACAAAAACTGTTACATTCTACAGAACGGATGAAAAAGAAAGAAAATGCGCAAGTCGAAACACCAAAATATTGGTATCAATTTAGAAATACTGTTGGCGCTAAGATTGTGGCGATAAAATAAAGACTAATGATTTCTATAACTTTTCTGAACTTGCCAAAACAAAGTTTTCATGGAAACTTGTAAATGAAGATGGTGGAAAATTTAGATGGAATGCTGTTCGATGGTTTCGCTATACGAAAAGCTGCAATAAAATATCATACAAAACGTCTTTAGACACAGATGAACCTTTTAAGATTCTGAAGGTGAGAAAAAGAGGTGCTGCTGTTATTGGCATAAATGAAATACAAAAAATTAAGAACATACTGTGCATATCGCGAGAAAAAAAGAAAGATCTTACGGAGTTTATAAGTCCAGAATTTCATGCGCTTATGACAATCTTCCAACTAACATGGACGAGCCAAATACTCATCCCGATTTAAGAGAAGATGACAACGAAGATAAGTTTAAATAAAGAGCGTTTTTTCTTTAATATAAAAATAGTTCTACATCTATAGATGAACTTGCTGTGTTTTTGTTTTTATTTTTCGTTAAAATTTAAAAGCATAATAGTATATCAAGAATGATTCTTATAACAATTAATAAGAAGCTTAAAGCGGAACATTAACCTAAGTCGATAAAGTAAGCGAGTTATTAGTATGGAATAACGACCTATCTTAATATGGGAAATGTAATCTGAATAATTTATGCAAGGAAGAATGACCTATGTTGATTTAGGAATAACTAAACTTTTTTTTTCTAACTCAACTAAGCCTAACTTAACTTAAGCTTTTTGAATTATTAGTTTTGCGAAAGTCATAAGATCCTTAGAGTCTATTTCCCTAATTTCTCTTTTATTAATAAACGTAGTCTAATTTATTTTTTAAAGGTATGTAAAGGAAGGCATCTGCTTTAATTCTGTCAAAATAATGCTTAAAAACAAACATTCCTGATTTGTAGTGATGATTTGAAAATTTGATCTGCTTTCCTAAAAAGGTATGAAAAACCGACTTAGGTGGTTATGACTTGTGGTCACAGTTATATGAATGTATAGGGTGATTCATCGTGAGGTTTGATTTTCAATAAGCTTTTTTGACAGATCACGCGTGACTTCTATCAGACTGCTTTATCATTTTTGATCAGTATCGTTTGGCAAGTCATCCTTAAAAGACTCACACCACAGCAGCGTCTCCAGCTTGTTCAGCTGTATTACAAAACCAGTGTTCTGTGAGAAATGTTTTTCGTCCGATTTGAGGAACTAACGGTACGCATAATCGACCGACTGAAACCACTATTACCAATACCATTGCAAATTTGAGTCACAGTTTACATAAGTGGATGATACCCGACCGGTTAGACCACATCCAGAACATAGTAAAGAGATTATAGCAGCTGAAGCTGAGAGTGTACGCGAAGACCGTGACGAATCGATTCGTCGTCGTTCTCAGCAGCTTGGCTTGGCGTATTCAACAACTTGGGGTATTTAACGTGAGGATCTCAGCCTAAAAGCGTACAAAATTCAACTTGTACAAGAATTGAAACCAGGCGACTTGAATTTTCATCATATTTTCAGTGAATGGGCTCTGAAAAAACTCAATGAAAATCTGGTGTTTTATCGTCAAATTTTGTTTAGTGATAAAGCCCGTTTCTGGCTCAATAAATACGTTAATAAACAAAATTTATGTATTTGGACTGATGAGCAACACGAAGAGTACCAAGAGCTACCATTACATCCATTAAAAACAGCGGTATGGTTTGGTTTACGGGCTGGTGGGATCATTGGTCCATATATTTTCAAAAATGACGCAAATCAGAATGTTACCGTCAATGGTAACCGTTATCGTGCCATGTTAACGGACTATGTCCTTCCTGAAATTCAAGCGCTTGATTTTGGTGAGCTCTGGTTTCAACAAAACGGCGCTACGAGCCATACAGCGCATGAAACAACGGACTTGTTAAGAAATCATTTTAGTGAACACTTAATTTCACGCTTTGCTACGGTAAATTGGCCGCATAAATCGTGCGATATCACACCTTTGGACTATTTTCTCTGGGGATGTGTAAATTCTCAGGTCTTCAGGAATAAGCCAGCTGCGATTGACATTTTGGAAGCCAACATTACTCGTGTTATCCGCGAGATACCAGTCGCTATGCTCGAAGGGGTCGCCCAAAATTGTACCTTCCGAATGGACCACCTCAGACTTAGTCTTTGCCAACATTTACATGATATCATTTTAATTTTTTTTTTTTTTTTTTTTTTTTATAATCCCGTGCGCGCTCCAAGGGGATATGAATACCCTTTTACTGGCTTTCTCCAGGGCGCGGGCGGGTGGTGCAGTAGTTTGAAACTCAGGTGTATTAGGTTTCGATATTTTTCCCAGAGGTGGTTGTTAAACTGGACGGGACGAGCAAGTGCATCCTCAACCAGTGGGTCTCAGTACGTGCTAGTTGTTAGTTCGTTACATTTGCGGATTTGTTTTGTACGAGAGTCTTTCTTTAACTTTAACAAACGCATCCGCATATCCGCGGAGGTTTCCACAATTAAAAACCGTTAATAGAGAAACTTCATGCTGAGCAAATCAACTTGGCAAAACCAAGTTCAACGAAGGTAGTGGAAAAATCCAGTCCAAAAATAAAGAAATATGATTGCAGCATTAAAATGCTCCATCAGTAAAACTTACAAACGAGGTGATCCAAAATAAATTGGCCTTTTAATTGGCATATAAAACTACTTCCATCAAGAATCATTTCACAGAAGGTGGCCTTCCATCGATTTGAACCCGTTGCGATTAACTCAACATTGCCAGAGTCGCTCATACTGTCAGACATCAACGAATTAATATTAGTCCGCAATATATTTTTGGAAAATAATGACAATCCTACTTATCAGACAACGCTCTCGAATTTTAAATTTTCCACCATTAACACTGAACTTGCAGAGCGCTTCCGAACAATCCACACTTGAGGAAATACGAATGAAAGTGGGACGAAGTATCCAAAGTTTTTTTCTCATATCTACTCGTAAATTGGGCATATGAAATAATACAAATTTGGAAAAAATAAAAAAAAACACTCAACAAACCATTTAATTCAATGATTTCAAGACTACGAGTATGTACACATGCACCAACTCGCAAAGTATTAACTCAATTAGGCATCGTTAACGCAGTGGTATGCAGTTAAGTTAATTTCAACTCTGCTGGGATATCCATGTATCTTAACTTAACGCCTAAGCGACTGCATCACACAAATATATACCACCTACATTTGGGAATGGGTGTGTTCTATTACCGTAGCAACGACATTCCACTGGTATGTTCTATAGTTATCCGTGCAGAAGAGGTAGAATAAAAAATTGAGTTTAAACATGCACACACCATAATAGTACTGGGCAAAGAGTACTGTTAGGGTACTTTAAATTTATTTCCAATATTTCCTCACAAAATAAAAAAAAATATTTTGAATTAACAGTGATTGCTTTTCGAGTCTTAATGGCCAGAAGTAGTGGCCCTAAAAATACCTGACGTTGATATTCGTATCGCCGACACTCTGAACTTATTTTTAACTTCTCATCATTCCAATGTGTCATATCTCGTACATTAGCCAGAGAGTAAGAGAGTTAATCCCTAATAATATGTCAATACGAGAAATGCAATTGGAGTGGACTTAACATCTTAGAAAACTGGTTTTTCAGTCCTTCAAAACGATTCCGATAGAGGAAAACTGAAAAAATTTCGCAAGCTCATGAAATATCTCTACGTATGAAAACTTATGATTAGAAATTTCAGTTCAATTCAATTTGTCTTGTTGTGCCGCAGGGCTCTCCCCATGCTTTTCATATTCATTCCTACGGTTTTTCTTCTGATGACTTTCACTCTACCGAATCCTTTTTTCATTTTCTATTAAATGCATGTTCATTTAAATCTATCCGTGGACTCTTTCATGATATACAAAAAAAAACTAAAAATAGCATCTTATTCTATCTTATCTGGCCCCATGCGGGCACTGTAAGTTAAACCTAATAATTAAAGTACGTATTTCAACGTTGCACCTCTAATACATATGCATTTTTTTGTTTTCACCTAAGGGACCTTTATCCTTTGCGTGGTGAATATTCCCCAGACTTGGTTACACTGCATTTACCTTTTGGATTTTCATTCCTCGACATAACTTCAATCAATGCAGAAGCTTTTGCATTCGTTCGAAATTTTGACAAAGTTCGGTATATATATTTACCAACTGTAATTAGTTTAAATAGTCATAAGTGATACGTTAAAGTACTAACAAGCTTATCAATAGCATATCAGGTTTATCATTCTTTTCGCCTTAAACTATTTGATATGAACTCATATTTAACTTTTTCTCTTGTTTTTACTTTGAATGTCAATTGCTTTTATATTCGAGTATATTGTCTTTAACCCTTTCGATCAGGGTGGGACATATATGTCGCAATGTATGAAATATTGTGAAGTAATTTAGAAAATGGTAAGTGTATGTAATAACCGATGTATAACGGGTTGTGAGTATGCATTTTTGTTGTTATGCTGTTTCCTATTGTTGAAACATAACATAACACCTACAACTGTTTGATTCGGTAAACCAACTAAGAATTTTTACTTAACATAGTATCTTTACTTACTGTGCTTACTATCGTCGGTGTTTGTGTTTTTTTGTGTTTGGGGTTTTTTTTAAATTGACTCGGAAATTTAAAGTGGATATAGCAAATATTCGCGGGCTAAAAAGTAATTATTTTTCTGCATACGTCCACTTCTGTAAATACAGACCAGCTGTTTTGGCACTTAGTGAAAAAACAGGTACATTAATTCAATTCAATTCAATTCAACTCTTTATTGATATCATAAATAATTAACATTTTGATATAATTATATGCAAAGCCTTCAGGGCTTATTTGCAGACGACTAGTTACATAATGTTTATAATCTTTTTGTTTTACGTGAGTTGAGTTGAATATACATATTCCGACTGAAATTCCAAGTTCACACTTTGTATATAAAAGATTCAAATACAAAAGAAAAAAAAAAGTGAATAAATATAGGGTTTTCCAATAGAGACTTGACAACTTTGTATTTAATTTGTGAACGTACTCTTTCACTAATCATCAAACTGTCACTGTCAATTTATTCAGTAAACTCAACGTTTTTATCATGGTAAAGTACACTAACAAGCTACGTTCTCCAATTGGGTTCTGGAGAAGATGCGCCAAGATGATGAATTTCATCGCAAAATCATCTTCAGTGACAAAGCTCATTTTTGGATCAATGGGTTCGTCAATAAGCAAAATATGCGTTATTGGCCGGGCGAAAACCCACATGTGCTTCATGAATCACCACTTCATTCAGAAAAAATAACTGTTTGGTGCGGTTTGCATGCCGGCGGCGTTATTGGGCCATATTTTTTCGTCGACGATAACGATCGCCACGTTACTGTGAATGGTCAGCGTTATCGCGCCATGATCACATGGACGACATGTGGTTTCAATAGGATGGTACCACACAGCACACGCTACAATCGATTTATTGAAGAATAAGTATGATGAGCGTGTTATCTCAAGACATGGGCCAGTCGATTGGCCGCCTCATTTGTGCGATTTAACGCCGCTTGACTATTTTCTGTGGGAATACGTTAAGTCATTGGTTTATGCCACCACGCCGACGATGTTGGAAGAGCTCAGAGCCAACATTGAATGCGAAATAGCGGCCGTTTCGGCCAAAATGTGTGGCCGAGTCGTTGAAAATTGGGTCCAACGAATCGACCACTGCAAACGTGCCCGCGGTGGCCATATGAACGAAGTCGAGTTCCATTCATTAAATAAAGATTTTGAAATATTTCAAATGGTTTGCCTTTTATTTAAAAAAAAAAGTTGTCAAATCGTTATTAGAAAACCCTATAGATTTATATGTTGATATATCATTCTAAATTCAAAAAGTACTTTTTTGCTTTTTTCAATTAAAGAGGTTTTGAAAGGTTTCTGAAATTGCTTGGAAGTTCATTAAATATTTTCGGCACTACTTCTTCATATCGTCTTCGTCCGTACTCATTCAAGTGTCGCGGGATGTTTTATCCTCCTTGTTGTCTTCTTCGTGTGTTGAAGTTATGTTCAGCTGGTATTTTGTAAGTATTATCATTCCAAAATCTAGAAATATCAGGTATAAATTTGAACGTTTATTTAAGAAAATAATATTATTCAAAGTATTATTATGACTTTATGACTGTATATATGACTTTCTCCCATCTTTCTGGCAATTTGTGGATCCCATCCTAAAAGAACTACGCCGGCTTGGCAGCCAAGAATGAATCAAGCCAATTTTTGATATTCTGCTTTGATGTGAACCGTACTTCAGTGAGGGCGTTCTGCATCGACCGGAACAAATGGTAGTCAGAAGGGGCAAGGTCCGGGCTATAAGGCGGGTGGGGTAAAACTTCCCATCCACTGTTTTCCAAATAGTTCTTAACTGGAATAGCAACGTGGGGCCGAGCATTGTCATGATGGAAAATTATTGCCTCGTGTCCGGTCGCATATTCCGGGCGTTTTTCGGCTACTGCTCTCTTTAAACGTATTAATTGTGTTCAGTAGCGTTGTCCATTGATGGTTTCACCCGGTTTTAGCAACTCATAATACAGGACACCCATCTGATTCCACCAAATAGAGAGCATTACCTTCGCGCCAAGGATTTTCGGTTTTGCCGTTGATTTGGCTGGTTGTCCGGTTGATTTTTTGCACTTGAGGTTGTCGTAATGGATCCGTTTTTCATCACCAGTAACAATACTATGCAAAAATGACTTCCTTTTGTGGCGTTTCAGCAGCATTTCGGACATGCAAAACCGCCTTTAAACGTCTCTCGGCTTGAGTTCATGTGGAACCCAATTTCCTTGCTTTTAAATATATCCAGCTGCTTTTAAATATTTTAAAATGGCTGCTTGAGTGACACATAAAGATTCTGCGAGCTCTTCTTGTGTTTGGCAACAATCTTCATAGAGTAATGCTTCCAGTTCTTCATCTTCCAACTTTTTTGGCTGCCCAGGACGTTCTTCGTCTTCCAAGTCAAAATCACCACTTTTAAATCGTCTAAATCACTTTTGGCACATTCGCTCAGCTAGCGCATGTTCACCATAAACTTCCACCACAATACGATGACTTTCGGCAGCAGTTTTCTTCATATTAAAGTAATGAAGAAGAACTCCCCGCAAAAAACTTTTTCAGGCACAAAGTTCCAAATATTTGAGTGAAGTTTTGTGAAGAGTTGTTTACGCTTCAAATGAATGACATATACTGAAATGTCGTACAATGACAGTAGCTTTCCAACGCATGTTCCAATGGAATAATACAAGTTACGCCATCTCTTAGCAAACCGCATTAAGAGATTATAAACGAATTAAGTTATAGACCCAATAATTTCCATCTTCATCCATCCATGTTCGATGTTAAACATTTTCGTCCTATTGCTGATGTGTTGTCGGTCGTAACGGTGCCCTATTTTTGCACGGATTATTAATTTGTGGATTTGTGTTTGTATTTGCTGCAGTGATTGAATTTGAGGAGCATTTCTCCACGCCACTATATAATGTCGTAGACGAGATTCTACTAGTCCAAAATAGCTCTGCCTCAGAACCTCCACCGTGCAAAAGTTCCTGAGATGAAATAGTGCGTAGGTTGACGGCCGAAGTTTTGTCTCAAGCGCTCTTATCTGCTAGCTCCATTTAAAATTCTAGTCCACGATAACCCCTAAATATTTATAGCTTGACACATTTTGAATAAAAGTTTCACATCCGTCATCTCTTTGTAGTTGCATATGGTTCCCTGCATTATTAAGGCACTTGGTATCATGCATTTTCATTATTATTGTTGCCACCATATATCCGGTGGGCGTATGTGCATTATTTTTGTTTTCTTTGCGTTGAAGACGTGACCATGATAATGACATCAAGCTGTAACTGCATTTAGTTCCTCTTGCATTATTTTTACTGCTATTTCCACACATTTATGATTGACACTTATCGCCGTATCATCTGCATACGCATTTCCCTTAGGCTGCCGAAGTGCAGAAGGTAGATCATTCACATATACTATAAAAGCTGCCGTAAAATATTCCTATGACTCAGGGTATCGAACGCGTTTTTAAAGTCGATGAATAAGACAACAGTATAATGGTTTCTGTCTAGGCTGATGTTTATTTGGTTGGGGTCCTCTTCCAATAGTTGATTAATACTTCTGTTTTTCCTAAGCCCATACTGGTTTTTTTCTAAAATGTTGTATCTTTCTAGATATCCGTAAAGCCTATCTGAGAGTACACCTTCAAGCACTTTATCTACTACTGAGTTTAATATGTCATTTTTTTAACACTTTTGTATATTGGCCGCACTATAGAGACTTTGAGCAATTCAGGGATTTGGGATTGTGTTATGCTTTTACTAACCAATTTACAGATTGTTGGTGATAGAAATTCAGCGTATTGTTGGAGGTCTTTTGGTCGTATACTATCTATTCCTGGTGATTTTTTGTCAGTGTACAGAAAGTATTTTGCACTTCTCTTACGGTCACTTCCTCTAGATACATCAAACACGTTGTGTTAGACGTTGAACCAATGAAAGTTTGCTTACTACAATGGTGCAGTATATTGCTAACCAGTGATATCTAAGTTGCAAATTTGTTTGCAAGACTAAGTATATTAGATTCGCTTGCAAAGTTTTTAGATAAGACGCTATCAAGGTTGAGGGATATTCTCCCAAAAATCTGATTAACATGTTTCTTTTGGATTTGCTTTTGCAATTCGAAATTTCTCCTTGTAATATCAAGATTTTGTCACATTGATCATTTTTTTTAAGACATTTCGAAAGGTTTTGTAATCCTTTTCATATTCTTTGTTATGTCTATTATTTTTGTATCTTCTATATAATCTGTCCCTTTCTTTGCAAGCCTGCTTTAATTCCCATGTCATCCATTCACACCCTGTGTTTTTTCTTTTTTCTTCACTTGTTATAATTGCCGCTTTTATTTCATCCGTGTACCTTTTTCTAAATTGCTCATTTAACTTGTTTTCGTATTCATATTAGTCTAATGCATTTCAGTTCATATTTGTCATTCCTTGTGTCACTTTGCGACTGTTAATGTATTTTTGCATCGTTTTGTGTCTCCTTTCTGTGATATTTTGTACGCCAAGAATGCAGTATATAGCATAATGATGGATATGTTTAGTTCTATAACGGCTGATTCTATTTTTTTGCCTAAGCTATGATCTATCAAGGTTCGATCGATCGATCGATCCGAGTACCGGATTGTATGACGTTGCAAAGCCCCTTCCTTGCAATCATTGACAAATAATTTTTTGCATAAGACTCTTTCTGATCCTTGACATTGAGGTTCATATTACCTAGGACAAAAAGAGTCTTTTTCCTTTCCACTAAGTCAGTGTTTTTCTACCTAGAATTTTGTTGTTGGTAAATCAAACATGCTTCCAGTTTACCGCCTTTGCGTGTGTCTTCGCCACCCACAGCATTTTTTTATTGTGCGCTGTGAATTGGGTGCTTATGTAAACACTTTGTTTAGCATACACCGGGTTTTGTTTCCTGTTCATTGCTACGCATACTTGTTCAAATTTAAGTGTCCCTTTGCAGAAATATGTATTTTGTTTGTTTTCGCGAAAAACTAACTGCCATGTTAGTCAACTGCTTGTTTTTTGTTTTTCTATCGGGATATGTTCGAGTGCCTTCTATGTCCAACTCCGTTATTTCGGCATTTATTGCCTTGCCCACTGCAGCGACGAAGACAAGTGCAATATTGCTCCTCTACATTGGAATATTTTTTTATTTCTATATTGTTTTCTATATGTTTCTGGTCGAGTTCGTTCTCCGCTGACACATCTCAGATTACTCTGATCTGAAGCTACCTGGAATGGCGTAATTATCCATCTCAATCACGGCGTCACCGTCTGTCTCGCTCACACTTGGTACTCATTTTAACTTATTAAAAAGAATTAACTATGAATCGGGTTTCTTTAACTAAATATTTTGTTCGTCCCCAATTAAGCGTTAGTCTGGCAAGTGTCAAAACATTTTGGAATGATACATTTTTTTATCAGTAAAATCAGTTTAAGTTAGATGATTACTGATTTTTGGATACATGGATGGACAAAAGAGCAATATTTAGTTATGTTTCAATTTTGAAACGTAAAAGTACGTAACTCAGGATTACGTGACAAAAAAAAATTGAAGTACTTAAAAGATCGTCACAGGGTGTCAAATTTCTCGATTATTTTGTTGGTGCCAATAATTTTAAAAGTACATGTCTCAGATTCTTTTTATAATTTTGTGATAACCGACACCACTTGACCTATTACCCGTTTCCGGCTTGATGTTCATTTTTGGGACACCCTGTATTTTCATATTGAAGTTTTGTACGTTTTTGGAAATAATTTGATTTAAAATCGGGTAATTTTTGTAAAAGAATTATAAAACTGGAAGTGTTAAGTACTAACATGTTCTTTAATAGCATATCAGGCTTATCATTTCTTTTCGCCTTAAATTTTGTTTTGGTATGAGCTCATATTTAACTTTTCTCTTGCATTTATTTTGAATGTCAATTGCTTTCATGAAAGGGTATGTTCAATATTCCGACACTATTCCCTTCCGTGAAATTTGTAGATTTTTGAAGATTTGTAGATGTGAAATGTTTTAGATTTTGTGAAATTTATATAAATGAACTTAAAGAGATAGTTAAATCACTGCGATTAAATCTAAGTGTTTGCTATGAGTTAAATCAGAGTAAAATATTAAACTGTGAAGGTACAATTTTACCTCTTCTACTCAAAATACTTAACTTATCTCTCCAAAATAGAGTATTCCCTGAAAGTTTCGGTTGATATCGATTGTAAAAAAAAAAATTAATGCGATGACACCAGAGAAAAGGAGATCTATAAATATGTAACCTACCTACGAAAAGATACTGGAGACAATAATTTGAAGGCAATTAACGTGCTTTGTGGAGAACAAAAAATTTTGTGTGTGAAACAATCCAGAACACTCCAGGAAACATTCATGTAAAACATCTATTATTTGGGTAATAAATGAATGGGGAAAAAAAAACGAGAAGAGCAATTTTATATTAAGAGTATTTTTGGACCTAAAGCGAGCATTCGAAACAATAGATCGGGATATATTGGCGAGTAAACTCTATAAGTATGGTATAGGTGAAAAGGAGTTCGATTGGTTTAGAAGTTATTTACATGAAAGAACTTAGAAATTGAGCATTAAAGAGTCATGTTCAAGCCCGCAGCAGATACCCATTGGTGTACAACAAGGATCGGTGTTTGAGGTTTTACTATTTCTATTGTACGTAAACGACGTCGGAGATTCTTTACTTGAACCGAAAGTATGCTTTTTACAGATGATACTCTTATATACCTCAGTGAAAAGGATATAAGTGTTACTGAAAATATCCTTCAGAGTAAAATGGACAATATAAGTCATTGGTTGTATAAAAATAAGCTTAAGATTAATGTCCAAAAGACTTAGTATATGTGTATTAATCGGACCATTTTTAGTGCAAGCATTACAATAAATAGCGAATGTAAATTGAACTGAATGTGTTGAAGAAATTAAATATTTTGGTGTGTACATTGACAGTGTATGTGCGAAAATATCAAAAAAAGATAAGCTGCTGCATAAATAACATACATGTTCTTAATTAATCAATTAATCATTTCTTTCAAAACAAAAATGTAAAGTCATCGTCAACAGATGGTATTCTAACTGATGTAAATTACATACATTATAAACATAATTTGAATCACATTATTTACGAATTAACTTCTAATCAACTAAAACTATTTATATTATAAATCTTTAAAATATAACTCTTTGATATTATTTAAATATTCTAGTACATTCTTATACTACCATTGAAATTATAATAAACTAGACACTTGTCATATTGCTACCATTGAGTGTGCACGTCTTTTCATTAGGTTATGGGCACAGGCTACCCACGCGCTTTGTAAATTTTGAAATACTTTTTTCGATCGATCGATCGATCCGGGTACCGGATTGTATGACGTTGCAAAGCCCCTTCCTTGAAATCATTGACAAATAATTTTTTGCATAAGACTCTTTCTGATCCTTGACATTGAGGTTCATATTACCTAGGACAACAAGAGTCTTTTTCCTTTCCACTAAGTCAGTGTTTTTCTACCTAGAATTTTGTTGTTGGTAAATCAAACATGCTTCCAGTTTACCGCCTTTGCGTGTGTCTTCGCCACCCACAGCATTTTTTTTATTGTGCGCTGTGAACTGGGTGCTTATGTAAACACTTTGTTTAGCATACACCGGGTTTTGTTTCCTGTTCATTGCTACGCATACTTGTTCAAATTTAAGTGTCCCTTTGCAGAAATATGTATTTTGTTTGTTTTCGCGAAAAACTAACTGCCATGTTAGTCAACTGCTTGTTTTTTGTTTTTCTATCGGGATATGTTCGAGTGCCTTCTATGTCCAACTCCGTTATTTCGGCATTTATTGCCTTGCCCACTGCAGCGACGAAGACAAGTGCAATATTGCTCCTCTACATTGGAATATTTTTTTATTTCTATATTGTTTTCTATATGTTTCTGGTCGAGTTCGTTCTCCGCTGACACATCTCAGATTACTCTGATCTGAAGCTACCTGGAATGGCGTAATTATCCATCTCAATCACGGCGTCACCGTCTGTCTCGCTCACACTTGGTACTCATTTTAACTTATTAAAAAGAATTAACTATGAATCGGGTTTCTTTAACTAAATATTTTGTTCGTCCCCAATTAAGCGTTAGTCTGGCAAGTGTCAAAACATTTTGGAATGATACATTTTTTTATCAGTAAAATCAGTTTAAGTTAGATGATTACTGATTTTTGGATACATGGATGGACAAAAGAGCAATATTTAGTTATGTTTCAATTTTGAAACGTAAAAGTACGTAACTCAGGATTACGTGACAAAAAAAAATCGAAGTACTTAAAAGATCGTCACAGGGTGTCAAATTTCTCGATTATTTTGTTGGTGCCAATAATTTTAAAAGTACATGTCTCAGATTCTTTTTATAATTTTGTGATAACCGACACCACTTGACCTATCACCCGTTTCCGGCTTGATGTTCATTTTTGGGACACCCTGTATTTTCATATTGAAGTTTTGTACGTTTTTGGAAATAATTTGATTTAAAATCGGGTAATTTTTGTAAAAGAATTATAAAACTGGAAGTGTTAAGTACTAACATGTTCTTTAATAGCATATCAGGCTTATCATTTCTTTTCGCCTTAAATTTTGTTTTGGTATGAGCTCATATTTAACTTTTCTCTTGCATTTATTTTGAATGTCAATTGCTTTCATGAAAGGGTATGTTCAATATTCCGACACTATTCCCTTCCGTGAAATTTGTAGATTTTTGAAGATTTGTAGATGTGAAATGTTTTAGATTTTGTGAAATTTATATAAATGAACTTAAAGAGATAGTTAAATCACTGCGATTAAATCTAAGTGTTTGCTATGAGTTAAATCAGAGTAAAATATTAAACTGTGAAGGTACAATTTTACCTCTTCTACTCAAAATACTTAACTTATCTCTCCAAAATAGAGTATTCCCTGAAAGTTTCGGTTGATATCGATTGTAAAAAAAAAATTAATGCGATGACACCAGAGGAAAGGAGATCTATAAATATGTAACCTACCTACGAAAAGATACTGGAGACAATAATTTGAAGGCAATTAACGTGCTTTGTGGAGAAAAAAAAATTTTGTGTGTGAAACAATCCAGAACACTCCAGGAAACATTCATGTAAAACATCTATTATTTGGGTAATAAATGAATGGGGAAAAAAAAACGAGAAGAGCAATTTTATATTAAGAGTATTTTTGGACCTAAAGCGAGCATTCGAAACAATAGATCGGGATATATTGGCGAGTAAACTCTATAAGTATGGTATAGGTGAAAAGGAGTTCGATTGGTTTAGAAGTTATTTACATGAAAGAACTTAGAAATTGAGCATTAAAGAGTCATGTTCAAGCCCGCAGCAGATACCCATTGGTGTACACCAAGGATCGGTGTTTGAGGTTTTACTATTTCTATTGTACATAAACGACGTCGGAGATTCTTTACTTGAACCGAAAGTATGCTTTTTACAGATGATACTCTTATATACCTCAGTGAAAAGGATATAAGTGTTACTGAAAATATCCTTCAGAGTAAAATGGACAATATAAGTCATTGGTTGTATAAAAATAAGCTTAAGATTAATGTCCAAAAGACTTAGTATATGTGTATTAATCGGACCATTTTTAGTGCAAGCATTACAATAAATAGCGAATGTAAATTGAACTGAATGTGTTGAAGAAATTAAATATTTTGGTGTGTACATTGACAGTGTATGTGCGAAAATATCAAAAAAAGATAAGCTGCTGCATAAATAACATACATGTTCTTAATTAATCAATTAATCATTTCTTTCAAAACAAAAATGTAAAGTCATCGTCAACAGATGGTATTCTAACTGATGTAAATTACATACATTATAAACATAATTTGAATCACATTATTTACGAATTAACTTCTAATCAACTAAAACTATTTATATTATAAATCTTTAAAATATAACTCTTTGATATTATATAAATATTCTAGTACATTCTTATACTACCATTGAAATTATAATAAACTAGACACTTGTCATATTGCTACCATTGAGTGTGCACGTCTTTTCATTAGGTTATGGGCACAGGCTACCCACGCGCTTTGTAAATTTTGAAATACTTTTTTCGATCGATCGATCGATCCGGGTACCGGATTGTATGACGTTGCAAAGCCCCTTCCTTGAAATCATTGACAAATAATTTTTTGCATAAGACTCTTTCTGATCCTTGACATTGAGGTTCATATTACCTAGGACAACAAGAGTCTTTTTCCTTTCCACTAAGTCAGTGTTTTTCTACCTAGAATTTTGTTGTTGGTAAATCAAACATGCTTCCAGTTTACCGCCTTTGCGTGTGTCTTCGCCACCCACAGCATTTTTTTTATTGTGCGCTGTGAACTGGGTGCTTATGTAAACACTTTGTTTAGCATACACCGGGTTTTGTTTCCTGTTCATTGCTACGCATACTTGTTCAAATTTAAGTGTCCCTTTGCAGAAATATGTATTTTGTTTGTTTTCGCGAAAAACTAACTGCCATGTTAGTCAACTGCTTGTTTTTTGTTTTTCTATCGGGATATGTTCGAGTGCCTTCTATGTCCAACTCCGTTATTTCGGCATTTATTGCCTTGCCCACTGCAGCGACGAAGACAAGTGCAATATTGCTCCTCTACATTGGAATATTTTTTTATTTCTATATTGTTTTCTATATGTTTCTGGTCGAGTTCGTTCTCCGCTGACACATCTCAGATTACTCTGATCTGAAGCTACCTGGAATGGCGTAATTATCCATCTCAATCACGGCGTCACCGTCTGTCTCGCTCACACTTGGTACTCATTTTAACTTATTAAAAAGAATTAACTATGAATCGGGTTTCTTTAACTAAATATTTTGTTCGTCCCCAATTAAGCGTTAGTCTGGCAAGTGTCAAAACATTTTGGAATGATACATTTTTTTATCAGTAAAATCAGTTTAAGTTAGATGATTACTGATTTTTGGATACATGGATGGACAAAAGAGCAATATTTAGTTATGTTTCAATTTTGAAACGTAAAAGTACGTAACTCAGGATTACGTGACAAAAAAAAATCGAAGTACTTAAAAGATCGTCACAGGGTGTCAAATTTCTCGATTATTTTGTTGGTGCCAATAATTTTAAAAGTACATGTCTCAGATTCTTTTTATAATTTTGTGATAACCGACACCACTTGACCTATCACCCGTTTCCGGCTTGATGTTCATTTTTGGGACACCCTGTATTTTCATATTGAAGTTTTGTACGTTTTTGGAAATAATTTGATTTAAAATCGGGTAATTTTTGTAAAAGAATTATAAAACTGGAAGTGTTAAGTACTAACATGTTCTTTAATAGCATATCAGGCTTATCATTTCTTTTCGCCTTAAATTTTGTTTTGGTATGAGCTCATATTTAACTTTTCTCTTGCATTTATTTTGAATGTCAATTGCTTTCATGAAAGGGTATGTTCAATATTCCGACACTATTCCCTTCCGTGAAATTTGTAGATTTTTGAAGATTTGTAGATGTGAAATGTTTTAGATTTTGTGAAATTTATATAAATGAACTTAAAGAGATAGTTAAATCACTGCGATTAAATCTAAGTGTTTGCTATGAGTTAAATCAGAGTAAAATATTAAACTGTGAAGGTACAATTTTACCTCTTCTACTCAAAATACTTAACTTATCTCTCCAAAATAGAGTATTCCCTGAAAGTTTCGGTTGATATCGATTGTAAAAAAAAAATTAATGCGATGACACCAGAGGAAAGGAGATCTATAAATATGTAACCTACCTACGAAAAGATACTGGAGACAATAATTTGAAGGCAATTAACGTGCTTTGTGGAGAAAAAAAAATTTTGTGTGTGAAACAATCCAGAACACTCCAGGAAACATTCATGTAAAACATCTATTATTTGGGTAATAAATGAATGGGGAAAAAAAAACGAGAAGAGCAATTTTATATTAAGAGTATTTTTGGACCTAAAGCGAGCATTCGAAACAATAGATCGGGATATATTGGCGAGTAAACTCTATAAGTATGGTATAGGTGAAAAGGAGTTCGATTGGTTTAGAAGTTATTTACATGAAAGAACTTAGAAATTGAGCATTAAAGAGTCATGTTCAAGCCCGCAGCAGATACCCATTGGTGTACACCAAGGATCGGTGTTTGAGGTTTTACTATTTCTATTGTACATAAACGACGTCGGAGATTCTTTACTTGAACCGAAAGTATGCTTTTTACAGATGATACTCTTATATACCTCAGTGAAAAGGATATAAGTGTTACTGAAAATATCCTTCAGAGTAAAATGGACAATATAAGTCATTGGTTGTATAAAAATAAGCTTAAGATTAATGTCCAAAAGACTTAGTATATGTGTATTAATCGGACCATTTTTAGTGCAAGCATTACAATAAATAGCGAATGTAAATTGAACTGAATGTGTTGAAGAAATTAAATATTTTGGTGTGTACATTGACAGTGTATGTGCGAAAATATCAAAAAAAGATAAGCTGCTGCATAAATAACATACATGTTCTTAATTAATCAATTAATCATTTCTTTCAAAACAAAAATGTAAAGTCATCGTCAACAGATGGTATTCTAACTGATGTAAATTACATACATTATAAACATAATTTGAATCACATTATTTACGAATTAACTTCTAATCAACTAAAACTATTTATATTATAAATCTTTAAAATATAACTCTTTGATATTATATAAATATTCTAGTACATTCTTATACTACCATTGAAATTATAATAAACTAGACACTTGTCATATTGCTACCATTGAGTGTGCACGTCTTTTCATTAGGTTATGGGCACAGGCTACCCACGCGCTTTGTAAATTTTGAAATACTTTTTTCGATCGATCGATCGATCCGGGTACCGGATTGTATGACGTTGCAAAGCCCCTTCCTTGAAATCATTGACAAATAATTTTTTGCATAAGACTCTTTCTGATCCTTGACATTGAGGTTCATATTACCTAGGACAACAAGAGTCTTTTTCCTTTCCACTAAGTCAGTGTTTTTCTACCTAGAATTTTGTTGTTGGTAAATCAAACATGCTTCCAGTTTACCGCCTTTGCGTGTGTCTTCGCCACCCACAGCATTTTTTTTATTGTGCGCTGTGAACTGGGTGCTTATGTAAACACTTTGTTTAGCATACACCGGGTTTTGTTTCCTGTTCATTGCTACGCATACTTGTTCAAATTTAAGTGTCCCTTTGCAGAAATATGTATTTTGTTTGTTTTCGCGAAAAACTAACTGCCATGTTAGTCAACTGCTTGTTTTTTGTTTTTCTATCGGGATATGTTCGAGTGCCTTCTATGTCCAACTCCGTTATTTCGGCATTTATTGCCTTGCCCACTGCAGCGACGAAGGCAAGTGCAATATTGCTCCTCTACATTGGAATATTTTTTTATTTCTATATTGTTTTCTATATGTTTCTGGTCGAGTTCGTTCTCCGCTGGCACATCTCAGATTACTCTGATCTGAAGCTACCTGGAATGGCGTAATTATCCATCTCAATCACGGCGTCACCGTCTGTCTCGCTCACACTTGGTACTCATTTTAACTTATTAAAAAGAATTAACTATGAATCGGGTTTCTTTAACTAAATATTTTGTTCGTCCCCAATTAAGCGTTAGTCTGGCAAGTGTCAAAACATTTTGGAATGATACATTTTTTTATCAGTAAAATCAGTTTAAGTTAGATGATTACTGATTTTTGGATACATGGATGGACAAAAGAGCAATATTTAGTTATGTTTCAATTTTGAAACGTAAAAGTACGTAACTCAGGATTACGTGACAAAAAAAAATCGAAGTACTTAAAAGATCGTCACAGGGTGTCAAATTTCTCGATTATTTTGTTGGTGCCAATAATTTTAAAAGTACATGTCTCAGATTCTTTTTATAATTTTGTGATAACCGACACCACTTGACCTATCACCCGTTTCCGGCTTGATGTTCATTTTTGGGACACCCTGTATTTTCATATTGAAGTTTTGTACGTTTTTGGAAATAATTTGATTTAAAATCGGGTAATTTTTGTAAAAGAATTATAAAACTGGAAGTGTTAAGTACTAACATGTTCTTTAATAGCATATCAGGCTTATCATTTCTTTTCGCCTTAAATTTTGTTTTGGTATGAGCTCATATTTAACTTTTCTCTTGCATTTATTTTGAATGTCAATTGCTTTCATGAAAGGGTATGTTCAATATTCCGACACTATTCCCTTCCGTGAAATTTGTAGATTTTTGAAGATTTGTAGATGTGAAATGTTTTAGATTTTGTGAAATTTATATAAATGAACTTAAAGAGATAGTTAAATCACTGCGATTAAATCTAAGTGTTTGCTATGAGTTAAATCAGAGTAAAATATTAAACTGTGAAGGTACAATTTTACCTCTTCTACTCAAAATACTTAACTTATCTCTCCAAAATAGAGTATTCCCTGAAAGTTTCGGTTGATATCGATTGTAAAAAAAAAATTAATGCGATGACACCAGAGAAAAGGAGATCTATAAATATGTAACCTACCTACGAAAAGATACTGGGGACAATAATTTGAAGGCAATTAACGTGCTTTGTGGAGAAAAAAAAATTTTGTGTGTGAAACAATCCAGAACACTCCAGGAAACATTCATGTAAAACATCTATTATTTGGGTAATAAATGAATGGGGAAAAAAAAACGAGAAGAGCAATTTTATATTAAGAGTATTTTTGGACCTAAAGCGAGCATTCGAAACAATAGATCGGGATATATTGGCGAGTAAACTCTATAAGTATGGTATAGGTGAAAAGGAGTTCGATTGGTTTAGAAGTTATTTACATGAAAGAACTTAGAAATTGAGCATTAAAGAGTCATGTTCAAGCCCGCAGCAGATACCCATTGGTGTACACCAAGGATCGGTGTTTGAGGTTTTACTATTTCTATTGTACGTAAACGACGTCGGAGATTCTTTACTTGAACCGAAAGTATGCTTTTTACAGATGATACTCTTATATACCTCAGTGAAAAGGATATAAGTGTTACTGAAAATATCCTTCAGAGTAAAATGGACAATATAAGTCATTGGTTGTATAAAAATAAGCTTAAGATTAATGTCCAAAAGACTTAGTATATGTGTATTAATCGGACCATTTTTAGTGCAAGCATTACAATAAATAGCGAATGTAAATTGAACTGAATGTGTTGAAGAAATTAAATATTTTGGTGTGTACATTGACAGTGTATGTGCGAAAATATCAAAAAAAGATAAGCTGCTGCATAAATAACATACATGTTCTTAATTAATCAATTAATCATTTCTTTCAAAACAAAAATGTAAAGTCATCGTCAACAGATGGTATTCTAACTGATGTAAATTACATACATTATAAACATAATTTGAATCACATTATTTACGAATTAACTTCTAATCAACTAAAACTATTTATATTATAAATCTTTAAAATATAACTCTTTGATATTATATAAATATTCTAGTACATTCTTATACTACCATTGAAATTATAATAAACTAGACACTTGTCATATTGCTACCATTGAGTGTGCACGTCTTTTCATTAGGTTATGGGCACAGGCTACCCACGCGCTTTGTAAATTTTGAAATACTTTTTTCGATCGATCGATCGATCCGGGTACCGGATTGTATGACGTTGCAAAGCCCCTTCCTTGAAATCATTGACAAATAATTTTTTGCATAAGACTCTTTCTGATCCTTGACATTGAGGTTCATATTACCTAGGACAACAAGAGTCTTTTTCCTTTCCACTAAGTCAGTGTTTTTCTACCTAGAATTTTGTTGTTGGTAAATCAAACATGCTTCCAGTTTACCGCCTTTGCGTGTGTCTTCGCCACCCACAGCATTTTTTTATTGTGCGCTGTGAACTGGGTGCTTATGTAAACACTTTGTTTAGCATACACCGGGTTTTGTTTCCTGTTCATTGCTACGCATACTTGTTCAAATTTAAGTGTCCCTTTGCAGAAATATATATTTTGTTTGTTTTCGCGAAAAACTAACTGCCATGTTAGTCAACTGCTTGTTTTTTTGTTTTTCTATCGGGATATGTTCGAGTGCCTTCTATGTCCAACTCCGTTATTTCGGCATTTATTGCCTTGCCCACTGCAGCGACGAAGACAAGTGCATTATTGCTCCTCTACATTGGAATATTTTTTTATTTCTATATTGTTTTCTATATGTTTCTGGTCGAGTTCGTTTTCCGCTGACACATCTCAGATCACTCTGATCTGAAGCTACCTGTAATGGCGTAATTATCCATCTCAATCACGGCGTCACCGTCTGTCTCGCTCACACTTGGTACTCATTTTAACTTATTATAAAGAATTAACTATGAATCGGGTTTCTTTAACTAAATATTTTGTTCGTCCCCAATTAAGCGTTAGTCTAGCAAGTGTCAAACCATTTTGGAATGATACATTTTTTTATCAGTAAAATCAGTTTAAGTTAGATGATTACTGATTTTTGGATACATGGATGGACAAAAGAGCAATATTTAGTTATGTTTCAATTTTGAAACGTAAAAGTACGTAACTCAGGATTACGTGTCAAAAAAAAATCGAAGTACTTAAAAGATCGTCCCAGGGTGTCAAATTTCTCGATTATTTTGTTGGTGCCAATAATTTTAAAAGTACATGTCTCAGATTCTTTTTATAATTTTGTGATAACCGACACCACTTGACCTATCACCCGTTTCCGGCTTGATGTTCATTTTTGGGACACCCTGTATTTTCAAATTGAAGTTTTGTACGTTTTTGGAAATAATTTGATTTAAAATCTGGTAATTTTTGTAAAAGAATTATAAAACTGGAAGTGTTAAGTACTAACATGTTCTTTAATAGCATATCAGGCTTATCATTTCTTTTCGCCTTAAATTATGTTTTGGTATGAGCTCATATTTAACTTTTCTCTTGCATTTATTTTGAATGTCAATTGCTTTCATGAAAGGGTATGTTCAATATTCCGACACTATTCCCTTCCGTGAAATTTGTAGATTTGTAGATGTAAAATGTTTTAGATTTTGTGAAATTTATATAAATGAACTTAAAGAGATAGTTAAATCACTGCGATTAAATCTAAGTGTTTGCTATGAGTTAAATCAGAGTAAAATATTAAACTGTGAAGGTACAATTTTACCTCTTCTACTCAAAATACTTAACTTATCTCTCCAAAATAGAGTATTCCCTGAAAGTTTCCGTTGATATCGATTGTAAAAAAAAAATTAATGCGATGACACCAGAGAAAAGGAGATCTATAAATATGTAACCTACCTACGAAAAGATACTGGAGACAATAATTTGAAGGCAATTAACGTGCTTTGTGGAAAAAAAAAATTTTTGTGTGTGAAACAATCCAGAACACTCCAGGAAACATTCATGTAAAACATCTATTATTTGGGTAATAAATGAATGGGGAAAAAAAAACGAGAAGAGCAATTTTATATTAAGAGTATTTTTGGACCTAAAGCGAGCATTCGAAACAATAGATCGGGATATATTGGCGAGTAAACTCTATAAGTATGGTATAGGTGAAAAGGAGTTCGATTGGTTTAGAAGTTATTTACATGAAAGAACTTAGAAATTGAGCATTAAAGAGTCATGTTCAAGCCCGCAGCAGATACCCATTGGTGTACAACAAGGATCGGTGTTTGAGGTTTTACTATTTCTATTGTACGTAAACGACGTCGGAGATTCTTTACTTGAACCGAAAGTTCAAAATTCAAAATTCAAATTCAAAAAGAATTAACTATGAATCGGGTTTCTTTAACTAAATATTTTGTTCGTCCCCAATTAAGCGTTAGTCTGGCAAGTGTCAAAACATTTTGGAATGATACATTTTTTTATCAGTAAAATCAGTTTAAGTTAGATGATTACTGATTTTTGGATACATGGATGGACAAAAGAGCAATATTTAGTTATGTTTCAATTTTGAAACGTAAAAGTACGTAACTCAGGATTACGTGACAAAAAAAAATCGAAGTACTTAAAAGATCGTCACAGGGTGTCAAATTTCTCGATTATTTTGTTGGTGCCAATAATTTTAAAAGTACATGTCTCAGATTCTTTTTATAATTTTGTGATAACCGACACCACTTGACCTATCACCCGTTTCCGGCTTGATGTTCATTTTTGGGACACCCTGTATTTTCATATTGAAGTTTTGTACGTTTTTGGAAATAATTTGATTTAAAATCGGGTAATTTTTGTAAAAGAATTATAAAACTGGAAGTGTTAAGTACTAACATGTTCTTTAATAGCATATCAGGCTTATCATTTCTTTTCGCCTTAAATTTTGTTTTGGTATGAGCTCATATTTAACTTTTCTCTTGCATTTATTTTGAATGTCAATTGCTTTCATGAAAGGGTATGTTCAATATTCCGACACTATTCCCTTCCGTGAAATTTGTAGATTTTTGAAGATTTGTAGATGTGAAATGTTTTAGATTTTGTGAAATTTATATAAATGAACTTAAAGAGATAGTTAAATCACTGCGATTAAATCTAAGTGTTTGCTATGAGTTAAATCAGAGTAAAATATTAAACTGTGAAGGTACAATTTTACCTCTTCTACTCAAAATACTTAACTTATCTCTCCAAAATAGAGTATTCCCTGAAAGTTTCGGTTGATATCGATTGTAAAAAAAAAATTAATGCGATGACACCAGAGAAAAGGAGATCTATAAATATGTAACCTACCTACGAAAAGATACTGGGGACAATAATTTGAAGGCAATTAACGTGCTTTGTGGAGAAAAAAAAATTTTGTGTGTGAAACAATCCAGAACACTCCAGGAAACATTCATGTAAAACATCTATTATTTGGGTAATAAATGAATGGGGAAAAAAAAACGAGAAGAGCAATTTTATATTAAGAGTATTTTTGGACCTAAAGCGAGCATTCGAAACAATAGATCGGGATATATTGGCGAGTAAACTCTATAAGTATGGTATAGGTGAAAAGGAGTTCGATTGGTTTAGAAGTTATTTACATGAAAGAACTTAGAAATTGAGCATTAAAGAGTCATGTTCAAGCCCGCAGCAGATACCCATTGGTGTACACCAAGGATCGGTGTTTGAGGTTTTACTATTTCTATTGTACGTAAACGACGTCGGAGATTCTTTACTTGAACCGAAAGTATGCTTTTTACAGATGATACTCTTATATACCTCAGTGAAAAGGATATAAGTGTTACTGAAAATATCCTTCAGAGTAAAATGGACAATATAAGTCATTGGTTGTATAAAAATAAGCTTAAGATTAATGTCCAAAAGACTTAGTATATGTGTATTAATCGGACCATTTTTAGTGCAAGCATTACAATAAATAGCGAATGTAAATTGAACTGAATGTGTTGAAGAAATTAAATATTTTGGTGTGTACATTGACAGTGTATGTGCGAAAATATCAAAAAAAGATAAGCTGCTGCATAAATAACATACATGTTCTTAATTAATCAATTAATCATTTCTTTCAAAACAAAAATGTAAAGTCATCGTCAACAGATGGTATTCTAACTGATGTAAATTACATACATTATAAACATAATTTGAATCACATTATTTACGAATTAACTTCTAATCAACTAAAACTATTTATATTATAAATCTTTAAAATATAACTCTTTGATATTATATAAATATTCTAGTACATTCTTATACTACCATTGAAATTATAATAAACTAGACACTTGTCATATTGCTACCATTGAGTGTGCACGTCTTTTCATTAGGTTATGGGCACAGGCTACCCACGCGCTTTGTAAATTTTGAAATACTTTTTTCGATCGATCGATCGATCCGGGTACCGGATTGTATGACGTTGCAAAGCCCCTTCCTTGAAATCATTGACAAATAATTTTTTGCATAAGACTCTTTCTGATCCTTGACATTGAGGTTCATATTACCTAGGACAACAAGAGTCTTTTTCCTTTCCACTAAGTCAGTGTTTTTCTACCTAGAATTTTGTTGTTGGTAAATCAAACATGCTTCCAGTTTACCGCCTTTGCGTGTGTCTTCGCCACCCACAGCATTTTTTTATTGTGCGCTGTGAACTGGGTGCTTATGTAAACACTTTGTTTAGCATACACCGGGTTTTGTTTCCTGTTCATTGCTACGCATACTTGTTCAAATTTAAGTGTCCCTTTGCAGAAATATGTATTTTGTTTGTTTTCGCGAAAAACTAACTGCCATGTTAGTCAACTGCTTGTTTTTTTGTTTTTCTATCGGGATATGTTCGAGTGCCTTCTATGTCCAACTCCGTTATTTCGGCATTTATTGCCTTGCCCACTGCAGCGACGAAGACAAGTGCATTATTGCTCCTCTACATTGGAATATTTTTTTATTTCTATATTGTTTTCTATATGTTTCTGGTCGAGTTCGTTTTCCGCTGACACATCTCAGATCACTCTGATCTGAAGCTACCTGTAATGGCGTAATTATCCATCTCAATCACGGCGTCACCGTCTGTCTCGCTCACACTTGGTACTCATTTTAACTTATTATAAAGAATTAACTATGAATCGGGTTTCTTTAACTAAATATTTTGTTCGTCCCCAATTAAGCGTTAGTCTGGCAAGTGTCAAACCATTTTGGAATGATACATTTTTTTATCAGTAAAATCAGTTTAAGTTAGATGATTACTGATTTTTGGATACATGGATGGACAAAAGAGCAATATTTAGTTATGTTTCAATTTTGAAACGTAAAAGTACGTAACTCAGGATTACGTGTCAAAAAAAAATCGAAGTACTTAAAAGATCGTCCCAGGGTGTCAAATTTCTCGATTATTTTGTTGGTGCCAATAATTTTAAAAGTACATGTCTCAGATTCTTTTTATAATTTTGTGATAACCGACACCACTTGACCTATCACCCGTTTCCGGCTTGATGTTCATTTTTGGGACACCCTGTATTTTCAAATTGAAGTTTTGTACGTTTTTGGAAATAATTTGATTTAAAATCTGGTAATTTTTGTAAAAGAATTATAAAACTGGAAGTGTTAAGTACTAACATGTTCTTTAATAGCATATCAGGCTTATCATTTCTTTTCGCCTTAAATTATGTTTTGGTATGAGCTCATATTTAACTTTTCTCTTGCATTTATTTTGAATGTCAATTGCTTTCATGAAAGGGTATGTTCAATATTCCGACACTATTCCCTTCCGTGAAATTTGTAGATTTGTAGATGTAAAATGTTTTAGATTTTGTGAAATTTATATAAATGAACTTAAAGAGATAGTTAAATCACTGCGATTAAATCTAAGTGTTTGCTATGAGTTAAATCAGAGTAAAATATTAAACTGTGAAGGTACAATTTTACCTCTTCTACTCAAAATACTTAACTTATCTCTCCAAAATAGAGTATTCCCTGAAAGTTTCGGTTGATATCGATTGTAAAAAAAAAATTAATGCGATGACACCAGAGAAAAGGAGATCTATAAATATGTAACCTACCTACGAAAAGATACTGGAGACAATAATTTGAAGGCAATTAACGTGCTTTGTGGAGAAAAAAAAAATTTGTGTGTGAAACAATCCAGAACACTCCAGGAAACATTCATGTAAAACATCTATTATTTGGGTAATAAATGAATGGGGAAAAAAAAACGAGAAGAGCAATTTTATATTAAGAGTATTTTTGGACCTAAAGCGAGCATTCGAAACAATAGATCGGGATATATTGGCGAGTAAACTCTATAAGTATGGTATAGGTGAAAAGGAGTTCGATTGGTTTAGAAGTTATTTACATGAAAGAACTTAGAAATTGAGCATTAAAGAGTCATGTTCAAGCCCGCAGCAGATACCCATTGGTGTACAACAAGGATCGGTGTTTGAGGTTTTACTATTTCTATTGTACGTAAACGACCTCGGAGATTCTTTACTTGAACCGAAAGTTCAAAATTCAAAATTCAAATTCAAAAAGAATTAACTATGAATCGGGTTTCTTTAACTAAATATTTTGTTCGTCCCCAATTAAGCGTTAGTCTGGCAAGTGTCAAAACATTTTGGAATGATACATTTTTTTATCAGTAAAATCAGTTTAAGTTAGATGATTACTGATTTTTGGATACATGGATGGACAAAAGAGCAATATTTAGTTATGTTTCAATTTTGAAACGTAAAAGTACGTAACTCAGGATTACGTGACAAAAAAAAATCGAAGTACTTAAAAGATCGTCACAGGGTGTCAAATTTCTCGATTATTTTGTTGGTGCCAATAATTTTAAAAGTACATGTCTCAGATTCTTTTTATAATTTTGTGATAACCGACAC
Organism: Volucella inanis; assembly: GCA_907269105.1. NCBI lineage: Eukaryota > Metazoa > Arthropoda > Insecta > Diptera > Syrphidae > Volucella > Volucella inanis. Next base: position 23,360,663 of record OU026158.1, read on the forward strand.
CACTTGACCTATCACCCGTTTCCGGCTTGATGTTCATTTTTGGGACACCCTGTATTTTCATATTGAAGTTTTGTACGTTTTTGGAAATAATTTGATTTAAAATCGGGTAATTTTTGTAAAAGAATTATAAAACTGGAAGTGTTAAGTACTAACATGTTCTTTAATAGCATATCAGGCTTATCATTTCTTTTCGCCTTAAATTTTGTTTTGGTATGAGCTCATATTTAACTTTTCTCTTGCATTTATTTTGAATGTCAATTGCTTTCATGAAAGGGTATGTTCAATATTCCGACACTATTCCCTTCCGTGAAATTTGTAGATTTTTGAAGATTTGTAGATGTGAAATGTTTTAGATTTTGTGAAATTTATATAAATGAACTTAAAGAGATAGTTAAATCACTGCGATTAAATCTAAGTGTTTGCTATGAGTTAAATCAGAGTAAAATATTAAACTGTGAAGGTACAATTTTACCTCTTCTACTCAAAATACTTAACTTATCTCTCCAAAATAGAGTATTCCCTGAAAGTTTCGGTTGATATCGATTGTAAAAAAAAAATTAATGCGATGACACCAGAGAAAAGGAGATCTATAAATATGTAACCTACCTACGAAAAGATACTGGGGACAATAATTTGAAGGCAATTAACGTGCTTTGTGGAGAAAAAAAAATTTTGTGTGTGAAACAATCCAGAACACTCCAGGAAACATTCATGTAAAACATCTATTATTTGGGTAATAAATGAATGGGGAAAAAAAAACGAGAAGAGCAATTTTATATTAAGAGTATTTTTGGACCTAAAGCGAGCATTCGAAACAATAGATCGGGATATATTGGCGAGTAAACTCTATAAGTATGGTATAGGTGAAAAGGAGTTCGATTGGTTTAGAAGTTATTTACATGAAAGAACTTAGAAATTGAGCATTAAAGAGTCATGTTCAAGCCCGCAGCAGATACCCATTGGTGTACACCAAGGATCGGTGTTTGAGGTTTTACTATTTCTATTGTACGTAAACGACGTCGGAGATTCTTTACTTGAACCGAAAGTATGCTTTTTACAGATGATACTCTTATATACCTCAGTGAAAAGGATATAAGTGTTACTGAAAATATCCTTCAGAGTAAAATGGACAATATAAGTCATTGGTTGTATAAAAATAAGCTTAAGATTAATGTCCAAAAGACTTAGTATATGTGTATTAATCGGACCATTTTTAGTGCAAGCATTACAATAAATAGCGAATGTAAATTGAACTGAATGTGTTGAAGAAATTAAATATTTTGGTGTGTACATTGACAGTGTATGTGCGAAAATATCAAAAAAAGATAAGCTGCTGCATAAATAACATACATGTTCTTAATTAATCAATTAATCATTTCTTTCAAAATAAAAATGTAAAGTCATCGTCAACAGATGGTATTCTAACTGATGTAAATTACATACATTATAAACATAATTTGAATCACATTATTTACGAATTAACTATATATTATAAAACTATTTATGTTATAAATCTTTAAAATATAACTCTTTGATATTATATAAATATTCTAGTACATTCTTATTCCCTTCTACTACCATTGAAATTATAATAAAATAGACACTTGTCATATTGCTACCATTGAGTGTGCACGTCTTTTCATTAGGTTATGGGCACAGGCTACCCACGCGCTTTGTAAATTTTGAAATACTTTTTTCATCATTAGATCGTGTAAAAAGGCAGTTTTTATCCAAAAACCTTACTTAACTATTTAAGAGACTACGCTAATATATATGTACGAAATTTAAAATATTAATGGCGAATCACCAACTATTAAAAATTGAAGCCCTCACAAGTGAGAATTTTGATACTTGGGAAATTCAAATGGAGGCTTTGCTTATAAAAAATGATTTGTGGGAGTTTGTCTCCGGACAAAAACCATCACCGAAGATTGAAGTCGGAAATTCAGAAGCCCAAATATCGTCCGACAAGTGGAAAGTACAGGACAATAAAGCACGTGCTGACATTATACTCGCGGTAAGCCCTTTCATTTTGTAAGATAATTATGCTTCTTCAAGTCAAGTTTGGGACAAATTGCATAGCATCTATCATTCTAAAGGACCAGCTAAAAAGGCAACTTTACTTAAAAGGTTAGTCTAACATACAGGAATGACAAACGACAACATGCAGACGCACGTATCAGATTTTGGTAAAATAAGCGAAAAGTTAAAGGAAATGCAAATTGGTATCCACGAGAACTTACTGTGCATATCGTTGATCAATAGTCTCCCCGATGACTATGAAAATTTTAGAGTGACAATTGAAACAAGGAACTCACTACCAACCCTAGAAATACTCAAGGTAAACATTTTTAGAAGAATGTGAGTCTAGAAACGATAAAAAAAGACAACAATGTTCTGGTGCTCTTTATGCAAAAGGCGTAAGAGAAACATTCAAATATAACACAACCAAACCAAAGGAAAAATATACTAAGCAGGCAACTTCTAGCGATCTTTTTTTTTTATAATTCCGCGTGCGCACCAAGGGGATATACCTTTTTACTGGCTTTTTACCAGGACGCGGCCGGGTGGTGTAGTAGTAGTTTTGAAACTCAGGTGTTAGGTTTCGATATTTTTCCCAGAGGTGGTTGTCAAAGTGGACGGGACGAGCCAGTGCGCATCCTCAAGTAGTGGGTCTTAAGTACGTACTAGTTCTTAGTTTGTTACATTTAACCCAGCCAGCAACCACTCCAGCATCAGTGTTATGCCTTCATGTCAGAGTTGACGCCGATGGGACTTACATATAACTACATACAAATTCCATGAAAAGACTTTAGACTTTAGACTTCAGAGAATTGCCTCGCACGGGATTCGAGCCCGCGACCCTCTGCTTGAAGAGTTTATGCATATACCACTACACCACGGTCACCCGATCTAAGAAATAAAACTAAATACAAATGCTATAAATGCAAAAATGTTGAACATAAAGCAAACCAGTGCAGAACGAGAGTCGAAAATAGTGCCCTGATGGAAGAATCATTTTGGAATTGCGAACAATTTGGTAAATTTCGTGAAAGCGTTCACCACTAAAAAAACATTTTTCTTTTTCGCCTTCTTTTACAACACAGGACCAAAATGATCTATGTGTACGTTCGTTCGTTTTGTTTCATGTGTCATGCTTCCCTGACTTTTTTGATGTTTGTCTTCATTTGAAGAAACCAATAAGCTTTTACAACAGCATTAAACACTTCTTCGATTCCCAAATGTCCCATTTCATCATTATACTTATGAATTACATTTCTTTCCATATTCCTCGGAACATAGAAAACAGTATTTTGCCCTACTTTCCTATACACTAGGCCATTGCGCATTTTATAAGCACTACTCACTTCTTTTTCTAACTGGTTTCTAATTTTGCAAATATTGTATCTTCATCTTTGTTTTGACAAATTGATAAGGTTTGCTCAAACGTGTTTTCCTCCTATACTAAAATATTTGTCATTCTACTAAGCGCGTCTACATGTTGCATCATTGATCCTTTTCTATGTTCTAATGTATAATCATAATTTTGGAGTTCAAGAGCGCATCTAGCTATCCTAGGTATTACTTCGATCAATTGTTCAAGCAACTCATCATCCAGTATGTCGGCCTTGTTTGCGAGGATTAATTTCTCATGAACGTATTCGGAGAATGCTTCGTTTGGCGACCACTTTTTTGCCTCAAATTGGCGCCGGAGAGTTATATGACTTGTTCGATCTTCGAATAACTTACGCATGTCTGCGAGCATTGTATTAATTGGTACAGTCGTTATGTCCGATCTTGAATGGAACCACTTTAAAGCTTTTCCCTTCAGTTTACAAGAAATTAGCATTCTCAGATTGTCATCGTCAATTTTGTATGTAGTTTTGATGTTTTAACTGAGACTCCCATCGCACATAAGAGCGTTCTTTTCCTTTGAATTCCGGTAATCCATCTTTAACATTGTTGGATTTTTCACCATCGATACTCTTGACCGGACTTCTCTCTTTTTTTAAAAACTCATTTTCTCGTTTTACAATTTCGTATTCTCTTCTTTGCAATTGAAGCTCCCTCTAATTCCTTTTTCATCGTTTTCCACTCATTATTTCGTTTCTTTTCCAGCTCAATTATTTTACGCTCTTTCTTAATTTCTTTTCTCTCGTTACTCTTCTCTTCATCATCGCACTCATCATTGCTCTCATAAGGGTTGTTTTGTTCGATCGTTTGGTTTGTCATTGATGTGTGTATGTCGCTGTTCTCACGTTCTACGTTCCTTCTCGGGAGTTTCTAACAGACGTAGAATTGACTCGCTCTTATTACCGTTAGTTTTTTTTTTCCCAATGTCTCCAACCATTCCTTTAACTGCGCAGCAGCCCTTGACTTCAAACTTTCCACTTTTAATAGTAATTATGTATGTATTTATAAAATATTAAGCGATTTCATGTTTTCAAATTTATTTTCTTTCTTCTACCTTTGTTTTTTTTAATTTCATAACTTCACCGTGGATTTGGTTTAGTTTAATCCCTTTTTTCTTTATATTTCTTATGGACGATTTTTTTTTTTGTTTTTTGAATTTAATTTTACCTCTTTTCTTTTTATTTCTGAGTATATTCCACTTCTGATAAATTGTAAGAAATCAAAATTGTAAAAACAAATCACACTGGCAGTTATTTTAAATTTTTACTTAACTGTATTTATTTTACTTTCTTTATTTTCACACTACAAAAACTCAGACACAACTTGCCTATACAAGATCTCAATTACAAAGCAACTCCTCATATGCAAAATTGAATGTTCACTACCCTGCAATTCCTTTTTCTCTCAAATTCTCACCACATAAGTTCAACACACTTATAGATTTGAAAATAATTAAATAATATGTTTAGATATATTTGTAGTAGTTTAATGAACTAATGGATTTATTTACCTTTAACGTTTGAATTAGTGCAATTTTGTCACAATATTTGAACAGTTTTTTTTATGGATGTCTTAGGTGTAAATTACATACATTATAAACATAATTTGAATCGCATTATTTACGAATTATCTTCTAATCAATTAAAACTATTTCTATTATAAATCTTTAAAATATATCTCTTTGATATTGTATAAATATTCTAGTACATTCTTATATGCTGCTACTACCATTGAAATTATAATAAACTAGACATTTGTCATTTTGCTACCATTGAGTGTGCACATGTTTTCATTACTAACTCTACTCCTGTAAGCGCTGGAGCTCCACAAGGCTCAGCATTAGGTCCAATCCTGTACAATATTTACAACTCAGACTTTGTTCGTCTTTCTAAAAGTGAATCAGCTATATTTGCTGACGATACTTGCATCTTTTCGAAAGGTGCAATTACTTTCGGTATTGAAACCAGTTTGCAATGCGCTTTAGACATAACCACCGAGTCCTTCAACGATTGGAACCTAAAAATAAATGCTGCATTTTTTTTCTTTTTTTTTTCAAGAAAAATGAAACCTTGCTTAAGGAAGTTACACACTCACTATCTGTGGGATGCAAACCGAGAGGAAAACGAACTCTAAATAGGTTGGAGTTTACTTTGACAAATTGATCATATTCGGCCTACATGTCCTGGAAATAATAAATAAAGTGTATTATAAGATAATAGTAAAGCGACTACCAAAATTGTTTACCCTATCATTAAGCGTTCACCTGTTTACCCCAAATATGTATTAACATTCTGAGATTGCAAAGAAGTCAAACAAAACAAAAAAATTTAAAAATGACTTTTACCTTTTCCAACAGAACAGCTGCATCTAGTAGTGAAGTAGTGAAAATATCCTCGGGAGCACTAAAACCATTCAACCAATACCAATGTAATCACCCAAGTAACTGAAATCTCCAGTTAGCGACGACTTTTTTGATTATACAATATTTAATATTTATGTTCTTTGTATTTATTCACAATTTTGGTAATATTTATTTACTTTTTTTTATAAGGGGGTATATGAATGCCCTTTTACTTGCTTTCTTTTCGATATTTTTTCCAGAGGTGGTTGTCAAACTGGAGCCAGTGCATCCTAAACCAGTGGGTCTTAGTACGTGCTAAGGAACTGCCGTCCCTTTAAAAACCTGCGTCCAGCAGATCAATTACTAAACATGTCGGACAGCTTAGGTTACTGCCATGTTGTTAGACCTTCTTCTTATGCTGAGCTAGAAGGCGCTTCCACCGAAAGACAGATCTCGTTGAAGATAGTAAAATTGCGAAAACTAGACTTTTTGCGAAATGTTTATATTCTAAAAAATGGAGAATTTTTGTATATTAATATTTTAAATATTATTGTAAATAAAAAAGTTAAAGGCCTGCTGTTTACCATATTTTATGCTTTACACAAGACGCTCTGTAAAGTTTCTAATTTCGATGTTTGTTCTGTCAATTAGTCTTTCCCATTGCCACCTGCATTAGGGTATTTGAGACTACTGTATATCCATTATATTTCTAATGGAGTCAAGGAAGATTGCACAGCTTCATGGTCCAGAAATGCAGGGACATTTCTAAGCTTTTTGTCTAGTCCCATAAAATTTTAACCACAATCACTCCTTATTCGAACGGGAATTCCTTGTCTATTCACAAAATTCCGTAAGCTCATACGAAAAGCGTCTGTTGATGGGTCATGACATATTTTTAGATGTATCGCTCGAGTAGTCATCTTTTTTCTTGATTTCGACGGTTCTTAATATAAACCGGACCGAATAGATCAACACCTGTATAACTAAATGGGCTTACATATGGTGTTGTTCGATCCTTAGGCAAGGGAGCCATTAGTGGCTTGCGTGGGTTGGCGGTAATAATTCTACATGTTCAGGAGTTTGATTTTGCTTTTCCTACAAGTACTCTTAACGATGGTATCCAAAACTTGCGACGTATTTCACATGTTATCAAGTCTTGGTTTTGATGATGAAACTTTCTATAATAGTATGCGACAAGGAACTCTGTAAAATAATGTTTTTTTGGTAGAATGATTATACGTTGGGTGGCAGCTAGCAAAAATGAAGCAGTAGAAATTCTTCTGTCAGCTCTTAGGAGTTCATTCCGACTATCGTATATAGGATTCAGTGAGAGTAGTGAACTTGTTTATCAAATATCTGCGACTTTAAACTATTATATTCGTCTCGATATGGAGCAAGTGGCTCAATGCTTGCAACTGGTACACTTCCAATGGGTTTTCAAAACTGCAGTTTTCCATAAAAATCGTTGACACATCTGTGTCTATTCTGTGAAACATCTCATTTTTATCGAAACATATTCCTATGCGAGCTTCTCGGAACTTAAAGAGTATATCCAACAGCGTTTGGTTCAAATCTGGTCCTGGCAACCACATATCATTAAAGGAGACGCTTTTGGATTTGGCTGCTGCATCGAAGACCAATCTGAATTTTGGCTTGTTTGGATTCCTTAATCTAAAATGTGGAAGCTAATAACTTATTTGTCGGTTTATAAATACCCATGTTTTCGACAGTAAAATAATTTCTTATTATTTCATGAATGTTTTCTAAAACACTCTCTTGAGAACACAATTCTTTTAAGTTTAGTCAAATGGTCATTTTGTAGAGGTCCATAAACTATCCACCCCAACCTTGTTTCAGCAATAAAGAGTCCCTTCGATCCAAATTAAATGAGTTTGATTCTATTTCCAAATAAACATTGGACATACCAACCAGAATAGTAGGTTACGCATTTAAATAGTCATAAATTGGCAACCCTTGTATTTTGGACATTGACAGCTGTTATTGAAAATTAATTTATTTAAATTCAAGGATTGTGTCGGCAAGTCAAGATTTTTCTATAGTGCAGAAATTATTCACTTTTTATTTTTCACCCACACCCTGGATTTCAAATTCCACAAATGTTGGTAAATCTATTGTCTGATTTCCAAAACACCGAAGTTTAATATTATCAGATTTTCCTTAAAGTCCCAGTTGTTTTACGACATCTTCATCAATTCAGGAAACTTTTGCGTCCTCATCCAGATATGCATACGTATGTATCAAGAATCCAGCGACAGTAGACAATGTTACTTGAATTATTTGGAAAAGCAGTGCTGTGTTTCCAACATCTTAATGACGATGCAAGGTGCATAAAGTCTGTGGAATGATATTAGAGTCCATATCCGATTCAGGTGGAGAAGAAGAATTATTCATGTGTTTATAGTTACGTTGAAGTAATTTATGGTGTTTTCGCTGTTATCCACCAGTGTTACAAATAAATTTACTTGTATAGTACGAGTAAATGTGTTGTGTCCTCATCTTAAGCAAGAAAAACAAAGTTTCGATGCCTTCACTTCATTCCAGCGTTCGTCCACGGACATTTGAGCAAATTTATCGCACACTGCCAACAAATGATCTTGATTACACAAGATGCACGTAATATATATCTTTGAGAGTTGTTTGAGTTAATGTGCATAACAAAGTTCTTTCTTGTTTCAATCGGGTTTTTAGAGCTAGATGAAGTACGTTGGCTTCCTCGTCCAAGAATTTTTAAAACAGGTGCAGTGTAGCATGTGATATGATGTTCATTTTGATCCGTGTCCACTCCAACCGCATCTTGAAGGGCAATTTCGAACATAATTCATCAAGCAAAAACGGATTGCTCATGTGGTGAGTGGCGTTGGAAGTTTCCAGGAAAATGGCCAAGCCTTTGACCTTGACAGCGAGTGGTACGTTTTCTATTAATTTTCCTTCTGTTATGGGCGAAATCCTTTTTAGTTTTGAAGGTTAAATTCGGATGAGAATATCAGACCGCCTAAAACTGTCTTTTTTTTAGTTCAAGTATGACGTCGGCGATATTATTAAGGTAAATTATTAGTTCATCCACTACCTGCTTTGCTTCACCATGTAGCATTTTTGCTGATGTTCTATTGGTGTAGCCGGATGTCGTGGTGGTTTCGTTGTACAAATTAATAAATGCTGACCACTCTTCCGGTAGCCTCCCAAATCTAGGCAAATCATTAAAATGACGTCTTGAGTCAGTTTGATGATGTTGTGTTTCAGGTGGTGGATGGTACAATTGCGGCTGGTATGATTGTGGCAGGGGTTGTGGCTTACATGGCATCTGGTGAAAATCTGAAGCCTCTGGCAGGGAAGATTGTGGCTTTTAAAACTGTGGATGATATGTCGGATGTGATTTGTACGACTGTACCTTGGATGATGACTGGGTCTGGGTTGGTAGCGGCTGATTCAACGATATTGGGGGTGGCTCGTGGACGTGGGGCAAAAACGGCTACATCGAAGACTGTGGATGAGGCGGTTGTTGTTGATTCCCCTTCCCCTGGGCAAGGGGAATAGAGGGAGGAATGTCAATTACCTGATTTGTTGATTTTATGGCTTTGAACATTGCCAACAATTTTTGTTTCATTTTTTGAAGTGATTTCTGGAATACCTCTTTCATTGTCCCAATTTTGACCTGTAGATCATAGATGTTTTGATGGTGTCGTTGACGGCTTCCTCCTCATTGTCATTATGATCGTTTGGTCTTTTTCTTCGTCATCGGACATTTTGGGGTTAAGGCGGGCACACTTTCTTGTCGTTTTCTGCGGCATGAGCAAGTCGATGACTTCGATTTACAGTCGAAAATAAAGATGTTGAAGATAGTAAAAATGCGAAAACTAAACTTTTTGCGAAATGTTTATTTTCGAAAAAATTAAGAATTTTTGTATTATAATATTGTAAATATTAAGACTGCGATTAATTTTACCGATTAGTAATTTTTCTTCAAAACTTGAACTGAACATTTAAATGACAATGGTAACAACAATTAAATGAAATTACATTTTTGGTAGAAAATGAAATGAAATGACACGATAGCCAACATACATAAAATAAATAAAGGACGTGTTCGTTTGTTTCTTTGTCGCTCCTTTTAGTCACCGATAGATGTGTTCGTTTTGGCTTTTGATCGTCAACAGATGGGGCTCTTGGATGTTGGCTTCTCCGTAGATCTTTCTCCATAGGAGACAAATGCAGGTAGGTATGGCTAAGACAATAAGAATAGATTTTCTTTTAAAATATTAATGAGTTCCATATTCTCGACATTGATGTTGTACAAATGTTCCAGATTAGGCTTAATTCTTTTGCTGATTATGTTGGCCAACACGGGAGGAAGTCCCTGTAGCTTTGTAGCCGACCCCCTGGTGTATGTCTGGTAATTGATTCTGACTGTATCATTGTCCAATTGAAAGCGATAAATACCTTCTAAAGGAATAGAGGAATTTTTACTCAAGATTGAGCCGTTAAAATTAGTTATGAAAATTGTATTTTCCGCGATCAATTAGATGATCCCTTCGTTAGACCATTGGGATCGATAGTACATATAGCAATAGCGTTCCATTACTATACAGGGGTCGCCCATTACTGTACAGGAGGGTCGCCCATAGCTTATGGCTTCTAGAAAATTTTGATAAGTAATGAATTCAAACTCATTTATAATAGTGGTGACTTCCTCGAAGTCTAATAGATTGCTGTTAATTATTCCGGTCTTAGCCATTTGGCAAGCCCTTATTATTTCCTTCACCCATTCTTTCAGAATAAGTATTTTGTTGAGTAGGTCATGTATTATTTTTTCTGTTTTGCCCTTTTGCATGGCATTATTATATCGATTTATTATTTCGTTAATTTTACTTATAACCTCGTGTTTCTTCTCAACAGACCGAGTCCATCTTATCATTGCTTTGCTTAATTCCCTTAATCGTTCTTTCGTTTGGTTCAAATGGTAGTTTAAGACCAGACGTCTCCTGATCTGCCATGTGTTTCAAAGATAGTCGTTCGGTTTGTTCAATAAGTGTGTTACTCGTATATTTTCTTAAGTCTGTCATATGGACTAGCTTAAAATAGGCATTTACCACCCTTCTCTAACTGTCACAATTGGTGATATACTAGGTAGAGTGAAAAGTAACCTCCTTGAGTGCCAGAGTGCGCTGCTACTGCAAAAAAGGTTATGATGCCTTCATATTTAAGCAGACATGCCAAATTTCAGTGCGATACTGTCTTTAGTTTTGTTTTGACAGCTGATTGTTTTTGACGTGTTTGGCATCATGTTGAGTATGGACAAAAACGATTTTCGTTCTCTCATAAAACATTTTTTGAGAGGCAAAACGGCGAATGAAACAAAAGAAAAGTTGGATTATTATTATGGGGCTAATGCTCCGTCAGATTACAGCGTCAAATATTGGTTTCAAGAGTTTCGTGGTGGCCCCAAGTCCACTACCGATCAAGTCCGCATCGGCAGGCCCTCCGATGAATTTTGTTTTTGCAAGACAATGCATCGGCGCACAAAAGCATCGCAACCATGGCTAAAATCAATGACTTACGGCTCCAATCGCTGTCGCATCCACGGCATTCGCCCGATTTGGCTCCCTCGGACTATTATCTCTTCCCAAACCTCAAAAGATGGCTCATCAATAAAAAATTCAGCTCACGCGAGGAAATCATCGACGCCACGGAGGAGTATTTTGCAGACCTTCCGGAAAATTACTTTTCGGACGGGATCAAGAAGTTGGAAAATCGCTAGAATTAGTGTATCACACTAAAAGGGACTATATTGAATAAAATAAAAAAAACATTTGGTGGGGTAGCAGCTCTCAGCCAAGTGCGTTGGTTGTATCCTGAATCAGTTTTGGTTTGTGTGCAGGTGCATTGCCATGGAGCAAAATTACCTTTCCATGTCTTCTGGCCCATACTGGTCGTTTTTCGATCAATGCAAGGTTCAAATTGATCATTTGTTGTCGGTAGCGATCTGTATTAACGGTTTCACCAGGCTTTATGAGCTCGTGGTACACCACACCTTTCTGGTTCCACCAGACACACAGCATTGTCTTCTTGCCGAATCGATCTGGTTTTGCAGTCGAAGTTGATGGTTGTCCCGGATTAACCCATGATTTTTTCCGTTTAGGATTATGGAAATAAATCCATTTTTCATCGCCAGTAATAATTCGATGCGAAACTGATTTTTTACCGTGTCTTTGAAGCAAAATTTCACAAGTGGTTTTTCGGTTTTCCATTTGTCTTTTATTTAATTCATATGGCATCTATTTCCACACGTTTGGATCTTTTCCATAGCATTTAAATGGTCAGAAATTATTTGTTGTGCAACATTTAACATTTCTGCCATTTGTTACTGACTTAAAGTGTCATCTTCATCCAATGTTGTTTTCAATTCGGCGTCTCCAAATTTTGTTGGTGGTCCTCCAAGTTCTTCATTTCTCACATCAAAATCGTTAAAACCATCTTTTGCATGTTGCATTTAATAGAGCATGATCTCCATATGCCTCGACATTTTCTGGTACATAATTCGACATTTTTAACATGATGAAAAAATATGATGTTGTTTGCTCAATGACTTGATGTATACTTAATATGTTTGACAGGTGTTATAGCAACCAAACAAAAAAAATAAAAAATTAAGGCATGTTCACAATAAATGTTCCGTATCGGGACATTTGTATCATGACGCTCACTTCATACCGGTACACCTGGTATATGCCCCATCGAAGCGACTGATCAATTGAATGTACACTGTGTGACCGACATACAGCAGAGCACGTGATACATTTTATAGAAACCTGCCCCATTCTTAACGCCATTAGACGCTACCACTGGGGCAAAATTAGTCTAACTATGAATGAATTAAAAATTCTTTAAAACGGCAGTGACAGCTGGCTAACTCTAGTCAGCTACGTTAAAACTGCATGGAAATACCGTTCCCAAATAATAAACGAAAGTTTCTGATTAATTCTTAAATTATCTGTTAGATATTAATATATATTATGACAGTATTATAACAGCTATTTCTTTTTAATTCAATGTTAAACAAAAATGGCTAACGCCATGCTTTAATCGTAAACTATGTATATGTGAAAATGAATTGAATATTGAATAAAGATCACATCTGATTAAATATTTAAGAGGTTTTGGTAATTGACCCTCTGAGACCAGTTGAAGAATACATCATTGGGCTTTCGTTTGATTAACGAATGTATGGTATTACTATAGAGATCTACCGCTATGCAAATGCGTTTCTTTACCTCAAGGTCTGGGTTTTCGACCTTGAAACATCGGTAGATCTCCAATATAGTGAAGTGGACCCTTTCTATTTGTCCATTTACCTCGTTTTTGCCGGATGGGGTAAAATAAAGCTTTATACCTATATTATTTATGAAATTAAGAACTATCGGACTTAAGAACCCTCACTCGTTATCTGCCACTAACATTTGTAGGACGGTAAAATAGTGTAAAATTTTGATTAATTTGGACCTAATGTAGATGGCTGATTTCTCTTTAATATGAAAAAATTGGGAGAATTTGGAACTTGTCAACCACCGTTAGGAATTTCTCATTCTGGATTTCCATAATATCCATGTGGAGAATTTCGCAAGGGTATTTGGCAGATGGTCTTACTTGCAATTCAGGGATTGTCGGATGTGTGTCATACTTGTTTGCAATGTAGATTCCGCATAAAGAAGATAATTTTCTAATTTGAGCCATCATATGCGGAACAAAACATTTCTCTAGGATTCGCTCCTTGTTTTATTTAGGAGCACGGTGGGCTCTTCTGTGTTACCTTTCTATAATTAAAAATCTGCGCTCTTAATTGCCGACATTCGGGATTTTTATCACATTTATAAACTTTGGATTAAGTTCTTCCCTCAATATTTCCACAAGGTTGTCATAGAGTAATGTTTTTAAGGCGATGTTGTGGCGATTGTAGCCGGGATGTGACTTTTCGTAAGAGCGTAGATTATTGCCAATCAATTGATTCTTGAACACATTGAGTGGAGCTTCCACATGTGGTATGAGGTCTAAGTTATCCTGATCCGTACTGTGCACCGTACAGGATTCAGTATTACTAGGAAAGCTCACAAAGTCCTTCTTCAGCCGTGTCAGTTTGATCTACCCTGGAGAGTCGGCTTTCGCTTGAAGTGCTGGTTCTGACAAGTGATGGATTACCGTCCTAAGTCTAGAAAAAGTTTGATTTACCAGGAGTGTAAATAAATTCGTAGTTCTTGCTGCTTAATTATCGCCTTCCAGCACTTAAGCTTTGCGTTATGGTTTTTATTGCTCAGCGCGAACGCCAGAGGCTGGTGGTCAGTAATTTTTTTTTATTTTCTTGACCCCATACAGATAATTCTTTAAATTATCAAGAGTCCACACTTTGGGAAGCATCTCTTTGTCATTGGTGGCATAATTCTCTTCTATTCGGCTGAGTGAACGGAAGATGTATGCTATTGGTATTTCCTTGCCCTGCTCGCCTTGAAATAAGACAACACCGATGGCGTCGCTAGAAGCACCTGTGGTAAAACTATATTAAAGCCTTTGTCGCGATTGTGAAGGGTGGCTTTTTCGTTAAGGGTGATTGGAACGTTTCTTGATTGGTTTGCACTAACATGTGGAAAGTCCCCACGTGTTATATTAGTTAGGAGTTTTGCCATTTTAGCATAGTCCCAGATGAACTTCCTGTAGGAGGTTAATTCGAGAAAGCTTTTCAGCTTTTAGTCCTTGTTAGAGGAACAATGTTTTGGTGTGGGAGGATACCCTCTGGAGTAACCAGATCTCCGAGGAACTCGACGCTGGTGGCCATGAAATTAGTTTTTTCCATGTTTATCTTTAATCCGGCCTCGCTTAGTTTAGAGAAAACGGTTTCAATGTCTTTCAGGTGGCCTTTTTGGGATTTGTTAAAGGCCATTATATCGTCGATATACGAGTATATGTACGTAGCATAACTTACCGATTATCTTCTTGAGCACATCATCTATCATCTGCTGGACGATAGCGGAAGTATTTTTGAGGCCGAAGAAGTCTCAGGTATTCGTACTTTCCGTTCATTATTGAAAAGGCCGTTTTCGTTATGTCTTTCTCGTTCATCAAGATTTGTTGAAATTTTGAAGTCAGGTCGACTCTTGTGAAGAGGTTAGCACCTCCTAGACTGGCCAGTGTGCTATTGATATCCGGAATAGGATACGTATCCGGTTTCGTTACAGCATTCAGACACTTAAATAGTCGATTACCATTCTATGCTGTCTTTCACCATTGGGTTTCGGCTTTTTAGGAACAACCAATATAGTTGTTTTATATGACTGTTCGAGTAACGTATGATATTTTCCGACAGAAGTTATTTAACTTCCCGTTAACCTCTTCCCTAATGTACGCCAGATACAGGTAATTGTTAGCATATATAGGTTCGTCTGTGTTCGTGCGGATTCCGGCTCTAACGTTAGTTTTTACTTTTTCGTTACCAACTGGACCAAAGAGATTACTGAACTTTTCGCAAACAACTCTCAATCTGGATCTTGCGTTTGAAAGGAATTTTTTAGGATAATGACCATTGGATTTAATGGTGAGTTTATTTTTTTTTTTCTCTATCGAAAAAAAATCTCTGCTTTAAATTGTTTAAACGTGTCATCGCCAATTATGTCATCGAATAATGTTAAGCTGGGGAGAACAAAAACTGTAATATTTATTTCGCAACATAAATCTTAAATAAACTTTCTACAAACTTTATTTTCAATGTGAATCAATCCAGCAGGACTATTTACATAAAATGGGTCTTGCACGGGATCAAGTCGTAGAGCTAAAATCGGTTTAGTAAAATTATTATTGCTCCTGTGTCGATAAGAAAGGTTAAAATTTCCCTATCTCGCGTAACATACACTATGTATGGTACGCCGGAAACGAGGCTCTGGTGTTGAGCCTTCATCGGGTAAATATGCCGATTCTACCCCATCTGGAGACTTGCGGATGCTTCATGGAACAACTGCTGCTGTTTTCGGGGACTATGGTTATCTGATCTAGGTTCTCATTTGGACGGGCTAGGCCGATTCATGCAGTTCACGTTTCTGGATGGAACTTTTCCGTCCACATTCATTTTAATTGGCGGCTTTGCGGCCCATGGCCTTGGTGGCGGAGATAGATGCTGGAATCCTGAGTTCCAATGTAAATATGCCTTTGAGAAAAGTAAATTCTTGCAACGGCCGGCCCGCCGATGTTTCTGGAGGGTCCTGTACTATCCCAGAAATTGTTATTGACAGAGGAGCTAATTCCTAGCTTGGTCGAAAAAATCGGTCTCAAGAATATCTGGTGAAAACACCAAGTCAATATTTCGATAAATAAGCCAGTTACAGCCGAGAGAGTTTAACGAGTCTTGCGGCGTCGAACCTCATCGATTCGGATCTTTTCGCAAAGATCGGAGCCAGAAAAAAAATACCGCCCAATAATAGACATACTGCCGAAAAACTTCCGACAAGAATATGAGTTCCAGTTCCAAAAAATTGAAGACTGCTCATGAGACGTCCGCACCAGAAGATCCAAATATTAGGTATCGATTTTTGAACTTTCTGACTGTGTTTTCTGTCTTATTGAATGTGTAAAATGTAAAAAGTATGATAGTGATGTCCAATTTTCAAAAGCAAGCACTTGAGGACTCGGTTTTCAAACTATAGTTTCGTGTCGATTTGTAGACTTTCATTCACTCGTACAATTATATCAACACAGCTTAGGAAATAAATACACGATTCTTTTTTGGTATACTCTTATTGGGGATTGGTTTGCGTAGAGCTATGAGCTATGTACGCTGCGAGAGAAGACGAAACTCGCAAAGCGAAAGAAGAGCTGCAAGCGCAAGAACAGACGAAAGAAGATCGAATATTGCACCGAAATCAAAATTTAGAAGCTATGAACATTCCGTCGACCATTGAAGACTTACACTATGGGCCTGGTCTTGATGATTCCATGTAAGTTGACAAATTTCATGATTTATTCATTTACAAATTTTCAAACCCGTTTTTCAAATCGGCACCCAAATTAAATTTTTTATTTTTTTATTATGTTTTTTTAAAGAACTTAACACTCAAGTGGATATGACTATACTTAAGATGCCAAAGCTTATGTTAAGTTTTTCGGAAAAATGGGACCGAAACAGAAAGAAAGATATTTGATCCATGGGTGGCATCCAACATTTAATGGGGAGATTAAATTATTAGTGTAAATTAACTTGATGTTGTGTTTAAGGAACCATTCATCTCATAAGATTTTAGTTGCTTGAAAAAAAGTCTTTTGGTGCCTAGGTTTTGAGCCAGGGCCACCCACCCATTCGGTTGCCTTAATTTTTTTTTGGTTATTCTATACCTAGTACTTGTCAGAGGATCTTTTTTTCGTTACTTAGCTTTTGTTTTATAGGCAAAATAATAACTAATTTTTAGTCCAAAAATCACTATTTATATATGTGCAACCGTCCACCATTTTGTCATAAATCAATATTTTCAAAATCGTCTATGACAAGTAATAGATTATAGTATCTAATTTAATAATTTTTTTATTTTTTTTTTTATGAATTTTAAAGAAACGCCAGACAGTGTTTATCTCCCCTTTAATACTCTAAGAGTCAGGAAGTTTTTTACTACTTTGTTTCAAATAGGATATCGGCAAACTGGTGCCCGTGGTTTTCAATGCACTGTGGCAAGCGCAGCCTCAAGCTCACCGTAACTCTCTCCAACATGGCTTAATATATGCGATAGATTTCCTCACTTATTGCTTGCTTGGTCTTGCAGGTTCCTCGGACGACGTTTAAACACTTTTGCTTCCAAATAACCCCACAAAAGAAAAAAATCACATTGTGTTAAATAGGATGAGCGTGCTAATCGTGCAATGTCACCTCCCCAAGGAAAACCCCCCGGGAGCGAAAGTCCACATACATATATAAATTCATACTACAATAAAAAAAAAAAAGTAAAAAACAATTAATCAATTAATTACTTTTGTAATTTACCCAAACATAAATTCGTCCTGGGACCACAAACGACGAAATTCATAAATGGAAAAAGAATTATAGAAAAGTTTTGATAGAAAGCACGTAATTTTTGAGAAGCCAAATTTTCAAAAACGAGATCTAGTGTAAGTTCGTGGTATGCTATGAAAGTGTGGGGTAAGATATTAGCTTGTAGCCCACTAAAAGACCATACATTATACTAACGACAAAGGGCACTCTTAGACAAAACTCAGAAGGAGGCCTGTTGAAAAACCAATACACTATTCGTAAGCTACGGTCAACATTGGATGCAATAAATGCGGTAAGTAGAACTCGGAGCGCGATACAGGGCAGGCGCTGGAAAGAATGCACCAATAAATATTGCCTTCTAATAACCCTGGACTTAAAGAACGCGTTTAACTCATCGTGTTTGGAACGGATTACGAATTGTCTTTATGAGATTGAAATACTAAACTATATCCGTAAAATAATAACGAGTCATTTTTCTAGATGAATCCTCCTCTATGACTCTTAAAATGATGTTAAAGCATACGAAATTACTGACGATGCGCAAAAGTGCTCGGTCTGAGGCTCCCTGCTATGGAACATTATGAACGATGAAATCTTATGCCTACAGATTTAAAGCGAAGCGTCGGGTACCGAATTTGCAGACGACATTGCTGGATGTAGCAAAAGCTCAAAAATATTTTTAGAACTACAGCAACGAATCAAGTGATAACTGTACGTTTTGCCACTCGCCGATCTTAAAATTAAAGCGGTGTTTATAACGAGCAAGAAAGTTCACGAAACGATAACGAAAAGATTTCGAAGGCATGAAATTTTTCCCATTTGTTTCTTACAAATCATAGTAATTATCGAAAACTGTAAGTTCACTTACAAGGTGAAGGCAGCTGTGTAATTCGTTGCTCGTGTTAAAAGTTATACTGATTGAAACATGAGTGAAATATCTGAAGAAATACGCTATGTGACACTTCTTACTATAAAAAAGGAAAAAACGCTGCAACAACATGCGGAAAGTTTTGTACAGTTTACGGTGAGAATGCTGTAAATGAAAGCCGCACAGTGTGAGAATTCGCTCATCTAGTGGTAATAAATTAATAGCGCTTACAAGTTTAACTTTTTGAAATTTTTATTTTTGCGAGGTTTATCATAAATATGTAAAAAATGAAATTTATTTACAATTTTATATATACTTCACCAAATTTTTGATATATAGAGCTCAGAAAGTACAAGTTTTCTGCACTTTGATGGACCCATTTGAAAGAATGAAATACGGTCACAATTTTTTTTATGAAATGCATAGTGAATATATAGACAAACATTAATAAAACTACAATTACTTACATTTTTAGAAAAAAAATCAATTTATAGCTCTGAAATTACACGTTTTTAAAAAATAATTTTCGCTCCCAAAAAATATTTTTGTTATTTTTTTTTTGTAATAATTGTAATGAATATATATACAAAAATTAAATAAAACTGCGATTATTTTTATACTCAGCCAAATTTTTGATGAACGGGGGTTTGAATGTACGCGTTTTATGCACTTAGGTAGACCAATTTTAAACAAATTAATTACGCTGACATAAAAAATCATGTTGTTCCTTTTTTCCTTATATTTATTAAGAACGAAAATAGAATATATAAATTAAAACAACAATCCTTTACATTCATTCACAGACTCTAACAGATATTTTGTTTGTTTAAATTGTTACATTTAAAAGATCCAAGACTTCATTTGATAAAAATTTTTTGTTCTTTTGGGAATGCACTTGAGATCTGCAATAAAAGGGTCTGAAGTTATTAACAATCTATTAAGAAGATCTGTGATTGTGTCCAACCGCGATGTTTTTCTTGCGAATATATTTACGATTCTCTTTGTTTCTAGCATCTTGCGCTTCCTCCGACAATTGACCAAATCGAAAAATGTAAGAAGCAACCACTTGTTCGCTATGAAAAAGCTTTGTGAACCCTCACTGGCATGTAATACCATCCATACTTCTCAAGATACAAAGTCCTAGTCCTGGTCGCACATGTGTCAAAAGCATCCAAATTAATAGGAAACCCAGACTCTAGAAGCTTCCAAAATAATGTGGAACCCTTTGATAAGCTCTATATCAATGCCTGTTATCTCATTTGTTTTGTTTTCGTCTCGTCTTGCTGTTGCCATCGTTTGTATTTTCAGATTGTTGAGTTGGTATGTCAATGATTATACCAGTTTACTTTTTGAATCTATCTTGTATTAGTTTTTTCCTGGCTTTAAATTTTTCCTTGCTTTTTTGTTCTTTAACTTGCCAAATCTTAACATCAAGCTTATATGCAATGTGAAGTATACATGAAACCAATCCAAGAATGGAGTTTGGTAAAAGTTGAACAAAAATAAGCTATTTTATTCACAAAAAAGTGATTTGTGTGCTGCTTAAGCTTATTGATCCAGCTAAACTTAAAAATCTAGTTTCCGGGCACGAAAATTTTGTGATTTTATTTTGCCCTGCACCCAATATCTACAGTAACGTTTCTCTCTTCTCAAAAAATTATGTCAGCTGTAAAACTACCCTCAAAAACTGGTCCCACAAAAGGCCTTTCATCTACGCCTACAACTGTCTCTCCTCCCGTCGTGAAGGACAATCAGAACGAGAACACACTCACTGCCAAAATCTTGGAGGAACATCTTACTAAGCAAGCGGAGTCAATGAGACTTTGAGAAATGACAAAATGCGGAGTGAATTTCTTCAACGGGTTGAGAAAATTAAGGAGAGATGGGGTCAAGGATTTGATCATGTCAACAAAGTAATATCCCACCTTACTGAGCAAGTCCAACGCATTGAAGAAGACACCAAAACAGCTGTAAAAATGCATAATGCCGAGAGTGCAGCCATGCAGCAACGAATAAACGCGTTAGAGAGAAAAGAAACCGCTTGCGACGCTGTGCTCTTTGGAGTACCAACATTACCAAACTAAAATCTTAAAAGCCTATTCAACCATCTCTGTCACACAATTAATTGCAAGCCTCCTTCTTAAGTTATTGCATTCCGCGCTCACACAAAAAATCAACACAACAATGATACCACACCATCACCAATCATACTAAAATTCGGCACCCCGCAAGAAAGGAATTCTGTGCTTGCCTCGGCTGCAATTTATCGAAAGCACAATGCATCACAATTATGTCTACGATCTTGGCATAGAATCCGACGCCAGCTGCTATCTCAATGAAAGCCTAACAAAACGTACTCGCTTTCTCTTAAACAGTGCCATCGAACTCCGGCGAAAAAATCAGCTGTTTGCGGTACACACAAAGCGTGGGTGTGCCTACGTGAAAAAATCGAAAAGCTTTCTTATCAAAAGCTCTGATGACCTGCTTGCTGCTGCTTAGACAACTTAATACCAATATATCTATTCTATATATTGTAATTATTTGGTATTCTTTTCAGTTTTATATAACCGATATGTATATAAAATATATATATAACCGATATATCGGGAATACTGCCGTTTGCGGAACAAAGTGGTGCTAGACATAAGGTCTGCAAAGACGCTTTACTATGAAAATAGGTTAAGCCAAAGTTGCTCTTCAAAAAATAAATTGAAAGCTATTAAGGAACTTGGAGTTGAAAAAGAGATTCCAAAAATAGCCAATAACATTGACTGTGAACTCTTAAACGCTAAATTCGTCACAAAACCATCCTCTAACACAAATGAAAACGAGTGTAATACATTTGATCCTTTAGACAACTCCATCTCCAATGAATCTTTCGGTTTCGTATGTATCAGTGATCAAGAGGTTGTCGAAGCGGTTCTATCAATTAAGTCAAACGCAACCGGCATCGATGGTGTTGATCCCTGGTTCGTAAGAATTCTCCTTCCTTACATTCTTCCTTCCATTACCCACATTTTCAACAGCATAATAACAGCTTCTGAGTATCCACGTGAATGGAAGAGGGCAAAAGTTATCCCAATCCCTAAAAAAGGTAATGCGGGCTATAACCATAGCAATTCTTCCGATTTTAAGTAAAGTGTTGGAAAAAGTAATTTTGAAGCAAATGCAAGCATATTTGTCTATACATAAGCTAGTAAGCTTATATAATCTTATAATGCTGCAAAACAGCATTATTGTCAGTAGTCGATGACATTAGGAAGTCGTTGGACAAAGAATATGTTACTTTTCTAATTCTCTTAGACTTTTCAAAAGCGTTTGATACTGTTAACCATGTTCTTCTTTGCCAAAAACTTCAGACCATGTATAATTTCTCCAAAGAATCGGCAAAGCTTATTTATTCCTACCTAGTAGATAGGCAGCAATGTGTTGTGGTCAACAACAAAACTTCGAGCTTTCTTAGGGTATCGAGTAGATTTCCTCAAGGATCAATACTTGAACCTGTCCCTTTTTCTATGTACATCAACGACTTGTCACAAATTGTCCATCGGTGTCTGATCCACATGTATGCCGATGATGTCCAATTGGCTTTGAGTAGAAATATCAATGTCTTATATCAAGTTGGACGATATATTTCTCTGGGCTCAACGTAACTTTCTATGTTTGTATCCGGAAAAATCTAAAGCTCTCGTGATTCATAGGAAAATAAGAACCTATCTGCCTTTCCACCGATAAAACTTGGTGAAGAAATCGTCCTCTTTGTTCACACTGTAAGAAATCTAGGACTTATTTTTAACGACTCCCTAACATGGACTGACCATATAAACTCTGCTATTGGCAAGGTTTATGGAGGGCTTCTTATGCTTTGGTCGACTCAGATGTTTACACCTACAGCTATAAGAACTATGCTGGCGAAAACCCTCATACTGAAAATTTTGCTGTATGGGTGTGAGGTCTATGGCAAAGTTGACTCAATTTCTAAAAGTAAGCTTATTGTTGTATACAACAACATTGCTCGGTATATCAATGGCCTCTGAAATTATGATCACGTGTCAGTTTACTCAAAGTGTATGGTCGGCTGCTCGTACGATAACCTGCTAGTGCTTCGATCCTTATCTTGCCTACATGACAGTATCTTGACAGACACATCAACCTGAGTATCTCTATACCAGATTAAGGACTCTGACCTTAATACAAACTCCACATTCTTACCTGACATCAGAGCGGCAATTCTTCGTTCATGCCACTTCGCCTATGGAACAGAAACATAAAAAGATTTAGGAATTTACTTTTGAGGTACTTGGCCAGTGAGTATAATTAATTAGCATATTCAATTTAAATTGTTGGTATTTATCTATTATTTGTTTTGTTTCGATTAAATTCTTAATTAATGATCTTCTGTTAAATTCACATGTTTGTTATTTGAATCTTGTTTTCATTTTTTTTTTTTTTTTTTATTCAAATATTTCTTGTTGTTCAACCAATTTCGTTTGTTATTCTTGTGTTTATTTTATTATGTTCAATTTGTAAACTTAATTTTAAGGCTTTCACTATTTTATAAGATTTATCTTACTGTGATAAGCAATTTCATATTCAATAAATACAAATACAAATACTTAACCCGAAGGACATTGAGAAAGGATTCTCACACTTTCTCGAAATAGTACTGGCGTTATTCATTTCGGATGATTTTTCACCACATATGTAACAAGTTTGTGATGATGAAGTCACAGGTGATAAAGCAGTGCAAACCTAACCATCTACCATTGTTAGTAATAAAATAGGTTTTACTGAAATATGAAATATGCTTTGCAAAAACAAGTTTAATAGGGTGGCAGTATCTTTTTGAAAAGGGGGCTGGATTTTGCCAAAGTATGGTCTTAATTTCTTCCTTAGAGAAGTATATTTGAATCGGAACCATGGAAATGCTAAAAAGGTGTTCGTCAAAACGTTCTTCAGATGTATATTTTTGCTTATATGATTTTTGCTGAACTCCGTCACATCCCCATTTAAAAATCAAAGATAATTCTTAAGGGCCTGTTTTAATTTCCTCATAATTTAATACGTCTTTTTGAGCCAAACATAAACGCCTCACACTATAATCAATTAAACTCTGAAGATCACATATAGCAGACGATTCTGATAGAGTTTTTTGATCAAGATAGCATTTTTTTAGACTCTTTAATTTTATCGTATGATGGCAGTATATTTCGAACGGCTTTGTTGAGCGTTTGACAAATAATCTCATATTGATGAGTGGATAACTGCGAATCCACAGTTAACACTAACGCTTCATCAGCTAATTTTTTTTTTATAATCCAGCGTGCGCACCAAGGGGATATGAATACCCTTTTACTGGCTTTTCTCCAGGGCGAGGGCGGGTGTTGTAGTAGTTTGAAACTTAGGTGTATAAGGTTTCGATATTTTTCCAGAGGTGGTTGTCAAACTGGAGCCAGTGCATCCTCAACCAATGGGTCGTAGTACGTGCTAGTTGTTAGTTCGTTACATTTAGCCCAGCCAGCAACCCTCTAACATCAGTGTTATGCCTTCATGTCGGAGTTGAATCCGACGGGGTTTTCATATAGCTACATACAAATTCTATGAAAAGACTTTTTTTCAGCGAATTGTCTCGCACGGGATTCGAACCCGCGACCCCCTGTTTGAAGAGTCTATTCATATACCACTACACCAAGGCCACCCCGTTGTCAGAAGACACGTTATCGAGGCATTTCTTTAAATTCGTACCTCCAGTTAAGTACTAAGTGACAGTTTTCTGACTATAGCTGCAGTATCTCTCTTTCTAATTTTCCTTAAGCTTTTTTCATAAGCCGTTCCAATTTCTTCAAAGCTGAATGAATCCAAGAGGCTTTGCACTTTTTTCTTTTTAATTTTTTCACAGCACTCTTCAAAGCTTTTTATTGGTTTCCCAACTTTGATTACATTTGAAGAAGGTGAAATTTTATCTAAAAATTAAGTTAAGGTTTCATTTAGCCAGGAAGAATGAGTACTTTCGAAGCCTTCACGGTGCCTACCACTTTTGGCCCACATCACATTTATTTTAAAACAAATAAGCCTAACAGATGCTTTAAGTGATTTGATTGCTTCTTCTGAAAATAGTATTTGATGAAAATAGCTCATCACAAAGGAAAATACCGCATCAACACGCTTTATTTTGATTTTGGAAACCCAAACTCCAAAAATTAGTTTTATCGTAATTTCGATAGACATTCTGAAAATTTCAAAGAATATCAGTTGAACATGTACTTATACGTACCACAAAAGACGACATTTAGGACATCAAACACTAATAACAAAATCACAACACATTATGTGGATAAAACTCAATAAGATTGTTACATAGTACTTACTTTTTTTGTCGAAGGAAAATGCGAAAATGAAAAAAAAAATGTATGGGCTTCGCACCTACGCGCAGCAACTTAAAGCGGTAAATGATAGATGACATATCAGACTTTTAAATTCATATAGTCTCCCATCCGAACAACACTGAATACTTAAAGTTTTTTTCTTATCAATGCAAAAATTGAATAAAAATTGTCCGTTTTTTTTCTATCCCATCCACCAAAAAATATATTTAAACACCCTATCAACAATAATTTTACTTACTTTTCAATTCCCTGATATCATATTGAATAAATCAAAGCAAAACTTTCAATAAGCACTCGTAATAAAAGAAATGCGAAAACTACCTTCACAAGCCAAGTGCCACTGAAATTATCACAAACTTCAACTTCAAGTCTAATTATCTTTATTTTACAAGAATTCCACATAACAGCCCTTTCTAAATCATTTATTTGAAGGTATAGGCTGCCAGTAAAGCCGGTTCTTACATCATTTTATGTAAGTCATTTTTGTAATTAAATTCCGCAAGATGAGCGAATTCCCACACTGTGCGCCAGACTCAGGAGTGGTTTGTTCGATTCCGTTCCGGAAATTTCGATGTTAGAGGTGCACCTCGCACTGGTCGTCCTGTCACTAAAAAAGTCGATGAAATTTTGCAACTGATGAAGCAAGACCGGCACGGAACCTGTCTGAAGATAGCGGAGGCACTTAACAACAACCGTATGACAGTTTGGAATCATCTAAAACAAACAGGCTACTCAAAGAAGCTCTATGTTTGGTGCTACATGAATTAACGCAAAGAAATTTAATTGACCGAATAACCATCAGTGCAACGCTGCTGAAACGTAACGAAATGGAACCATTTTTGAAGCGATTCATTACTGGCGATGAAAAATGGATTAAATACGATCATAGTTAAAAGCCGGTGACCGACTCCAAAGCCTGGATTGACGGCGAACAAGGTTTCGTTGTTATGTGTTTGGTGGGATTGGAAGGGAATTGTCTATTATGGGCTGCTAAAACGTGGCGAAACGGCAAATTCGATACTCTACTGTGCACAACTCGACCGTTTGAATTAAGCTATCAAGAAAGAGCAACCAGAATTGGCCAACAGAAAGGGAGTTGTCTTTCATCATAACAAGGCTAGGCCTTTGATCTTTGATGACCCGGAACAAATTTACGGAGCTTTGTTGGTAAGTTTTGATGCATCCACCGTATAGCCCGGACTTTGCACCCTCTGATCACCATTTGTTTCGGTCATCGCAAAACTCTCTTGATGGTAAAAAATTGGCCGACCGAAGAGCCGCTGAAAATCACTTGGTTAAGTTTTTCGCTGATAAACTACAGAAGTTCTATACCGATAGAATTATGAAATTACCCGGAAAATGGCAAAAGGTCATAGATAAGAACGGCCAATATGTACTTGATTGAAATTGATTTTGAATAAAGAAAATTTTTTTTTCAAAAATGTACCAAAAAACCGCGGAGACTTTTTATATGCCCTTTTAGAAGAGTCCTTCTTTCAGAGGCTGCGAGTTCTATACTCATGTATGCAGTGTTATATGAAAGAAATTAAATTTTCTTACCGCCCTACTGCACTATTCGTATGAGTTGCCAATGGTTTTTGAACATCTAAGGAACTTAGACACCAGTCTATGATTAGCCGTCACGTGTTTTACTATTCCTCTTTTTTTCCATTCTCAAACATTATTCAAGTTGTAAATTTTCCGTAATGAATACTTTACAGTGCCCTAAATGCAATAATAGTTTGGCTAACAGTGTCTTTCTAATTTCTAAAATCTATCGTTTTTATAAAGAAATTGTTGAATTAAAATATTAAATATCGCGATCTCCATCCACAATTCAGCCAAAGTCTCAAGTAGTCACTCACTCTCAATCAGAAGGTGAAGAAAATATTGTTTACAGCATGAAAATAGTTTACAGCATGGTACTGCCGTCAAGCAACTGAAAATAAACAAACCACATACTCCCTATATTGTTGCTGCTACTCCTTATGTTAAATCTATGCCTAACTCATCATCTACTATTGCCGAATCTGCTGTGTAATCGGACGCCGAGTCGATTGTCTTCAATATCTCCGAAGTTGCTGCTTCTTCGAATGAATTACGTTCACCAAATATTCTTCCTGCATTATCAATTACTACTGCTGATCCTACCACACAATTTGATGTTAGAGTTGGTTAATCCGAACGATTGGCAAACTACACAACCCAAACATTCTAAGAAGCGAAATAGAGTGATCGTTGGAACTAATCTGAACAACAACTCTACCAGTGGATTGGAGTTGAAAGTCATAACGCAATTGAAATGGCTGCATTTATCGTCTTTCAAGCCCACTACATCTCAGTAAGTATAGGGTGATTCATCCTGAGGTTTGATTTTTAATAAGCTCTTTTTGACAGATCGCGCGTGACTTCTATCAAACTGCTTTGCCATTTTTGTTCAGTATCATTTGAAGACAGCGTCTCCAAATTGTTCAGTTGTAATACATGGGCTGAAAAGTCCATTGAATTAAGTCCATTCCATTTTCAGTTAGTATCAACCTTCAAAAGATACGTGTATAAATTTGACAGCGTTCGGACGACTATTTCCCGAGATAATGCGTTGTGAGTGAAGCAACTTTTATTGTTGTGAAAAAAATGGATTGAAAGCAATTTCGTGTGTTGATTTATCATTGCTTTTTGATGGGAAAAATGCAGCCGATGCAAAGAAATGGCTTGATAAGTGTTACCCGGACTTTGCACCAGCCGAACGAACCATTCGCAAGTGAATTGAAAAAATTAAAAGTGGTCATACAAGCACCGAAGATGATGCACGCAGTGGATGTCCAAAAGAGGCTGTCTCAGATGAAAACATCAAAAAAGTCCACAAAATGATTACGAATGACCGTAAAGTGAAGTTGATCGAGATAGCTGAGGCTCTGAAGATATCAAAAGAGCGTGTTGGATATATCATACACGAATATTTGCACATGCGAAAGCTCTGTTCAAAGTGGGTGCCGCGTTTGCTCACAGTCGACCAAAAACAACAACGTGTTGATGATTCAGAGGAGTGTTTAAAGCTGTTCAACCGCAATAAAGCCGGATTTTTGCGTCGGCATGTGACAATGGATGAAACTTGGCTCCATCACTTCACACCAGAGTCAAGTCGGCAGTCATCTAAGTGGCGAGCAGGCGACGAACCTCGTCCAAAACGACCAAAAACTCAACAGTCGGCTGGCAAGGTTATGGCATCCGTATTTTGGGATACACATGGAATTATTTTCATCGACTATCTCCAAAAGGGGCAGACTATCAACAGCGACTATTACATTGCGTTTTTGGAGCGTTTGAAGAACGAAATCGCAGAGAAACGGCCGCATTTGAAGAAAAAGAAAGCGCTGTTTTATCAAGACAATGCACCGTGTCACAAGTCGATGAAAACGATAGCAAAATTGAATGAATTCGGCTACGAATTGCTTCCCCACCCACCGTATTCTCCATATTTGCCCCCAGCGACTATTTCCTGTTCGCAGACCTCAAAAGAATGCTCGCCGGAAAGAGATTTAAGACCGATGAAGAAGTAATCGCCGAAACAGAGGCCTATTTTGAGGCTAAACCAAAATCGTACAACAAAACTGGTATCGAAAGATTGAAAAATCGTTTCAATCAGTGTATCGCCCTCGAAGGCACTATAAAAAGGCACTGACTCTTTAGCCCGTGTGTTATTACGAAAATCAGCGCTCTGTGAGAAATGTTTTTCGTGCGGCCTGACCAAGACATGGCGATAGTTGTCTGAAAATGTCACTGTATTCGAAAGTACGCAGTCTATAAAGTATATGGTTCAAGTTTGAAAGCACCACGTTGTTTAGTATTTGTTTGGCAGCCAATCATAATGAACGTTGTCAGTGAATTTGTGAAAATGGAGAAAATTGGTCATCATTATGTGATACAATACTTTTATTTGAAAGGCCTTAGCCCAACCAATATAAAAGCTGAACTATGTAGATTCTACTCTGGGTGAGTCTGCTTCTTCGTTTACAACAATAAAATTTTGGGTTTATGAGTTTAAACGAGGCCGTACGACCTTTCAAGACGAGCATTGTTACGACTGCAGAAATGGTGAAGAAAATCCACAAAGCGGTACTGGATGATCGTCGACTGAAAATGCGCGAGCTTGCAAATATCGCATATTATTTGAAAATTTGGACATGAGAAAGCTGTGTGCAAGATGGGTGCCGCGTTTGCTCACACTCACACACACTTGCAACAAAGCAGAATTTTGCACCGTTTCATAACAATGAATGAAACATGGGTCCATCACTTTACACCCGAGACAAAAGAACGATTAAAACAATGGATTCAAAAGGGAGAACCGGCTCCAAAAAAGGCGAAGACCATTTCATCTGCAGGCATCATCTATCTTGAAAAAGGAAAAACTATCAACGGCCAATATTATCTGAACTTATTGCAACGTTTGAGCGAAGAAATCAAGCAAAAAGGGGCGCATTTGGCTAAGAAGAAAGTGTTGTTTCATCAAGTCAATGCACCAGCTCACAAATCTCTTATTGCAATGGCCAAAATTAATGAATTATAGTTGAATTGCTATCTTATGCACCCTATTCACCAGATTTAGCCACCTCGATTTATTTTCTGTTGCCAAAATTAAAAAAAAGGCTCAGTGGTCAAAGATTTTCCAACGATGAAGAAGTGATGTCGGCAGTTAATGGCTATTTTGAGGAGCAAGACAGTTCTTATAATACAAAGGTTTTCGAACTTTTTGAACATCGCTGGGAAAAGTGGGAAAAGTCTGAAAAGTGTATAGAGCTGAAAGGCGATTATGTTGAAAAATAAACAATTTTTTTTCCAAAATTTTTTTGTTTTCCTTGTTGGGTCAGGTACTTCTAAAACTGGAAAATGCACTCAAACATATAAACTTTAAGCCGGGCGTTCCGAAAAATATGATAACCAGGAAGAAAATAAATATCTACTTTCATTTAATGTTACAAAAGAGTATGAACTACAGGTAAATGACACTATGTCTGCTATGATTTTTTACCATTTCGTTTCAATTCATATAATATGCATTTTTATTTAATTAAATAAACTCTTACGTGCTATACAAAAAACGCTTAAAAATTAGCTTAATTAACTTAAAATTATCTATTCTAACTTACTGGCCCCATGCGGACACTCTAAGTTAAACCTAACAATTAAAATTTGTCTTTTGACGTTTCGTACAATTGATTTTGATGTTATTTTGTATTAAACAGAATTAAAACTAAGAAAATAAATTTGTTACAAAAACTTAGTAAATTGACTTTTTTTATCATCTTTTAAAACTTAAAACTAAAACTTATAAACTACCTTAACACTATTCTTAATCTACTTAGGCTACTTAAGCTACTTAAAATTATCTTATTATTTAAGTATTATTTTTTTTTTTGTGAGAAGTTACCCGAAGGTTACCCATCTCTTTGTTGTTTTATAATTTTTTTTGTATTTTTGTTTTTTGTATCTATATATATATATATATATATATACATATTTTTTCCCCCTGTGCGACGTCTCTATCGTAGTTAAGTCGCCTCTCCGCAGCTGTTCGAGCGACATGGAAGATTAACGGCACCGCTAATCTATCCTGGATCAGACCTTTCATGTCGAGGTAGAGGAACGCTTCTGAAGGAATAAAGCCGTCAAAGCGAACTCTCTGGTGATACATATAATTGGGGTAGTAAGCCCCAGAGATCATATATATGTATATATATACATATTTTTTCCCCCTTAATCCTACCTAAATCTATGTTAGTCGACCACGGCTAGAAAATTAGACTGCCGAACATGCTCCTTAACGAAGCTAACTAGTGCTAGAGGAATTCGACGACGTAGACTCCGCTCCTTCAACAAGCCACCAAAATTGTTGGTGCTGCCGAACAACATCCCTCATGTCGCGATTCCCTATCGCCCTACTGAACCGGAGACGCTCCGCACTGCCGTGTGCGACGTTTCTATCGTAGTTAAGTCGCCTCTCCGCAGCTGTTCGAGCGACATGGAAGATTAACGGCACCGCTAATCTATCCTGGATCAGACCTTTCATGTCGAGGTAGAGGAACGCTTCTGGAGGAATAAAGCCGTCAAAGCGAACTCTCTGGTGATACATATAATCGGAATAGTAAGCCCCAGAGATCAGGTTATTCGACGAGGTCATTGTTCTTGTAATGTGCCTTCGAGTCAACTTAATAACAAAATTGTCCATTCTTATTAGGTTAGCCCTATTGTACAAGACCTCATTGCGATAGAATTTTATATACTCAGATTCTGATGTTCTGTATAGGCAAAGACAAGCCCTAAAGCAAGCCCTCTCAAACACCCGAATCTTTTCTAAAAGGCTTGCTCTCACGTTGAACCACACTGGACAACCAAATACAAGCATAGGCCGAATAAGGGCCATGTAGCAGATCACCTTTACCCTCTCATCGAGTTGCCTGTTATAAAACAGTCTCAAAGGGCAAAAGCACCTTTGGCTCTGGCCAGAGCAACATCTATATGTTTGTTAAAATATAGATATTGATCTAGCCAAATCCCAAGGTATCTGACTACATTTCGACAAGCAAGTGGCTGCCCGTGTTGTCCCACGATTTGAAACTTTCGCCAATTCTTTCTGGTATCCGCAGAGGCCCCAGACAAAGGCGTCCTAAACAGAATGGTTTCCGACTTCTGAAAGTTGATCTTCAACTTCCAATCATCGCAATATTATTTTTATCGAAGTCACGCTGCAACAGAATGTTTATAACCTCAATCTTTTGACCTGATCTGTACGCGATTAAGTCGTCTGCGTACGCTATGGCATGGTGAAGTGAACCTATCAGATCACTTGTGTAAATGTTGAAAAGGATTGGCAAATTGACCGCACCTTATTGCACACCCTTTTTAATGTTAATGAATGTACCACTAGAAGTCACATCGCCATTCTTCACAATGAACTGTTTACTGGAGAGCATATCAAAAAGAATATACAGCAGTGGTTTACTAATTCCCAAAATGTCAAGCTTGAAGAAGAGTCCCTCTAACCATACGGTATCGAAAGCCTTCTCCAAATTAATCAGGCAGGCACCCGTGCACTGTTTCTTGGCTTTGTTTCATTGGATATCAGAAACCAGCTTAGAGGTGGCATGAATGACATCATGCATTGAAACCGAATTGATTATCCGGAACTATATTTTTGTCCTCAACCCACTTAGTCAGCACTCTATTGATAACTTTTTCGAACACCTTACTGATGTTTGGAAGAAGAATGATCGACCGGAGATTCACTGTATTGGAGGTGTCGTTTTCCAATGCGCTGGATAATGTGCATTATTCATTGGATTGTTAAACAGGGTGGTATAAATGTCCACTGCTTCTAGCTGGAGATGTCGAAGCACAATGTTCGGTATTCCTTTGGTTCCCACTGATTTCTTACTTCTAATTGTGTCGAAGATCGTTTGAAGCTCTCGCTTCGAAATGAACGGGGGTTGTTCCCTTTCATTGGCGATGATATTATTTGCCATATTCTCGTCACTGAACTGGGTGAAACCCGAGTTCTCGATTCGCCAGTTCACTATTTCATTTCGAAGGTAAAAATTGTGAACAAGGACTCGATTTTCCAGGTCGTGGTTCAGGCCAATGGTGTCATTCGTCTTGTACACTTCCTGGAAAGTCGCTCCTATAGCTTCGACCTTCTCCTGCGGATCTTCGATCAAAAAGAAGTCGTCATCATCAAAATCCTCATTTGGATCTATGCCTGCTGTTAAGAGTATGCGTTCACTGTCTGTCGTCTTGATTTTTCCTCCGAAATATTTTATTTATTTGCAGGAACATATTCGGGTTGCTGGTGTTTACAGCCCGAATTTTATTGTTCCAATGCAAATTTACAGAAGACCTGTAATTTTCTTTTATTAATGTTTGGAGGTTTTTAATCGACGACTTTAATGTCATAATCTCTGGGTTATGTCTATCAATAAACTGTCTGCACAAGGACTTCAGTCTTGAGAGTAGTCTACTTTTATGTCGGTGAAGTGCGTCAATATTTGCGTTGCGGAATAAGTCTTCGTTGTCAGTGTGTTGGTACCGAGGTATCGTTTTGTCCATATTCCGTTTAATTGTCTCGTCCATTAGTTTTAGATACCTGTCAATCTCCTCGTTTGACAGTTTTCTGTTTGACGGTTTGTTTGAGAAAATTCATCTAATTCCGCATTTTCGTTCGGAACGGTTATTTCGGTACTCAGACCGCAATGGTCACTGTCATACACAAAAGTGCGTAAACAGTTTATAGTATGTTGAGTCGTGTCTGTCAGTTTTATACGTGTGTCAAACAACAGGAGTTCCAAATAGGAGCCGTATCTAGGAAACGACAGACTATCCGTCGCCTTTAGGCCGAGTCTATACATCACACTGTGTTGACCCCACCAATTGAATAGTAGGTTCCCTCTAGTGTTTGGTGTATTATTTTCCCAATCGCTATGTTTGGCGTTAAAATCTCCGCCGATAATGAAATAGTTTTCCTCCAATTCCAGTCTCAAAAATCGAAAAACTGTTTCGAGCTCTGAGGTGAATAGGGTGGATTGAGTAGCCTTAGGTGCATAAACTTACACCATGTATAATAGCTTTCCACTACGGAGAGGGATATACATGATGCATGCTTCTAGCACCTAAAACCTACGCACTACACGACTGTATATTATTTTAAGACGTATATCTTTTCTTACGAAGATTGCAACGCCTCCTCCTTGTATGGAGTCGGGTCGATTTCTTCGCATAATTTTGTACCTTCTGTGCCTCATTTTGTGTCTTTTGGTTAGCTTAGTTTCGCTAACCAAAAGGACATCAGGGGCTTGGTCTTAAAGCAACTTGGACAGTGTGGCTCTTCGCTCAATTCTAATCAGTGAATTACGTAGATTTGATCCACGCGCGCAGCTTGTTTAGTAATCTGACGTTGAAACTGAGCCATCTGCCCCTGGATAGAGAACAAGATAGCTAGCACGTCAGTTGCTAGTTCCTGTGCTCTAGGCGCTGTTGCCTGAGAAGCAACCTTCGCTTGCTGTACCGTATTTCCCCTACCTACCGCCATTTGAGCGTAGGTAACTTGGGGAGTAACGGCTGGTTTTTGTATTTGAACCGGTGGACGCTGAACTTCCACCTTTTGCTGCAGAGCCAGATTTACTCTTTTTATGTACTGGAATTTGGGACAGCCCCGATAATTTGCGGTGTGTCCCGTGTTCCTGCATAAAACACAAGAAAGTTGGCTTTTTTTTGACGTTCGACGCGGAGTGCCCGAACCTTTAGCAGCGAACACATTGCAAAATGTTATCGCTCCGTTTTACTTTTTCACAGTGTACAACCTGATAGTCTAGGACTTTAATACTCCTTAGACCATCCAATTTGCTATCGGGAGTTAGCTGAACTAGGAAGAACGGTAGTTTCCGTTTCTCCCTTTTGGCTCTGGCTGTGGTGAACGGCTTGACCCCTACGAATTTGAGCTCTTCGCACTCTTTCTCTTTGAGCAGTGCTAGGAGCTCCTCCGGATCGTTTGACGGTTGTTGCAGCATTGTTTGCAGCTTTTCCTTTGGAGTGAAGGAGAAGAACTCCGTCGTCGAATCTTTTAACAAGCTTTTTATTTTATTATATTTTATTATATTATTTTATTGCCTATGGCCGACTTACATAGATAAATGGTTTCTTTTAATTCCAGTTTGTAAGTATTGATCGGGGGTATCCATTGTTTAGCTCGCTGTAGTTGCTGCTGCTGTTGCTGTTGTTGTGGCTGTTGCTGTTGTTCTGTTTTTTGTTGTTGGTTTTGTTGTATTTTAGTTTTTTACTGTGGTTGTGCCAGTTTCATTGTTGGTTCTTGTGCCATTTTTTTTATTTTTTTGCTGTTGTAGCTGATGTTTCTGTGGTTGTTGTTGGGGTATGGCTTCACTCCCCTTGAGCTCCCGTTGAGAGCACTGTAGTTGCTGTTGCAATTCTCTCTCTCGTCTTGCAACTTGCTTAGCTTTAATTGCAAGTACTTTTTGTTGTAGCTGCCTGATGCTACTGTTCAGCTCTTCAACCTCGTCCTCTTCGTCCTCTGTCTCGGAAGCCGCCAGAGACGCGAAGGTGTTTTTGCCTATATAGTGGTCTTCTCCACCAACAGATACATATGGGAGATTGTTTTTGTCAGCTGCCGCCCTTTTTGTCGTTGTTGGCACCTCTTCCCTTGCTCTTCCAGACAGCTTTTTGGGAGAGGTTGAAAGGGAAGGGCGCTTTGCTGAGTTCGGAGTTGGTTTCAACATCCTCCTCCTCTTTATCGTCATTGCCGATGTTGCTGTTTTTGTTATTGTTGTTGTTGTTGTTGTTGTTGTTGACGTCTTTATGAATTTTTATCATGGTTTTATAAATGGTAGGTCAACTTCTACAAATTTAATTACTTTTACAAATTATTGTCCGATTATATGGGAAAACCCCACCAAGTTGGCTCTATATATACTTACTTCTCTAAGGCTTTTGACAGGGTGCAGCGCAATATTCTTGTTAAGCAGCTGAAATGTTTGGTTTTCACTCTAGTATCTTGCGGTGGATTAGAATTTATTTGATTAATCATAAGCAGTACGTCAAGATTGGATCTGTGCTTTCTAATCGGATTTTAAATTACTCGGGTGTTTCACAGTGACTAACTATCCTTTATTTTTAACTTCAAATGCCTATTGTAAGCAGATCTGTATCTGCTGCCGGATGCCTTTGAACTGCAAAACGATTTTAACTGTGTAAATCTTACTGAGTGATTTGCGATGCTGAATTAATTTTTTATTGCATTTGATTATATAGTTTGTAATGTTGGCTTTTTTGTTTCGGATTTCAAAAGATTTTCAAGATCCTTGTACTCTTAAATGCCTATAAATTTCTTCAGCAAGTTCTATACTATGTAGAATACTATTGCGTCTGGAATGCTTATTATAGTACTGCAACGCTGAAAATCGTGTTAAGAAAATCCAAAAACGGAATTTTTTCTTCGAAAAATGTCATGGAATAATCGATCTAAAATCGCGTACTAAAAAAAGAATACGAGTATACTACTCGGTACTTATTGATCATGATGTTATAACTGTGTACATAGATTGCCCACTTTTGCTTTCAATGTTCTACTTTTATGCTCCTTCCCGCATTCTGCGCCCTAGGAAGCTAACTCTTTTTTATATTTCTAGACATATGTATTTGATGACCTAACTATGGGGAGAATGACCCTTGTGTTAATTATAATATTTATGAAAATGTGACTGATTTTAATGTAAATAGAAGAATTTGTAAAATTTCTATTATGAACTCCTTATAATTATTATTGCTAAATCAATTCCAAATTTTGTAATTATGGAATATTATTAATGTGCGTTAGTAGTCTAAAATAAGTTTATACATTTACAAGATGAATAAACAAATATATAAATAAATAATTTTTAACTGTTTTGTTTTTAATTTATATATAAAAAAAACTTAAAAATTGTTAATCTATCTTACTGTTTCGTATGATACTATAATCGATACTTGCTAACGGAATGGTAGGGCTAAAAA
This sequence comes from Volucella inanis, assembly GCA_907269105.1. Lineage (NCBI taxonomy): Eukaryota > Metazoa > Arthropoda > Insecta > Diptera > Syrphidae > Volucella > Volucella inanis. The sequence continues at coordinate 23,397,262 of OU026158.1, forward strand.
GTGGGCAAGTCTATAATTAACAGATAAGCGAAGAGAAAAGATGTCTGGCAATAAAAATGGAACATACTCGTATCCTTGAAAGGAAGATGAACACAATATCTTTTTCTAAGGATCGATGCATGTATTAAACTGAGATGATTGTCTTGAAAACTTGAGTAAAATTTTATATCCAACGAAAAGGATTAGACTTAAACATTCGCTCTAAGTAATAGAAATGCTAATCCGAAACAGAAAAGACAGCAGGCAAAGACCGAAGAGATAAAATTTGAGATGGTATACAAGCCGTCATTGTCAAACCCAGAAAAGGAAGCAAATATTGAGCCACAACACTCTCAAGCAAAAAAATACCCGAAGAATACATCCAAGTACTGGACCATACATACGAAGAAAGCTTTAGAAAATTTAGAGCTCGCTTAACACATAGAGTAGTATAAGATTTCATGAATGAGGACCACCAATTTCAAGTCATACAAGAAAAAAATAAATTTTCTGTCACAAATTGATGAGATACTCGTAATCTTTAAAGCCAATAAACCATCACTTGGTTTTATCAAACGATGAACCAAAGAATATTCGAACCCCTATCCATCCAGGTCCCTATACATTATGTTTGTCTGGACTCTACTGGAATATGCCAGCTATGAGTGATCCTCATTTCAGCGAGTTTATACTCGTATATTCCGAAATGAGAACATTTGTCGTCATTTCTTTCGATTTGCTTCTCGAGGCCTACCTTGTGATGACCCTTATATTTTACCACCCTACCTTGTAACTGAGCCTGTTGTTGTAGCCTAAGGATGTATTCATAACACACGAATGTAATCGCCCTTGAAAAACGTTGGGTTCTTGGTTCCGATCGGTATATCGAATTGATTAATTTTAAAATTTTCATAAGTAAGTTAAAACCTCACTTTGTAATTACTTTGTAATTCCTGGAAACTGTCCCATCATCCCCAGATATGTATCTGCAACACCGAACTACATTGTTCGCATGTCCACTAAATTAGAGCACGCGAGCAAAGGCATATACCTTCATATACAGGAGTGTTGGTGATAATGCTTACCTAAAATATAAACTCTATAATTAACGGACCTATTTAACCACATTACCACTTACAATAAAGTATTATTAAATTCTAATTTATTAGGGAATCACAATATACATTATTTAATAGAATATTTCCTTTGTAAAATAAAATATATATATATGTAAGAGTATGTGCTCGCGCGTAGTTTTTACCTACGCATTCAAATAAATATCTCGAAAAATTTAATTTTTAATTAAATTAATCTTCACAAAATTTCATGTAGAACAATTTTTGTATATATGTATTGTAATATATATTTCAGTATTATTTTGAATTAATTATTATTGAATATATTTTTTCTCTCTCCTAATGATATTACTCAGATAAAAGCACATAGGATGATAACATTCTTTAATTTTGTTAGTACAATAGTTTATGTATTTAGTGCAGTCACTTCAGACGGATTGTTTGCATTTGGTAATAAATAAAAAAAAGGAAAAGAATAAATAATAACCATAACTAAATTTGTTAAGGCGTGACATTGAAATAAAATGTAATATCTGCACCTTGTACGAGTATGCTCTGTTTTTCATTTTTTAATTGTGGCTAAAAATCCATAAAAGGATTTTGGTCACCACACCAACAAATTAATATTAAAAAAGGCGGAGCAAAATGAAACGCGTCTGCTTTCTTTGATTATCAAGTTCATTGTGTTTTATCCCCAGAAAGTATGCAATATACTGGGTCTTAATATGGATTACTAATGTTTTACATTTCCCCTTTTACATATATTATATTTTACATTATCATATATTTTATTACATATAATTAATTGTTCTAATTTTAATCTGGAACATCCTCCACGCCCGTGAACGTAGTTCTCAATGTGTTTCGACCCTTAATTTCGTAAAGTGTCTGCCTTCATGTTGGTGCTTTCCTTGTCGATCACCCATAGCCATCTTCTTCGTTTGTTTTAATCATCTTCGTTCGTTATTGATGTTTATTGTGTTGATTGCCGAACCCGTATAATGTGTAGTGTAAGTGTTGTGTTGTTGTTGCGTCGAATAAGAAAAATAAAAAAAAAATAAAGAGTTTTACTCAAACTTTGAAGTATGGCGATATTGAAAATTGTAAGTATGGTGTGTTGACCAGGTAACTTAAAGTACAATAAATTGACAAATATTTGAATATGCCTTATGGGGTCTATGGCCATTGTTGTTGCAACTGTGCATCGTATTTCAATGAAAGTTGCTCATCCTTCTTCTTCTCTCTTTCGTGATCGTAGTACGTGTAGGAAGTTTGTAAACGATTTGGATTTTCGTGAAGTGTCGTGTTGTCCTAGAACTCCAATTTGCGAAATGTACATTTTATACCTGGAGAAAAAAAAGCTTGAAAAAAGGGCATTATTGAACTTTTTTTTTGTTTTTTGTGAGAAAAAATAAGTGCGTGGTATGGAAAAAAAATAAATAAAACGACAGCGCGTTTGTGGTATTGGTATTTGGATTCGCGGCGAAATTGTGTGCGAGTGCAATGGTTACGCATGTGTTTGCTTGTGTGTAAATGGGTGTGATTTTGTTGATGAGTTGTACCAAAACAATAAATTTTAGAATTTTGTGTGTTGTACTTGCCGTCGGCATTCTGAGTTTTGTGATTTGCCGTCGGCATTTTAAATTTTGTATGAATATATTTTATGAACATTTATTATTGTTGATTTTTATTGTGTATGTTTTATAAGAGATGATAAGCGATTAAATTTATTCGTCGTCTTTATATGTGCTGTTGGTCGGAAGTAAACAAATGTTTGTGTTCGGTCGATTTATTTCTCCAGCCTGTGTTATCAACTTGACAACCCGAACCAGGTTATCTGTCCCAGGATACGTGCTTATGACGCGTGCCAAAGTCCATTTTGTGGGGGATAGGTGATCATCCTTGATCAGGACTAGATCTCCTATCTTGGGTTGCTCCTCAATTTTGTGCCACTTTGGGCGCTGTTGTAGACGCGTCAAATATTCAGTTTTCCATTGCTTCCAGAATAGCTGTTGTAATTTCTGGAGGCGGTCCCATCGTTGTAAATGTCCGATCTTGATCTCCGCTAAGTCAGGTTGAGGGATTGAGTTTAGAGGTCGTCCAACAAGGAAGTGTCCGGGAGTGAGAGCGGTAAAATCGTGAGGATTGTCGGTCATAGGACACAATGGTCTCGAATTTAAACACGCTTCTACTTGATGTAGAAGCGTGGTGAGTTCCTCAAATGTGTAAGTATTGGTGCCGATGATCCCTTTAAGGTGGTATTTTATTGATTTCACTCCGGCTTCCCACAGTCCGCCAAATTGGGGGGAAGCTGGAGGAATAAAATGCCACTCTATTCCTTTTTTGGAGATCGTTTCTACCACATCCTTCCAATCAAACTTCGATTTCTTAAATGACTTCTTCAATTCCTTGTTGGCTCCCACAAAGTTCGTCCCATTACCGCTAAATATATGCGAACATAATCCTCTCCTCGCGGTGAATCGTCGTTTGTAGTAAGGTCGCTCACCAATTCGATGTGTATGGCCTTGGTAGCCAAACACACAAAAATGGCAAAGTACTCCTTGAAGGTTTTGGCCCCCCGTCCTTTCCATGACTTTACTTCGATCGGACCTGCGTAGTTGACCCTGGAATGTGTAAATGGTTGGGAGATGCGCACTCTTGGGGCCGGTAGATTGTCCATCAGTTGGTGCGACGTTTTAGCTCTATACCGAAAGCAGATGATGCAGCTATGTAAATATCCCTTAACACAATTTTTAAATTTAAGAATCCAGTACCTGTTGCGCAAGTATGCTGTGGTTTGCTGTAGTCCTCCATAAAACGTTCGCAGATGAGCATCAGCAATCAAAAGCTTTGTGAAATGAAGATTTCCTTTGAGTATGATTAGGTTTCGTTGATGAAATGAAAGATCCGCCTGTTGTAGTCTACCTCCGACTCGCAAGATTCCATCAGACTCCGTAAAAGGGCAGAGCGAGCTTGGGGCTTTGGCTTTCACGTCGGGAGTGAACATGTCTGCCTGTACAAGCTTTACGGCGAACAGTGTGGCAGAATGAATTTCGACTGGAGATAGTAAATTACCTTTTCTCGACTCAGGTATGTTTCGTAAATTTGTTATAAATCGTTGACAGTACGCTATGATCCTTATAAGTTTTGTAAGATTACAGTGTTTTGATATAAGAGTATAAAAATCATTTTTTACCTGAATCCCCATGTGAGCTTTAATTGACCGTTTCTCCTCGTTTGTAGTTAAGCTCGTCGGTTGTTGTGGACATTGAAACTCCCAAGATTCTCGCAGAAAATCTGGCCCATTCCACCAAAGTCTGTTAGCATGTAAGGCAGAAGGCGTTGTTTCTCTGGATGCTATGTCCGCAGGATTCATTTCACTGGGAATGTGCTTCCAGCTTTCTGGTTTCACCAGTCGTTGTATTTCGGCTACCTGGTTGTTAACAAAGGTGGCCCACTTAGTTGAAATAGCAGCAATCCACGATAACGCAATGGTTGAGGCCGTCCACGCATATTGCTTCACACCTGGAAAGCCTAAAAACTTCTAAGTATAGTCCAGCAGTGTTGCAAGAGTAACAGCTCCACAGAGTTCTAGTCGTGGCACTGTTTGGGTTTTTACTGGAGCGACTCTGGTCTTGGACATAAGCAACTGTACATGGATGACTTCGTTGGAATCGAGAACTCGAAGGTATATAGCGGCACCGTATGTCTTTTCGAAAGCGTCACTGAAACCGTGTAATTCTATTTCCTTAAGAGTGCTGTGTGTGTGGATCCATCGAAGGATACGGATCTTTTCAAGTTGCAGCAATTCCTCACGAAAAGCGTTAGACTCCTTTTTCAACTACAATGAAATAGGCTCGTCCCACTTCAGCTCGCTACGCCACAGTTTCTGCATCAAAATTTTGCCTTTCACGACGCAGGGTGAAATGGGATCGAAGAGCTTAGGAATGGTGGATAGAGTTGTCCTTTTCGTCAGCACCGTCGAGTTGGATGTTCTGAAAAGAAGGGCTATCGTCTACTGGAAACCACCTAATTCCTAGAGTGTTGACGTGATCTGGGGTATCTAAGGGCAAAGAAAAGGCAACTTCCCGCTGATCTACAGGTATTTGATCCAAAACCTCGTTGGAATTGCTTGCCTATTTCCGCAGATTAAACCCTACCGTGGCCACCAAACTGTTAACTTCATCACACCTCAACACTGTTTCCTCAACAGTATCAGCTCCAGCGAACAGATCATCTACACAAGTGTCTTCCCTCACTATTCGTGAGATAGTTGTGCTCCTCATCAGTAGCCAGTTGATTAAGCGATCGAATGGCAAAGTAGAGTGCACAGTTTGTACCGAACATAACTGTTTGGAAGCGATATACCTTGATTAGATTGATATCACAGTCACGCCAAACAATCATCTGGTGATGATGATGATGATCAGCATCGGCTGAGCTGACACGGATTTGCCTTTAAATTTTCTCAATTTGTGCTGTAAAGGTATATTTATGTTTTCTCCATCTTAAAATAATTTCAATAATATCTGTCTGTTGTTTAGGTCCTGCCATTAAATGCTGGTTCAACGAAGTTCCGTCTGAAGTTTTGGCTGCAGCATCAAAGACGAACCGGAGTTTTGCCGTTGAACTGGATGCTTTGGACACGGCATGGTGCGGCACGAAGTAGTGATAAGGAGTTTTGAGTACTTGCTGACTTTGACTTCTTTCATATGTCTCAAATGTAAGTACTCTTTTATACACCTTTTGTACTCTAAGTGTAGTGTAGGGTCATACCTGAATCGTCGTTTTAGTTGAGCAAACCTACGCAAGGCTCCTTCCTTCGAGGATCCAAGCCCAGGTCTGCTCCCTTCCTTAAATGATAACGATACCTCGTATCGTCCGCTATCCAACCTTTTCGTCGTTGCCTTGTAGAACTCCTCACATACTTTGTCCTCATATGTTTGGTGCGCCTTAAAGGGTGTTTCTTCCATCTCCCAGAAACGTTGGAGTTGCCGGCTGACATCAAGTACTTGAACGAAGTTCCTTATGGTCCGACTGGGTTTTTGCACTTTACCCATCAAAATCCACCCAAGTGGCGTATTCTGCGCAATGGGTGACTTTGCTTCCTCGCCAAGGATGATTTCTGAAATTACTATCTCGGAGTAGATGTCGTTTCCCAATAGCAGATCGACTTCGGCGGCTTTATAGTACATCGGGTCATCTAGAGTTAATCCGTGTGTGTGTTTTCACTGCTTTGGTATTAGCTCGTGGGCCGGAAGAAGGCCATTCAGCGATTCGAATATTAAGGCTCGGCTGCTGGTTTCATAGACCGAGTGCAGAGATCCTAACCTAACAACGTAGCTGTGACAAGCTCCGCTGCTGACCTTCCCCAACCCGGATACCTCTACGAAAGTCCGTTTTGCCTTCATACCTAATCTCTTGACTGCCCGATCAGTAATAAAGGTGGCCTCTGAGCCCGGATCTATCAATCCGCGGAGTGTAACGTCTATACCTGAAGAGGATCTTACTTTCACCAGCGCTGTTGCGAGTAACACGTCTACATGGGATTCTACTGCGTGAAAAGTGTTGACCTGTTGTGTGGGCTGAAAAGGGGTAGCGTTTAAGTGGGGGTGTATGTGTGTTGGGTGGTGGTGACCGAATTAGGCGCTGCATGTGTTGTGTAGTGTTGGATATTTGATGTGTGTGAATTGAATTGTGAGTGTGAAGGAGGGTTAATGTGTAAAAGGGAATGGTGAAGCTGTTGGCAAAAGAAGCATCGGACTCTGCTGGGACACTGTTGGGTTGCGTGACTGTTTGCCAGACAATTCTCACATATGCCGATTTTATTCACGATATTCCTGCAAGACGCGATGTCCATTTTTAAAAACCGGTTGCAGGTCCTCAGTGAATGAGGCCCTTTATTGCACACTTTATAGCTGAACTGACTCTTTTGATTCTGCTTCAAGTAAAACGATTTTGTTTTTGTTAATGGTGCCCTAGAGATCTGACTGACTACTATATCTTCCCGTTGACCAACTGCCTCCAATGTCCTAAACCTCGCTTCTAAAAATTCAGTGAAACTTTCAAACTTTGGTAATTCCTTATCTGTCCCTATCTTTTTTTCCCAAAGTTGTTGTGTTATTGTGGGAAGTTTTTTCACTAAACAAAAGATAAGGATAACATCCCAGTGTTTCACCGGTACATCGAGATTTTTCAAAGCGTGTCGACATTCCACTGATTTATCTAGCAATTTTTTCAGATGTGCAGAGGTCTCGTGGCTAATGTTGTCTTGTGCAAAAAAGATTCTCAGCTGTGCATTAACAAGGACACATTTATGGTCATAGCGAGATGTGAGAATTTCCCTGCTGGTTTATAGCTCCCGTTGTCAATGACTAAATATTGAAGGAGACGCTCGGCTTCACCGCCCAAACTAGATTTCAAATAATGCAATTTCTCAACCTCTGTTAATGTTTTATTTGTATGTATTAAAGATACAAAAAGATCATGATATGATCTCCAAGATTCATATTCCCCCAAAAAGACTGGTAAATTTATTTTCGGCAATCGAATGATGTTCTTATCGCTAGAGGTACTTATATTATCACTTACCGGAGTCTGAACTGTTGCTTGAAGTTTATCCATGCTATCCAATAGCGCTGTTTTGTAGTCCAGGTTATTGTCTTCAATCCTGTCGAAGATTTCCTCTAGGAAGATGTCCTTTCCAGCTTCAATTGAGAATATTTCATCGGTGTTGGAGATGTAATTTTTTGTCCTCTCCTTCGGGGATCTCTTTCCAAAATTTTCCCAATCCTTTGTTATTTGCTTTCGCAAATTCTTTTAGATCTTTAGAGCAGTACTCATTTTAGAAATCAATTAAAATTAAAAAAAAATAAAAAATACTCGTAAGAGAAAAAAAATTAAAATGAGGGTGTATTTCAACTTACGTATCTTTTAGATTATTTAAATACCGGAGATCTGCAGAAAATTGATTTGAAATCGAAACGGTATCCCAGATGTGTGTCGCACAGTTGTAGCGGATATCCCAACGGAGCCTTTGCTGTAGTAACGGACTCAACGGTGGATGTGCTGTTGCAAAGTAGTCTAACGGTGAGCAGAATTGTTCACTGGAACGGCAAAATGGTCGAAGAACGGAGATGACGGTTATAGCTGCGAAAACAGATTTGCACCTTAAAAAAAAAACTCACTTGTAGTTTAAGTTAATGTCTGTTTTTTATATATATTATGACACACGCTGATTGATTTACTATCAATCGTAAGGACTCGAAGGACCATGAAAATCGATAAAAGGAAATGAAACGCGTCCGCTTTCTTTGATTATCAAGTTTATTGTGTTTTATATCCAGAAAGTATGCAATATACTGGGTCTTAATTATAATCATTTATACTGGGATTAGCATTATTGTTGGTAATGCAGTGGATTACTAATGTTTTACATTCCCCCTTTTACATATATTATATTTAACATTATTATATATTTTATTACATATAATTAATTGTTCTAATTTTAATCTCGAACAGTGGCTTTAACAGACAATTATGTCCTAATTTTACTTACTTAAATTTAAAAATGTTCGAAGATAAAAAACGACCCATCAATATGAGTAGCTTGTGAGAACTAACTCGTATTCATTAAAGCACATATATGAGATGTGCTCAAAAATTAATGTTAATATTGTCCAAATCAAAGTAATACCCCTCAGATATAATACACTTGTGCCATCGTTTTTTCCAATCCTAGCAGAACTTCTCAGAAGCACTTTTTGGCATAACTTTGAGCTCTTCCAGCGATGTCGTTTTTATTTCCTCAATCTTTCCGTACGTTCTCTCGTCTCTTTAACTTTGGGAACAGGAAGAAATCGTATGAGGCTAAATCCAGTGAATATGGTGGCTGACGCATGATTGTCGTGATGTTTTTGGGTGTTTTTTTTTTCATATTGCTTCTCGCAAACGACGCATAGCTTCAAGGTCATACATCTTACTGACCGCAAGACATTAAGGTAAAAACCCCTGATGCACTACGCACCAGTAATTGAAAAGAACAGTTACAACCAACCTTATAATAAGCCGGTTAATTGAATGCTGTGGCAATCCTGCTGGTGGAAGCAGCAGCACACCACCATGAAAATCTAAAAATATTCTTACAAATTGTGCGAAAAAGATTTGGTAGAGTGGTAGTTTACGGCGGTTCTGGCACTACCATTCAAATAGAGTCGCCAGTGGAAGTACTGACGTAGATCAATTACAATAGCCTTCATCAAAACATGGTTTTGGTATTAAAAAGGCGGTCCTTTTGTGAAATGTGAGACAGTCTTGCACGCCCATTATCAGCTGTTGTGGCCTTCTGCCAGCCTTATAATTTGGCGGTTGACAGAGGGGTGCGACAGGATTGTTGGTAGAGCAGCAGCAACATCCTCATGAAAATCGAAAAATAATTTTAAAAATTGTAAAAAAAAAGATTTGGTAAGGTGCTTGTATGGTATTTAAATAAATCAGTACAAAGCGAATTGATTTCCAGGTGGTTTACGATCGTCTTTGTACTGGCGTTCAAACAAAGTCGCCAGTGGGAGTTCTGGCGTAGATCAATTAGAAGAGCTTTCAACATTAAAAAATCAGTACTTTTGTGAAATGTTGAGACAGAGTTCCACGCCCATTAGTAGTTGTTAAAGCCTTCAGACAGCCTTTTAACAAGCGGATGATTGCAAGCTGGGGCAAGGCGGCTGGTGGGAGCAGCAGCAAAACAATAATAAGAATCGAAAAATAGTTTTACAAAATTTGTGAAAAAGATTTCTGTCGTTAAAATAGAGTCGCCATAGAGTCGTCAATGGTGGATCTCCAAATGGTTTGCGGTAGTCCTTTTATTGTCGTTAAAATAGAGTAGACAGTTGAAGTTCTAACGTAGATCAATTAGGAGAGTCTTCATCAGAACATTGTGTTGGTACTGAAAAAGTGGTCTTCTTATGAAATGTTGAGGTAGACTTGCACGCAAATTTGTATTTGCTACAGCCTCCAACAAACTTCAAATTAAGCCGGTTAATTGAATGCTTTGGCAAGATTGCTGGTGCGAGCAGCAGCAACACCATCATGAAAATCGGAGAATATTTTTACCAATTATGCGAAAAATATTTGGTAGAGTGCTCGTTTATGGTGGATCTCCATTTGGCTTACGACGGTTCTTGCACCGGCAAGACTGACGTAGACCAATTAGAAAAGACTTCATCAGACCATTGCTTTGGTAACGAGCTGTACTTTTGTGAAGTTATAGTAGTGCATGCCTATCAGCAACTGCTCCAGTCTTCAACCAGTCTTATATAAGCCAGTTGATTAATTGCTGTGACAAGAATGCTGGTGGAGCAGCATGATCATAAAATTTAAAGAATAATTCTACAATTTGTAAAAAAAAAGAGATTTGTAAATGAACTCGTGTGTTATATATATAAATAAATTTGTTCGGCGCGAAGTGATCTTCAGGTGGTTTGAAGCGGTCTTTGCACTGGCGTTTAAATAGAATTGCCAGTGGAAGTACTGACGCAGATCAATTAGGTGGGCCGTCATCAGAAAATTGTTTTGGTACTGAAAATGCGGTCCTTTTGTGAAATGTTGAGACAGTTGTGCAAGCCCATTAGTAGTTGCTACAGTCTTCAACCAACTTTTTAAGAAACGGTTTAGTTGAATGCTGCAGCAAGACTGCTGGTGGGAGCAGCGGCAACACCATCATGAAAATCGAAAAATACCTTGACAAGTTGTAAGAAAAAGATTTGTCAAGGAACTCGTGTGTTAAATAAACAAATCTGTTCGGCGAGGGTTGATCTCCAGGTGGTTTACTCTTTTGATATTTAAAATGCGGTCCTTTTGTGAAATGTTGAGACAGTCGTGCACGCCCCTTAACAACTGCTGCAGCCTTCTACTAGACTTATATTACGGTGGTTCATAGGGGGATGAGACAGAATTGCAAGTGGAGCAGCATGAACACCAAAACTCTGACATTTGTTCGAACTTGGCTTTTTTCTCCTGGGTGCTTCCATTGGAACGACTGGGCTTTGGCTTCAACGGCATTATCATACACCCATGATTCGTCACCAGTTATGACCCTTTTGAGCAAGTCAGCATCATCATTGACGTCATTCAAGAGCTCATGAGTGATATTAATGCGACGGTTCTTCTGATCAAAACTAAGAAGTTTCGGAACGAACTTCGCTGACACACGTTTCATGCACAACATCCTTAGCAACTCCTCTTATGGTAATTCGACGGTTTTTCAAAACAATTTTCTTCACAACTTCGTTTTAGAGCATTTTATTTTTATTTTTTATTTTTACACAAAATATTTTTACACACATTTTTTATAACAATTCAAAATCGCCGAGCACACCAAAACACGTCTAAACTTTCTGGCTGTCAAAAACAAACTAAGTGTGCTATATACTTAAAACTGGGAACATATATTCGGGACATTGGTACACAGCAATATATTCGGGAGTACGCAGCAATGTTCTATTTGCGGGTTCAACATAATGATAGGCGTCGGTCATTACATCTTCTCTGTGCCAGAAGCAAAGTCACTCCAGTTAAGTAACTTCCTTTACCGCGATTAGAACTTTGCGTAGCGGTTTTTTTATTCAATCTGTATAGTAAAATCATAACTCACCTACCATGTTCGGGCCATGAAATCTTACTTTGGACTGATAGTTCTATCGTTTTGGCTCAGCTATATAAATCACCTTACACTTGAAAAACCTTCGTCGCGAATCGTGTTTTCAAAATACAAACCTATGTACCTAATACCAAATGGAGTCATGTCCGATCGGCCGATAACCCTGCCGAATGAGCCACAAGAAGTTTGCTACCAGCAGAATCACAATTGAATAATTTGTGGTGGAGTGGCCCCCGTGGCTTTTTCAACCCCAATCCGCATGATCTGAATCGGTATTACAACAAGCGAATGAAAGCGAACTAGAACAAAAACCTATCTTATCACCCAGACCCCTAACATTGAAATAATATAGGGAAAATTTTTATCGTGGTCAAAGGTCTTACACGTACTTTGCTATGTACTGCGATTTTTACACGGAACTAATCCCCGTTGCAAACCCCAATTTTGTTACTCTTCAAACCATCTTAATGAAGAGAAACTTTTTCATACGAAGATTCGAATTATTCGTATTACACAATTTTTATATTTTCGCCTTGAATATTTGCTCCTTTCCAAAAAGGAACTCATCCCAAAGAAAAATTTTTTGGTGAATTTGAATTCATTCATGGATTCATTTGATCCAATGGAAGATCGTCTTCTTCCACCCTTTCATATAATGAAAGATTTCCAATAATATTGCCATATCATGGTATGATATCTACCCTTATAGTCAAGTACAAGCATTTCATCCCAACTCATGGGGGCAATCAATTGGAAGTCCGGTTGATCCGGTGCGAATTCTGGATTGTCAGAATAAAGAATCTCGTGAAGAAGTTTATTTATTTGTGTAAGACTTGCATTATACACAAAACGCAAATGCGAACATACATCATGACAGCCTTGCCCTCAGAACGCACCTTTATCTCTTCAACGTTCACTAACACGGGATTAGATTTACTGGTACGTTCAAACTTTCAAACTAAAACTTTGTCGGTGAATGTCTCTGAGAGATATAGGGATAAAAATTTGGAATGGTGGTTTATATGGGTGGAATATGGTGAGCGGGAGTTAAAAGCTTCAAACTCCACTTCCAAAAGGTAGCGGGTAATAATAAATCTACGTTCGAAGAATCCTTACAAGCGATATACCATAAGTAGAATTATTCTAAACGAAATATCGCACTGAATGGTTTGGCTGTAGTTAGAAAGGAGAATCTCTGTGAATGGCCGAATTATGCAACTCTATCCTGGTTCCGATAACAATGTTCGTGTTGTCAATATCCAAACGCAAAATGGGGTCATAAAACGATCGATTGTCAAACTTTGCGTATTGTCTAATACTTAAAATTTATAGGCATAACATTTATTTTAATTTGTAAATAGAATTTGAATTAAGAAACTTCTATTGCACTGATCTGGAAGTACCATAATGTACTGTTTAACCTTCAGTTAACGAAAATGTTAACTCACATCGATTTAAAGTCGGCTGAAGTGGTGCTCCCGAAGTTCTCCTTACGAATTGAATTTGCATATAAAATTTTAATTGAAATCTACCATATTTACTTTAATTGTTCTATATGAGTTTTTTATTTGTATTATTATTACAGCCACTGCTACAAGCTTTTTCTTAATCAGCCACCTTTTTTATGTGAATCTTTCTTTTTGGCTCCAGCTGTCGACCAGAGTGGACGTGAGTAAAATCAGTTTAATATTTCTTGTTAAATGCGTTTCGGTTATTAATACAAAGTTTTTGTCATTTTACACAACAAAATCTTCAATAAACTCGAAGATGCTTGTTTTGCCCTAAATATTAAGAAGCACTCCACTTATGTAAAAAAGCGGTGTTGGGGACTACGTTTTATTTCCACTTTTCTTAAGTAAACTGGGCAATTATAGTCCAGAATTTTATGTTTAATATCCAAATTTAAATCTAATTGTATATTTGTCATTGCACAGTTCGAGCACTCATTTCATTCCTGTTCATTACAATTTTTAGATTCATGATCACCACAATATTTTCTGCAGCTAAGTTTATTTTTACAGTTCTTCGATTCATAATTAAAGTCTAACATTTATAACATCTTTTGGCTCTTACGTGTTTGGTGATTCGATACTTCATGCGGTCTGAGCCCAAACTGTTCAAGGGGCAAAATGTTATTGGTGTTCATTTGAGCTATGACCTTACATTTAATTACTTTTTAAATGCATTTACTTATAGAGTTGTAATGACTAAACCGTGTGCTTTCTACAGTGATATCCACCTCAATCCGTTGCCAGACGTGATGTCGTGAAAACTAGGTTTACTAACTGTCCTACCAAAGGTGTCCTCTTTTCCTTTCCTGGCGTTAAAATCGCCTGAAAAGTCATATTTAGGACATTGCTCATCTGTCTTGTCGAGGAGCTCATAGAAACATTTTTTCGTCCTTGTCTTCTTTAGGAGCATGCGCTCACGCTAGCGAATTTATATTTAATGCGGATTGTCATAAGACGCCCAAGTCTGCCACATATGGCAGATCCACATTTGAATAAGCACTGTTTCATAGTTTTTCATACTCCTTATGTCCGGCCCATTCCATCGCATTTTTTGGATGGCGGTGATATCTGCGCGATAGCAATCAAGGCCCTCTTGTAATTGCTCGGCTACAAGTGACCTGTTAAGGGTCTGAACATTCCACGTGGAGATACGAAGATCGCTGTCCTTTAAACGTCGTGAACAGTGAGCTGCGACTGTAAGTATGTAGTAGCTAACTAGCAACAGATGGCGCACAAGCAACAGCGCAACTCCAACAGTGCACACAGCAAAACTTTCCTGGCATTCTCTTCTTGGTATTCGGGGTAGAATAGTCGGTCATTTAGTAACAAAGTAGTATATACGAGTATATAAAATTTAAAATACCGGAAGGCATTCGACGAAATTCATATAGCCCAAAGGGTGTTTTTAAGGCGGTTTTAAATATATCCTAAGCAGCTACGGGTATCAGGGGGTATTCTGTGACTAGGTCTATTTTAGAAACTATGTAACAGTCATTTATGTTCATGGAAAAATCTTGTATATGAGGATTTGGATACCGTGACTGTATAAGGTCTACAGTAATCACCGCAAGGTCTCCAATCCTGATTATTCTTTTTCTTAACCATGTGAAGAGCGAGCTAATTGAGAAAGTGGATGGCTGGCATATTCCTAATTCGACCAAGTGTTCAAATTCTGTTTCTGGAACTGAATCACTCTAAGAGTCTGATCCTTCTAAACAGGAAACATCTCAGCGCCATCATAGGTGTCATCACTGGACATTGCCCTATAGGCAAGCATGCAAGTAGGCTTGCCGCCTTTACAAACGATTTCTTTAGAAACTGCATAGGTGAGGAGGAGTAGGAGACAATCTTTCACCTTCTCTGTACATGCCCAGCTTTCTTCCAGAGAAGAAATGGCTTAAACGATCCAAAGAATATAGACGTTAACAGTCTCCTGTGCTTCATCATAATATCACATTGGTTCCATGAGTAAGAGGATCACAGATTAACGTGGCATCACAACGGGCCAATAGGCCTAAGTGGGTTGGTTTTTTTCAACTGCCATTCTTACCTACCTACCTACCTCTTCATCCTCTGATCGTAAGGGATCTTCGTGATTCCTTATCCGACAAGTGTATCAGAGGTGGAGACCGTCGGCTTTGTTGTCACCACGGAAGGATTGGAGCCGTCGCTATCCATTAGGAACGGGAGAAAGGCTTACCTGAAATCCAGGTGCGAGTTTTAGGTCTGCAAGAGATATCCTCCTGAACCAGAACCTCGAGCTTTGCAATTGGACAGAACTCTCCTATTCCACCTACGGCTTTTGTTGAAAAATCGAGAGATCTTTAACCGGCACAAGTGGTAATCTTGTTCTTTCAACCGATAGTAAAATTATTAAATTCACTTTCAAATTTATGTATTTGATTTTACATTATATTTCAAACCTTACGATGAATCACCCTCTACAATATTTAAGATAGAGCTTAGTTTTTTTATTGTATTTTTTTAATGATAAGTGTGAAGAGTGTTTCATCCGCTCTGATAATTTTGGTTTTTATTTAGAAGAGCGTGCAATATGTAATTTTTCGTATCAATTGTTGAGGTGATAAGACAGGACCTCCCGGTACAGCTAAGAGTGAGTATATACATATTTTAAAGTTTGACTTGATCTAATTTTACTTCACCTTTTCAGAATCTTCTCATAGTATTGACGGCAGAGTTTATAATAGATCTTAACGACCCTATACATGAGGGCTATTCCCTCCTTTTTCAGGAACAGTGGGGAGGCGAATCTATTCGTCTCACCTATTATGTAGAGGGTGTTTTCCAGCAAAGGTTTGTAGTTGTGTGGGCGGTACAGAGTCTTGCAAATCCACAGTGAATTTAAATGGTAATAAAGGAACCGGTTGAGCTATGAATGATAGCAAGAAAGTTAAAATGGTTGCTTAATTGTTTAAATGTTTGTAGATGTATCATAGTATATGTTTGTTAATGTGAAATACAAATAAATTAAAAGTATTCACTATATATTTAAAAAATAAATTATTATTAACATCAATAATTAAATAAATAAAAATAAAAGTATTCACTAAATATTGAAATAAAGCTTTTATTTTGAAGAATTGATGAAAATTAAAAATAGTGTGAGACAGAATGGAGCCTTTTTGCACACCAGCATTTATTTTGTGGATATCAGACTTGAAAACTTCCAAGACTTAAGAAGAAGGGGAGATATATGGTATATACCATCTGAACAAGCGGACTTGTGTATTTTATGATCAATAGTGATCAATATGATTAGTCATTATGTGCAATGAGCATTTTTTTTTTGTGCTCTCTCTCCGCCACTGGCATTCAACTATTCAACGTATAGTTGGGGTTATAGAATTCCCTTTTAACGACACGCCACTGGAATTATATATGTTGGGTATGAGTACCATCAGGGCCAACAAAAGGGTTGTCAGGATCACTTTAGTTCATGTTTATGATCTTTCAGGCAGTCGTAAGCCTTCCAGTAATCTGTGTGGATGATTGTTCCTTGTTTCACGTGCTTTTTAATTAGAGGCACTAAAACTTTAGCACTGCATTCATTATCTAGACACACTTCTATCCTCAAGTCTTCGGGACCACCCTCTATTAGCCATAAGACCCAGTGCTCGTCCACACGTCTTTCTTTATTGTACATGGCCACGGAATGGCCGTGGTGTAGTGGTATGGGTTCGAATCCCGTGCGAGGCAATTCTGTGAAAAAGTCTTTTTATAGAATTTGTATGTAGTTATATGAAAATCCCGTCGGCGTCAACTCCGACATGAAGGCATAACACTGATGTTGGAGTGGTTGCTGGCTGGGCTAAATGTAACGAACTAACAACTAGCACGTAATTAAGACCTAATGGTTGAGGATGTACTAGCTCGTCCCGTCCAGTTTGACAAGCACCTCTGGGAAAAATATCGAAACTTAATACACCTGAGTTTCAAACTACTACACCACCCGCCGGCGCCCTGGAGAAAAATCCAGTAAAAGGGTATTCATATCCCCTAAGTGTGCGCGCGGTATTATAAAAAAAAACTTCCTTCTGCCGAATATTAATAAATAATATAGTAAATTCAGTCGCCTGCTCGTGTACACCTACAATTATTTTTTTCTTAATTTAAAGAATAATTGAAAGAATGTAAATTGATTACGAAGTTCTTTTATCAACCGAGCAATATTCCGTTGCATTTTTACTTTTTCAGAGTATAACCGACGTTTGGCGTACGAACTTTCACCTGAATTACTAGGCTTGCATTCTAGCATACTTGTATTTTCGGTTTCTTGATCGGACAGTATGCACTGATATCAAATTGATTGTAAAATGCAGTAAAATTTAGCTCTGTGGATCATGATAATTAACCGCTACAACAGTTCGAGTATTCCGTTACAGAACTACTTCCTTACATTTTCGCAAATTTTTCAATTGTTTATAATTGGGAACAGTGCTGCCAGTTTGAAATGAAAGTTTTAAGTGAAAATCACCAGATTTGTTTAGAAAAAGTAAAATATATTAATGAAAGGGGGGAATGCTGCCCCCTGAAACTTCCAGCTTGGGATCACTGATTTGGGGTGTGTGCAAAGTTGAATGTATACAACGTTTGGGGTATGCAACAGTATATTTCGCAAAACAAATAACTTAAAATTTATTATTTATACTATATTTCTAACTAAATGTTATTTATATGCTTAAACATCCCCAAATGAAATCACTATGCAGTGTAGTATGCAGTATACTAGTCCAGCTAGTAATTAGAAATTGGTATATGAACTTATCAAATGAAAATTAAAAACTGTAAAAAAAAATAGAAAAAAAGTTTCCTCACATAAAATTCTTTTACAGAACATCTTAAAATAAACCATATTAAATAAAAAAAAAATTAAAAAAAAATTGCTAAGTGCGCATAAAGGAAACCTCAGCCGGCCCATCTACAAGCTAGGTCATATGCTTTTCCGAGTCAACGGCCTCGCCACACTGAAAGCATTGGTTCCCACTCAGTCGTTCACAGACCTTCGTAGTGAGTAGACCTGTTTCGTGATACGGCTTGACAAGTGGTAAGTAAATATATAGAAGTGTGGATTTTAATAAGAACTACAAAAGTGTTCGGTAGCCAAAGTGGTAAATACGTGGACAGTAAATCTCGGGGTTGTGGGTTCGATTCCTCCAACCTGCGCAATTTGATCTTCTTTTTTTTCTTTATTAATTTGTTGCAAAAAAAAAAAAAAAAACAGTGAGAAAAATTTAAGCAAACCAGTTCTATGAGTGGAAGTAAGCGGTCCGCTATACCGGTAGCGGGATCTGCAGATGGCATGATGTCGTCTGATGATCAATCCGTTAGGCCACTAGAACTATCAAGGTCATCAACAACAATAAAACCATTAGACATCGCCATTAAGAGGAGGAGAAAGCTGAAGCCGACTCCGAATCTAATTAAGCGCACTTTCTTACCAACTTCCCTTGAAATGCTGCATGGAAGATTGAATGAGAGTGCTGCGATAATATCGGCAAGCGCAGCAATAAAGCCAAGGGGGCAAGTGTCGGCTAATAACGACAGCCCACATGTATACGACGACAACAGCTTCGCATCCCTAGCACCATCTGAGTCTGATGACGAAGAGGACGAGGTTCAAGCTCTAAACAACTACATCAAGAAGCTTGAACAAAAAGTGCTGGCTATAAAAGCAAAGCAAGTAGCAAGGAGGGAGACGGAGAAACAACTCCAGAGGCCTCAGCAGCAGCAAAAAACAAATGTAGAAAAAATTTCAAATGCACAAACGCAGCAAAAATATAAAGAACAAAAACAAAAACCGCAGCAGAATAAGCAGCAACAACAGCAGCAGCAAAATCAACAGCAGCAACAACAGCAGCAACAACAGCGGCAACAACAACAACAACATCATCAGCAAAAGCAACAGCAGCAGAGACAACAACAACAGCAAGAGCAGAAAGTGCCACCAATCAACACTTTCAAATTGGAGTTAAAGGACACCATCGAACTGTGTAAGTCGGCCATTGGCAACAATTTTTTTATAAAAAGATTATCGTTAGATAGGCATGCGATCCACTGTAACACAGTGGAGCGCTACCACAAAATTAAAAACCTTTTGAGGGATTCGACGACGGAATTCTTCTCCTACACCCCTAAGGGAGAAAAGCTGCAAACAATGCTGCTGAGGGGTTTGGAACCGTCGACTGATCCGGAGGAGCACCTTGCACTGCTGAAAGAAAAGGAGTGCGAAGAGCTCAAATTCGTGGGGGTCAAGCCATTTGTCACGGCTAGAGCCAAAAGGGAGAAGCGCAAACTGCCGTTCTTCCTGGTTCAGCTAAGTCCCAGCAGCAAACTGGATGGTCTAAGGAGCATCAAAGTCCTAGACTACCAGGTTGTACATTGGGAAAAATTAAAGAGGAGCGAAAACATTTTACAATGTGTTCGCTGCCAAAGGTTCGGACACGCCGCGTCGAACTGCGAAATGCAGCCTCGATGCGTGAAGTGTGGAAAGAACCACAAATCTGAGGAATGCGCTCTAGGTAAGGACGGAGCGTCTGAAAAAAGCCAACTCTCTTGTGCTTTATGTGGGAACACGGGACACACCGCAAATTATCGGGGTTGTTCCAAATTCCAATATATCAAAAGATTAAATCTGGCTCGGCAGCAGAAAGTGGAAGTTAAACGTCCACCCCTGCACTTACAAACTCCAGCCGTTACTCCCCAGGTTACCTACGCCCAAATGGCGGCAGGTAGGGGAAATACGGTACAGCAAACGAAGGTTGCTTCTCAGGCCCCAGTGCCTAGAGCACCGGAACTAGCTTCTGACATGCTAGCTATCTTGCTCTCTATCCAGAGTCAGATGGCACAGCTTCAACGTCATATAACTGAACAGACCGCGCGGGTTGATCAAATATACGCGCTGCTGCCGGGCCTAACGCACCTTTCGTCGTAATGGGTACGTACATGGGGGAGCAGACCCTGAAGGTCCTTGCAGTGAATGTTAATTCACTGATTAGGTTCGAACGAAGAGCCGCACTATTTAAGTTGCTCGAAGACCAAACCCCTGATGTGCTTTTGGCTAGCGAAACTAAGCTTACCAAAAGACACAAAATGAGGCACAGAAAATATAAAATAGTACGAAGAAACCGACCCAACTCCATACAAGGAGGAGGCGTTGCAATCTTTGTAAGAAAAGGAATACGCTTTAAAAGAGTATACAGTTGTGTAGTATGCAGGTTCCAGGTGCTGGAAGCATGCATCGTGTATATCCCTCTCCGTAGTGGAAAGCGGTTGTACATGGTGTCTGTCTATGCGCCTAAGGCTACTCAATCCACCCTATTCATCTCAGAGCTCGAGACACTTTTTAGATTCCTGAGGTTAGAATTGAAAGACAATTATTTTATTATCGGCGGAGACTTCAACGCCAAACATAGTGATTGGGGAAATAATATACCAAATACTAGAGGGAACCTACTATTCAATTGGTGGGGTCAGCACAGTATAATGTATCGACTCGACCTTAAGGCGACGGATAGTCCGTCGTTTCCCAGACACGGGTCCTATTTGGATCTCCTGTTGTTTGACTCACGAATACAACTGACTTGCACTAACCAACAAACTACAAACTGTCTACGCACTTTCGTGTATGATAGTGACCATTGCGGTATCAGCACCGAAATAACTGTTCCCAACGAAACTGCGGAATTGGAAGAGTTTGTTCAAAGGCATTCCTACAATTATAGTAGGGTGCGTTGGACACACTTCTCAAGAATACTGACAAGAGCACTCTCCTCAAATTCGCTCAACCCACCGTCCAACAGAAATCTGTCAAACGAGGAGATTGATAGGTATTTAAGACTAATGGACGAGACAATCAAACAAACAATGGACAAAACGATACCTCGGTATCAACACACTGACAACGAAGACTTATTCCGCAACGCAACTATTGACGCACTGCACCGACATAAAAGTAGACTACTGTCAAGACTAAAAACCTTGTACAGACAGTTTACGGACAGACATAACCCGGAGATTATGATACTGAAGTCGTCGATTAAAAACCTCCAAACATTAATAAAGGAAAATTACAGAAATTCTATAAGTTTGTATTGGAACAATAGAATTCGGGTTGTAAACACCAGCAACGCGAATATGTTCCCGCAAATAAATAAAATATTTCGGAGAAAAAATCAAAACGACCTTCCATGTCTTAAAATCGCCCGAACGACGAACAACGAACAAATACTTTTAGCAGCAGGCATAGATCCAGGTGAGGCCGTTGACGATGACGACTTCTTTGTGATCGAGGATCCGCAGGAGAAGGTAGAGACTATAGGAGCGACTTTCCAGGAAGTGTACAAGGCGAATGAAACCATTGGCCCGAACCACGATCTGGAGAATCGAGTCCTTGTGCACAACTTCTACCTTCGAAATGAAATAGTGAATTGGCGATTCGAGAGCTCGGGTTTCACCCAGTTCAGTAGCGAAAATATGGCAAATAATGTCATCACCAATGAAAGGGTACTTCCACCGTTCATTTCGAAGGAAGAGCTCCAAATGGTCTTCGAATCGCTTAGAAGTAAGAAATCAGTGGGAATAGATGAAATACCTAACATTGTACTTCGACATCTCCCACTAGAAGCGGTGAACATTTATACCACCCTGTTTAATAATGCAATGAATAATGCCCATTATCCAGCACATTGGAAAACTGCGGTGGTACATCCCATCCCCAAAAGGGATAAAGATACTTCCAATCCGGCGAATCTCCGCTCGATCAGTCTTCTACCAAACATCAGTAAGGTTTTCGAAAAGGTGATCAATAGAGTCCTGACTAAGTGGGTTGAGGACAATAATATAGTTCCGGATAATCAATTCGGTTTCAAGGCGGGGCATGATGTCATTCATGCCGCGTCTAAACTGGTTTCTGATATCCAATGGAATAAAGGCAAGAACCAGTGCACTGGCGCCTGCCTGATTGACTTGGAAAAAGCCTTCGATACCGTATGGTTAGAGGGACTCTTCTTCAAGCTGAACAGGCTGGGCATTAGTAAACCACTTCTGTATATTCTTTACAACATGTTAACAGATAGACAGTTTATCGTGAAAAATGGCGATGTGACTTCTACTAGAACATTTTACATTAAAAACGGTCTGCAACAGGGTGCGGTAAATTCGCCGATCCTATTCAACATTTACACAAGTGATCTGATGGGTTCACTTAACCATGCCATAGCGTACGCAGACGACTTAATAGCGTACAGATCAGGTCCAAAAATTGAGGTCATTAATATACTTTTGCAACGTGACTTCGACAAAATTAGGCGATATTGCGATGACTGGAAGTTGAAAATCAACTTTCAGAAGTCGGAAACCATTCTGTTTAGGACCTTTGTCTGGGGCCTCTAGGGATACCAGAAAGAATTGGCGAAAGTTTTCGATCGTGGGACAGCACGGGCAGCCACTTGCTTGTCGAAATGTTGTCAGATACCTTGGGATCTGGCTAGATCAATATCTATATTTTAACAAACATATAGATGTTGCTCTGGCCAGAGCCAGAGGTGCTTTTGCTCTTACAAAGAGACTGTTCTATAACAGCCAACTCGATGCGAGGGTGAAGGTGATCTGCTACATGGCCCTTATCAGGCCCATGCTTGTATTTGGATGTCCAGTGTGGTTCAACGTGAGAGCAAGTTTATTGGAAAAGATTCGGGTGTTTGAGAGGGCTTGTCTTAGGACTTGTCTTCGCTTATACAGAACACCAGAGTCTGAGTACATAAAATTCTATCCTAATGAGGTCTTGTACAATAGGGCGAACCTAATAAGAGTGGACAATTTCGTTATTAAGTTGACTCGAAGGCACATTGCGAGAGCAATGACCTCATCGAACAACCTGATCTCCGGGGCTTTTTACCCTAATTATTTGTATCATGAGAGAGTTCGCTTAGACGGTTTTGTTCCTCCAGAAGCTTTCCTCTACCTCGATATGAAAGGTCTGATCCAGGACAGATTGGCGGTGCCGCTAATCTACCACGTCGCTCGAACAGCTGCGGACAGGCGACTCAACTACGACAGAGACGTCGCACGTGGCAGTGCGGAGCGTCTCCGTTTCAGTAGGTCGGTAGGGAGTCGCGACATTAGGGATGTTGCTCAGCAGCACCAGCAATTTTGGTGGCTGGTTGACGGAGAGGAAGCTTCGTTGGCGAATTCCTCAAGTACTGCGTAGCTTCTTTATGTGAAGCAAAGTGGGTCAGCCTAATTTTTTAGTCATGGCCGACTTACATAGTTTTAAGGTAGGATTAAGTTAGATTTAAGAAAAAAGAAATAAAAATAAAATAAAAAAAAATAAAATAAAAAAAATAATATATATATATATATATATATATATATGTGCATATATATATATATTATGTATATATATATTATGTATATATATATTATGTATATATATATATTAGTAGTGTATATATTAGGTATTAGATGTAAGTAGGTTAAGTTAATTAAGATATATTTTTAGATAGTTTGTAAGTTTAATTTTAAGTTTTATATTTTAAAAAAAAAAGTCCAGTAACTAAGTTTTTTCTTAAATTTATTTTCTTAGTTTTAGTTGTAAATATGTAATAAATAGATATACTGTAAGATACGTCGAAAGACATAGTTTAAGCGTTAGGATTAACATAGAGTGCCCGCATGGGGCCAGTAAGTTAGATTAAGATAATTTTAAGTTATTTAAGCTAATTTTTAAGCATTTTTTGTCTAGCATGTAAGTATTAATGAATTAAGTAAATAAAAATGCCTTTAAACTGTAAAAAACTGCATTGGTTCCCACTAGATCACCGAAATCAAGCAGTGTTGGGTGCGGTAAGTATGTAGGTGGGTGACCACATTGGAACTCAGTACTCCGCGTGCTGTTGACAAAACGCACCACATGGGCATAGTACCCCGGCTTTCAATCCCGGACCCTACAAATTAATTTGTATCGTTCCCTTGATAATAATAATAATAAAAATAATATTCTTTTCCGCAAATAAGATTTCAAAATACTGTCCGTCCGGTGATAACTTCTTAGCACGCTTATATTTACTGCATATATCCACTCTGAATCGCTAGTCATTACAATATGGTAGACATTCACGAAAAAACAAAAATACAGACGATTTTGGTCGTCGATTTTGTTTGAAAGTGGCACCTTAAAATTCTGTAAGCCGTCGAAATTTGTTTAAGGAATACAGCACATGAGATGTCTTAACTGCCAGTTTCAAGGTCATACATGTAAAAAGTGCACTTAGGCAAAAGTTTGTGTTAATTAAAGTCATTATTCGCATGAGCCTAAACCATATACAAGATTGATGTGTATTAATTAATTAAACAAACATCCATTTTCTTCAAAAGAATGTCCCAAATTTTTCCAAAAGAAAGATACAATCATTATTAAAGCTTAAATTAAGTGTTATATGGCAGAGACTAGACTTACAATAGACAGAATTAAAAGCATATTACTAATCAATATTCATTCTCTGAGCTAATAAAACAAAACACAATGAAACCTCATAACACATAAAACCTCAGCACCCACTAACCTCATAACCTGCCCTTCCTTATTTTACATTCTCACACCACAACAACTGATAAGAAAACAACAATGCAATTAACCAACCCTCAAAGTCCATTTTGCCAACGCTCCTCATTCTGCCACATTCAACAGATAAACTCAACAATAAACTACCCACCGAACAAAACATCCACCAGAATTAGCCAAACTAAATTCATCAAAGATAGTCAATATCAACATCCACTCATTTTTATATATTTTATACACCTTCCCAAACCATAACGGCTATCACTACAAAAAAGCACCCGAAAAAAATCTTCTAAAGCTCCAACGTCGACGTAGAAATTATAATATCCACTGCAAGTGTGACCAACAACACAGAATTTCATACCAAAATACTCATATTTCTCGACGTTTTACAATGAAACCAGCTAAAGTGTATCAAACCAAAAGAAGAGGCATGATACGACTTAAGTTGTGAAGAGGCTGTTATGGTTATAGAACTGTTTTCTCGGTCTTAAAATAACTGTAACTGAAATTTCATTACGACAAAAACTGAGCCAAAAAATACGTTGAATATTGTATCAAAGGTAATAAAAACGTGTGGTCGTTCTTCATAAACATTAAAAACACTGCGCATCTTCCAATCTTACACTCCAATGACATTCCAGCTTTCAGCTCTGCAAACACGGCAAATATTCTTGTTGAGCACTTTTCAACCCTAGGCCCAACTTACATAACAACAGACAAATAAACCTTTTTAATACCAAACTTGTCGAATTTTTTTAATATACATATTCCTATTAAGACTGGTATCAACAAGCCTGAAAATTGCCTTTGAGATACTAAGTGCGATCAGAATGGATAGAGACCTCGAAAGCTCGGTTGATTCGGTCGGCTAAATATGAATTTTACCTCAGCAAATTCAACACCAACCAATACTCGAAATGTCGCTGGACTCAAGTCTGTGATATTGGCCTTGAAAATAAGACTGACCTCATTTTTGAGAAAAGTATTGGCGTTGCCAACTTATAATTATACCACAAATGCTTAGAACGACAGAAATTATGCTTTTTCTCTATCTAATCTTTGCTCGTAGCTAGTAACTATTGTTTAAGATTCAAATTCGGCTTCCAGAAAGAACTTTGTTAGTCACTGTATCGTCCCATTAAAAATGTTGCACATCATAATCAGACCAGAATCGTACAATATTTGTGCAGTTGCAGTGCAACAACGGTCCACCGGCTTTAACCATGATTTTCTACACACACACTATTATTTTGAGGCAGAAACTTGTTTGACCACTGGCAGCATCATGTGGTGTAAATTTTGTTTGAGTGTGTCACTCACTGGTTCCTGATGTCCCATCAACGATTGCCTCGTTCACTTGGATTTTAGTCGCAAAGCAAGCAGAACGGGGAGGAAGCATAAAATATTTGTATCTTACAAACATACTCGTACGTATTACACTATAATTGTAAAATCAATTTAGAAGTCTCGATATCCATTTTGTTTTCCTCTTTTACACTTAATACTGTATATTTAACAACTATAGCGTTGGTGGTGCTATTTTCGCTATAAAGAGCAAATCTTTCGGCCCTGTCAACATTCATGCGGACTTCCTTAAATGACTGCTTTCTCTTATACTTTCTTAGATCACCTCAACTTACCCTAGTGACTGGAAATAAAAGCAAAGACTATCCCAATTCTTAAAAAGGGTTAATCATTTGACTGTAGACCTATTGCTATCCTTTTTTTCTCTTCAAAAGCTCTTAAAAGTTTCTGATGGTATAAGGCAATTGATGCCAGTGAAACAAATGCTTTAATTTTACTGGACTTTTCTAAATCGTTTGACTGTGTTAACTGACCTTTCCCTGTAATAAACTCACTACAAATTTCAATTTCTTTAACACATCATATAAACTGTTTTTTGTAATTCTCCTCCTTCTGGTCCGTTATTAGTGATGCTCCCCAAGGATCCATTCTCAATCCACTACTCTTTTCTATATTTATCGTTGACCTACCCAACGTATTATCCCATTGATAACATCATGTTTACGCCCACTATGTACGAAGCCATCCATTGCGAAGACAAACCTTCCATAGTAAACTAGTCATCACGCAACGGTTTACAGCTTAACCCACTTTAAACGAAACCAATCTCTTTTGTTAAACATCCACCATACCCTTTAAATTTTCCCGAAATCCAAATAAACTTTGCTTAAGTTATATATGCTTCTCCATCTTTTTTTTTTAAAGAACTTAACATTCAAGTGGGTATGAATACACTCATATTGCCTCATGATCTATTAAGTTTTTTTAGAAAATGGGATAGAGAGAGAGAGAAAGATGTTTGGGCTCAGTTATTAGGTTCGCTCCATGGGTGGCATCCAAAATTTAATAGGAAACTAAATTCTTAGAGGAAGTGAGCTTGTTGTTGATTTTTAGTCAACTTCTCATCCTATTTGATTTTTGTTAACTGAAAAAATTAATGTCTTTCGGATGAAGTTGGGATTCGAACATCTAATCTTTTGGAAACCAGTCCACTACCACTTGAGACACGGCCGTGCTTCGCTAAGAAGTTTTGTTTGTTGGTTGAAGTCTATAATAATGTTGTTCACCGATTGTTACTCTTATTCATTTCAAAGGCTTATAAAAAATTTGGCGGTATTTTAGTCTATTCAGACGAACTTGTTATGTAATCGATAATCCACGATGTACTTCTAAGGTTACTTTCAAGGCTATTGCTTAGTTTATTTTTAAACTTCGCAGGTTCAATCATATCTTAGACTATTTTTTTTTTTTTAATTATCGGTGCCCTGTACAACTATATAAAATTATTTATTTGAGGCAACCTGACTATCTGTTTAACAAAATTTCCGGTAGTGCTATTCAAAACAGCTGGCCATTGCACTGCGCAGGTCTCTTATATTTATGGAGTTATTTTTTGTACACTACTGTTTTTACAAATATGCTCTATAACAGTACATAAGTTTGTTGTTTGTGTTTCAATGCAAGAGTGAAAATGAATAAAACGAAAAAAACGGTATTTAAACTATTGGTAAAAGAGTTACATCTACATGTTGCTTCATAAATTTAAACTCATAAGGCAAACAGATATCTGTTATCTGGAGAAATACAGTGTGTTCAATAAAAACGTGAGTCTTAAAAACTAATAACAAATAACAGAATTTTATCAAATCATTTTTTATTAAGGTATATGTATATCAAAACGAATTGGGCAATTTTATTAGTAGGGAATCCAGTCACCATTATTCTTTATAATTGCTTGGCGTCGTGTTGTCCAACTTTAACTTAATTTTTGTGTATTTTCTAAATTTAGCCCTCTCTAAATTTGGTTCAAAGCTCGTGCAAGTTGTTTTATCGTGGCTATTTTTTCCCCTTAAGGCTTTGCTTCAGTAAAGGCCACATATTTTATATTGGAACGGTGAACCATCTTTTTTAAATCCTTTGGCATCTATAAACATGAACTTTTATTGGATGTAATAAGGTGCGTTTCACAAACTTTGCAGAAACAAAAAACGGTGACTTATCTGTGAATATGATGGCGCTCCAATCTCGGTTTAAATTCTGCGTTGCCCAACTTAGCATATTTTCAATATGTTAAAGTTTTGAAAAAAACTTTTTTAAATACCAAGCTATTCGGACAATTAACTATTCTATTAAGCCAAATAAGAACTGCCTTCAATTGTTTAATCCAAAAGTATACAATACCTACATAACGCTAAAAACTTTGGAAGGGCCTGGAAACAGCGGGCACTGATTAAAAAGATTCGTTGCTGAGAAGAACACCAAGGCCAAGGAAGGACTTAACAAGCCATAAAAGCAGTTTTCCAAAATGAAATAACAACCGAATATTATTAGAAGTTGATTAATTTATTGGCTGTCAGAATTGCTGCTATGGACGTACGAAATATTACTTTTTTTAATTTTGGACTAGTAACCTTCTGACTTAAACAACTTGTTTTTTTTTAATTAATTACTATTTTTTACTTCTTATTTTATATCTTGTCTGATATGTGTTTTTCTTCTTCGTATGGCCTAACATCATTGTGTAGGACTTAGCCTTCCGCACGACGATCCTACATTCTGTTCTGCCTTGTGCTGCGTTTGCCCAATTCTGAATGTTTAGTTTTTAAATGTCTTAACTTACCATACACCGTCCATTCATCTTATCCTTGGCCTTCTCGTGTTTTCAGGGTTTCCGTTGAATGTTCTTTTTGGCTTTCTTGAGTTATCCACTCTTACTAAATGATCAAGCCATCTTATCTTTAGGCTTTGACGAATCGCACTATATCTTCGCCTTCTAGTATTGCGTTGATTTCTTCGTTCATACGTCGGATATATACCATATTCCATTTTCTATCTTGCTCCGTATATTCCTCTGATAATTTTTTTTTCGAAGATTCTCAGATTTTTTTATCGGTTCTTGTTAGAGACCAAACTTCGTAACCGTATGTTGTTGCTTTTTGTCCTATTATCGTTTTGTATATTGAGGTTTTCAGTTTTTTAAACAGGAGTTTTGACTGTAGTAGTTTTTTTATGTGCAAAATAACAGGTGTTGATGCTCGTATTCTATCATAAACCCAGTGTTCTTTAAGAGTATTTCAAGGTATTTATTGTTTTCAAACCCTTCCAAAGGGAGTAGTTAAATTTTGGGATTTTCTTACTCCGATGTTCCTAGACATTCTCATATACTTCGTTTTACTTTCGTTTGCTTTGAGCCCAGCTTGATTTGCTTTATTTGATTCCAATGCTGCAAATACCTTATGCGGCTAAAGTTTGAAAGGTATTAGATAGTGTTTAGATATCAGTGTTCACCCAAACTATATTGAAAATAACTAAAATAAAAGACAAACTTTTAAAATTGCAACTATAAGCTGAAAACTATCCTAATAAAAGGTAATGGTTACATTTATTTGGCCACTGGCAGTGTATGTATACTGTCAAACTGCGAAATAGCCTGTCAAATCATTTGAAATCTATAAACGAATAAGAAAGCTTTGCCCCGCTTTTCTTTAATTTTCATTAATATTGATATACGAGTACATCATGTCTTGTCCTCTTTTTCTTTTTGATTTTATTTGTTTAAAATTTGTATTTTTATATTTGCTAATAAACTTTTAAATTTGAATCCAATGAATTTTAGAGACCTTTATGTTAACCTTTGGGAAGCTTCATACACGCTTTACATCCAACTTACGATAACTTACGTAAAAAGTATGTACACGAAATTTGCAACCCGAAATGTCGGTCCTCCGTTGAGATGGCAGAAAAAGTATTATTTCCTCAAATTTCTAACGCATGAATTCGTTGCACGAAATAGAGTACAAATTTGCTCTTTCTAGGTGTTCGTCATTTTTTCCCGCAAAACCCGTAGCACGCTTTTTTGTGTGCAATAAAACACTTAAGATGTTCTTTCAAATGCATTTATTATAAAAAAAATCTATTGGCACGTAACTCAATAAAAATAAAAGAAAATGCCCTTCGAAATCAATGAACAACTTCTTTTAAGAAATTTTTAACCGACGATTATGCGGTTAGAGAACTGCCTTTTTCTTTTGATTAAATAAGAAAAGCAAACAGCTCCCAAATCTTCTTTTCCAGGCACAAAACTCGAAATGATCACTGTACGATAAAATAAAGACTCTAATTTTTTGCCATCTCTTAGTTAAACTGGAAAAAACCGTATGCATGCACCTAGTATATACCTACAATTCATGAAAAAAAAAAAAATTAAAAATTCATTAAAATAGAAAAAAATGAAAATAAATGAAATTCAATAAATGAAATCAAATGAAATGAAATGAATTAAAAATTGCGTTAGAAATTTAATTAGAAGAAATAATTTTAACAAATAAACATAGTTCAAAACTACCATAATATGATAATCGTAAATTGCCATATGTGTTGTATATTGGAGGTTATAGTTAAGGTCACATGCGCAAATTTGCGAATGGTATTGGCAAGTGTTAACCATTGGAGTTCTTCGGTGTGAGCAAACGCGGATTTTTAATTAATTAATTTATTTATTTCGAAATTCAGAATAAACCATAGTGTGCCAAAGACAGTGACTTTTTATACCCTTTTTTCTATAAAAAAAAATTCCATAAGCCCTTGTAAAAGCAGTGAAAATATAATTTCTTTTCCCCTCAAAATCATTTAAACAGCAATTTCTCTCCCACTCGCTTATTTAATCTCCCGCAAACACCCACACTACAGTACCCATGTACAATATGAATCCATGCAGTGAATTCCTCTCCCCGCCGATGGAGATTTCGCAACATTCAACAGATGTGACTGAAAAATGCACTATGGATGTACCTCCATTTCTGAAAAATCCTACAGAAAAATGAGCATTGAATGAGGAATGGAGATGTTCAACCTGCAGAAAGGAACTTGCAGACCTCTCTGCACCCAAAACACCAACTGAAATAACTTCGATTCAACCACAATCGAAAAGAATGCGAAGCGTTAGTTCCCCTGAAGCTGTACAGCAAATTGCAACAAGTACTATAGAAGCACTAAAAGCCACTAACAACGACACACTTCTAGGTATATGAAATGCAAAAAATGCGTAAAGTAATGTCTGACATCAACACAAGTTGTGAATTTATGGCCAACAAATATGAAGAAATTAAACAGCACATGACAACCAACAATGAAGCACTAAAAAAACTTTCCATCGAAATTAAAGAACTAAAGGAAAGCAACCAGGAAAAGGACCAACAAATTTATTTAATGGAAACGAAAATTAACAGCCTCGAACAACAATTATTAAAAATCAACACAGAAATTAAAAATATTCCGCCAACGCAAACGAAAATCTAATCGAAGTTGTCCAAGCACTCAGCAAAACATTAGACCAAAACATAAGCAACTCAGATATCACTGACATCTACTGAACCAACAAAAAAAATCCAAAAAAATCAACGATCATCGTCACCTTCGCAAGCCACACATGCCAAACAAATTTAATTAAAAAAGCAAAAACAATGTGGAGTATTCCTCTGAAGAAGATCAGAGAAAATACTTGCAATGCCCCTGCTCTAAGTACAACACCTGAAAACAAAGCACTAATTTATGTAAACAACCATCTCACACCTACTAATAAGCACCTTCTTTGGCTAGCAAAAAACAAAGCCAGAGAGTGCAACTGGAGGTTTGTGTGGGAAACAGCCGGCAAAATATTAGCAAAAAAAAAAAAAAAGGAAAATCCATGCACATCGGGTCTTGGGACGATGTAAGCAAGATGAACAACTAAGCATTGTTGTTGTACGTCATACTTATCCAGAGAATCCGAATAAAATAATCAAATGGAAAACACATATAGTGAAGATGATGTTGACTTTAGGGTAATACACGGTATTAGCGGCATCGAAAAAAATATTCGGTAAAATTAATTTTTGTTGTGTCAGTTTTAATATTAGATCGATCACCAAAACGTGGGATGTATTTATAGCGGAAATCGAAAATGTGTTATGTTACTTCGATATTTTAGTAAATAAGTAAATTATAACATTATAACATAAATTTATAACATTGACGGTTTTAATCCTGAATTTCTAAACCGTGATGCGACGAAAGGAGGAGGAGTTGCAATATTTATAAAAGACAATATAACCTACCAATATTACCAGCTAGCCCAATAAACTACGAGGGCATGCACCTAGAAATATGCCATAACCGTGAACAAAAGCATGTATATGCAATATACAGGCGACATAGCTCGAGTGTTAAAAAGTTTATTGAAGAATCAGATGGAATTATAAAGGGGAATAATGAGAATATCGTGTTGGGAGATATCAATATTAACATCAGAGATGAGAATAACTCACTTGTTCTAAAATACATGGAGATGATGGCTTTCAAAGGGCTAATAAGCGTGATTAAATGTCCCACGCGTATTGATGTTTTAAATAACACAGCGACGGTAATTCACCACGTCTATGTTAGTATTACTTAGCGTGAAATATTCTCAGCAGTAATTGAAACCGATCTCTCTGATCATTACGTTGTTTTATATGCAACGAAAAGCTTAAATAGCTCTGAAACACCATGTGAAACCGATGTTAAAAATATTAATCAGCAAAAAGTTAGTGAGCTTATTCAGAGTATAGACTGGCAACATATACTTCAAGAAAATGACGTTGAGGCACTCTACAATAAATTTGTAGGAGAAATGAATAAAATTTATGCTGAATCAAGTAAAATTACCACAAGGAAAAGAACACGGAAGCATAAGCCATGGATAACTCCAGAAATAGCCCCAATGTGCAAAAAAGGGATGAGTTATATAGGAGGTGGAAAAACAGCCCCAGATGTAAGACGTTTGAAGATGAGTACAAAAGTTATCGAAACACAGTTACTAAGAACATTCAACTTATAAAAGCCAAATACTACAAACAAAAGTTTTTAATTGCCAACAACGACCCGAGGAAAACGTGGAGTATTGTGAGTAAACTGCTAGGAAGAAAGAAATGCTCAGTGGACGAAGCAATTAAAAGTAATTTTCCAAATGCTGACGATGGCTTAAAAGACATTGTTGAGGATTTGTGGAGCGGTTTTAAAATCAAGCGGAATACATCATTCATATCTGTGTTATAAAAACTCTCAACCATGAGAACTGACAACTTCAAAAAATTATTTACGTAGAGGAAGCAACAGAGCCTGAAGTTTACAAAATACTGTGTCAACTGAGTGACAAAAAAGGTCCTGGAGCAGACAACATTAGACCAGTTGATTTCAAAATAAATGCTATGTGTCTCACTCCTATAATCACGAAGATCGTAAACCGTAGTTTGCGTCAGTCTTGTGTGCCAAAACTAATGAAAACTTCAATAATTCGCCCAATATACAAGGGAGGAATAAAAAGAGATACGGATAATTATAGACCGATTTCAATTCTACTAGCGGTTGAAAAATGTTTGGAAGAATTAATCGTGTTAATTCAGTGATTCATCCAAACCAATTTGGTTTTCAATCGTTACTGGAAGAATTTACCAACGTCGTGAATGCTAGACTGAATAAAAACCACCACGTACTCGTGCTCTTATAGATTTCAGCAAAGCGTCTGAAAAACTTGTGGAAAGCGTCAACAGATTAGGACTGAGAGGAGTACTGGCAAACTGGCTTAAAAGCTATCTGAGTGAAAGAGAAATACAAGTCAAGATATCTGACACATTTAGCAAAAAGAGAACGATCAAATACGGCGTTCCACAAGGTTCCAAAGTGGGCCTCATATTATTTATACTGTTCACAAATGAACTATTAAGAACATTTAAAAAACTACTGCATATGTTTACGCTGATGACATCGCAATCGTCGTGAAACACAAAGACTTGCACTTGGCTATAAAGATACTGCAACACGAGTTCAACCTTGTATCTGAATGGTGTCATGACAACGGCCTGGTTATCAACGCAAATAAAACTACACATTCGAACTCCATCGAAGCCAACGGAAGTTATTCAAATCTTTCATCAAAATGATCGTTGTCCATTACTGAGGAGCAGCAGCATAATCGAGGTAGTTAAAACCATTAAATACCTCGGAGTTACCATTGACGAGAATTTCCTGTAGCCTGAACACATCAACGTACTGCGTCTTCAACTTAAGAGCTCTATATTTGCAATGGTGTATCTTAAGCGTTACTCACATATGGAGGTACTAAAGCAAGTGTACTACTCTTTGGCAGAGTCACGCATTAGATACGGGATTCTGGCCTAGGGAAACGCAGCAAAAACCCACCTGGAGAAGATATCAAACTTACAACATCGTCTTGTTAAAATTATTCGACACACTAATTCAAGTTTTAAAGTTTTAGATGTAAAGGCAATCTTCCAGATAACAACACTCCTAACTTAAATGGACGACCGACGGTTTCTTCAACCCGTCAACCACACACTAAACGAAAAGCGTGCCCAAGGGATGTTAAAATCGCTGCCACCGTTACTGAAAATTATTTCTAATTTTAAAAAAAGGAAAAAAGAGATTAAAAAACATTTTATTGAATTTCATCATGTAAAGTAGAGTCATATTAGTAATTCTTAAAATCATCGTAATAATATTAACTTGAAAATGAACTAATTGTATTTAAACCTAATCTTTGAAATCACTTCAAAACTATATCAATGTTATGTCCAACCACCTGCACTTTGCTTTGCAGGTAAAAAAATGTTAACGAAAATTTATGTGCGAATAAAATTATGTGCAAATAAGTATGTGCAAGAAACAATATATATATGAGTTTTTTTTTCTTTCAGCGATTATTTTCTTATATTTGTTATTGTAGAGTTCTTATTTAAAAAAAAAAAAATAGTAATAATAATTTTTGTACGAGCAAATTTAAGAGACCTACCTACTATAAATATATTGCACCATAACCTGCCCTATAGCTTCAATGAATCAATGCCAAAAGCAAAACAAATTGTTAATTGTCAAATGTCAAATGTCTCAAATGTGTACAATGTACCTACTCAAAGCAGAGAGTAAGTCTACATTCACTTTGCAATTGCGTTTACGATATTTACGATACAAAGCTGACGCAAAGCTTGAGGTAACATTATGAATTGGTCCATATGTTTGCTTTATTTCTACTCGATATGTCAAAATATAAGTACTCGTAATGCTTTCTTTCAATAAATAAATAAAAATATTTCCAATTTTTTCAGACATCATTGGAAATTATCCACTATTAATAACTTTACAACTGAATTGACTTTTTTTAAGAAGACTTTAAATAGAAAGTGGCCCAATTAGCCTCGCTCTACCCTACTAGATTTAACACACGCTGTGAAAAGCAAATTAAGACCTTAAATTAATGTTTACATATTCCAAATTTGCTTATAATATCGATGTATTTTCGAATCAAATTTGACTCACGAGCTTTGAAATGATATTTTTATTTTCTTCGTAGAAATGCATTTTGTTTTTCAGCCATGTCGGTTCCTTCTGCTTAATACAATAGAAAAAGTAATTTCTTTTTTTTCAGCAATTTTTAAAGCGTCTTTTGCTGTAACGCGCTGTTGCATCAACAAACAAATTTATGTATCGTAAATTTATGCACGTCATTTCTCTTGAGTCTATTTTGTGTATGCTATGCACACTAGTCCTCTTTAATGAATCCGCCCTTTTCTCATTGGCTCCATATATATATATTTTTTTTAAGAACTTAACACTCTAGTGGGTATAAATACACTTATAATACCTCAGCATGTGTTAAGTTTTTTGAAAAATGGGATAGAGAGAGAGAGATATTTGGGTTCACTGGTTAATTTTGCTTCATGGGTGGCATCCAACATTTAATGGGGAGACTAAATTCTAAGTGGAAGTTCTGTAATAATTAAAAAAAAAAGTAATGAAAGCGAATAGAGAGCTGGAGTAAACAACTAAAATCATGCGCACCATCTGCAATGGGTGTGTCATGACAAAAATCTACATAACTTCCAGGCAGGAAAAGAACGAACACAACAAATATGGAACAAATTAAGTCATATAAACTCTGGGTGGGAATCTAAAAGTCATAGTGTCAATTGGCTTTGTTACAGAATATAACAATAAATATACATATGCATTGCTGAAAAATAGTTGCATTTTAAGCAAAATATTTTTGAAAAGTACAATTTTTCTGCTTTACTTACGTTAGTATCCAGAATGCTTACCAATATTTGGTAAGAGTTTTTTAATCCGACGAGGTATTGATTGAACTAATGAACGGCATTTTGATACCATTCTCTTGGTTTTATGTTTCCCAATGTTTATATTCTCCGATGTTTGTTTTCTATCATCGTCTTGCTGGAAGAGACAAATGGGGGCATATTTTATTCAGCGTAAGGAAACATGACATTTTTCAATATGTCCCTGTATTCAAACCATGCCTAGTGTCGCAAATTCGAAATATGGGCCAATACCGTACCAATAAAAACAACCCCACTCATTATACTATTTCCAGCTCCGTACCGTGAATTTTTCGTTTATCGCTCATGAAATTCCTTTCAATTTGATCTTCGGACGTTGCGTGCACAATACAGTCCGAGAAGAACAAACTGACCTTAGGCCAATGTCTACTAATGCCTTAAACTTCCAACAAATATGGTGTATGGTATGTTGAAGAACGAATGATCGATGTAGTCGATGTGTGCAAAATGGAAAACAAGTGACCAGAGATAAAATTCCCTAGTTCAGCTCCAGCTGAAGCTCCAGAAAATAAAACAAATATTCAATAAATTTATACAAAACCAAGTCCAGAGGTCTTTTTTACGAGACAGTCAAGATCCAAATGGACGAGACACAATCAAAATCAATTCGAATTCAACTTTGTATGACAAAAACTGTTATACAGTGAGTATGAGTTAATCAAACATTATCAAAATTGTATTAAATATTAAATTTGATAAGAGAAGTTCAATTATGGATGACTGAAAATAAGATAGTGTAAGGTGTACAAAGTTTGGCAAATACGATATTAGTTCAATCAATATTAAGTAATGAGAATTTACAAGTGATAGCAATAGTACATAGTGTGGTATCATTAATGAATTAATTAAAAACAAAATTAATGATCGAAAATGTGTACGAGTATACTAATTATTGTATATAAAGTTTAAATATTCCCAAACATTCCCCCGCCCCTTAAATAAAGTTTCAGCAAGTGGGAAGAAGAGCCAGTTTGTGCACTAGGTTTTCATTTGAAATTCGTAGAGTTACAACTCGTACGTGTCCATCTTTGCCCGGATGTATTGCAGTTACTCTTCTTAATGCCCATTTTCGGGAGGTAGGTTGCCTTCCTTGATTGCTACCATGTCGTTGATCTGTAGGTTTTGTTGAGGCTCCAGCCAACGTGGTCGTTGTTGCAAAGAGGAGTAATATTCCATGTTCCATCTTTCCCAATAGCCTCTTATCTTTGATTGCGAAGCTCGCCATCCGGACAATCGATTGAGCGGCACTTCTTTAGAGGGTTCAGGAATAGCTGAATACGGCTCACCCATTTCTACAGCCGAGTATCCAGTGTTTCTGACGGATCAATGTAAACAATGTTGTTACTCCAGGATGCAGCCATCTTTGGTGAGAGTCGAGTGAAATGAGTTTTGTGACAACGTGCCCTTTAGGAATATTTGCTTTTTGGATTCCACCTGCAACACGTAGTATGTTCTCGTTATCTAGAAAAGTGTTTAAGTTTTACAGGTTTTAATGAAGTGACCATTCTTTGAATAAAAGGAAATTGCTTCACCAAAATACAAATTCTGTAGCCATCTTATATTTCCTTCTTAGCGTTGTAAATTGCATTAGGTAGAAGTTCTAACAGAGTTGATTGGGATTTTCGGCGACATATACGACATAACGATATACATTAGCGAAAGTACGAATCAAATGATGACACGACGAGATGCAAGTCGAGAGGGAATCTAGAGGGTGGTCGGGATGAGAAAGTTCTTATAACTTTCTTTCAACCATTGTGGGCCACTTCGCTAAATGGGATGTGAGACAAGGTTCGATGTTTTCATGCTGCGCGAAGCACAATCGGCGGGGTTCTGATCCGACTTGACATGATACCATCGATTGCGAGGTATGATATTGAGAATTTAAGCAGTTCGATTTCCAACGAAGATTTCCCAACTTCGTGGGTTTGCCGACACCCAAAAAAAAACTACTTGAGAGTCGCACCAAGCGAAGACATTCGAGTATATTATATTTATTATTTATTATATTTATTGACGCACGAGTCGGAGTCATTTTCAAATGGAACATCATTAGGAGATTTTTCGTAATTTTCGGCTTGATATAAGCCTTCGACTAAAGACTTCCTTTTAAACATGGCTTCAGTAATTGAATCTCCGCCTGGCACAACATCTTCAACATAAACGTCAATAAGAAGAATTTCAGACGCGATGGAGAATTTCTCGTTATAATCTCTTTCCAGCTGTTCTAACAGGCGAACCGATAAATATGGAGCACAGGAAGTCCCATATACCGTTTTTAAGGTATAAGCTGGATTGAATTCCGAGTTTATGGGGCCTTCTTACATAGCAACTATACCCAATAGCACCAAACTACACGATCTTGCTTTTGTCAGTCCAGAGAATATTCCTCCACTTCTGAACTGGTCAATCGATGTGGTTCCTTGAAAACGACAATCTTTTTGCCACATGAGAAGGTCGCAGCAGTGGAGCTTTTCTTGACCTCCGGGCATTCAAATTAACTTCCTCCAATCTCCGACGCCCTGGCCGATACATCCAGTTCACTTTTTAGCTGCACAACTGATTTAAAGGGCTCCTTTTTAGCGAGTCTTACTATGAGCTTTGTTTCATGAGGCGACATTGCTGACTTTCTACCACGTGTTTCTTCCTTCGGTTGGTATAAAATCGCATCCCGAATCATTTTATTCGAACATTCAACAATTTTCCGAATTTCCTTGTAGGTTTTACCTTCAGAAATAATTTTTTTTATTATAGCCCTTTTGACTTCGGTGCAGGGTTTTCCATGGCCTATGTCTGCAAAATTAATGGCTGTTTTCTTTTATTTTTTGAAGAAAAATATGTATCACTTAATAAATTTACCGAATTAAATTGATTTGCAAGTTATTTTATAAAATTGTTCTATTTCTTAACCGACATCCTCTGATGGTGCTATTATTTTGACTGCACGCGTACAGAGGTGTTGTTGCAAAATTGTAGATAACAAAAACTACCCTTACCATTGTATATAATTTTCAGTAAAATAGCAAAGAGCACATTTCCAATAACGGGGTTTAACAGTGAGATGTTAAAAAAATAATCAAATAAGAAATATTGCTCATAAAAGTTTTAATGTGATTATGGTGCTATTTTTTTTTTTGACCGCAGCTTATGTCCTAGGTCTAAATACTGCGAATAAGATTGAGAAAGATTTTTATTACTTGGAAACTTTTTCTCAATTGCTTTTAACCGCGAGTATGCACCACCAAGGGTATTATTAAATTGAGGGGTGACTTCAAATGTCACTATATATTTTCCCTGCTTATCGCGAGTGTGCATTTGAACAAAATGTTCCTCAATTACGACGGCGGTCCAAAAATATCGGTCCTGACCAAGACATAGCGGTAGTTGTTTGAAAATATCACTGCATTGGAAAGTACGCAGTCTATAAAGCATATGTTTTAAGTTTGAAGGCGCCACGTTGTTGGAGATGGAGATGGAGATGGAGAAAATTGGTTATCGTTATGTGATACAATACTTTTATTTGAAAGGCCTTCACCTTTTATTTGAAAGGTGAAGAAAATCCACAAAGCGGTACTGGATGAACATCGACTGAAAGTGCGCGAACTAGCAGACATTGTAGGCATTTGAAAAAGTGCGGTACATCGCATATTATTTGAAAATTTGGACATGAGAAAGCTGTGTGCAAGATGGGTGCCGCGTTTGCTCACACTCTAGCAAAAACAGTTTCGTGCAG
Source organism: Volucella inanis (assembly GCA_907269105.1). Lineage (NCBI taxonomy): Eukaryota > Metazoa > Arthropoda > Insecta > Diptera > Syrphidae > Volucella > Volucella inanis. The sequence goes on from OU026158.1 coordinate 23,437,489, forward strand.
ATGTTTTAATTGAGTGTTTAGCGAAGTTTCACAGCAACAAAGCAGAATTTTTGCACCGTTTCATAACAATAGATGAAACATGGTTCCATCACTTTACACCCGAGACAAAAGAACAATCAAAACAATAGATTCAAAAGGGAGAACCGGCTCCAAAGAAGGCGAAGACCGTTTCATCTGCAGGCAAGGTCATGGCGTCGATTTTTTAGGATGCGCGTGGAATAATTTTCATTGACTAACTTGAAAAAGGAAAAACGGCCGCATTTGGCTAGGAAAAAAGTGTTGTTTCTTCAAGACAATGCACCAGCTCACAAATCCGTTATTGCAATGGCCAAAATTAATGAATTAAGGTTTGAATTGCTACCTAATGCACCCTATTCGCCAGATTTAGCCCCCTAGGATTATTTTCTGTTCCCAAACTTGAAAGAATGGTTCAGTGGTCAAAGCTTATGAAGAAAGCAACAACGAAGAAGTGATGTCGGCAGTTAATGGCTATTTTGAGGAGCAAGACATTTCTTATTATAAAAAAGGATATCGAACTTTTTGAACGTCGCTGGGAAAAGTGTATAGAGCTGAAAGGCGATTATGTTGAAAAATAAATAAATTTTTTTACAAAATTTTTGTGTTTTCTTTGTTGGGTCGGGTACTTCTGGGACCGCCCTCGTAGTATATCTTCCTGTGAAGAAATCGATTTCGGATCGACTTCCTCAATAGTCAAGTGTGATGGGACCGAATAGTTTGTTGCATATCTGAGGGCAATGTTTCAGTGAACACCCATCTAAATTTAGTTTCATCCAAATAGATTGGATGATTCCTTTCTGTTAAATGTCACAGACCTTAACCGCTTCAAGTAAAATATAGATTGGATTTGGTTTATTAAAGAGCGGATCAGCTAATTCAAAATTGACTATATGTTCCCAGTCACTGGTATCAATGACAAGAGTTGACAATGGAAGTGACGTTAGATAAAATGAACGTATTTACAAATATACTATGCGTATCAAACTGAGATGCTATTGCCATCGATACTAAGCCCCTGGGCGTTCCTGCAGGCGTGGAACCAATCCCACTAATGGGTATTCGTGAATTTGTTCGTTTGAGACCAAGCCTCTGGACACAAGATCCGGTAACGAACGGTGCCTTCGATCCAGAGTCTATTATAATGCGAACTTATAGTTTCCAAAAATGTCTTATACTTTGCCAATTGCGGTAGTCAACAAGGTTTGAAGATGATGAGCATTTAATTTGACCTAGTGATTTATGCGAAGTTGATTAAATTGTGGCGATGATGGGTGATTGGATTAATTCGAATATGAACGAGGCGACAATATTATATCCGATTGAGAATTAGAAGTTTCTGAGTTAGTCACACCGAGGTACTAGGGTATGGTGACGCAAGCTGGAATTGTGTCCACTTCGCAAGCAATTAAAACACAATCTGTTTGATTTGACGAAATCACGTTTGGCATTTACAGCCATTGAAAGAAATTCACCACAGTGTGTGAAGCAATGAGTGTCGTTACATTTGGGACATTCGACGTCCCAGCATGCTTCGAATAGCTACCGACTTGTTTTTGCTTCCGTCATGACAAGTTTCTGGGTCTATCTTGGACAGCAGGGTGTAAATCATCCAAGGGTCTCTATCAAGCGAGTTATATGAATCGAGGCCTCTTAGAACCTCGTCTGCACCATATGATATCTAACGAAGTGATTTTACGTTGAGATGTGACATAGACGACAATTGCATAAAAGTTTCCAACATGCTGGTGATAAGATAACGCTTCCTGTCGTATCTTCTAACTAGTCTATCCCAAGCTAAATCATATGTAGGATCAGACACTGGAATATGATTAAGTAAATTTAACGCCTCTCCACGAAGGCAGGAACGCAAAAAGTTGAATTTTTGAGTTGGAGACAATATCTTAAGTGTGAATTATTCCCATGAATAATATTATGAATTTTCAAAATAAAGTTACTTTGAGGTGATAATGTGCTGGTGGGATGATGCGGTTGAGTTTGTTGAAGACTAGATGCAACAGTTTCGGGCATCGCGGAAACTGTAGGAACAGTACTAGCAGTGGGCGTTGTATCATGTTCAGTTTGTTCTGGTTGTAGACCAGGTGATTGAATAACTGAACTTGTGGGAACTGTACATGGTTGAAGCTTATTTCTTTCGCGAGCTGAAGAAAGAAACATCGATTTTACGACTAAGAACTTTCATTCAAAATCTTCGAAATCAATTTCAGGATCAACGAAACCATCATCGTTAACAAAATTTTAAATTTGTTCTTGTGTAGACGTAAACTTATCCCATAGTTCATTAAGTTTTTCTAGACGAACTTGCAATGCTTCTAGACTAACGACATCCGTAATTTTTTCGGAATAATTTGCTTATCTTGTTAGGGATCCTTTAAAATGACAACGATATGCGCGCAAAGCCGAAAGAGTATGAGTCATTTTGAAGAAAATATAGTGAAGATTATACACCGTTTGAATAAATTAATTGATTGTATATCGAACACTTTTGATTGGTTGATCTTCCTTAAACAGCGACGAAAGTACATTGGCGAATTGATTGACGAATTATGTATGTTGAAGAACGAATGATCGATGTAGTCGATGTGTGCTCAGCTCCAGCGATAAAATAAAACAAATATTCAATAAATTTATACAATACCAAGACCAGAGGTCTTTATTGCGAGACAGTCAAGATCCAAATGGATAAGGCACAATCAAAATCAATTCGAATTCAACTTCGTATGACAAAAACTGTTATACAGTGAGTATGAGTTAATCAAACATTATCAAAATTGTATTAAATATTAAATTTAATGAAATAAGTTCAATTATGGATATGATTGAAAATAAGATAGTATAAAGTGTACAATGCTTGGCAAATACGATATTAGTTCAATCAAGCTAAAGTAATGAGAATTTAGTAGTGTTAGCAATAGTACGTAGTGTGGTATGATTAATGAATTAATTAAATAGGCAATTAATGATCGACAATGTGTACGAGTATATTATTATATAAAGTTCAAATATTCCCAAACATATAAGTGAATTACTTATATTTGTGCTAGAATTTGCGGGAATGAGATCAATTTATACGTAAAGTTCATTATGCATGTTTAATATGGACAACATTTAAGTGTAACATATGAAGGGAATTGACGTTGTTGGCACTTCACATGTATTCACAGATCGGGTCACACGGTAGAGGTAATCAGTGGAAAGCGGTGGTCAAAATCTTGAAAGCTTTCCATCTATGTTAGTCTATATATCCCTTAAACAGATCGAGTACTGCAATGTGTGCGCTGTCAGAGGTTGGGCTTGCCGTAACTAATTGCAATATGCAATTTAGACAACAAGAACCAAAAATATGGAAATGTCCTTTAGGCAACGATCCGTAACTAAATCTGAGTTTGGTGTACGGAGCCAAATAACTAGCGATCGCTCCTAACAGCAGGGCTACCCATGCTGGTAAGGTCAACGAGAAGGGAACGAAAATTAAGGGATGGTCTTCCAAGGTACAGTGCGCGCCGAGCCCTGCATCCACTAGCGCAAGACTCTAATTTTAATTCAACACCGTAGCCCCACCACCTACAATGCCAGATAAGGTAATGAAAGTAGAATAAGGGCAATTATAGTTGCAAAGTCTAATATCAAATTATCTATCTCAAGGGTCCTAAACAATGATGACTAGGCAGTTGTCAGCTTTGAGCGGTGGAAAAAACCGCTGCTTAAGCTTACCTCGACATAAACGAGTATGCCATATAGACCGACTGATAAACCCCTCCAGCAATACTTACATAATTCACTTATCAACTAAGTAGAGCAGAAAAGCTCCGATGTGATAATTGGATGTGTATATGACAACCAGCATATACAATGGGATAGCATTGTCACAAACTGTCGAGGTGAGGCCCTATTGGAAATACATAATTGACAATTTTGACCAATACTTAAATAAACCAACTTTTATATTTAAAAAAAGACGGCAGACGTTAGATATCACTCTGACACCCTTTCCGTAAACAACTGGAAGTTATCTTCGGACTTATCGTTCAATATTAAAAACATATCCATATCCACTCTCCTGTACAAAAATCCCAAAATAACCAGCTAGGAAAACTTTACTTAAAGCTTACAAACAAAATGGAAACCCCGCCGAAATAGAGCATGCAACACACAACAATGTGTGTGAGGCTAAGGAAAGTCATATCTAAAGTACATTGGTTGGAGATCTAAAAAAAAAACAGATTGTAGCTACAGGAAATCCAACACTGCAACGTTGGGACTCCTGTTAGAAACCCACTTTTCTGAGCTTCTACTCCAACACCAGTAGCTACTTCTCTAGCCAATATGATCCTAGCCAATAGGATTCTAGAAGAAAAGAAAATAATCTGTGTTGTAGACTCATTCTCCGCTTACAAATCCAATGGACTGGAATACTGAATGGAATTATACCAATTTTCTTCAAAATACAAAATAGGCGATGATGCCGTCCCTAAAAAGACTATTCAGCAAGAGCATCAAGTATGGATATGTGCCAAAATGCTGGAGGCCCAGCCATACCCGTCCAAAAGACCTCAAGCCAATAAGCCTAACATCCCAAATTTCAAGAACAACTTGATACTCATATTTGAAATAGTCTGCACCCAGAAAACTAAGTCTCAACCCATTATACAAAAGGCAAAGGCACAGAAACGGCCCTGCATGAAGTTGCCAGCAAAATTAAAAAAAGTCTTCATGACAAAGAGCACACATTAGCGGTCGTCATTGACACCAAATGAGTCTTCAATAATGTCAACACTCCGGCTATAAGTAGAAACTTGAGGAATGCTAGAGGTCATCCTGCACTAATGATCCTGAAAACCTGTACGCTCCAAAACAGGAACATCATTGCAACACTAAGTAACAATAAGCCCCACCAAAAGGGGCATCCATCAAGGAGGAGTGATATCACCCCTTCTGGGTAATGTGAAAGTGGAGCCGTGGTTCAAGTGATAGTGGACTGGCTTCCAAATCAGAAGGTTCGGTGTTCGAACTCCAACCGACCCCGATAGACATTCATTTTTTTGAGATAACGAAAGTCAAGTAAGCCAACTTTAAGAATTTAGTCTCCCCATTTAATGCTGGATGCCACTCATAGAGCATATTAACCACGGAGCCCAAACATTTTTCTTTTTCTCTCTATCGCATTTTCAAAAAAAAAATAACACATGCTGAGGTATTGAAAGTGTATTCATACCCACTTGTGGTTGATGAGTTGATCAGTTGAACTTACAATGCTCAGGACGCCTGCCGGATTACAAAACTATCTTCCAAGCTGAGATATCGGCTGTACTTTTGTTACACCCAAACTTGCAGCAGTAAAGTCATCAGTCAGGCTGCCCTCAAGGCCATCGCAGCAGTCAAAATAAAATCGAGGGTTGTAAAGCCTTGTTGAGAAGAGCTTAACACACTTTTAAGGTTTCTCTCGTCAAAAATTTGTAGGATTGTATTGTTAATATATCCGTTTAGTCGAATTTTGTGTTTACTTGCGAGATGTTTGGACAATTTCTCTTAATACTTTGTCTTTAAAACTTTATAAAATGTCGGGATTGTTTATCTTGGTACTACCCCAAAGTTGTATACCATAGGTCTACACCAACTTATATGTATAAGGGAAGCTTGTTTTCGATATTAAACTTGGAATGTTTACCAAGTATCCAATACTATACATTCCTCTATATTTGTTTTCGAGCTCTTTGCATAGGAATAATTCTTACAGAGTGACAGCAATATAAAGGGTCAGACAATAGATAATGTGGATGCTGGCTGTCAATTACTGTCATCTACTGAATTCAATGTGGTTAATCTTTTTGACAGATGTAATACAATCTTTGGAAATTTTTGTAATGGAATCGTTTACCACACAACAACGCATTTTTGTTATTAAATTTTATTACGTGATTCCGGTCAGAACGTACACGCCAAAACATTACCAAACGAGCCAGGCACCTCAATTCGTCGCCGAAGTCAGCAATTAGGCCTAACTTATGGCATTTTAAAAGTTGATCTTCATTTGCACGCCTATAAAATGCAAACTACACAACAATTGAAGCCGTCGGACCATCTACGACGTCACCAGTTTGTTAACTGGATGTTGAACTGCCAGGACAATTTGCCATCGAATTTGATCTTTTCCAATGAAGCTCATTTATAGATGGATGGGTACGTAATAAGCAAAATTGTCATTTCTGGGGACCGGAATACATAAACAAAAATTCATGAAAAACTAATACGTCCCAAAAACAGCACCGTATGGGTTGGCGGCATCATTGGCCTGTACTTTTTCGAAGATGAGGCTGGAGAGACAGTTACAGTGAATGGAGAATGTTACCGCAACATGTTGACCGGACATTTTTTTCCAAAATTGAATGAGTTGGGTCTGAACGATCTCTGGTTTGAACAGAAAAGTACTACCGCACACACAAGCCACCAATCAATCCATTTATTGCGTACGAAATTTATAGATCGCATTATTTCGTTTAAAATGTTGATTTGCCTTCAAGATCATGCGATTTGAAATCGTTGGACCTCTTCAGGATCTCAAGCATAACATCCAAACTGAAATTCCGGTCATTGACCCACTTATTCTTCAAAAAGTGATCGATAATAAATTTCTTAGCATCCCGGTCCCCTGGAACTAAATTTCAAGAGCAAGGGAAAACAACTCATTTTGTATTTGGGCTTACAAACGAGCCCCGAATCGTCTTAATTGAAGGAAAATTAGTTTCTTTTAACACAACTTTTGGGTCTATAACTTACAACTATAACTATTCGTGCGGTTTGCTAAGAGATGGCGTAACTTGTATTATTCCATTGTTATTATTCCATTGAAACATGCGTTGGAAAGCTACTGTCATTGTACGTCATTTCAGTATATGGCATTCATTTGAAGCGTAAACAACAAATTTTTTTTTTTTCACTCAAATATGTCGAACTTTGTGCCTGAAAAAGTGTTTTTGCGGGGAGTTCTTTTTCATTACTTTAATATGAAGAAAACTGCTGCTGAAAGTCATCGTATTTTGGTGAAAGTTTACGGTGAACATGTACTAGCTGAGCGAACGTGCCAAAAGTGGTTTGCACGATTTAAAAGTGGTGATTTTGGCAGCCAAAAAAGTTTGAAGATGAAGAACTGGAAGCATTACTCTATGAAGATTGTTGCCAAACACAAGAAGAGCTCGCAGAATCTTTGGATGGAAAAGCAAGGAAATTGGGTTCCACATGAACTCAAGCGAGAGACGTCGAAAGGCGGTTTTGCATGTCCGAAATGCTGCTGGAACGCCACAAAAGGAAGTCATTTTTGCATCGGATTGTTACTGGTGATGAAAAATGGATCCATTACGACAACCTCAAGCGCAAAAATTCATTTGTGAAACCCGGCCAACCAGCCAAATCAACGGCAAAGCCGAGTATCCATATCGCGAAGGTAATGCTCTGTATTTGGTGGGATCAGATGGGTATGCTGTATTATGAGCTACTAAAACCGATGAAACCATCAATGGACAACGCTACCCAACACAATTAATCCGTTTGAAGAGAGCAGTAGCCGAAAACGCCCGGAATATGCGACCAAACACGAGGTTAAGAACTATTTGAAAAATAGTGGATGGGAAGTCTTACCACACCCGCCTTATAGCCCAGACCTTGCCACTTCTGACTACCATTTGTTCCGGTCGATGCAGAACGCCCTCACTGAAATACGGTTCACATCAGAGCAGAATATCAAAAATTGGCTTGATTCATTCTTGGCTGCCAAGCCGGCGCAGTTCTTTTGGGATGGGATCCACAAATTGTCAGAAAGATGGGAAAAAGTCATAGCTTCAGATGGGCAATACTTTGAATAAATTATTGTACATATTTTTCTTAAATAATCGTTTAAATTTTGAAAAAAAAAAGTTATATACCCAATCCTTAATCAGGTTTTAAACATGTGTTGGTCTCTGCCACTTCGACCGCGTCTGAAGTGTTGTTAGATACACCTAGTGTGAAAAACCCTTTTTTATATTTCGATAGTTTATACCTTTAAAAATAACTAATAATGTCATAACTCAACGAAATGCTTGCTTATGTTTTGAAAATTCTTATCGATAACCAAAATGCTTTTATCTGCATAGCTATCCGTCAAACAAATTAAAAAATTACGAATTTTTCATTTTTTTTTTTTTGTAGTTCAAAAATGAAAGCCTATTAAAAACGCACTTATTTCTCCTTACACTTTCGATAAGGAGATGACCAATTTCATATTCGGACATTTTTCCACCAATGTTTTTACAAAAATATCTCATCTGTCAAATTTGCATATGCAATGAGCGACTGAGTTCGCTCTCACTTATGATTGCTTATCTTTGCAAAAGTGAACGAAAATTTAACGAATCGACTCTGAGCTTATTATGTGTTGTCTCATAAGTTCCTATGTAATCGCACGTTTGCATATGCATGCATATGTGGTCGAAAGTTGATTATGGTTCTCACTTTGTCGTCATCGTACAACATTATAATACGATTCCGATTTCTATTCTTGACCTTCAGATATACAGAAATGCATAAATGGGTCTACTCTTTACGGATTTTTCGTTTATAACTACGTCAGATTTTTTCCAGTTACATTTAATTTACTGTGACCGTTATAATGAGCACTTTTTAAGTTATTTTAGTAAAAATGAGTGATCAACCTCTATTGAAAGCAAAAGGGTACTCACGACACTCCCAGGCATAGATCATTTTCAAGAAAATCTGGAAAAATAAAAATGACAGCGATCATGAAGCTTATGAAGAATGGCTCTCATTACTCGAAGGTGGTTGCGACATACATCATAAAAGATCGGCTTCAAAAATGGAAGTCGGCAGTGTAAAAGACATTTTTAATCGCTCGATTGGTAAATACGGGGTGAAATATTCGTGGTGTATTGGTGATTTCACTTATATTTCACCTCTCACCACTAGCCCTACGACAGCACAACAAAACCGAGAAAATGCTTTTTCCCTGGCCGCAGTTGACATGTACTACGTAGGAGACGCAGTGTTTTCTATTGTATTAAATGCAAGTCTGTTGGACTTGATAATACTCACCCAGACTTTATAAAAATGCTGCTTCCTCTAATTCTTCCCTACATTACGCAGGTTTCCGGTCGGGACACCGTTTGTGAAGACATACGATAGGCAATTGATGTCAATTATACAATACTACTTGATAACATTACTTGACTTTTCCAAAGCGTTTGATTGTGTGATAAACTCTGTTTTCTAAATGACCCACCTTCTCATTTATATCATTGTCGATTCCGCATATATGCTGACGATGTTTAATTGTACATTAGTTATCCTATTGGCATGATTGAGGACGCAATAGCAAGAACAAATGAAGATCTACAATCTTTTTTTGAGTAGACTGCACACAATGGCCTAACCTTGAATCCCAACAAAACAAAAGTAATATCAATCGTCAAACATCAACCGAATTTCTCTGATTTTCCTCGTATTCTTTTAAACTCTTGCCAAGTTAAAGATATAACGCATGCTAAAAATCTTGGAAACATGTTAAACAACAAATTAATTTGAGATACTCACATAAACACCGTAATAATTAAGGTATATTCTTCACTACGAGGACTATATATTACTAAAACAATTTAACTTATGCAAGTTAAGCTAAAATTAGTTAAAGCTCTAATAATCCCAATCTTATCGTATGGATGTGAGTTGTTTGACGATCCTGAGTCTTTTACACTTCCAAATCTGAAGTTTGTTTTTAATTCAATAGCCCGGCTTGCTTTCAATCGTCGTAAGTTTGATCATATCTCATCGGAAGCTTTTCAAATATTCGGATTAAGTTGGAAGATTTTTTCAAATATCGGTGCTGTTCTATCTATCTGTTTAATGTAATTAATTTTTGTACTACTAATCGCTATATAGTGTTACGACCTGCTACATACACCTGTTTAACATCACGCAGGCAATTCTTTAGTTATGCTCTCAAGCTATAGAATAATCTACCCAATCATGTGAGGTCTCCTTTGAACACTTTTCTAATTTGAACTGATTTGTCTTTTTTAGTTATTATTAATTTTTCTTTGTTGCGCTCATAACTTTCCTTGTATTCTTATCTTTTCATTTATTTATTTTATATTTTCATATATTTTAATTATATATCTGTTAAATATATAAATATTCGATAGATACGCGAATCAGACCACTATTGTCGGGACTCTTTTCGTCTCTCTACCAATATAAACCTTATCCAAAGAGACTCTCTGGACTTTTCCAGAGTTCTTCCCTGGCTTCGATTCCTAGTGTTAACGCTTGCATTTGTTTATGTGAGATCTATTTCATTAGTGGGTCTCGACCCCATTTTTTCACAAAATCCCCATTCTTTTGCCAGTCAAAGCTGAACAATGACACAATATATGTGCCGCTCTTTTAGATTCCTCCAGACATATTTTACAAGTATCATCCTCTCTAAGGTCCATCTTCCTTAAATGATACCCGAAATTACCATGACCTGTAGTGGAGCAGGTCGGCCATTGTATTGCCATTTTAGTTTGTCTACATTGTTCCACTGTTGACCAAATTATAACATGTTCTGCCGTGATCCATTTGTGAATCAGCTGCTCTACCATTCTTCTACCAATTGAAGAGAATGGTTCTGGTCCTGTTTTGCAAGGGAGTCCGCCTTTTCGTTGCCGTCGATCTCTATGTGTCCTCGTACCCAAGTCAGTGTAACCTGATTTTTAGATGAAAACTTATTGAGCTTGAATACACATTCCAGTGCCAATGATATTGTGATGGATGTCCGTTCCATGCATCTAATTACCACCTGATATTCCAGTGCTACTAAGATATTTTTTCCTTCCACCTGACTCTCAAGCAGGTAATCCAACGCATGCAGCAAAGCAATCATCTCAGCCTGGTATACCGAAATGTGCTTCCCGAGGCTAATGTGACGGGCTAGTTCCAGATCTTCTGAAAAGATACCGGCCCCCGCTCCGCCATCCATCATGGATTCATCTGTGAAAATCACGATTTCACCATTCCCCTTTCCTGGAAGTAATCATTCTCAATACGAGTTTTGTGATTCCTTTCCATAACACGCACCTTTGTTATACCATCCATAGGCATTTTCAGTACCCTAATCTCGTTTTGATAAGTTCCGGAATCTTCCTGTGTCCATAGATGGTACCCCTATTGTGCCATTTCTGTGCTACTTAGAAGTCTTCTGGGAAGCTTTCACCCACCATACAACCGAAGCGTAGGTGATAATGGGTCTAGTAATCATCGTATACATCCAGTATGCTGACCTAGGAGAGAGTCCCCACCTCTCTAACTATACACTAATGTAGTACTCTTTTTGCCTTCCGGACCTTTTCCTCAACATGGTAGTTCCAAGTAAGTCCAGTACGATCTAGGTATACTCCCAGATACTTAACCATCTTGGTAATTATTAGTTCCAATCCGAAAAGTGTTAAGGGCTGAAATTCCAGATTTTTCCTTTTCCTAGTGAAAATTATTAAATCTGTTTTCTCCTCATTAACGGAGAGCCCTTGTTCCAGACAACCACTTTGAGTGCACTCCTCATCATATCTGCCATAACGTCAATGAATTTTCCTCTTGCCATTATTGCTATGCCGTCGGCATATCCCACTGTGTGAATGCCTGTTGCTTCAAGCCAGTCGAGAAAAGAGCCCACAGTAATATTCCACAGCGTAGATGAAAGAACACCACCTTGTGAGCAACCTCTGCTGATCCTTCCTCGGAGTTTTGCGGTTCCCGTCTGGATATTTATCGCCCTTGTATTTAACATATTGTCCACCCATCTTACCACCAGAGGGTTAACCCTACGTTTTTCCAAGGCTTGTTTCAGACTTTCAAAGCATATCTTATCGAAGGCACCTTCAATGTTCATTATAGTGGGCATCGCAATGCCCCCGGTATTTAGCTCTTCCTCCGCAGCGCGTACTGTAGACATACCTGCCCTATAGGCATGTTGTCTACTATTCAAAGGATACATCTTAAGCGCCATAATCTCCATATAGTCCACCACCAGTTTTTCCATTGTTTTTAACAGAAACGTTGTTAGGCTGACCGGTCTGAAGGACTTTGCCTCAGTGTAATCCTTTTTTCTCGGTTTTGGAAGTAAGACCACCAACATATCCCTCCATGTGATCGGGATGTAGCCTATTGCTAGGCATGCAACGTATATATTTCTGAGCCTTGGTGAAATTAAGTCTACTCCCCATTGCATCAGACCTGGAAATATACCATCTGGTCCCGCAGTTTTGAAGGATGAAAACATTGTTATCGCCCCCTTGACCGCCTCTGTTGTCACGATCCGTTCTGCTTCCGTCCTATCCATCCTGTTTGCTCCTTGTTTCCTGAACGCCCAGAGTTGATCTGACTTATAGCTTCCTGGAAAGTGTACTTTTATAAGGACCTCGTTTGTCTGATCAAAATTTTCCACTCTCTCCCTCACTCTATTACAAATGAGTCCGATCTCGGAAACAATTTTTTCTAGTCTACTGACTTCAGATGTACTCCTCATACTCGAGCAAAAGTCCCTCCATGACTCTCTCTTAAGTCGTCGTAGAGTAACATTCAGCTCCTTCTTTTTCGGCTTGTATTCATCCTATACTTCGGGTTCTCCCCTTCTAATGGACTTCCCCACCGCCTTCTTTAGCTTTTCAAGTTCTCGACACCACCAAGGCGTAGGATCCCGTTTTTCTACCAGAGTAGGTGTGCAAGACACTCGGTACGCATCTTTAACAGCTGATTGCAAATGCTTTAGTTGTGATTCTACATTACAAGTATTTTTCGGTATTCCGAAAGCCATTACATCCAGTGTTTCCTCCAACACGTCCGTGTTCTTCGGAATTCTGATATATTTCCGATCTTTCTTTCTTTTAGATCCATAACGAACATCAAACAAAATGGCTCTGTGATCCGACAATGTAGCCTGATGCATTACCCTCCAATTTGATACCTTTTCAATTATCTTGCTACTGCACAGGGTCACATCAATCACTTCCCTTCGCCTCACATCCACAAAGGTTGGCTCTGTTCCGCTGTTTAAGATAGCTAGATCCTTGCACGATAAAAATTCGCATAGCGCTTCTCCTCTGTAATTATCGTTAGTGCTGCCCCATACTGTATTATGTGCATTGGCATCACAACCAATTATTAGATCCTCGTTCTTGTTCCTGCATGCATTCACCAAAGACTCTAACTCTTTTGTCAGCGGAGGTTCTGGCAAATCATACAGCAGGTATGCAGATGCTATGACAAAACTACACACACCTGATCCTACTCGTACTGCTGCTAAGTCTGGGGCACACAGATTCGGCAATTTATAAGCTTGAAATCTTGCCTTATCAAGATACAGGACCTTATTCTTTCGCTGGTTTGCACATGATGCAACTCAGTTATGCTTCTTGGGAGTCCTCTAATCTTTTCTCGAAAATTCTAAGGCTCCTCATCAAAACATTTACTCATCATCGCTGATGCTGCTTTGCTGCGATGAAGGTTCAATTGAATCACCCTAAGCGTTTCCCGATACAAGCCCACCTTCCGCCCGACTTGTGTTGATCCCATATCCATGGTATCTATCAATTTGTCGTCCTACCAGGTGGCCTTCCCTGTTGATTTTTTTCCGATGATCCTTGGAACATCACGAGCGCTACGTCCAACCAGCAAAAGAATCTATCTCCTCTTTGTCTAACCAGCCTCACTTCCTCCCTCGGGCACCAGATCGTCAGCTTGGCCCCACCAATTTTGCCGTAATCATACCTTCCCACATGAGTAACCCTTCATTTATAAGTGTCCTTCACACAGAAGTTCTGACGACCTATTCTGGCAAGGATGATCTCTTTGCTCTTGGATTAACCGGGAAAGAAGATTATCAAACTTTCCATATATTTAAGTATGTGAAGCCTGTCTATCTTAAGGTTGATTTCCTAACATAAGTTGGTCATCTTCCCCACAGTCTCACATAGCCATAGCCCTTGGTTTCTTGGTTACCGCATTTTATTGCGATAATACCTTCCTCCAAGGTTATCTCCTTTATGCCGATATTACCTGCATTTGTCGGAAGTAGGTCTAGAGCCCCCAGCAGAGCATTTTTAAAGATAATCAACCGTGAAGCATCTATCCCTCCCTCTCGACTCATGTCGGCAACACCCATATGGAGATCGTTCGCCGCGGCTTGAGCAAAGCTTTTTGCGCCTTGGCTCTCTCACTCCTCGCGTATGGCTTTGCATCATCTGCTTGCTTTTGCCTCTTTCCGATAGTTTGGTTCAGCTTTCACTTTACCTTGCTTGGTCCAGGTTGCTCATCCGTGCACGATTTCCACTTTTCGGTTTGACAGATAATCCGTTGTCCATGTTGTCCATCCACATAACCACTGTATTGTGGCACCTGTAGACTGACCTCATGTTGAACAGACTGTCCAACCTCCTTTCCACCATCCGTCCCCTTCTTCTCAGTTTCGGGTGGATTCATGGTCCTGGAACATTTGAACCGTTTCCTCGATCCATCCTCTTCTGGAGAGGTTTCGGTCGACGTCGTGCTGGCAACCATGTCAGTCAAGTCATCGACTGACTTGTGTATGCCTTCAGCCAAGATAGATTTGGCCAATTCCAATTCTTGTCTCTTTCTGACCCTCTTCATCCTTTGCCTCAGTTGCTTTCGCAATTTCCGCTCGGAGTCGAGTCTTCCTTCCTTTTATTTTGGAACATCTGATTCCCACGAATAGGGGAGAATTAAACGGACCGAATAGGCAGAGATCTCCAATACCTATCCTACTCGACTACTTTACAACAGAGGATTGAGCTGCCTCTGAAGAGTCTCCACTAGCGATTCAATTACCCATGAACCCTGTGATTAAGTAGTTTTACCGACCTAACCACAGCTCCCTCGGCATGGCAGACCATCCTTGGAGTTAGGGGTTGATCAATTGATCGGATTGGATCTTAGTTTTTCAATTCACATTCAACTCTACCAGAGGAGTTTGGCCACTACCCTGGTCTAGCATCCTGTTCCTCTACTTAAGCCGGTGTCCGATCGGTTAAAGATAGATGAACTACCGGAGCGGTATATTTTTATTAATTGTAATTTTCTTTGTACACTTTTGCATATTCTATGTAATATAATTAGTACAGGATATAAAATAAATTTAAATTATAAGTTTATTTTTTCTGATCAATAAATACATATAAATACAAAAATACAAATGGTGATAGTACCACATATAAATGATTATTAGATTTGAATCCATATGATATTCCTGTAGAAAAACCAGAGTGCTATCTACATGTTAAAAAAAGAATGGGAACACTATGCCGTAGTTTGAAAAAAGCCAATAAGAACTTAGGAGGAAAAAGAAAAACCACGCTAAAATTAACTGTCAACTTAATTAATAAACTTCAAAATATTACGACCTAGCGATCATGAGACATCAAGATAATGTGGATGAAATGTATAAAGCAATCTGGGGTAAAAATAATTACACACAGAATAAGAACGAAAGCTATAATAGTTTACTTTGGCACTTTACTCCGAAACACCTCCACAATTGTCTCAAAACTATTGAGTTATCAAATTCAAAATGCTACTTTAATATTCAATGACGGTAATACATTTATTTTAAAAATATTTAATGTGATGAAACAAGACTACGAGTAGCAGAGCATTGCCTTGAAAGAGGGCCGATCATCTCAAAGAAGAGCTCCAACAGCCCAGTATGTAAGCTCAGCCCAGTATGTTAGTATGATTTTTATCTAACATATTTATAACAAAGAAATCAATCATTTTATCCTTTAAAGCGTTTTCCTCGAAACTACATTTTTCAAATTTGCTGCAATTGTAACCCAATTATTTTTATTTTTATTTTTAATTTTTTATTTGTTGCTTATTTTTTATGTTTCTCTATACAATGACTCTTTGACTGTATGAAAAATGTTATTTTGGCCTGCCAAAAATCATCAAATTTTCGGGCAAAATTCAATTTTTTTTTTAAAACGCTGGATTTTCCTAAATTTCACTTTTTTACAATCGTGGGTCATTGTAAAGGCAATACATACATAGTTAATAATCTTTTTTGTTTTTTCGATTTCTGCAACCGTGAGGACCGCAGCAGTGCAGGACCTTTTTTTTGGGCAATTGGGAAATAGTAAATAACCCGCTGAAGATTTAATTTTTTCCTCCGAAAATTTTAGTATATTGTATATTCATATATATATAAATATCAGTGGCCACAACCGCTTAAGTCGACTTTTAATACTTTTCAAGAGAGCAGTTTTAAGTTTCATATCCTCTCTATGAATCAGGAATTATTAATTTTTAAATTTTTAGAATGCAAAAATGAAGAAAGAATACACCTTTCCCATATATTAAAAGTATATAAATTTATATCTCATAATTGAAGAGTAATTAAAAAAAAAAACTTAAGCTGCTAGGGCTTATTTAACTTAGAAAAAGCTTTAAAAGCCTAGGTCGAGTTAGGTTGTGAGACAAAATTTCCCATGTTGATTTAAGTTCTTTTTCCCTACCAATAAGCCTCGGACTTTATTGTACTTAAGTTTATTTTTCAAATCTTTTTTCCTTTGGTCGCAAAAGTATATACAAACGAAGGAAAATTTTCTAATAAGGATATTGTCATAAAAAGAATGAAACTGAGGACTTATAATCTGTTTGAAGTCCATGACACCTTTTTTTCTTTGGGATTGTTTGGTAAATCCGTTACGATTAAAATGTCGTTTGGATTTAAAGGAGCTCCTCTTTTTCCTACTTTTAAAATTTTGAAACCCTCATCTTCGTCCAAAGACTTTTTGTAGGATACTTGATTGCAGCTTTTGGAATAGCAAAGTCACCGAACTGAGCTCCAAATAAATTTGTTGCCATCTTCATCAACTCGTTTTCATGAAAATTTAGATTTAGAAAATTTTGCAAAATCATAAAAATCGTCGTTGTTCATTTCAATTATTTTCAACGCTGTTAACGAATTTATACCAATCTCTTGGTGTTTCAATTTGGACATTCGTTTTTTTTTCATACCATCAATTAGCGCGTGGTTGCTGTTCCATTCCATGTAAGTATGCCCTGGTACAAGGAATTTGTGGTCGATGATATCATTATTTTCAAAGTTTGTTACAAATGCAATAAATATTGCAGCAAAAAAAGAGTTCTTGTTTTGCCCAGAACATGGACTCCATAATTATTATTAAACTGCACTCCACTCTTGACAAAGTTTCAGCAATAAATGCGATATTAAACCACCGCAAATTGCACGGCCGACAAATTTCCCTACGCAACGCTGGGCTTGATTCCGATCAACAAATCTTTCTCCACGAAAGCTTAACACCACACAAAACAAATTCTTTCCGCTTATACAATCCGCGGTTTTAACATAAAAATTGACAGTTAATCACGTGGCAATAAAATTGATAGCATTGATCCGCTTAACGACCCACTGGTTGAGGATGTATTGGCTCCAGTTTGACAACCATCTCTGGAAAAATATCGAAACCTAATACACCTGAGTTTCAAACTACTACACCACCCGCCCGCGACCTGGGGAAAAACCCAGCAACAATGTATTCATATGCCCTTGGTGCGCGCGCGGGATTATATATAAAAAAAAAAACTGTAGTCAAATTACATTCAGATGAAGAACAACCGTCAACAGTTGCTTCTTTTTATTATTATTATTTTTCTTAAAAATTGGTTTCTGTCACTTACTGCCAAATTTTCTTTTAAATGTATTTTTTCTTATATTTCAAATCTTTTTAAATTTATTTTTATTTTCTTCTTTAAATTCAAATTGTTCATATCAATATCTATCTATATATGTTCTCCGCTATTTCATCTTCTTTTAACCCTTTATATTTTCTCTATTTCTTCTACCTCTCCTATTTTCTCTTTCTCCCTCTTATTACATTCTCTTACACTATCAACATATGAGCCATGGCATTTACTGTTTAGAAATCATATCAATTAAAGGTTGGCCACGACTACGTCTAAGGTGGCCCTTTCGGAAGGTTCAATTTTGGGCGACTCGTTCGAGGATAGGGACTGGTATTTCGCGGATTACACGAGTAATGTTGGCTTCCAAAGCGTCAATTGTAGCTGGCTTATTCCTGAAGACCTGAGACTTTACATATCCAAAGGTGTGATATCGCACGACCTAGGCAGCCAATTTAGCGTAGCAAAACGTGAAATTAAGTGCTCAACAAAATGACTTCTCAACAAGTCCATTGTTTCACGCGCTGTATATCTCATAGCGCCGTCTTGTTGTTGATTTGCCTCATTTTTGAAGAGCCAAGCTGCTGAGAACGACGATGAATCGATTCGTCACGGTCTTCGCGTACACTCTCAGATACGACTGCTATAGTCTCTTCACTACGTGCTAGATGTTGTTTAACCGGTCGAGTATCATCCACTAATGTTAACTGGTACTCAAATTTGCGAATGGTATTGGCAATAGTGGTTTCAGTAGGTCAATTATGCGCACCGTAAGTTCCTCGAATCGCACGAAAAATATTTCTAACAGAACGCTGATTTTCTGAATCTGAACAATTGAGTCTTTCCATGATGACTTGCCGAACGATACTGAACAAAAATGATAAAGCAGTTTAATAGAACTCATGCTTGATCTGTCAAAAAAAAGCCCATCGAAAATCAAACCTCTCGATGAATCACCCCTTATAAGTGGCGTTGCAAGGCGATCAACCATTAAAATTCTTTCAAAAGTATGCAAAGGCCTAAAAGTATGCTATTTAAATGCTCGTGATCTCAGTTTAACCAAGATTGATTACATTATTGAGGGCTCCGATGTATGTATTTCGGAGACCTGGTTTGAGTCAGATATGTGTGATCACACAAAAACTTTAGTTAAGATACTCGGGTATATCCTTAAACCTAACCAGGACCGCTTCAATGAATTTTAGCGCCTGGCGCAGAATAATAATAGAGCCCCTTAAAGATTTAAACATGTGTAAATTTTAAAACGATCGCAAAATCAAAAATATTTAATTATGTATTTATACACCCTGACTGACTCGAACTGCAACCAACTTCAGACTGCTATAATTTCCAAACCGTTCTTGACAGTGAGCTCAAATTTTGACACATGACAGATTATTTTATTTATTATAAGCCTTTTAACGATTTTAACGATTTGTTTTGATTTGTGTTGAAAAGTTTTTATCCGCGATGGAATTCAAACGTGATAGTGTGATTGCCTTATATTTGGCTGGAACACCACAAGTAGCTATCGTTAGAGCCCTCCAGCACCTCAACGTAAATAAATCATTTGTGTCTCGAACCATAGCTCATTGCCGTGATACTCGCAACGTTGCAAAACGCCATGGAGGTGGTCATAAAAAAAACAGCAACATCGGCAGAAATGGTTCGGAAAGTGAAGACTCGAATTGAATTGAGTGAGCTCAAAATATCGTTGGAACGGATGCAACATATACTGAAAAATGAGCTTGGGCTCAAGCCATTGAAGTTCCAAAAAGCACACGATCTTACACCGCAACAGAAAAAAGTTACAGTCTAAAGAGCGAAAGAGTTGTTACTCTTACACGAAAGTGGTGAATTGCCGAATTTGGTTTTTTCCAATGAGTCGCCATTTGTGATCGAGCAATATGTCAACAAATAAACGAGTTTATTTATTTATTTATATAAACTAAAGAACTAAAGTTAGGTATTTCTATAGGCAAGAATGTTTAAAATTAAAAAGAGTGTTTCCTTATGGTGAATTGAAAATGATCTTACGGGCCTTTATTTTGGCAAAATTTTCACTAGAAAATTAGTATCAAACTCCGATATAATTCCTTTTTCAAATGATATGGTTGCTAAAGATACCAATCTTTGAAGAACGTAAATAACTTTTTATAATTTTAAGCTTGGAAAATGAGCGGTTTCCCAATGCTACAGTAACTGGTAAAGTTAAAACTATTCTTAGGGCTATAACAGCCCTAAAGAGTCCTCATATTTCTGTTTTGAATAAAATTAAAAATGTCTATCGCGGAATCATTTTCATTAATCAAAGTTGACAGCCTGATTATTTCTCGATAAAATTCTGAGCCACTTAAATCAGAATTGCGATTCTATAATGGGATCTTCTTTTGCTCCGTAGGAAGATGTTTTTTAGAACCGACCATCTGTTTACAGAGCTAGAGAAAAAAACATTAAACTCTCAACCGTGTCAAAAAATGCTAATGCATCAAAAGAATATAACAGCATCAAGGATGACTAAATGACTAGAATCCTAAGAAGTATTCCTTAACTTCACAGTTTTTTTGTTTTGGTCAACTATTGTAACTACCAAAGTGCGTTCCAAAGCTGTTCCTTCGTAGTAATAACAGGCGTACAATCTACAATTACGAAAAATATTTAGCTCGTTTTATTTTGTCTAAAATAACTTTTCTATGAGATCATTTTGAATGCCCTTACCTAGGTATGTGTGCTTCGTCTCTTGATAATGGATTCTGCGTAGGTGTTCTGCTAAAACCATGTCGAATTGACTTATAGCTTGCACCATTTGCAGAAAATTTCAGAAAATATTTTCTGTTAATTTTGAAATGTATTTAAAAACGATGTTTTCAAAGCACTATTTAACGAATTAATATAAACTTGCACCCGGTGCGGCTGTTCCACTTGCTCCAATGCAAGATTGGGCCCTGTACCTAACACAAGGATTACTTTCACTACTGGTGAAGGAGTTGCAGTAAATCAGTAAAGCTTAAGGAATTTAAAAAAAGTAAGGATAGTATCTTTGAATACTTATTAGTAGAAGTAAGCGATGGCAATACTAAATGTCTCATTGGTGTTGCTTATAATCCCAACCGAAGTTACTCCCCAGAGCCATTATTACTCCTCGGCACTATATTATTGTTGGTGGTGATCTTAATGCTGACCTTCTGAAAAAAGACAGTGAAGCCCATCAACTCATTGATTTTACCTTTGGCTCTGTCTTTTCAGTAATCAACTCATTTCCCACTCGCTTTGCTCCTAATTATTCCCCAAGTCTACTTGAGGTTATTAAAGTGTCTAACCATTCTTTAGTTTTGCTCCAAGACCAACTATCTTCGGCCGGTATGTCGGATCATGATCTCCCCTTTTGTATATATAATGTTGACTTGTGTCGTCTCACAATCCCGACAACATTTAAGTTCAGAGATTTTTCCTCTATTTACAACGACTTATTACAAGCCGATGCAAGCCAGCTATTTTGATGAAATTCTTATCTTGCCTCTAACGTGAATGACAAAACTAATCACTTACAATCCCTGATTTTAGAACTCTTTGATAGGCATGGTCCCGAAAAGGTTTACCACTGAAGTTCGAAAAATTCGTCATAAACTATACGCTAAATGGAAAATAAATCAAACGAGTTGCAACTGAGAGAATTATTGTCAGGGCCGTAATAACTCCACCTTTAAGCTGCTGTGTCAAAAGCTTAACCTGTTTTTCGGTTTCAGTGAAGGATCAGTGCGACTAGTTTATAACTATCCCGATAACCGTCATCAAAGAGTAGTTCATAATGATGTTTTCTCTGAATACGGCACTTTAGCTGTAGGTGTACCGCAGGGGTCAATTCTTGGCCCAATCTTATTTTGTCTCTTCATTAACGACTTACTAAAAGTATGTTCGAGTGTCCAAATATATCTGTATGCCGATGATGCCCAGATCTTTCTTTCCAGACCCATCGGGCTAGTTGAGGATATTATCGTCAGGCTAAATGATGACCTGTCAGATATATTTATTTGGTCACAATGTAATGGACTGACTCTAAACAACCAAATCTCAACTTATCTTAATAAGTAAACGAAAAGGTGAATTGTATCACCCAATCTAGCAGAACACAAAATATTATAGTAGGAGTTAAAACATTTAAAACTGCCGCGTTAAAATATATATGTATAATAAATGCAACTATGTTCCTTCTTCCTTTCAGATATATACCATAATCTATCATCCTTTTCTTCCTCCTATCACCTTCTCTTTTTTTTTTTTTTTTCTTTTTTTTTGTGGTTCAAATTTTTGTATCACAAGGTATCACAAGTAGAACATGTGTCTACTATCGGTGCTTTAAACTTGGGGCCCATAGTTCTGGAAATTTGTGAATTTTTTGATAAGCTTTTTGGATACGAGTATTAAGTAAGATTAAGGCTGGCTGGGATATATTTTTTGTACGTGTTCCTTTGACTGTAGTGGCTTTCATATGCAGGAAACTTAGAAATATGACTTCTTACTTCTTCTTCCACATCTGCGTTATACTTATTAGCAGGAGTTTCTTTTCCTCTCATATCTTTAATAAGAATTGAAGGACAGCCAAGTTCTTTTTTTTTTTGGTAACGAAGCTCGCAGTTTAGTCAAAGCACTGAAGAAAATGTTTTTTACAAACATAAAAAAATATTTCAGTGTGCTCGCGTTTTCGTTTTCGGTTGTCTGCATTGACGAAGGTGTCACATGTTTTGTCTTCTATGCGTATCATGGAACGAATATAATACATGGGCTGAAGAGAGAAGGCACCACTTGAATTAAATCCATCCATGAATCAGTTAGTACCAACCTTCAAAAGATACGTGTATAAATTTGACAGCTGTCGGACGATTATTTCTCGAGATATAGTGTTGTGAGTGAAGCAACTTTTGTTATTGTGAAGAAAAAAAATGGATTCAAAGCAATTTCGTGTGTTGATTTATCATTGCTTTTTGATGGGAAAAAATGCAGCAGATGCAAAGAAATGGCTTGATAAGTGTTACCCGGACTCTGCACCAGCCGAACGAACCATTCGCAAGTGGATTGAAAAATTTAAATGTGGTCATACAAGTACCGAAGATGATGCACGCAGCGGACGTCCAAAAGAGGCTGCTTCAGATGAAAACATCAAAAAAGTCCACAAAATGATTACGAATGACCGTAAAGTGAAGTTGATTGAGATAGCTGAGGCTCTGAAGATATCAAAAGAGCGTGTTGGATATATCATACACGAATATTTGGACATGCGAAAGCTCTGTTCAAAGTGGTTGCCGCGTTTGCTCACAGTCGACCAAAAACAACAACGTGTTTATGATTCAGAGGAGTGTTTAAAGCTGTTCAACGCAATAAAGCCGAATTTTTGTGTCGGTATGTGACAATGGATGAATCTTGGCCCCATCACTTCAGTCCAGAGTCAAGTCGGCAGTCAACTGAGTGGCGAGTAGGCGACGAACCTCGTCCAAAACGAATAAAAACTCAACAGTCGGCTGGCAAGGTTATGGCATCCGTATTTTGGGATACATATGAAATAATTTTCATCGACTATCTCCAAAAGAGGCAGACTATCAACAGCGACTATTACATTGCGTTGTTGGAGCATTTGGAGGACGAAATCGCAGAAAAACGGCCGCATTTGAAGAAAAAGAAAGTGCATCAAGACAATGCACCGTGTCACAAGTCGATTAAAACGATGGCAAAATTGAATGAATTCCCACCCACCGTATTCTCCAGATTTGGCCCCCAGCGACTATTTCCTGTTCGCAGAACTCAAAAGAATGCTCGCTGGAAAGAGATTTAAGACCCATGAATAAGTAATCGCCGAAACAGAGGCTAAACCGAAATCGTACTACAAAACTGGTATCGAAATATTGAAAAATCGTTTCAATCAGTGTATCGCCCTTGAAGGCAACTATATTGATAAATAAAGTTGAATTTTGCAAAAATTTTGTGTTTTCAGCCCATGTGTTATAAAATTCTTTGGTCATAGCTTCCTAACGACCAGTAGCGGTTGAAAAATAGTTCAATTTTTTCAAATTCTATTCTTTCGCTGCATTTACTTCTAAAAACAGCTTGCAAGTTCTAGCCTGAACAGCCTTTTCACTGACTGATTGATATGATTGGGCACTATTTCGAAGTTTAGTACGAAGCTTTTTCTTATTCTTGCATTTTGGTGTTGCTTAGATTTAGCTTACTAGACTTACTAGATAAATTAAAATTTGAATCTTTCAATGAATCATCTGAGTCCATCCATTCCGGTTTATTAAGTAAATGACCTTATATTTAAAATCATTTTCAACGCTTTCAACTTGTTTTAGTTCACCTGAATAACAAAAAAATTTTATACATATCTTAATATAAGCCGAAAGATTATCTTTAAAAGTAAAAGTTTTGTAGCTATTACTGATGACTTAAAACTTTGTGTAAGTTCTAATTGTCTTACTTCGGAGCAAGTCAACATCAAAAGTTTGTCCGTTGATTGAAGAATGTGTTTTGTTAGATATAATCAGTTCAAAATTTGGCACTTGATCGTTTATAAACCTCTCATTTTTTGAACATTGTTCTGTTGATGTATGATAGCTCTTGTTTGAATTTGCTGCACCATTTGTTTCCGTTCCGTCAGTTTTTCCTAAGTCCTAAGAATGAATACTCATTTCGTTTACAGATTCTAAATAGTTTTCTTACCTATGTCAATACTGACATTTGACAATATTTACTTCATCAATGTTTCTCTCAAAACCCCAAATATTTTCTAAAACAAATTGTAGTAATAAAAATAATATTTTCATTTTGAAATTAAGTAGTTGAGAAACAACTGTCGTCTTATCGATTTTGATTCCACTTAAAAACACGGTTAATCTAGTTAAAGATTATTCTTCTTTTTAATATACAGTGTGCAACACTGTCACAATGTTAGACCGCTTACATACTGCACATAACTAAATCATAATAATAACAAACCAACAAACGTAATCGTACCTTTGACTTTGGTACGTTTTTCAAACATCCTTGCTAATATCACTATTTTCACAACTCTATTCGACATTTTACGCACTTTTCGAATTAAACTTTTCTCTTTAAGACAGCACTTTCACTACAGATGCGACTGTTCACAATAACTTATTTCAGCTTATGACTCATGTTTCCTCCATTTTTATAGTAAATAGGTTAAGGCAAAAAAGCATAAGCCAACTTAGATCTGTGATTTTTGAAATTCAAGTAAAGCATAACGGCCTAACTCGATATATGATTTTCATAGAACCATTATTTGATTTGCCAAAAGAACTTAAATCAAAATAAGTATATCAACAAATGGAACTGTGATTTTCCGTAACAATCTAACTATGAGTTTGCATAGGTTTTGATATTCTCAGCACGATTATGATAAAAACTCAATTTCGTCATGTTTATGGTTTGCGGCCATAAATATATCTTCATTGACACAGTAGCTTTCTTTAAAAACAAATCCCAAAAATCAGTTTTTTTTTTTGACTATCCCACTAGAAGCGCCCCTTAAGCTTTGGACTAAAAGGCTTCCCCCGTTCAGTGACAGTTTGAAATAAATCGAGTGTAGACAACCACTTCTTTTTTTTTTGAGAGCAACAGGATTATCTAAAAACACATTTACGGCGTTTTCGCTTGGGCAGAGAGAAGGTTTTTTTTTGTACTCCGATTCAACACTACAAATTTCTTCGGACTTTTATTTTTTAATTACATTTGCTATCGAATCAGTTTGAAAACTCAGAAAAATAAATTGGCCAAATACAGCCGACTCCACGAAAATAGAAATTTAGTTTGACGCACAATAAGTTTGTTTGCATACTGTCCAAAACTACAAAAAAACACAACAACCACACAAGTTTTTGTCAGTTTTGGATGTTTTCCGTAGTTTTAGACGGTACACAACAGACGTAATACTATTTGACGTTTATACATATTATGTATATGTATTATTTAGTAATTTTGCCATAAAATTCAGGAGAGAAATATTGATTCTCAAATAAAAACTAGAAGCAAAATTTTTTTCCTAAAAAAATGAGAGGAAATAATGTTACGTCACTTTTGTGCTCCTAAGCACGAAAAAAGCAGGCAGAAAGCTATTTTTGTACTCCGAATTTAATTCCCATGTAAGATTAAAAACTGAGACAACCCACCTTCGCACCCGTGTAGTAGCAAGAGTACTTAAATATCTTAACATGCACAAGACCTGATGCATGTTACCCTTATTCTGAAGAAGTGTTTTCCAACGCTGGCAAAACCTTCGCGTAAGCTTTTTGACCAATCCTACTCTTTAGGTCTCTTTCCGAGTAGATGGAAAATAGATTCTCTTCAGCCCGTCTCTAGAAAAATCGAATCTTTTCTCTCTTATGTACGTCCCTTCCAAGGTCATTAAAAAGCTGATAAACCGTCAGCTCATGAAATATTTCGAAACACTAAAAATTCCCAATGACCAGCACTATGGTTTTCGTAGCAACTGGTGATTTAATGGCATGTCTCACCGATAAGTAGAACCAAAGTATACATCAATGTGGCGAAAGCAAGATGGTTGCACTTGATATTTCTAAGGCATTTGTTAAATTTTGGCATCAGGCTCTTTTGTCGAAAATGCCAGCATTTGGGATCGACGACTCTCTTCTTCAATGGATTATAAACTACCTTTCGGAACGTTCAATTCAAGTTGTCTTGGATGGTTTCAAGTCTGATATTCACAGAATAAATTCTGGTGTGCCACAACGCTCCGTTCCATCTCCGACACTCTTTTTAATTTTTATTAATGATCTCTTGTCTGCTGCTTCTAATCCAACTTTTGCTGACGACAGTACTTTCTGCTTTTCATATTCGATCCCGGATACACGCCCTAGCTCTTCGGCTGTAGAACGTGAACGACAGCGTATGTTACGCACATTAAATTCCGATATTAGCAGCATAACTAACTGGAGAACTATAAACAGAGTGGAATCTAATGCTTCGAAAATATATACAATGCTGTCTGCTGTCATTAAAGCGAAATTTCAATACCCAGCCATTATCCATGAGTGGCACTTGCACAGTATAAACCGAAAAACTTTTTATTCTTGGGATGTATGTCTATGGCAACTTACGTTGGAATGACTACGTATTCAATGTCACCAAACATGCTGCAAAATTTCTAAGTTTCCTCAAGCGTTGTAAGAAATATTGCACGCCCTCTGACTCGACCTCAATATATAAGGAGTTTATCCGCCCAAAACTGGAGTACAATGTTTACATTTTTTCAGATGCCCCTAAGACCTATTTCCACTTGTTAGATAGTATCCAAACTCGTGCGATAAAACTCATAGATGATGCCAGTGTCATATAGCCTTCGACACCCTCGAACACTGGTGGAACGTCCCCTGCTTCACTTTGTTGTTTCGCTAATGAAATGCCCTGTCGAGCTCTTTATTTCCTAGTCATATTTTTATCACTAGTCACACACTTGTAAACAATTAAAGAATGCAAAACGTATAAACAATTTTAAAACGTTGTAACCAACAAAAAATAAATATTAAATTATGTAATCAAAGTTCTATAAAATCCAATTTTATACTGCCGAAAAGAATCCTAGGAAAATATGGAACATAATAAGCAACTTACTCGCAGAGAGATAAAAATCTATAAATGAAATAATCGCCAACAATTTTAACCTTGCCGGATTAGTTCAAACGTTAAGCTAAATCGATGTGAGGTGAGCCTTTGGGAAGTGGATGAAAAGTTAATTATCCGCAATAACAGCAAAAGTTAAAATTCTTAACACAATGGGTAAAGAAACAGTACGTACAGATTTTGCATATGCGAAGACATGGTACTCGTTATAAAACGCAAATGCCTTGCGATTGCAACATTGTAATTGCAACAAGAATTAGACAATCCTTCAATGTGGTGTCACTATAATGATCTCGTAGTTAACGCCAAGACTAAACTGATGCAATTTCCCACTATATACTATTGATCTTTATTTTCAAAATAACGACTGTCCCGTAACTCCAAAAAGTTCCACCGATGTAGTTAAAAACATTAAGTACCTGGGAGTTACAATATCATATTAATAAGCTTAGGTCGAACTTAAAAAGTGTTCTGTTTGCAATAACGTATGCATCTTAAGCGATTCACTTCAATAGTTCAGAAACTAGTACTAGATTGAACATACTAGCCTGCGGAAATGTTTCGAGACCACATTTGGATAAGTTCATAAGCCTTCAACATCAAGTAATCAAAATAATAAATAAAAGCGACATTTTAGACATCAAAGGTATACTTAATATTGCAATCACCTTAGAATATTATGAAGACTCACGATTACAGCACACAATAGCACGTACTCTAAATGCTAGAAAATGGAAGCAGGATCAAGATTTGACATCAAATACAGCAGACAATTATTTAGCTGTTATACCTGTAACTCACAACCTCCTTCCAGATCATCTACATCTACAATATAAAAAAAAAAACAAAAAACAAAAAAAAAAACTAAAGCAATATATGCATTAGTCCGCACTTTGTAATGTAATTAGTTTGTGTAAGATCTTACTAAGTCATTTTAAACCTGCTTAACAGATTCCATGTAACAACCACTTACAGATAAGCACTTAGAATCTTAGGAAACAATTATTATAACGAAATCTGAATGCCAAATGGAGTTCTATTCCTCCCCTTCGTCATTCCAATTAAAAATATAGACTTGCCACTTAAACCGTGACCAGACACCGCCTTTAATTGGCTTGCAGTTTCTGATCTTTACTCGTGTGCACATGACCTTCAAGCAAACGGAACACATAAAATTAAAGAAAAAAGAAAACACACAGTTCTGCTTAATTTTATTAACAAGTACATTAACTTCCATTAACATTAGCCATTTTCATTTGCTAGCGCTCATAATTTTCGTGACGTCATCTTCATTATTTCTTTTCTAAGGAACTCAAAATACTCGTACTAGAGGATAGAAGCAAAAACAGAAGAAAGCCTTTGCACTTTATGCACCCTTGGCTGCTGGTTCATTGTCCAATCTTTTGATACGGTGAACAGCAACACAGTTTCTGAACAGTGATACTTCTTCTGCACATTTAAGTGTCTCGCCAGGATATGCACGATAACAAGCAATCAACTGGGCTTTAAAATCCTGACATGGTGGCAGTTGATGAGTTGGGGAAGCGTTTGTAAAACGCTTTCGAACGTCCTCAACAGCTGCTGAGTATTCCTTTTCCATAATGCTGTTCGTTTTGTTAAGAGTCTGTTCCAGTTGGGCCATACGTGCTCGCCACAATTGGTCATTTTGTTGTAGTTCTATCTCCTTTTGACGGCGCATTTCGATCGCTGTTATAGTTGGCTCGATGAAACGTGGAATTGGTGAAATCGCGGCTGGTTGCAGTGCTGGCGTTGGATTTGGATAATATGTCTTTGGAGGTGGTGTTGGCTGTTCTACTGACGGTGGTGTTGGTAGGGCCGGTTTCGGCTCTGTAACTTTCACTGCTCGTGTCTCCTGTTTGGCATCGTCCCGCTGTTGTTTTGCTAAACGAAAATGAAAGAACGCAAATCATAAATTAACTGTGAGGAATACAATAGGATATCAAATTAATTTCTGAATTAAGCTGAGTGAAACGTTCTTGTTTATGTACATTTATATTTTATTCATCTAACTCTACAAACCATTATCAGCGCTCTGTTGAACTCAAACCTTTTTTATTTTCAAGACCATGGTCTGACAAATGTTTGCTTGCTTGAGAATAATGATTTTGAATTGATTGTTTAAGAAAAATAAAACAAAATGTTGCATAACAAGACAACTGCTTGTGTGCTCCAGCTTGGTAATCAAGAAATTTTTTTTCGGGGCGAAAGATCATACCTTGGGTGATTCCCAATTTAAGGCGTTGTATGACCTCGTCTGAAACATCGATAACACCAGCAGGAGTGGGATTATCAATTGAAACACTTCGCGTCTCTGCAGATGATTGATTCGCCCCCATTTTTACGGTTATTCTATTGTGTTTTTACCACCGCGCCACTCACCAGTGCGATAACCGGGATTGATTTAACTTTCCCATACGCGAAGAAACGAAACTTTGACAACTATCAGCTGTCATGATGATGACTGCAGATGAAGTTGAAACGACATTTTTGGCGGATATTTTTTGTACTGAGGTTGTGAGATGAATTTCTGACAGTCGTTGGCGGAAACAAATTCGTTGAAAAGTATAAATTCGGTGCGGAATAAAATTAATAAATCTATTACAGTAATTGTTGTATTTTAATGCGTGTTAAATCAAAATGTCGCGAAAAAATATGTAAGTTTTAAAATAAGTACTTGTGAAGTATTAAGATTTATTCATTTAAATAGAATCGTGCATTAAAAAATGTAAACTTTTGTAACACAACGAAATTATTGTTGTGAATAATACAAAGTGTTTTCTTTTATATTAAAAAAAAAAATCAAGAAAGGTAATATATGGGACAGTGAAAAGCAACTGCATAGATAGAGTCCTACTAATATTAGGCCCGTTCGCCTTCGTCACAATAATTGTGACGACATTATTGGTATTACCTGCCAGTTCAATTTGAAGTCCTTTAAACCATAGAGCCTCTTGAGCTACCGCAGCCAGAGACATGTATTCAGCTTCTGTAGTTGGCAAAGCTACTACCGGTTGCTTCTTTGAACTCCATGCTACCGCTTCTTTCTACGATAAGAAACATATCCTGTTATAGATCGCATTTCGTTTACATCAACTTCCCAGTTAGCATCGCAGTATCCAATAGAGTTGGGTTTGAATTTAATCTGCTTACTCCGCAGAAAGCAAAATATAAGACCGGTCTTGTTACTCTTGCACTATGAGGAGACATAGTCTTCGACAATTTTTGACGTATGTGATGTACGTATGTAATTGTATTGAGCTTGGTCGATTGATACGGTGCCGTTGCCTCGATTTCTTAGAATTTTCATGCCAATAGGACTAGCACGCTTCTCCAATGTTCTTCATTTTGAAGATCATCATCAAGTTATCTTCAGCTAATTACCATTCGAAAACAGCCACAAGCCAAATTTGAGATATACAAGGTGGGCCATAATGTATGGCCTTATTTTCCTAGGCTATATCGTTGGAATAGAATAATTCATTCATTCCCCGAATTGACATTTGTTGCCATTTGTAAAATTTATGGCACTTTCCGATAGGGTCATACATTATACATTGTACGTGTACACTGGTCATTTTGCAGGCCAAACGATTGAAATCAATGTCAAGTGAGTTTCTTATTCAACTGCTTTGTTTTAATCCATAAAGTGACTTGTTGAGCCGACAAATTTGAGGGGTATTATTTGAAGAACCTTCAAGTTGTAACATTTTGCTCCAGGCTCCCCTTGCAAAAATGGAGTAACAACGTTCATTTGCATTATTTCAAAGTTCATCTTTACTGCCAAGGACATCAATAACCATATCGAAGTATTACGAACTACTGGTGAGTATGTGTAATGGTAATCGACCCCCTAAGTTGTCCACATCCTTTAATTACCAATCTCGATTTATAGCGATTTATTCTTTCTTTGTGTTGAGAACCCACATCGAGTCAATAATACGACGCACCCGTTAATTACCTACCAGGTTTCACTTTATATAAACCCTCCTGATTCTTCCTCCATTGCCTTTTTGAGCCTGAGCACAAGATCTGGAAATTTCCTCATCTACAGTTACCGGATCAACTAACTCAGAGGACTCGAGTAGCAGCTATATACGCTATATAATGAGGAAAACGTTTCGTCTTAGGATTTCTCGTATAACACCATTGATCTGCAATATCGTGCTCTTCATCTGAGATGATAAAAATTCTGTTAACAATGTAATTATTCCTCACTATTTGTTAAACTGCCTTCAATCAACCGATTCGCACGCATTAGATTCATCGGAAACTGGTGAACCTTCAGCGTTTCCGAAATAGCACAGTTTTCGATTGTACTAAATTCTTTCCCCTCAGATAGAAGTAGAAAATCAGAAGTTATTCGGATTGTTCTCAGATTTACGTATCTGATTTTCTCGCCGAACTCCAGTACTGGTCTTAATAAGAACAACGTCTCTTATTTTTCTCTTTGATGAATCATATACTCAATTGTCAAAGATTATATATGAAAATCAGTATCGAACAGCATACATCTTGCCTTTTCCACAACTGTCGGGTTTATCCTTTCTGACGACTCGTTCTGTTCTGGACTGTATGGTCTTAATTTTAGTACTCCGTGGCATTTTTTTTTTTTTAAGAACTAAACAGTAAAGTGAGTACAAATACACTTATAATTCCTCAGCATGTGTAAGGATTTTTGGAAAATTGGATAGAGAGAAAAAGAAAGAGTTTGAGCTCAGTGTTTATTTTGGTCCATGGTGGCGTCCAATATTTAATAAAAAGACTAAATTCTAAGTGAAAATTGGCTTGTTGTAGATTTCTGGTCAACTTACCATCTTATCTTACTTCATTTTTGTTAGCTGAAAAAAAAAGTAATGTCTTCCGGTTGCGGTTGTGATTCCGGAACCATCCGATTTGAAGGGAGTCCACTACCACTTCAGTCTGATTTTTGGCTAGCGATTTATACTCACTAAACTTTTGTTTGACGTGATTAAATAGAAAAAAGTCTTTCTACTGAATCTACGAAAGTGAGAATGTATCACGCTCCTCCCAATGAATTTACTGATATTAAACCGCACAATTGGAGGCCATGGAGGTTTGCCTAACTTTTAGAGAAATAACACACGGCAACAAAACTCAATCCATCTACAAATGCACTCATTTCGCTAAGAATGATATTACATGGCTGTTACCAAGTGATAAACATATAATGTTCCCAAAATTCCCAAAGGATACATTTTTTTGTCGCCGAAGGAACATACTATGAGGATCGTAAGCACGTGAAACTTTTACTCAATAAAACAATTCCCCTCAGAATCAATATTTCTATTAAATAAATAAACCTGCCGAACAGGCGTCTTTCCAATGAAAGTTCTTGTATATTCCGCTATTTAAATGCGGTTGAATTTAATCGCAATGGTCGAAAAGTTAAGTTTTAAGATGGCGCGACATGTTTCTTTCGATTAAAATTTATAGGACTCTATTATTAATGTGTCCACTTAATCTAGTTTCGTGCTTTCCAACAAAGTTTTTTTCCTCTTCAACTACAGGAATTGCGAATCACATCGGCTTCAGCACTGGCTTATTACAATGAGCTTGTTCTCAATACTAAGCTTAGAATATATTCCAAGTATTCCAAGTACATTTCCATTATTTTTATCGATATTATTATCTATGTGTCTTTCCATTTTCACTTTGTCGAGTGTCATTTCACGGTATAAAGCCTCCTTTGCTAACGGAATACAGACTGGATATATGAAGATAAGCAACCTGCTCGTTTTTCTGTAAGTAAAGATTACCAACACAGATTTGGTGTTATTGAGCGCGATCCGTCAGTCGTTTGTCCATTCATATACACCCTTTGTAGTTAAGCTGTTATTTCATGAATCCTTTTACCTACTGCTAGTATGGCAGTGTCGTTGCCAAACGAAAATAATATTCCTTTTATAAGTTTGGTGATAATACGCGTCGATTGTTATTTGTCAAACGTGCGGTTAAGCTGTATAGAGAAATGCCACAGGTTTATTTAAAGTGATTTTCAGAGTACATTTTGAGTAAAATTCGGGAGCACCGCCAGGAGAAACCGCTGGTCATGTGGAGAAAACAATGAAGCGTCTCTGCATCCGTTTTTACATCTGCTGAAATCAAAATCCAATTAAAGGATCAATATAACATTGAAGCATCATCAGTAACCATATGACGCCGTCTTTTGGAAGCTAATCTACATCGACGCATCGAGACATCAGCTGTATCGGAGAAAAATAGGTTAAAAAATTAAGATTAAGAGCTCATATTAATAAACCAGTTTCTTTCTGGAAAAAAAAATTATAGAGCGATGAATAAAAAACGGACGGAAAAACTTATGCACGAAGTCCCCCAACAAAAGAATTCAACTTGCTGTACACGGTCCAACGGAGGTGACAGCATAATAGCTTGGGAACGCATGTCTTGCTACGGCGTTGGTCGTTATAAAATTAGACGGGCGCCTGGGTCAATATAAATACAGAGATCATTAAGAACCATATGGAAATTCATTTAAGATTATGACCCCAAGCACACCGCAAGGTTTGTAAGTCAGTGGCTTGCAGACCAAAATATTAACGTTTTAGAATGGCCGCCACAAAGTCCTGATCTTAACCCTATAGAAAACCTATGGAACGATATTGGGAAATAGATTTAGAACGAGAAACCATCAACTTTGAGATTTTGAGTCTTTTATGGGAAAAAAACATGCGTTTTCTACGTATTAAAGCATAGTGTCCTATTTCCGTGAACAGTTAATTTATGCATTATTATGAATTCCTCGATTATATTTTATTTTTTACCATACTTACAAATATTATTTTATATTCTGATAAGTTGATAAAGACAATTACATTTGAAATTAATATTAAATCATGTTTAAGAACGGATGACTTTTTTATAAAAGGAATGGGGTGTGCTACGTGCATTTGAAATCGATTAGAAATTAACTTTCGGAATGCTCAATTCAAGTCTGGTATCCACAAAATAAATGCTGGTGTGCCTCACGGTTCCGTTCCATTCCCAACACTCTCTTTAATTTTTATTAATGATTTCTTTTCTGCTACTTATTATCCAATGAATTCCTTTCTTGTCTCTACTGTACTCTATTTTTTGCATTCGTTCCTGGATTCACGTCCCTGCTCTTTAGCTATAGAATGAGAACGGAAACGTATGTTTAGCTCATTAAATTCCGATATTAAGCATTACTAAATGGGGAAACATCAACAATGTGGAGTTTAATGTTTTTAAAAAACAGTTCTGTCGGCTGTTAAAGGGATATCTAAACACCCAATCTATTTATGAGCGGCACTTTTATCGTCAAAACTAAAAACCTTATATTCTCAGTACGTGTATCAATGGCAACCCAGCTGAATTTCCTAGTGCAACACTGCCACAGTATTGTAACGTCCAGCGTTTCTAAACGCAACATTACTGTAGTGACACAATGCATAGTTTCAAATCGCAGTGTAAACACATGTACTGCGCATCTGCTTTTTCTATATAGGATTCAAAAATACGCGATAAGACTTTTAGGTGATGCTAAGATTATTCACTTAATTGACACCGTTGAATACTGGCGAAAGATGTGCGATTGTACTAAGTTAGAAATGCTGATGTTTATGAACTCACCCATGTTCTTAATTCGTACTCATCACTGCATGTATTTGTACATATCGGAAGAATAGTACTTGATTTGGATCTGGGGCCAAATTACCGCATCCGTGAACATATCGTTCGTGATCGTAACGTCATTATTAGGTATCACATCATACCCTATCGAAAACGAGTAACGTAATTCGGTACCATGTCATACGTTAACGATTGCTATTGATTCCGTGACGGCATTCGTTCTGTCGAAATGTCATACGATCAGCAATTTGCACACGGAGACAATGGGGAGGAAAAGATAATGCAATTTAAGTTTTTTTTTTTTTTTTTTTGTTAAATGTATTTTATTAAATATTGTATGCAAATCATCTGATAAAATTTCATTTTCAGACAAGCGTCAGTAAAATTAGCGGAATACAAAAAAAAAACATGTTGGCGGAATTCATGAGCGAGCACTCCGGATTAACAAATAACGTCCTTCCAAATTGCGTACAAGTAAAGTCAAAAGGCATACCGCTTATGGGAAGAGAAAAGCCAAAAATAGAACTCTGTGGGCCCGCCAGTAAAGGATGCGAAGTCATGGCTAAAGATACAAAATGTACATTTGTATAAAAATACGTTAAAAATTGTATGCACATATTTTATATTTTTAAAGGTTTTTGCTGATTAGAAGCAACCAAGCAAAGAAGCTTTCTTTTAATAAAGCCGCAAAACAGAAAACGGTGGTGGAAAATATGAGGAAAGTTTTAACACAAACAGAGGAATAAATAATTGAAGCTGGTGGCCTAGAAGACGCCGTGGAAGGCCAACTCCAGTAGGCATTCAACAATTTGAAAGGTCCTGCCCTTCGGAGGATTCATTTGAACTAGCGACGTGCAGTTAAAACAAAAATGTAACTAAACAATTCTTTCTTCCTCTTCGCCACGAAAATAAAATCTTATTTTTATTTTCTCAAATGACGTTTTTTTTACACATTTCCTATTACATTTCTTACTTTAATCTTGATCGTATGTTAAATTACGTTCCGTGAACTTTCGTATGCCATGATCCCAATACGTGTGTTCGGATAATACGTCACGTAATATCTTCTCGTACGTTTGCCGATCCGTAAACGGATGCGGTGATTCGGCCCCTAACTTAGAGTCATTGAAATAAAACACACATTCCTTTATATACATATGCATACATAAAAGTGCGGATATGTGTATGTGGACATTCATAAATAAACGCATGCATATACACATATATGTCCGTCCATATACATTATACACATAAATAATTTATTTATAATTTTAACGTCTTTAATATATTCTATATACACATAATTTCTTTAATTTTTTGTTTTTATCATATCTCGAAGGGAGCTTTAATTTTATTTAAATTTTTTTTATTCTAATATTATTGGATTAGCTTCCATATCTAATTTAGTTCCCTTTAGTTTATATCAATAGTTTACATAAGAGTACGTTATTTAAAATCTAAGTCTGCCTTTCAATGTTGCATATATATAATCAATATATATATATATATATATATATATAATTGCCTTGTTTGTTTTTTTGTTACAAATAATTATTTTTTTTTGAATAAATTGAATGTAGATCGTTTTTTATATATCACTTTATGTGCATGTTTTGTTTTTTGTTTTTTTATCTTGGTAAAAAAATCATATTTAATTCGCGCAATCTCACTTGCTTTATGAAAAATAAATAATTTTGTTTTACATAAAAAATACAATTAATAGAAATAATAATATAATAAATCAAATTTGGAGCAAATTAAAACGCCAAGAAAGCCGAGGAATAGGCTATAGCTAGGAATTTGTTGTTCGTTTTGTTTTGTTTGAGTTTATTTATTATAATTTGTAAATATATAGAATCTAATAATAAAAGTTATTTATTTCTGATGAAATTTGTTTGTTGGAAACAGAAAAAAAGAAAGAAAAAAAAAACAACAAAAAAGTAAAGTATAATAATTTTTATAAATTTCATTACATTTGTGTAAATACGTACAAATGTATGAATAATAATTCAAAAATATTACATATTTATTTGCATCATTCTTTGGTTAATTTTTAGTTTACAAAGAATATCTTAAAATTGTTTTCCAATCAAAATTAATGTCAGCATACATATACATGTTTTTCCAATTTATAATCAAATAAAGATGAACTAAAGTTGAGTGTTCTACATTATTTTGTTTAGAATTTACAAAGGTTTTAGGGATTTAATGTATTTAAAAATTGTTTTAATTATGTTTTTTTTTTTTTAAATAAGAACCAAGGTAAAAATATTTTGTTTATTTTGTTGATACCATTTGTGTTTAATAATTCTGAGATTTAATATTTTCAGTCGATGTGTGTTACATACATTTTAAGTTAATATTGGATTTCCTTATTTTATCTTTTTTTCTATTACGAATCTCATTTAGAATTGATGAATCATAAATCCATGCACAAATACATTACTTTGGTTTTTATAAGATTATCAAATCGGGCTCTTAATGTACATAATCATTTTTCTAGCATTAACATTCCTTATAAAAATCTGCCAATTCTTATTTCTATGTATGTAAGTATATATTCATATTTTAAAGGTCAAGTTGGTACCACATAGTATGATGAACGAATTGCATGTTTTCGCATTTAATGGTTCTACTATGCAAAAAAAAAAAAAAAATAAAAAAATAAAAAAAAAATAAAAAAATAAAAAAATAATAATAATAAAATAATAAAATAAAAAAAAAAATAATAATAATAAAATAAAAAAAATAATAAAAGAACTTTTTTAATGAGAAAATCGATAGTTTTGCAAAGATCCTTGCGCTTGAACAAAAATTTGAAAGAGCAGCGAGCTTGTACAACGGACAAATAGAAAAACAATTTCGATCAATCGGACGAGTACATAATTTTATTTTTTCAAGAGTATTGGTTAGATTTTGAGCAAATGAAAAGAATTTAGTTGAGGTGTTATAAGGAAACTTAACGTTACTTACAATACAAACGGCAAGAATATGAAGTAATAAGAAGACACTCCAAGTTAAATCTAAACATTTTATTATTTTGGCTAGAGATCTGGATAAGTTACTTTTATGCAACTCTCTTCCTCACGTTGTTTATAATCTAAGCCGTTATAATGTTTAAATTAACGTAAGTCAAACACTCGTAAAGTTGTCTCTTCTAATGCATAAGAACGAAATATCAGTGCAAAGTCGATGGTTTGAGTGTAAACACTCTCAATGCACGGGAAATACTTATATACTAAATTTAGAATTGATCGCTTTACCAGAGTTCAAACTTGATGCAATTGATGAAGATGTTCATTTACGAGGATTAAGACAGTTTAGATACACTTAATAAATTGGTTAAATATATTAAAGGTCAGTTACAAGGAAAATCAGATTCAGAGAGCACTTGGGATTTACAAGCAGCTGCAATACCATACTGTATGTATAATGCAAAGTGAATGAAAGGATTAGTGAACAATACTCGTACTCGTATGCTGTCGGGATTTTTTGGACAAGGAAAGTTTTATGACAACTAGATAAACTATAATAATAACTAACTGCGTACGTCTTGTACTTGAACAGCTCACGTTTAAACTGGTAGAGAATCCACCTTTTAATGAAATTTTGTCGGAAATTCTTTCTTATACTCGTAAATATGTATTATGTAGTGCAAAACGTTAGTAATTATTTAAATTTATTTATTTTTTGTTTTACACAAATTTCAACAAAATAAATACCAAAATAGCAATTACGAGTATAAAAAGTCAATAAATGTGTTCATGCAATTTAAAAACAACAATAAACATAGATTTATGTAAATTGAAATTCCGCGGTATTTTTCAACGGGTATAATTTGCTTTTATTTTCGTTTTCTTTAGTTTTAGTTTTTTTAGGCATACTACAATATTTGCTCTATTTATTCCCGGTTCTTTTATTTTATTGATTTTACTGAGTTTACTTTTGGACAGTAGTATTATTTTGTTTGAATTATATTTTTTTATTAATATGATAAAAGTGATTATGATTATTAAAGTAATACTACGAAAATAATGCAAATGTTAATAATAAAAAAAAAAAAAAAAAAAAAAAAGAAAGGATGTAAACTAAGCAAGTATTTAACAAAAGGAAGAACTATCAAACATCTAACGGGCACAAGTATATGTTTATTAGTATTAATAAGTAGTTAAACGATGTATCAGTTGAATGCGTGTCTGTCTCAATGCAGCAGCATGTCGTGTATGTACGCGTTGCGTTCCAAATAATTTACATCTATATATGTATGTAGCTTTCGAGAATTTATGTATGTACGTTCTCATTATGGTCTTTAGATTTA
The DNA here is from genome assembly GCA_907269105.1 of Volucella inanis. Lineage (NCBI taxonomy): Eukaryota > Metazoa > Arthropoda > Insecta > Diptera > Syrphidae > Volucella > Volucella inanis. The sequence goes on from OU026158.1 coordinate 23,476,889, forward strand.
TTTCTATTACTTATTATTTTGTTTTGTTTTTGAATGAATATTCTCCCTTAAATATAGATATATACTCGTAACTACTAAAGATATAAACTGCGTTTATGTATATGCGTTTTAATTCTAAGCATAGGAGATTATTTTGATTAAACTGTTTACTTATCTGCTTTAGTTAATTGAGGTCACAACTGGTGTTGTAGCTATGGTTATGGTTGTGGTCAATTGGGGTGATTGCCCTTCAACTTGATTAACAACTGCAGGTAGAATTGGTTCACTGCGTGGAAGCGTATTGAATGTTGGGGGCACTGTAGCGAACATTTCGATTCCAGGATTGCTGGTAGCCGAAGGAGATCTTTGATGTTCGACAAGAACTGTTTGATGTTGAGAATGTTGTGGCTGTTGTGGTTGCTGTACTTGTTGTACTTGCTGTATTGTCTGTTGTGGCTGCGATTGATGAGATGTTGCGGCGGCATCATAGTATGGCACATTTCCTTGCACTGATACTGGTACGGGTGCAGCATTTACGGTTGAAGATGAACCTGAAACTGAAATTGGAACACTTCCGGCTACAGCAGATAAAACAGGAGTTGGTGCAGTTGAGTACTGATAATGAACCTGTTGTGGTGGTGGTAATTGTTGTGAGGGTGCAAGCTGTTGTTGTTGCTGCTGTTGTTGCACCCGTTGCTGCTGCTGTTGTTGATGAGGACTCTGATCAAAATATTGCTGTTGATTTGTAAAACTTGTTGTTTGTGGTGGAATGCTGCCAATACTTGATACAGGCAGTTGCGGCACAGTATTTGTGCAGCTTGTACTCATGCCAAGATTCATTGCTGCGGGATACTGCTGTTGCAGTGGAGATATACCACCTAGGAAACCACTACTAGGAACTGCTAAAATTGGTCTTGGGGCTGACATTTGTTGCGCGGAAAAAGTAGTTAACAGGGTTGCTGCAGACACTGACGCTTGCGATGGTGTTCCATAAGCATAAGCAGTTGGTGGAACTTGTTGAATATACAACATTTGCTGTTGTTGTTGTTGTGCCTTAAGTTCCGCATCCGTAAAAACTCCACTACCAGTCGCACCACTTTGTTGCTGTGGTTGCCATTGCTGCTGCTGGGGTGGTTGTTGAGGCTGCTGTTGCTGTGGTTGTTGCTGTTGGAAATGTTGATACTGTTTTGGTAATTGCATTTGAATCGAAACGTTCTGGTCAACAGTGCCAACCTGGTTCATATGGCTAGGTTGATGTTGTGATGTTGGCGGTGGCATTCCATACCCCTCTCCGGTTTCTCCAGTGTGATATGCTAAAGTCAAAAATCATATGTATACGACCACACTTAAAATTAATGTAATCTTTTTCGAAATGGTACACCATTACCGGATTGTAAAGTTTTTTGGAATTTTTCTAGCTCCACAAAATGTTTTAATCGCAACTCGTCTTCTTCGATATGTTGACGTTGCAGCAAAAGTAACAAACGCTGTCGTACGTTCGTCTCTAATCGAATGCCACATAAATGATTACGTGCAGTATCAAGATTATGTTTGATATCCTGTAAATGTAAAAGCAACAAAACATATTTGATTACTTGCTATTTTCAGAATTAAAACATAAACATCAAGTCTTGGAGTATTTACAACTGAATATGAGTGTGCATTCTTAAATATGGAAAATTAAAATAAATATTTATAATTAACCTGCTACCGTTATCTACCATACATTGTATTACAAACACATATATATTTACATCTTAAAAAAGAATTAATATCTCAACTAAACAAACGTATTAAAATGGAATTCGATGCAAATAACATTTTGCGTAGCAGCATATCTTTTTTTGAAAATTATTTATTCAACGAAAATTATACAAACGGTACTTCACTCATTACTTGTATATTTCTGTAAATGCAGAAAATAGTAAACATTTCTCTTCAACAACAGACAATTGATTTACGTTGAAAAGTTTAAGGGTGTAAATTATAACTATGTCAATAAAGAAGTGGTTAAATAATGGCATGCATTTATTAAGAATGTGCTTTCGATTCACGTTAATAACTACATGCAACTAATCACTATCATATATGAGTCAGTGCGAATGGTAACGGTTGTCTGCCATGCATTACAAATACAAACGAAAATGGAAATCATACAATATATAATAGTTTGATATATTTATTTGCATCGAACATGTGTTTTGTTGAAATTAGTTTAAAACTTCCACCATTACACGTAAACATACATAGGCACAAGTAGTTATGAAAAAAGAATAAAATGAATACTGATAATCAAATTAAAACAAGTTTACAGGGTTAGGTGAAACAACTAGGATTAATGTGTACTTGGTTACTATAGATTTTGGTTTGTTAAATATGCATCATGTACATGTATATTATGTACAAATATGTGTGTTTGTGTTTGCTCTTTTATTATTATTATTATTATTATAATTTGGTTTTGGATGTGCAATAAACAATTTTATTTACAACCATCATTATCATCATCGTCACCTCGTGCAACTGTTGTTCTTCGATCTTTTAATTAAACAACACCTTTACCCATCACAAGAATGTACACACACGCGCGCTCTCACATTTCTCTCACATATGTAAAGCATAAAATATAATACAATAAATGGAATATAGAAAAGAGTGCTACAAAGTGTATGAAGAAAATCAGTGGGGGGAGGGTACATATCTGGAGGTAGTAGCCTTTCACCATGTTGAATGGAGATTTTTTTTTTAAATTTTTTACTTTTTTTTCTCAAAAATTTGCTCGCTCTTACCAGTGAACCGATCCAACTAGGCAATATATTTGCTAAGTTTGTCGTTTGTGCGGCATTATTGTTAAAACCAACAATTGATTGTGGCTGCATAGGAGTCACATGGGGATGAGCTTGCTGCAACAAGATCGACGTTGTATGAGGTGATTGAAGTGGTGATGGTAGCGATGATAGTGATGATAGCGATGGATGATACAGGTGTTGTTGTTGTTGTTGTTGTTGTTGTTGAAGAATTTGTTGTGGTTGTTTGTTTTGTAGCTGTTGTTGGTGTGTATGTTGCTGACTATTGATTTTGGAATGAAATGTAAGGTTCCCATTTAAACTTTGAGTATTTATTACAGGAGCGGGCACATCAACTGATATGCCCGTCTTTCCGGGTGTACTTTGGCTAAAATTTAACATCGAGTATGATTTTTTAACAAAAAATTCTGGCGATTCATTTGAGTTACACGATGGTGACTGCAAAGATGATGTTTGCGAATGTGATGAGTCGTCAAAATCACAGAGATAGCTTAAATCTTCTTCATCGCAACAATTTTCTCCTTCATCATGTTTAACCATATCATCACAGTCATCATCTTCTTCATTTTCGATTTCATCGTTGTCGCTGTTGCTCATTGAAATATCAGTGTCATCACTACTGCCTGTTGTGTGGTGATATCGATGATGTGAACGTATAATTTCCATGTCGCTATAATCGAAACAATTGTCTTCTGGTTCGCTACAATTGGATACCGCAGGCATTTGCAGATTCGAGGTAAGCCCATGATACGTTTGGTAATTTTGATCAGCTGTTAAGCAAAAATGCCGTCTAAGGCTTGGCTGACTTAGATGCTGATGAGTCTGATGCAAAAGCATTGCAACATTCGGCAATAAACGAGGAGCTCTGTTATTAACCCTATTAGGCAACAGATTGTCTAAACTAGCACTGGTAAGTTTTAAACGTCGTGCAGAATGTGCACAAACACCAGACGATGGTAATTTAAAGAGCTTTGGATTTACACAATGAATTCTTTGCTGATATTGATAATGCTTTTCTCTAGCACTCCGTTTGGTGAAACATTTCTTTTTTACCGGCAATTTTGAAGGATGATAAGGTTTTGCTCCGCCAAAAACAAAAGAATCCGTAGAACTACGAACTAACTTAGATGATTCTTCATTTATGCGTGCTGATATACCTCGGAAAGCATTGCATTGATGAGCACCATCATCACTATTAGAACGTAGGTAGATTTTTTTCGTTTTCGATTGAACTTTTGTTCCCTGAAAACAATAGTGACCCTGTTTACGTCTAGTCATATTTGCAGCATTTGCTTCAAATTTTTTTTTCCAATTGTTATTGCATTGTGGGAGCACACCTCTCAAATCATTTTTAATATTGTCCGGATTTTTGTTTTTACGATACTGAGGTGCTTGCGGAGTGAGGCTCATAATACTGTTTCGCCTCTTTCTCAGCAATCCTAGTTCTGTTCCCAATTTATTAGGTGTTGGTACAGTATTATTTAATTGTCTAACATTCTTATTGACAACTGCGCTTCCCATTGTTTTAGTCATTTGTGAAATATTTTGAATCGATCCCGATGGGGATTGGAAAATCTGCTGCAATGACTGTGAAAGCGTATTTGCTTTGCCAGATGCATTAGACATTGTTACCATTGATTTCCTAGAATTTATAGACGAAAATAAACTAATTTGAGGCATTTTATTACGTCCTATCCCTATCGATATTGCAGTTGGCGATGATGATGATGAAAATGACGACACTTTTCCAGGTCGCGATACAGTTGAAATTTCTAAAGATTTCCCTGGCGAACGCACACTATTGTTGATAAATTTCTGAGGCTGTGTTATGTTTATGCAAAATTTGATTTTTATAACGAAAAATAGGATTTGTTAGACACAATCGGGGACGAGGGGTAGTTTTGTTTGTTTTAAAAAGTCAAGTGCGCCATTATTTTTTTTCGTAACCACAGAACATGTACACATAAGAAAAAATAAATAAATACAAAAACGAAAATCATTTGAAGAAACATTAACATTTACAACTATAAAAAGGGACAACGAAAAAAATATATATATAAAATGTTCTGATGTGCTCCTATTTTTCTTTATTTTTAAACTATATTTTGTATGTAAAATTATATGCTAGATACATGAAAAATATAATAAAACTTCAAAGTTGAGATTCACTTACCGACTGAATTACAGAAGGCAGCATAGAAGGATTAGTTGCGGCCAATGATAATTGTTCCTCGGGGGCGATGCGCACTGGAAGAATGTTTCCGCTATCTGATGGCTTTTTCAACTCGAATCCTAAGGAAAAACATAAGTACAAAGAATAAATAATAATAATAAAAAAAAACCACCCGTCCACAAAAAGTGCTGTGTGGCGCTACTGTAGCTAGGAACTTTCGTGACTCACAGTGCGATTAATTAAATTCCAATTAAAAAGGAAGTATGACCATTATCAAAAATAGCCACTTTTTAATCAGGACCCGCATTTGTACCTATATTAAAAATATTCAGTTTTGGCAATACATACATACATCGTTAAGATGACTGATTTCATATAATTGTGATATTACTCGTAGAATTTCTGCAATCAAAAAAAGAGGCTTCAGCGACCGAGAAAATGCTCGATTCGCCGCAATCGATTTCGAAATTTTTGACTATGCATTGGCAACAAAATTATCAAGTCATCATGCGAAATAAAGGTGTCTTCATTTGTGCAACTATTCGGTAGTGAAGCAAACGTAGAACAAGCAATTTAATATATGAGCAGAAAAACAATTCAGCCAAACATTTGTAAGAAGAGATGTGTTATGCGTTTTTACAATAAAATAATTTAATAGTAGATACACAAATTAATTAGATCAAAATTATTTGAAACTGCTGAATTACAACTGAAAGCTGGCATGCTTCACCTGAAGTGCGATGGAATAAGCTATAAGGATTTCTGCAGTATGATGGAGAAAAATGCAAGCAATTGCTTTTCGAAATTTCGTTTTTTTTTCCTACTATAAATCTATACAAATTTAAAGCAAACATCAAAATAGTTACCCAGATTATTCTAAAGCATCGGATAAGCCTATTCAAAATTTTAAAATTCACGACTTAAAAGCTATTCAGTTTCATGAATAAATTAAACAACCCCATGCTAGGTCGAGTAGTTGTGCTTTTGGCAGAGTTTCGCCTCGTAATAGCAACCGACAACACTATGGAAGACATAATAATAATTAAGAAGATAAAATTGCAATTTTCTTGCAAAATTAAACTTTAACTTTTCAAGCGTTAATACCTCCATCAAAAGCAAACGTGACAGCATTCAGACAATAAACTCATTCCAGTAAGGGACAATGTCCATTAAGTATAAAGAGAAAATGACATCGACGAAAATTACGAATGCCAGTGGATGTAAGAAAACATGATCTAATAAAATGTAATTAATTCGAATACCGTATCCGTATTAAGAAACCAAAGATTTGGTACATCTAGTGCCATCATCTTAAAAGTATGTTGGTAAAAAATTTCAACGCAAACACATCAGCAAATTTTCGCTCTTAGTGATGAAGCGAATGGAATAGAATAAAATGGAACTGAGGTCCGCAAATTATATTTACTCGTATTTCTATCCATTACGTATATAAATTGTATAAACAATAATAAGTTGTGATTTTCAGTGTAAAAAAACTTGGAGAAATGTATATGTAAATACATAAAACAGAATGTACAATGTCGAAAATAAAACTCAAAATAACTTACCAGTGTTTTCAACATTTGGTTGCATTTGTTGTTGTTGTTGCGATAGTTGCTGCTGTTGGTGTTGATGTTGTGGTTGTGATTGTTGCTGCAAAGATTCACCACTTTGTGACTGCTGTGTTTGTTGCACAAGGTTCGGACCGCCAACAAACGCTGGCATATACTCTTGGGATGGTGTATTTGGAATACTATTACGAGCAGCTGGAATAAACTGCTGTTGTTGGCCAAGATTTGACATATCGATATGCAAACCAGTTAAGGATGGTGGCATAGATTGTTGTTGAACAGAATGTTGTTGTTGCTGCTGTGGCATATGTGGCATTGGTAATTGTTCCTGTTGTTGTTGTGGACTAGAAATATCTTGTTGTGATATCTGTGTTTGCAATTGAATTGGCTGTTGTTGCATTTGGCCGGAAACAATTTTCTGTTGCTGAACTTGTGATGTTGGAGACGGTTGTTGCTGTTGTTGAACCTGTTGGTGTTGCTGCTGAATTGGTTGTATTTCTTGAACTTGAACTGGAGGAGGGCCTGTTTCTGAAACTTTTTGTGATGCTGGCGCTGAAACACTTTCATTTGGGGAAGTTTTCGACTGCGACTCTGATACGATGCTCACACGGAAACGTGAAATTTTTCGCATTGCCTGCTGTTTACTTGTTGTCGAAGTAACTCCAGCAGTTGCAGAATCTGTTGTTGATACACCGGTTGCTGCTGCTTGTTGTTGCGGCATTTCCTTTTGCTGTATAAAAAGAAAAATAAATATATATATTTCATAAGGTTTCAATTATTATATACTTACATCTATTATAGTTGCTTGATTAGCTGGAGTAGCAGCTGCAGAATGCCCAGCGTGCGTTAACATTGCCAATTTTTTCTCCAAATCGGCAAGGGAATTTTGATTTATTCTAATAATACACAATAATTGAATATTTGTTATGTCAAAAAGAAGAATAATAAAAATTAAAGCAAAAGCTCAGAAACTTACGCCCCAGAGGATGAACCTTCTGTTTTTTCAAGACTACCTTGCTTCGAAAGTTTAGACTGGATGTCTGAATTCATCTCATTTGGTGTTTGAACAGTAGTTCCACTACCACCACAACCAATGATGATATTTTGTTCAATTGCAGCAGACCTCGGTAACTCATAGGTCGCTTCAACCCCTTCGATGATATTTGTAGGTATATTTGAAAAGTCTGACCCACTGTTATCAAGCGATGTTCGACGAGAATTGTAAACCGAGGAACCACGAGCCGAAGACGACGTCAACCCAGTTGGTGTGTTGTACCCCATTGAGGGTGGTTGCTGCTGGTATTGCTGTTGAAAATGTAAATGAACATATTGATTTGGTTGCTGTTGTTGTTGCTGTGGCTGCTGCTGCTGTGGCTGCTGCTGCTGTGGATGCTGCTGCTGTGGCAGCTGTTGCAGTTGAGTCTGCGTCGGTTGCAACGGCTTTTGTGCTTGATGAAGCTGTGGTAGTTGCTGTTGCTGAAGAGGCATTGATTGGGATTGATCTTGTTGTAAAGGGCGAACCTATGAAAAGCAAATAAGAATATCACTTCTTATGAACGCATTGTACAGACATACATATATGTCTGATAGCAAGCGCGGGCAAAACAACAAATTATTTATAACAATAGACAAAACTTAAACAAAAAGGGATGGTGAATTTTTAGTTTCTTAAAATTATAAAAATTGCCGTTGGCTGGGTCTTTCCGCAAAAAAAAAAAAAAACAAATAAATAAATAAATAAATAAATAAATAAATGGCATTGAAGTCTAGTACTAGTACTTAAATGTGAACATTGTGCAGTAGAAGTTTTCGGTTTTTCAGGAAAACCAAACGAGAGAATCATTAAGATTCTAATGTGCCGATAGTATAGGCAGAAGTAGTTATGAGTTTCAGCACCTAGTATTGAAATCTGAAAGAATCTATCCACTTAATAGAAAAAGAATTTATATCGAAGCACATTGACATGCCTTAGATTTCAAAGATGGAAAGGTTAAAACTGCTCTAAAAAAAACTTAAACAAATTATAAATTTGCGCCTTATTGCAGAAATTCTTTGTTCTTTCAATGCCATTCGAAACTGACTCCAGTACCGGTGCGTATATGCTTGCAACGTTATTGATCTTGTAAAATTAACATAAAATCAAATAAAAATCAAATACAGTTAAGCGATTTGTAAAAGTTGCAAGGGTTAAAGTGCCTTATTTCACCCGCTTAAAAATAATAATAAAAAAAAAAAACAAACAAAACATATACAAAATAATGATAAAAATTTGGTAGTAGACAAACGGAAGTGATAAACAAAACTTTACGGCTGGTGAATGCTCTACGAGTTAAAAGAGAACTTTTAAACTACCTCTTCTTGATCGATGGCGTTTAGTGGGACTGTGGTAGTAGTGATCACGTGTAACGGGAGCGCATTAGCATGCGCTTGTGCTTGCGTTTGTATTATCTGCTGTGGCTGCTGAAGTGATGGATCTGCCACCAAGGTAGTAGTGGCAATGGGAGCACCTGGCGTAAAAGTCGAAGTGTTTTGCATGTCTGGTTGTTGTGGTATTTGTTGCAATTGTTGTTGAAGCTGATGTTGAAAGGAAGGAGCAGTCACCGAATTTTTTACAGTAGATACATGAGCGTGGGTTATATTTTCAAGTCCTATTTTGAGTTGTTCCAATGTATTTGTTGTTGATTCACTAGAACCAATCGACGTTTTTGCTGAAGGTGTAGCTTGTTGAGGTTGCTGCTGTTGTGGAGAAGGTTCATTCGACGAAACTATCTGCTGTTGTTGTTGAATTATTGGTGAAGCTGCATGTTGGAGCATTGTTGGTTGCTGTTGCTGCTGCTGGTAATCTGGCATAATTTGTTGTATTTGTGATATCGGTTGTTGCATTTTTTCAACTTGATACTGTGGTTGTGGCATCATAACAGGCAGTTGATGCTGCTGAATATACAATTGCTGTTGAGGATAGTTTGAAGCTGGTATTTTTTGTTGCAATTGCTGAGCTGGTATAACTGGTATATCTATGGGATGTTGTATTTGAGTAGATATAAGCCCTTGATGTTGTTGTGTCATCTGGTGCGACATATCGACCATCTGTTGTTGTGGCATATTCAATATCTGTTGAGGGGCTTTTGAAATATATTGTTTTTGTGCCATTGCAGACTGCTGCTGCTGCTGTTGTTGTTGTTGAATAGATATTTGTTGCGGGGTTTGCTGTTGTGGTTGTTGAACTGGAATTTGCATTTGATTTTGCACAACACCATTAGCTAAATATGACTGCTGTTGATTTTTTATAGACTGTTGTGTAATTTCTGAGGTGTGCTGTTTCTGTCCATCCATTGGTGCTACATACTGCACTGGTTGTTGTATCAATTGCTGAGGTACAGAAATCTGTTGCGGCAGAATTACTATCTGTTGTAATGGAATTTCTTCAACTGTTGTCTTTTGCATTATTGGGCTTTCACCTAGTTCTGCAGCGACAAGAACTGTGCAACTTACATTCTTTGCTCCTGCTTCAATAGGACAATCGGTCTCATTGATTTCTTTTACCGCTTGAGTTGGGGTAGTTTCACTTTTTGCTGCTGCAACTTCCATAACAGCAGAACCAGAAGCCGAAATAACCACAGGATTAACTAAAAATCGCGATATTTTTCTGACACCTTCTTGTTTTTTTTCTATAGGTGCGGCAGAAGAAATCACTTCTACAGGTTCCTCACGTTTCTTAAGTTCTTCCTCAACATTTTGTGTTGGGGTAGAAACTGATTCGATCTGGGATTCCTCTTCAGTATTATTTGTTTGACCTTTAAGCTCCTCATCAAGCGTTATGTCGTTTTCACCATTTGGCGTTGCATCATCTAAGGAACCATCTTCGAATCCATCAACACCAGTGCTCATACTTCCACCGGAAGAAATCTGTTGATAATCTAAAACCAAAGCGCGACCATTGCCACCACTACTGTCGCCTCTTTCGATTTCAACGGGTAATGATTTGTTTTGACCGTGTTCAATTGTGGACGGTGATGATGACGATGTTATAGTGTTATCGGGTGTATAATCTGATGAAAGTGATGTGTATTCGGACGCGGTACTTGTTTTTCGCGATACAGGCCCTGATCCAACAAAATTTTCACTATAATTGGCTTCTAATGCCCCGCCTGATGGAGTCGTCTGTGGTGGAGTTAATGACCCAGAATCCATTACAATGCCTGATTCACCCTGGGCCATATTAGTAACCATTAAGAAAGCATCATCGTCTCGTGACACAGATGCCCCTGATGCAGTTATAATTTCAGCTGTAGGTGAGGTAAACGAGGTTGTAGTCTGTTTTGTCTGCGTAGTAAATGCAGCGGCAGTTGTTGTCATTGGTTTGTCTGCCAAATCAAGTCCAGCTGCGCCTGCAAGTTGCTTTCGAATATGTTGTGATGGATGAGTATGGTGATAGCCACGTTGTTGTTGCTGTTGCTCACCCGCAGCTAAAATATTTAAACGTTGCTGACTAGACATAAGATTTCCAAATGATGAAGACAAGGCTGGCTCCATGGTACCAAAAGACGGCTCAAACATTTTTGATATGTCCGAAGAGGTTTCATCGCGCTACATGTTGGAATATAACGAGAGAAGAGAGGAAGAGAATTGCAAACAATTTGCATTTCGTTAAGTTAAAGAAAAACATTATTATTATTATTATTATTATTTTTTTTTTTGAAAAAAAAAACTCGAAGCAAACTAAGAGGAACTAAGAAATTACTATAAGCGATGAACATACATATATATAAAAAGAGAAAAAACAGCAAAAGAGGCAAACAACCAAAAGACAACCACAAAAAAAATAAATAATAATAATAATAATAGGACAACGACAAAATACAGAAAAAAAGACAATTTTACATTAAAACTAAAAGCAACAGAAAAATATGTAAACACGTATATGGGACAATTAAACGAGAAAGAAAATGTTATCTTTTAAAAATACGTGATACAAAGAAAAGTATATGGTTTTATTATTCCAGATCGTTTCAAAAACTTACGAAACAATTGCATTGTAAGAAAATTCTGATAAAATTCCGAATTGATTTATTCAGCTTTATTTATTTATTAATTTTTTTTTTTTATTTTATTTTATATTTTATTTTTATTTTTTAATTTTTGGCAACATTTGAATATGTGTGGTGCCCATATTAAGTAGCAAATAAACTTGAAGACACCAAGGCTTCTAACAAACAAAAAATAAAAATCATGTAAAACTAACTGGGTTTCCACATCACTAGTTAATTGCCCGGGGTGGAAATTCCATCTTCGGTTACGAAGGAAATAAAGAAGAATAATAATAAATAAAAAGCAGGGTCAATATCTCACTCTCTTAGTTGCTTTTCTTATCATTTTTCACATGAATGTATGGGAGCTGCAATAACCTTTTACTATAACTATGAAGGTCAGAAACAAGACTCTCTGATAGAGACTTTCACAAGTGACTGTCCAAAAGTGAAATAACGAATTTTACTAATTTTTCCAGTTTTTCTTTCATGAGTCGTGATAAAATTGAACATCAACGGCGCAATGTAATGATTTTCACCTAATTTAAATTAACGGAGCGATGAACCCGAAGCAAGCCTTCTTGTTATAACGAAAAGTGCTTTAGTTTTCACTTGCTATTTTGCGAATAAATTTAGAAATTTACTAAAAACCGACGAAGAGCTGAAGCGCACAACTAAATTCTTTTACCTATGTACCATGGTGAATGCTGTACCACCACATTGCCACTTTTATCTTTATGCGGGCGTACATCCTATTGGATCGATCCAATTGTAGAGGTTAATACAAAATAGAACAGACTTTATAGCAGTTTGAGGTCAAGAAGCGTTGCGAAACCCAAAAGTTGAATAGTAACAATGCAAATATGTTGGAAAAAAATGTTTTGAAAAAGTAAGTGAAGTATTATATTTGGTACTATTCGAAGTAATATTATTTTCTTATTACAAATGTACCCAGAAGGTACAAACGGATTCTTAAAACGGGAAGACCCAAAATGCAAGGCAAAATAAAGAGCCGATAATGTATATCACGCCATAAAATTTAGTTTAAAAACTGGAAAACTGGTGGATCACTTGAAAATGCGCATATGTTATTGTTCTTCTCAACAAAAATTGTTAACATTTATAAGAAAACGTATTTATATGTAAACGTTTAAGAACACGAAAGGAGATTGCAAATAGTACCACAAATCAACATCGATTTGTTAAAACACACGTCATCGACGAAACAAACGTGTATTTTGAGGGTCTCAAGAAATCATATTATTTATTGGCGAACATCAAAAAATTGGAAAAATATTGGACGAAGTGTATAAAGCTAAAAGGAGATTATGTTGAAAAATAAAACGTTTTTATCCCGAAGAGTGTTCCTTATTTGAATTTTTAAGTTCTTATTGATCCACCCTTGTACAGTGTTAATTATATTATGGAATGCAAAAACGAACATTCGCTTTATTATTTTATGGTGTTGACTGCTATACAGAACGTGACAGCCTTGATTTAATAAATTCCGTTCTGGAGATTTTTCACTCAAAGATCACCAACGTCCTGATAGACCAATTAAAATTGATGATGACTGACAGACAACTATATGACTATGTGACAATGCGAAACATTGAAGAGAGGTTAAATGAATCAAATACAACAACTGAAAATAATTTAAAACGTCTTGGACTCGTAAAAAGTTCAATATTTGAAGATTCAATATTTCACGAGATTCACAACTATTCAATCACTAGTGATGGATTTTTTTTAAGACAATAAGAATTGCTCTAAGCGAAATGAATCAGCACAAGCCACATAGAAAGCATAGCTGCATCAAAACAAGGTTATATTGTCAATTTGGTGGGATTATAAAGGTGTAGTATATTTTGGACTTATTCCAAAAATTCCGATATTTACTGTCAACAACTAATAAAACTGGATGAAGCAATATATATATAAAACGTGTTCACCATGATAAAAATATTATTGAACGCTAGTTGGAAATGATATCTAGATACCTCAATACGTACGAAATAAAAATAAAATAAAAATACCCAAAAGAAAAAAATAAAACTTTTTTTTTTACAAAACATTTTTAAAAAAGCAACAAAACACGCAAGCCAGTTAAAAAAAAAAACTATATCCACAAACACTGTCAACACGAATAAAAATACGAGTATGAAAAAACAAAACGCTCTTTCGCTCGTTTATTTATGTTTACAAATTTATACAAGTAATACTAAATATATGACAACAATCGTGCACATCAATCCTTTTTCTAATTATATTGATTATTATAAAATATTATATTTTAATAATATCACACAACAAATAAAATGAAAAAGAAACTATTAAAATTGCGTCTGTTTAAACATAATGCTCTTAAAATTTATTTTAGTTTTAAACATTTGAAAAAAAGAGTTAAAGTTTTTTTTTTTTTTTTTTTTTACTAAATTTTAAGAAAAAAGTGTTCAATTTGTTTTTTAAATTAATTTCTGTTCACTTTTTTTTTTCAACTTACAGAACGGTGTCTTTGATGAGTTCTGAACACAGAGCGCTGGCGTGTTAATGACGCATGTCGTACCTATATGTACACATACAGTTTTGGAAGTTTTGTTTTAGTTAGCTTTTAACAGAATGTGTGTTGTAAACAGAAAATATTATAAAAATGTAGACTTTACATTTGCTAAGACAAAAAATATCACCTAAATCAACAACGGGTTTGTTGTACCAGAAAATGAAAATAATTTTTTAATCATGAAGGCAAATATGATATCCAAAATAATATGTTTTTTTTTTTTTTTTTTTTTAATACGACTAAATAGGAGTCTGATGCAAATGGATAAAAGTATGCTTCATAAGCCCAAAGTATTTTCAATACACTATGTCGCCACTTAAAAAAAAAGTATTTTGTTTGTAAGTAATGTATAAATAAAATTTCATTTTACACCGTTAATTAGTTAATTAGTTTTGCACTATTATAAGACCTTAAAGTATTCTATCAATCTAATTATATTATGCGACAAAACATAATTGAAAACAATCTTTTAGTATAACGTACTCTTAAACTATAGTAACATCTCACGCTTGTAAGGATTTAGTGCTTGTTTTCGTCTGTAAACTTTTAAGAGTATAATGGTTACGTTTGTAGGAATGTATACAGGATAGCAAATAATAGTGATATGAATAGGTTTAAAAACTACAACTTAAGCCCAAGGAAAATGATGAAGATCTTGTTTAAGGAGGCAAAGTGTTGCGGATGAAATCGAAAACGGGGTGGTTTGAGACGACCTCGTATTGTATCACAAGGTCCTTTCGTTCTCTAAGGGCTTTCAAATTAATAAGGTCAAACAGGCTTTAATAAAGAGGTTAGATGAAAGGGTCGTTACAGGGTAGACAGGTTACATGTAGGTAGAAAAAAAAAGATATTCAATGTTCTCATTTCTGGACATAATGCTAAAGGCACACAATGTTCGACTGGCATACAGAGAGGGGTATTTACAAACTCTCTCAAGTTCATTTATAGTAAGGATGAAGAGTAAATGGGGTAGGGGCAACACCAGAGGTGGCCATAATTCAGACCGCATATTATTCGTAAACGCGGGAGGCACGGCAAGTTACATTATAGTCTATTTTAAAATTCTTGTGTCTTCAAACCCAACAAGCATGTCTTTTTTGCATATCCCTTGAAAAAAAAATCGCACCTGTACGCTTGAATATTAAAAAAAAAAATTATCCTGAATAATACACGCAAGAAGTCTGAGATATAATCTATGCACTAAGTTTTGCGCTGGTATGCCTTAGCAAGCGCGCATTCTTACGAGCGTAAGACGTGACCACAACTTTAGTTGATTATCTATCTATCTATAGAGTTTATTTAAAAAGGTTCATGATTCATTTTACACGAAATGTACATGTGCGCGACTGTGTTTTGCCTATGGAACTATGTTGTTTCGTCATTTCTTTAGTCACTTTAAAAATTTCAACCCGATAATAGAATAATGAGCTGGCGGAATTTTGTCACTAGATGGTGTCCATTTATCTGGAAACACTTATGTGATTGTGTCAAACGAACACGTGTTTAAAGGGTGATATGTCAGGCTATGGTTTTTGTGAAGACAGCCGAGTAATTCGTTGTTCATCTTAAAAGTTATACTGATTTGAATATGAGCGAAATATTTGAAGAAATACGCTATAAAAAAAAGGCAAAAACGCTGCAAAAACATCCAGAAAAATTTGTACAGTTTACGGTGAGATTGCTGTGAGTGACCACCGGACCCAGGAGTGGTTTGTTCGATTCCGTTCCGGAAATTTAGATGTAAAAATGCACCTCGCACTTGTCGGTCTACCACTGAAAAATTCGATGAAATCTTGCAACTGATCGAGCAAGACCGGCACGGAAGCTGTCTGAAGATAGCTGAGGCAGTAAACATCAACTGTGTGATAGTTTGGAATCATCTAAAACTAGTAGGCTACTCAAAGAAGCTCGATGTTTAGGTGAAGAATGTATTAACGCAAAGAAATTTAATTGACCGAATAACCATCAATGAAACGCTGCTGAAACATAACGAAATGGAACCGGGCGATGAAAAATTAGAAAAATACGAGAATATCCAATGCAAGCGATCATTTTCAAAGGCCGGTGACGGACCAAAAACGAATTCAAGGCCTGGATGGACGGCAAACGAGGTAATGTCGAGTGTTTGGTAGGATTGAAAGGGAATTGTCTATTATGAACTAGAACGTGGCGAAACGGCCAATTTAATCCTCTACTGTGTACAACTCGACCGTTTAAATGAAGCTTTCAAGAAAGAGAGACCAGATTTGGCCAACAGAAAGGGAATTGTATTCCAACATGACAATGCTAGGCCACACACATCTTTGATGACCCGGAACAAATTGGAAGAGCTTGGTTGGGAAGTTTTGATGCATCCACCGTATAGCCCAGACCTTGCAACCTCTTATTACCATTTGTTTCGGTCTTTGCGAAACTCTCTTCATGGTAAAAAATTGGCCGACCGAAGAGCCGCTGAAAATGGAATTTTTCAAAAATGTACAAAAAAAAGAACCGCGGAGACTTTTTATATGACCCAATATTTTAAATTGGATTAAACCGCCACGGACATTTTTTAGATGTTAAAAACTGCGTATAATGACGAGTATGTCAGTATAACAGCCAACGCAATTTGAGACGGATACGGAACATCCGCTCGCAATTGTACTACATGGGCGACTAATTCTTGCTTCAGATAATGTCCTTGTTCCTGTCCTGCACATTCGACATTTTTGGTAACGTAGTTTTTGACTAAAAAATCAATTTCTCTAATCAATCAACTTGCAAACTCGGCGGATCTAGCTCCGACCTATTTTTTTCTATTTCCTAGCCTGAAAACTGTAATGAAAGGAGAGGGTTTGATGACATGAAGGCTATTCAGTTCATCTTAAAATCGTACAGTTTTAGTGCAAGATGTTTTGCTATTTCAAATATATGTGCGTATATATTGTCTGTTAGTCAGATGGCAAAGCGAGATAACGCTTTTTTAATAAAAAATAGCTATATGATTTTTGATGAGAAGTAATCACTGACAGTAACGGCACCTCTGTTTTTCTGTATCCGATGAAGTATAGAAACAATGTGTTTCAGGTGTTTAAAAATTTGAAAACTTTTGTCTAAAATCTGTAGAACTGCAAGATGAAATGTCTTCCCATCGACAATAGGACAGAATATTGCAATAAACAATTTGACTGATTTACAGTTTACTTTGTATCAACGAACGACATCACACACGGCCGAGCAAAATGGAATGCTGGAACGGACCGGACCGAACACTAACGAAAAAGTTCGTTGAGTGATTTTTGACAGCGGGATGAACAATAGTTTTTGGGCTGAGATTGCCGTAACGTCTGCTTACTTGGTAAACTGATTTATTTATCGTGCTTTATCATTTGGTACACCGGAGCGGCAGACAACACGAAAACCTGACTTGCTATGTACATATATGCGCCAAAAATTCAACGTAACAAATTGCGACCCAAATATTAAAGAAATCATAGTTAGTAAAGACGTCATTTTTATTGAAACAAAGGAAAACAAAGTAACCACAAAACAAATCAATGATTCATTTTCTTTACTAAATCTATCCAATGAAAGCATTATTCATGATAATGACTCCATTGCTGATAGTGATTCCGATAGACGATTTCGGTGAGGTTGTTCTTGATAAACCAACCCAATTGCCATCAAATGAGTGCCGAGATGAGTACCCGTAAGTAAACAATCAAATAATTCTTCTATCTGCACTGGCTGTATTGGAAATCAAAGATGATATTGAAACAATTCAAAGCGAATTCAGTGAGGCGATGGATAGAGAGAATTCGTCGTATATATCTGTTAATGAAACCGATTTCGATGTTGCTGTTAGTGAGTTGTTGGCTGTTCCAGTACAACCACAGAAAGTGAAAGTGATGTAAGTCCGATTCGTTATTTGAACATGCGAGTTGCCCAGAGCACTAAAGATGTCAGTGAAGCAAAATCGTATCGTAGCATTGGTAAGAGGCGATGAGATTTAAATACGAAAAGCAATAAATAGCAGTTGGGTTTTTAAAGTAAAACGCAATGCTACTGGTGCGATCGAGCGTACTATACATACAAGTGATCAAATGTTATAGGCAGATAAGGGGCATAGATTATAATGAAGCATATTCGCCTGTGGCACGATATTCCTCCATTCAATTTCTGTGAACTTTTCAAATAAATTTATATATTGGGTCTATAACTTAACTCGTGCGGTTTGCTAAGAGATGGCGTAACTTGTATTATTCCATTGTTATTATTCTATTGGAACATGTGTTGGAAAGCTACTGTCATTGTACGTCATTTCAGTATATCTCATTCATTTGAAGCGTTAACAACAATATTTTTTCTTCACTCAAATATGTCGAATTTTGTGCCTGAAAAAGTGTTTTTGCGGGGAGTTCTTCTTCATTACTTTAATATGAAGAAAACTGCTGCCGAAAGTCATCGTATTTTGGTGAAAGTTTATGGTGAACATGCGCTAGCTGAGCGAACGTGCCAAAAGTGGCTTGCACGATTTAAAAGTGTTGATTTTGGCAGCCAAAAAAGTTTGAAGATGAAGAACTAGAAGCATTACTCTATGAAGATTGTTGCCAAACACAAGAGCTCGCAGAATATTTTTGTGTTACTCAAGCAGCCATTTCAAAACGTTTAAAAGCAGCTGGATATATTCAAAACCAAGGAAATCGGGTTCCACGTGAACTCAAGCCGAGAGACGTCGAAAGGCGGTTTTGCATGTCCAAAATGCTGCAAGAACGCCACAAAAGGATGTCATTTTTGCATCGGATTGTTACTGGTGATGAAAAATGGATCCATTACGACAACCTCAAGCGCAAAAAATCATATGTGAAACCCGGCCAACCAGCCAAATCAACGGCAAAGCCGAGTATCCATATCTCGAAGGTAATGCTCTGTGTTTGGTGGGATCAGATGGGTGTGCTGTATTATGAGCTGCTAAAACCGGGTGAA
The DNA here is from genome assembly GCA_907269105.1 of Volucella inanis. NCBI lineage: Eukaryota > Metazoa > Arthropoda > Insecta > Diptera > Syrphidae > Volucella > Volucella inanis. The sequence goes on from OU026158.1 coordinate 23,495,971, forward strand.
ACCATCAATGGACAATGCTACCGAACACAATTAATCCGTTAAAAGAGAGCAGTAGTCGAAAAACGCCCGGAATATGCGACCAGATACGAGGCAATAATTTTCCATATTGACAACGCTCGGCCCCACGTTGCTACTCCGGTTAAGAACTATTTGGAAAACAGTGGATGGGAAGTTTTACCCCACCCGCCTTATAGCCCAGACCTTGCCCCTTCTGAATACCATTTGTTCCGGTCAATGCAGAACGCCTTTACTGAAACACGGTTCACATCAGAGCAGAATATCAAAAATTGTCTTGATTCATTCTTGGCTGCCAAGCCGGCGCAGTTGTTTTGGGATGGGATCTACAAATTGCCAGAAATATGGGGAAAAGTCATAGCTTCAGATTTGCAATACTTCGAATAATACTATTGTACATGTTTTTCTTAAATAAACGTTCAAATTTTGAAAAAATACCGCAAGAATTAAAATAAATACCAATACATCAATTAGCGGGAATAGGATGTAGATCGGAAATGGTATGTCGTCTTAAGCGATTGCTTCATGAATTTAAGCAATCCAGTCGTACCTGGATTTCGTCGGTGTTCAAGGGTGTCAATTGACTGACTGATATTAGCAACACCTATGAGTTTTATCGCACGGTTTTGAGTCCTATCCTAATGTTTTAGGCGCACCTGCGCAGATGTGTGCATTGTACTCCAATCTTAGGGGGATAAATGTTTTATATATTGAGACCTGAGCAGAAAGGGCAAAATATTTCTTTCATCACTTAAGGAAACCTAGACATTTCACAGTATTTTTGCCGATATCGGATAATTGGTCATTCCAACGTAAGTTGTCATTGAAACACATACCGAGAATGAAAAGTTTTTCAGTTTTACGATGCAAGTGCCATTCATGGATAATGAGTGTTTAAATTTTGATTTAAAGACAACAGACAGCATTGTGTTTTGGAAGCATTAAATTCCACTTTGTTGATTCTTCACCAATTGGTTATGCTCGTAATATCGGAATTTAAAGAGCTTAACATAAGTTACCGTTGCCGTTGTACAGCCGAAGAGCAAGGACGTGAGTCCGGGTACGAATATGAAAGCAGGGAGCACTTCCGTCAGCAAAGGAATATACTGGATTAGAATTGGCAAACAAGAGATCATTGATAAAAATTAAAAAGAGTGTCGGAGACAGAATGGAGCCCTGGGGTACACCAGATTGATTTTGTGAATATCAGACTTGAAACCACTCAAGACGACTTGAATGGAACGTTCCGAAAGATAGGCTTACGCAGTGATTTTACCAGCGTAGAAGAACACCTCTTTAAAAGAAGGGGAGATATACCATCTGGACCAGCGGATTTATCAACATACATAAATCCACTCTTTCTACTAAACGAGTGCGGACGTTTATTCGTCCCTTTGAAGATTCGACGCACTCAATTGTAGGCGAAGACAAAACAATTTGGAAGTGTTCAGCTGACCGCAAAGTGTACAGCAAGCAGATTAGCCTTGTCCAAAGAGCTGACAGCTGGAATGTCATTGTAAATGAGCGTTGAGATGGAAGATGAGGCACAATGTCTGATGTTTTTGACAAACGAACAAAAGCTTTCGCTACCTTTGGGATATTGTAGTATTTCTTGCTTCAGCTTTTGGTCATATTGAAATTTCACACTTGAGAAAGACGTTGCAGTCATTCCCGGCTCGTTTAAACTTTTTTCGGTTTTCCTCTGTCATGTTGGTCTTAGGACCGAAAAAGCATTTCTCAACCCTGACAGCCTCTTTACAGCTCGAGTCGTACCATGCCTTTTCTTTTGGTTTGATACTCTTCATCCGATGAGGGATAAAGTTTCTCATTTCAAAGAGAATAGTGTCTGTAATCGGCATCTACGTCGTTATCGAGGAAACATACCAGTTAAAATTTCTAAAGAAGCTGTTAAGTCCGCTTCAATTAGCTCTCTCGTATTGCCATATGGTTCTGTTAGGAATCTTTTCTCTAACTACACCCACACCCTTAATAGTACGAGAAATTACCTGATATGACACAATGGTCCGACGAGCCTAGAGGGGAAAGCACATCAATAGTGTACTTATCAGGAAATATCTCAACACACTGTCCTTCGGATGTTGTCTGTCTAGTATGTCGAAGCCACTCAGAATTGTGTGAAATCGCCCGTAATAACGATTTCAGTATGAGGATACAGGGAGACAAGTTCGAATTGCTGTCTAGTTTGGGGTTCTGTAAACAAAGCAATAGTGGGTAATTTGCTTTCGGGGATGGAATTTTAATCACGTGAAGTTGAATTCCGGATTGTAACAGGCATTAAATTGTGATAGAGTTTGGTAAGCAACATCACTACACACGTAAATGGCGAGACAGCAGTGAGATCAGTGTGATCTAAGAGATGTGGGCGGTGATCTACCTGTGTTTCATTAAGTTCCATAAGCCCGGGTACGTGTACTATATCCAGCCTAAATTCCCGAGTCAAAAAAAAAAAAAAAAAAAAAAAAAAAAAAAATAAATAAATAAATAAATAAATAAAAGATTGTTACCGAATCAAATGGTTGTAGGTGTTATGCCCTTTCAACACTATGAAACAGTCCACCAACAAACACATTTATATGCACACCATGTTTGCAGAGTTGAAAAAAAAAAAATTAATGTGAAACTGAATCAAAAAACAATTAATTGAATAAATAATTAACTGAATAAATAAATAAAGAAATAAGTGAATACATAAGTTTTTTTATAATTAGCGCGCGCTCAAGGGGTTATTATTTTTTTAAAATGTTTGCATATATCGCGGGCGAAACTTAGGCAGGAGGAAAAGTGAGATGCACACTGGGCTTCAATGTTTGCAAATTATAAGGACTAGGCAATTTAGAGCTCGGCAGGGCGTTCCATAAGCGAGTTGTACGGCTTAGAAACGAATCACTATTTATAAAAGCACGACCAAAAGTGGGCTTGGAGGTGTACTGATAAGCATTCATAGCGAAATGGGTGTTACGGTCAAAAGTTTGAAGGGGCGGAATGTTACTGGCGAGTGCTATCAATCACTGCTGGTGAAAATAGCGATAAAAGGAGATGAGGCAGGAGACATTACATCAGTGTTCGAGGATGTCAATTGACTAAGTTATATTAGCATCACCTATGAGTTTTATCGAACCGTTTTGAATCCAATCTAGCAGGTACTTAAGGCGCACCTGAGCAGATTTGAGCATTTCAATCCAATTTTGGGCGGATAAATACCTTATACATTGAGGCCAGATCAGATAGGCAAAGGTATTCCTTACATAAATTAATAAAACCATTACTTTTTGCAGGATTTTTGGTGACATAAAATATGTGGTCATTCCAACGTAACATAAGTCGTCATTGACACAGGTACCAAGAATGAAGTTTTTGGGTTTCGGCGATGAAAATGTCATTCACGGATAACGGTTGGTTTTAAATTTCGCTTTAACGACAGCAGACAATGATGTGTTTACTACTCTGTTAATAGTTGCCCATTTAGTTATGTTGTTAATATCGGAATTTAATGATATTTATCCTACGCTGCCGTTCTCGTTCTTAAGTGAGAGTGTGATCTTTTGCCCAGATATTTTAGAAATACTAAATATATGAAAATTCAAACAAAAGCCGATTCGGCTCAGAAATATGTATGCATGTACGAGTATACAAAAAAAAAAAAAAAAAAAAAAAAAAAAAAAAAAAAAAAAAAAAAAAAAAAAAAAAAAAAAAATCAAACCAACTGAAATTATTAAGAACGGGAAAATTTAAAGCAGATAAAATAACATATTTTAGGTTTCACGGTACTACTTGTGAATTCGTTCTCTTGAGTTTTTCTTTACGTTTGCTTAGTTCTATCTTATAACACTGATTTTATATATATTTAATATATATGTATGCATATATATGCCTATATGTATGTATATTGATATATGTATGTAAGTATATAAAAAAAGCAAACCTTTTGGCTTAGCTTAATTCTACAAGTTTCAATAAAATGCACATAAACCGTCGCAAAAAAAGGTATGTAGTAAAAAAAAACCTTTTGAGACCTTTGGGGGAGAAAACAAATTGTCGTTTTGTTTTTGTCAAGAATATATCAATTTACGCATACGTACAATAATAAGAAAACTTTTCAAATGAGAACAAAATGATAGGGAGAGGTAGAGATAGAGATAGATAGAGAGAGAAAGAGGGGGAGCGAGAGAGAGAGGGGGTGGGTGAGAGGGAGGGGGGAGAGAGGGAGAAAAAAAATATATATGAATGAAACATGAAGAAAAAAGCTTTTCTTAAATCCTAAGAGTTTTTGTGCATCTTTGGTTTATTTTGATATTCGAAATTTTTCGGAATGTGTATTGACGTATCGAAAGGATGTTCTATTAAAGCATAGATATATATAGTTGGATTGTACTTACTTTTTCGATATTGCGGCGGAATGTTGTTGGAACAGGGATTTGACTTGGGTTGAGTTTCACTTGACGGACAATATCTTTGATCATATCAACAAAAACGGTACTCTGACTTTGTGCAAGAAGATCCTGTGATATCTGTAAGAAAAAGTGAGTGCACATAAACACACTACCCCATAGATAGGTATGTATATATAAAGAAAACTACTTACCAGATTGTTAGCAACATCAATTGGATTCACATCTGATATGTCAAACCTGAAAGTGATAGTCTTGGGTTTGTTCTCCATATGACAATCGACTACTGTACCATTTTCGATATTCGTTACACTCAATTTGGGGATACGTTCGGTGCCCCGATTCGTTCGTCGAGTTTTGCTCGTTCGTGGTTTTTGTTGGCTGCCGCTGGTTGGAGCTACTTGTGGTGTTGCAGTTGATGTAGCAGGAGTTTGCAATGGTTGTTGAGCATTAGCTGTTTGCTGTTGTTGCTTTGTGTCAACAAGTAGTTGCTGTTGGGGTGGTGTTATTTGATGTATAGATGATTGAGCCGGAGTCTGTGTAATCGGTTGCTGTTGTGGTTTTTGCTGCGACTGTGACTGTTGGCATGGAACTGACTGCTGCATCGGTTGGGGTTGTGTCATTTGTTGAGGCTGTTGTTGAATCGTCTGAGGATGTTGAATTGATTGGGGTTGTTGTATCGGCTGCTGAATTTTTTTCTGTTGGAAAATTGTTTGGGGTTGCTGGCTTACCTGCTGTTGCATACTTTGCGGCTGTGGTTGGATAGGCTGTTGTGGTTGTAATGGCTGCTGTTGTTGTAATGGCTGTATAATTGCTTGCTGTTGTTGTTGAGGCTGTGCATGTTGTAACTGTGGCATTTGTTGCATGACTTGATTTTGCTGTGTGACAATTTGCTGCTGTTGGAGTTCCTGTTTTGGTTGAATCTGTGGTTGGGGTTGTTGGGATTGTTGTTGTTGCTGATATTGTTGATGTTGCTGCTGCTGCTGTTGTTGTTGTTGCTGTTGTTGTTGTTGCTGTTGTTGCTGCTGTTGCTGTTGATGCAAATGTTGCATTTGTTGCTGCTGCAGTTGCTGTTGAAGTAAGTGATGCTGTTGCTGCAACTGTTGTTGAAATTGCATTTGTTGCTGATGTTGAAGTTGCTGTTGCATTTGCTGTTCGCTCGGTTGTTGCTGTTGTAGGACATGTTGATATTGCATAACATTCGGAACTGATATCTCGCGTCCTTGTTGCGGTTGTTGTTGTTGAATATAATGCTGCTGTTGGGGTTGAGAAATTTGAACATATTGTTGCAACTGTTGCGGTGATTGCTCGTAAATATTTTGTGTTTGCGGCTGTTGTTGTTGTTGCTGCATATGCTGACTCAGAACAGAAGTTTGTTGCACCTGTTGTTGATTTAGCTGTGAAACTGAAACATAGTGTGGAGGAGCCGTTTGTTGTTGATTGTAAAATTGTTGCTGCTGATGGGGATCAACAACTTGCTGCACTTGTGGATGCATTTGTATATGATGAGATTGGGGTTGAATTTGATGTGGTTGCTGTTGTTGTTGTTGTTGCATAGGCAACTGTTGCTGAAACTGAACCTGATTTGGCTGAAATTGATGTTGTTCCATTTGTTGTTGCTGTTGCTGAAACATTTGCTGTGTATTTTGATTTTGCATATAGACTTGCTGTTGTTTTTTTTGTAATTCAGCGTTCATATCCAAGTGTTTTTTATCAGCATCCAATTCATTTCTTTTTTCCATTTCAACCACCACTTCACCTCCGACTTGTGTATTTGAATCAACATTTATACCTGCACCAGCAGTTGCCACACTAACAGAAGAAACACCACCCGCTTCAACTGGCTTTAAACCCTTTTCCATCTGATCATCTCTAAACCGAATAGTTGATACTGGACCCTCCCCTACAACTAGTACTAATCCCCCACCAGTTCCATCGTCTTCTTCCTCATAATAATCTTCATCATCCTCCTCCTCTTCTAAGTGCGTTGTTTCGCAGTAATCCCAATTGGTTTCATACATTTCCCTTTGTGCCAGCAAAGCCAGCACCTCTAATCTAGACTTTTCATTCTGTAATTGCATCTGGGTTTGCCTTTGCTTGCGTTCCTTTTGCAAAGAAACCACTTGCACTTTTAACATTTTAACTACAGCTCTTGAGTCCTCTTCACTTATTATTCCAGCCTTACACATATCCATGCAAACAGCCTCACAATTATCATTTTTAATATCAAATTCAAACTGAATTGCTTCATTTTCTTTATGTTTATAGGATCGTTTTTTAGGATCCAGCAATCTCAGCCTAAATTCGATGACATTTTCTTCCGCATTATTTAGAAATACCTCGGTTGTTGTTGGTTCCAAGCGTATTCCAATTTCTTCATCAAAGAATTCAGAATTCAATAAATCCTTACAGCTTGGTCGATGGTCTTTTTTCAGCTGAATGCACCTTTCAATGATCTCACGAACCTTTGGGTTCTCGACTTTGTCGAAGCTAGCGGGCTTAATGCCCGATATAACCTTTTTATAGATTTGTGCCGGTCCCGAACACTCATTGTATGGATATTCGGATATAGCCATCTCCAACATGCACATACCAAAAGCATAAACATCCACCGCTTCATCGTAGTGTTCTTCATACATTTCGGGTGCCATAAATTCCGGCGTTCCAATAACTGACTTGGCAAAACTACGATTTTTAAGGGTGGCCAAACCTAAATCACCAATTTTAACGCTACCAGTTGTACCAGTTATAAATATATTATCACATTTTAAATCACGATGTATTATAGGCGGTGAACGAGAATGTAGGAAATGTAAGCCTTTCAAAATTTGTCGGCACCACGACTTAAGAACTTTTGGATTTATCTTTTTAAAGCGTCGTAGATATCTATTTTAAGACAAATATTTTTATTAACCACAAATAAGATGAAAAAAAAAAGAAATAAAATAATTTATTTAAATCTAGTTATTCATAGTCACCCTGTCAATAAATCCCTAGTGTATACTAGAATGAGAGATGAAGCTAGATTTTTGCCGGTTATTAAGTTAACACCACTTAAAATTCGAAAAAACTGTGCCCTAAATTTAAGAAATGTTTTTACTCAAATATACCTTAAATAATTAAACAAGAAATTATTGTATTAAGGAAGCACAGAGTTCTAACACTTTAACAACTTAGCAATCCAAACGCAATTATTATTTGAAATTTTAGAATGTATAGACTTTTTTCGCGTCGTTACAAAATCACTTACAATTCTAGCCATATTTTAAAAGATTGCTAAATTTAAAGTAGGTTTTTTGATTGGCAAAAATAATGAATATAACTCATATCGGGTGTACATACAAAGCTACTTGTAACTTAGTTCACAGTAAGTGAAAATATGTCCAGAGGGTGGCTGAGATGGTATGTGTCTACGTTATGATTGCAAAAACATTTTATTGTGATTATGGTGAAATAGCGTGATTCTTTCGTTGACCAACTAACATGAATGTACAATTTACTGCTCGAAAATTTTCCTTTGTCCATCGATTTTTATCAGGACAATACGCGATTCTGATTACTTTATAAAGGCAGTGCTTATATAAAAGATACATACCTACGAACGAGTAAAAATACAAAATGAATGAAGATGTTTGTATGTATTTATTAATTCGGATCTCTGATATATAATATGATATATTTGGCCATAGGTAACAAGCTATTTAATAATCTGAAAATATTTGGATTTTGACTGGGACTTAAAAAAAAAAAAACTACATTTCATAAGCTTATAAAAAATTATCTTTAACTTACGCTTTAAGTGTTCCTGAAAGCATCAGCTCAGTGACTAGAACAATATTTTTCCTCTTGCCCACATTGGATTCCCAGTAATTGTAAAATCGTACAATATTTGGATGTTGTAGTTTTTTAAGCATTTCAGCTTCCTCACGAAAACGTATACGTTCAGCCTTATTTACTTTTTTATCCTATTGACGGATAAGAAAGGGAGGAAAAAGAAAAAAAAAAATTTCATTTGAATATTTAATTGAATGAACTAGAAAGTATATTATGTCACACTTACTAATAATTCACACCAAGCTACTGCTACACCCGTTTGTGTATCTAAGCCACGAAACACAGTCTTAAAGGATCCCCTTCCAACCTCCTTGTCGTATTTAAAAAAACGACCACATGGCGACATTCCTATTGGTTCATCTTCATCTTCTTGTGGTTTTTTAGGTTTTCTTAAGCGATCTTCAACCACTTTACCCGGATCAACAAACAAAGGACCTTCAGCATCGCCGACCTTATGAAATTGCTCTTCTAAATGTTCGGCTTCACGTGAAAGAATTTCAATGTTATCATCATAATCACGAGGGAACTCTGTTTCAATATCGGCCGAGTCTAAATAGTAATTGCCCTTCGAGAACTGTGAAAAATTATTATCGACAGACTTGCGCACGAAACGATTGTTTGGACAATACTTTTCTACAGCTGTTGACATAGATGATGTGGCCGATGATGATGACGTTGCCGCAAGTATCGATGATGATGGTGAGAGCATAGCAGCAGGAACGGTAGAATTATTATCAGGTGATGCTGCATCGTCATTACTAGTTGGACTTTCATTCTCACCTGAACCAGCAACAAATCCTGACAACAATAATTCATCACTAGCATCTATTGGTGGTATTTCCATTTCTACAGATGTTGGCGGTTCTGATTTCATTGCTGATCCGGTAAGATTCTTACCTACATTTGGCACAGTGGATGATGTTTTTGAAGTTTTTCGTGGTGCTGTTACCTCTTCTGATTTATTGGTAGACATATCTAACCTAGAGTTATCACCACCACTGCCATAGGAAGCATCTTCACTTCGATCTCCTGCAGAATGTCGCTGCTGATTACCACCTTTCTTATCGCTATCTTTTTCCTTTTCTTTTTTTTCATCCATGTCTTGAGATTTTTTAGCTGAACTTTTACCACTACTTTGCTTTACATCAAGCTTTCGTGTACTGCTTTCTGTACTTGATGAAGCTGCTTTTACCGAGTCAGAATTTCCTCCTATATGATGTTGTTGTAGCTGTTCCAAAAAATGTGTTCGCTTTGATATGGATTTCTTGCCTGAAAATCGAGGATTCAGATTAGTCGATGTGCTAGTTGGTGTACTACTTAAATTACCACTACCAACATGTACAGGATCGCTTGAATCGAATGATGTTGTAGATTTAAGCTTATATCGAAAATCGACACCTTTAAGAGTGCTTCCTGAACTACTACCACTTCCAACACCACCACCACCGCTAGTGCCTTTCGATGGCACAGAGTTTTGTCTTTGAATCAGCTTGACGGGTGAAGTGTTGTTACTTTTGCTATGACTTATTTGATGATGGTGATGCGATGCGTGTTGTTGTTGCTGATAAAGATTGTTATTATTTAAAATATTACTAAGGGTATTGTCGCTGTTGAATATTGATGACTGTGACTGTTGGTTGTTGGTAGTAATGTCAGTATTGTTAATAGTATTGGATGATTCTTCAGAGGCTTCACTACCAATTAGTATTGTGGTACTGCTTGCTGTAACAGTGCTACTGCTGACGCTATTATTTTTATTACTGCTACTGTTTGCGATTGATCGGGTTGCCGACGAGAACTCCAATAGAACACGACTTAATAGATTACCCGTGGTGGCAGTTGTCTGTTTAGCGCTTGATGTTGCTGCCACTGCCGCTACAAAAGCTGCTGAAATTATACCTCCCGGTGTCGACGCTGTATTATTCTGATGTTCCAAATTCGAATAATTGTGAGATTGTTGGTGTTGCTGATGATGATGTGGGTGTTGTTGTTGTTGCTGATGATTGTGCGTTGGTGCTATATCAAGCACTGCTGGTGGTTGTCGGACCTGTATGTTGTGATGTGCTACTACTGATGAGGATGGTGATGCAGAATGGCATTGATTTGGTGAAAAACTCACTGAGCTGAACTTCCTTTGTCGTATTAAGCCCTTGGAATTAAATTGCAATTTACTGCTGGTATTACTACTGTTGTTGTTTGAAGAACTCCTGTTTTTTTTTTTTTTTAATTTATTTTTTATTAAATGATTTGTTTGGGAACAGGGTCACAGATTCCAGAAACAAAATAAAAAAGGAAAAAAACGGGAAGGGGAAATATATATATTAATTTGTAGAATCCATTAAGAAAAAAAGTGAAACAAACAATTCATACATATACAAATTCTTACAACAAAAATAAAAAAATGTAAATATGGAAAATAGAAGGAATGAAAAGATCATGAACAACACATAGAAAGAGGTGGCTAATAATATGTTACATCGGTATTAAATTTGCTAATTTATAAATGTTACAGACGAAAAAAAAAAAAATAGTGACAAACCAAAAAAAAAAAAAAATGTAAATCCTCCTGCTTCTATTAAGGCTTAGTCAGCGTTGGACTTTTTTTATATGCCAGACTTTATTCATGCGGAATGTTCACATCTTCGAAATAAAAATGCAACATTGGTGTCATCTGGCAATCTGCCGATTAAACCAAAGTGCAAAAGCAACAAATAAATAAAATAAGACCCCATAACTGTGGCAAATGGTTTGGCATAATGTTCTATATAGGCTTGCAAAATCTACTTGAGTGTATCAGTTGAAGGGCGCGCAAGACATATTATGAACATATCCTACGAATGCACTTCAACTTAGTATTGAGAGTAAAACTAAAAAGGAATTTGAAATTGAAAGTAAAATATTTTTTTTTTTGTCAGAGTTCAAGAGAGATGCAAGTCACTAACAGCACCAACAAAAAAATGAGATGTAAACAAAAAGATATATACGAGTATGTATATATCTAGTGTGGATGTACTCTGCCTTATTGTTTTAAGTAGAGTACATCATATATGTTAAATCTATTAAAAAGGTTTTTTTTTCCTTGACTTAGGTAGAATTAAATTTAATAAAATGCAAATCGGACAGAATAATCTGAGCAAAGTTGATTAATTAGACAGATTCTTCTGCTTCACGATAACGCATGCTGGTAACGCTTCTATTGAGGACAACAATTCGGAATATTATTTTTGGAAATTTTAACGGTCTTTTTTGTGCTGCTACTTGTATGTCGAAAAAAGAATTCATTAATGATCTTTATACAAATAGTGTACGAGAGGTCGACTTTTAGTATGACTAATATGCGTACTAATTAGAAGTGTACCGTAGTAGCAACATATTCCGTTACAGTCTAGTTTTTTATAATAATATAATCGTATTATTTGAGATCGTTTAGTGGAATTTCTTTCGATATCCAGATGTAGGGCGTATAGAATGTGGGGTCATTGTTTTGCACATACAATAAACTAAAGGCGCAGCACGATACTGATATATTTCTCTTATCAATGATAAAGCTATTACGATATATTGCAAAATTAGTATTTTATATTCTTAAGCCAACATTTATAAATGAAAGTAACTAATCGAGCAGAATTTTAACAGTGTGTGTTGCAAACATCTGCATGGATTATATCTATTCTAAAAACATCATTATCTCTGTTTGGAAACGAAACTCGATAAAAAACTAAACCACTTTTAGTATTTGTTTGGATTTCTACCAAGAGGAAATGCAGATATCACACACCAAACGAAAATGATTGAGTAACTTTTGTCGGCTCTTTCTTTTGTACATCATTTATTTTTGTAATTGTAAAGTCATCAAGCAACTTCTGTTGACAGATTGTTAAGTGAAGAAATTAGTAAAAAAAAAACAACCAGACACGGCGTCACAACAGGAATTTAATAACGAAATATAGTTACTATATGCTATGAATCAATTTGAAGAATAGACACTCAAGATATGTTGTTAAATTACATGGAAAAGTGCTACAATAATAAAGAAATTTAACATTAGAGTGATGAATCATAAAGGGATGCTGACTTAAACGTGGACTCAGAACTTAAAACGGAAATAAAGAAAGCGAAAAGGTGCGTCTTGTCTAAGATCACGAACATCCCAAAAATCACCTGAACAAAGAGTAGTTGCTGTAAATCCTTTGTACCGAAACTTAGAAAATATTAACTCAAAATATATAAACAAGTCATATGTCTCAGAAGAAGCGCAAACTCGATGAAGAAGTAGGCAAGTCAATATTTTTAAGATTGCTGCTTAACAAAGGGCCAATTCGCAACAACTTCAGTAACCAAAATATAAAGCAGGCGAGCAGGGGATGGAACAGGAAGGAGAATTTTCAATTTATTTCTGCTGTAGGCCATAAGTAACAAACAGGATGCTTGTGGAAGATATGGCGACATATACAATGCGATATAGAATTTTCCGTGTTTGATATACGCAGTGCAACGTTGGAGACAACTGAAATGAAAATTTCACGTACATCGCACCCCTGGATAACTGATCATGGAAATCTTCAGGCTTACACATAAGTTGGTATACCCATGAACAGAAAAGGTTCACGAAATATCCGGTCTAAAAACCAATAGAAGCTAAGTATATAGCCAAAGCTCTAGTAAATTCTCGATCTCACTGATGATGTGATTTGGAATGGAGAGATTTGTATAATAGTGCCTGTACTTAGCCAATCCGACAAGCAGTGATAAGTCGGAGAAAAGTTTATTAAAAAACAGTAGAACAATAAAAATTATACTTTCTATGAATAATTTTAAATCCCAAATGACCGATTAGACTGCACCGGATATAAAGAAATCCATCGCAGCGTAACATACACAATGACAGTTTACACATATTGATGGCAAATTACTTGGAACCTCCGGTGCAACCTTCTCAGGGTAGATTTGAAGTATCGAGGACGAATTTTGACAATAATTTTTTGTTGCCACATATATGTATTATTCTTTCCCCCTTGTATGATTGTTTACTCTAAAATGTTCTCACCCACTAAAATTATTACTGCATTGACCTTTACATAGTTAATTTAGTTTAAGTATAAGAAAAGTCATTCTTAGTAAAAGTCGTAAATTGATATACACGAATGCAAAAAAAAAAAAAATAAAAAAAAAAAAAAATAATAATAATAGAGAATTTGATATTTGTAGACTTTTAAATAAGTCACAATTTAAGCATTTTCCTTGCTAGTTTGGATTTTATTAAAATGGTGAGATACGAAAAACGGCATTTCATTTTGATTGTTTTAATTGTGTAAACAACAACATGCAATTTGTAAGTACAATAGTTTATTTATTTATTTTTTTATTATTCTTTTTTTGTATAAGCAGGAAAAGGGACAAATAAAGTACAAGATTAAGAGCACCCAACAGAAATTGAAAACAATTGACATGACTCTGTCATATAGAGTCCACATTAGGCTATATATAAAAAGGTGCAATGTTTCGAGTTTTTATTTTTTAAGATTGAAGAAATGTTTCTTCACTATCCGAGAGAATTGTGTGACAAACATTTACATGGGCCTTTTACATTTTATATATATGAGACATAAAATTAGTTAGTTTATATTTAAAAAATTTAGGAAAAATAAAACCCAAGAAAATAATAAGCCAAATTAAGAATTTATATATGTACAGTTGGCGTTTAAAAAAGAGGAGAAACAGATTTCATATAAAGACAAAAAAAAGTATATATAATATATATAATAGTATATAGTATATATAAATCTAAACGGAATTAAAAAAAAAAGTTAACGGTTAAAAGATAAATTATTGTGAATACGATGCACACCTGTTTCTTTGATGAGAGTATTTGGTCGTATTTATGTTGTAACCAGTAGATGTATTTGTCTGCGATGTGCCGCCACTGGGGCCCGTTCCAATATTTGAACGACTAAGTGGTAATGTATTATGAGCCAAAAACTCCAAGTCCCGACTAACCAAGTTTGGGCGACGTGCACTTGTTACAATGTTGCTACTCCCTATAAATCCAATACGTTGATGATGTTGTTGCTGATGATGGTGTTGTTGTGTCGTGCTATTATTGCAAACTAATATTGCATTGCCATTTCTACTGTTACTATTACTAATTGCAGTTGCTGATAGAATTTCGGCTGTACTTTGATTAAAATTTATATTGCTAGTGCTTATTTCAGTTGCTACTAAAGTTGAACCGGACAAGGTAGTCACACCCTTCTTACGTATGCTTGTACGCTTTTCGGCGTACATCTCTGGCGTGAAGCAAGAATTTACTAAGACTTTTTTCTCCCCTTTTTGGTGTATGTGTGTGTGTGTTTTCTCCCTTTTTGTGTTGTTTTTAAATTCTTTGGTCGATCTTCTGTAAGGTTTTCCTTTAGTTTTGACTCAAATTAAATCGTGTATGATTTGTTTTCTTATTATAATTGTTTTTATCATTTTATGTGGAAATGATATAAGGTTGAGTCGAAACTTCTAAAAGTAGTGACTTAATTAGTAAATGGCTCCTGACACAGCTGGAAAAATTCTGATTTTCAGCGTATGCTGGTTCATGACAGTTATAGCTGTTGTTGTTGTTATTGTTGATTACTTAAAAAATTACACACACACATAATTGTTTGGTTTTTGTTTAAGAAAATAATAATCAATTAAAAATTAAATTGAAATAAAAGTTTAATAGAAATTACAATACAAGAGGAAAAGCCGAGAACATTTCATTGTTATTTAAACTATTAGGAAAGTATGTGTTCTTAGCTCAATATGTGAATTTAAAACAGAACAAAAATATAAGGTGCATGTGCTAAAGCAACATAATTTAGGCTATAAAGAACAAAGCAACAAAGTACATATTACACATACGTATGCAACTTCAACAACATTGATATGTCTGTGAAAAGAGAATACTGAAATCGAAACCTGTTAATTTTTGAGCGTCTCCTCTGTTCAAATTGAAAAATTTTCATAATGAAATAAATAAATATGTTGATAGAACACTTGTAAATACAGATCCTTTTAATTGATGTTAAATGATTCTAAAATCAATTTCTAACCCCTTCGCTTAGTGTAATTGTGTAAATTGAATTTATGCCTTGACGCAATAACAACATCGCCAACATCATTGAAATAGGCCGAAGATTCTCGGAAGATATTAAAAGTAAATTATCAAATGCACTGCAAAGCCAAATTGTATAATATTCACTTTTACCAATTCGAGTTATAGTTTCATTGGAATGGATTTTTCGTATTCTGTGATTCGAATGAAAAATGTTCTCTATCGAGTGAATTTATACAATGAATTTATTTATTGATATCAGCAAAAAAAAATTTGAGTAAAATTATAAATAATAATAAAAAAGAAATAAATAACTTCATAACCATGGTCTTAAAATTGACGATATGGGTAGATATTCAAACTAATAATAGAAAAACTTGAAAATAACAAGCACATTATGAAACAAACTTTAATTTTCTTTTAAAGATTTGATGGCAACTTTGATCCTTGCAAGACTTCAAATACCTTTTGGACAACTTGTCGATCAGTATCTACCAGTATTTCGACCACTAAAATGCTAGCTCCTAGTCTTCGATTTCTGGCAGGTTAGGCAAGGATTCAGTGGAATGATATCCTTGTCAAATATTTCAAAAGTAGATATTGTGGACTGAAAGCTTTGCCAGAAATGGATAAATTGTCAGCTGTCGTAAAGTGAAAATAGTAGAATACGAGTAAGACGACAATTTTTTTTTACCAAATTTGGTGATTCCTAGGGTAATTAGCTGAATAGATGATATGTATACAGCAATAAAACATTATTAAAACAATTTTTCAAACCAAGATCTAAACAACTGTTGCTTCTCTTTCGATAGAATTTTGCTTTCGAGTAAATAGTGAAATTTGTTTCGTTTCGTTGGAAAATCGGAATGCTTTCGGAATCAACTTTCAAAGGTATCGAGTCAGAATACTGATTACTCTATTTCGAATAACTTTTGATTTTTTTTTATTGGGTCTATAACTTAATTCGTGCGGTTTGCTAAGAGATGGCGTAACTTATATTATTCCTTTGCTATTATTCCATTGGAACATGCGTTGGAAAGCTACTGTCCTTGTACGTCATTTCAGTATATGTCATTCATTTGAAGCGTAAACAACAATCATTTTTTTTTCACTCAAATATGTCGAACTTTGTGCCTGAAAAAGTGTTTTTGCGGGGAGTTCTTCTTCATTACTGAAAACTGCTGCCGAAAGTCATCGTATTTTAGTGGAATTTTATAGTGAATATGCTAGCTGAGCGAACGTGCCAAAAGTGGTTTGCACGATTTAAAAGTGGTGATTTTGGCATGGAAGACGATGAACGTCCTCGGCAGCCAAAAAAGTTTGAAAAAGAACTGGAAGCATTACTCTATGAAGATTGTTGCCAAACACAAGAAGACCTCGCAGAATCTTTGGGTGTCACTCAAGCAGCCATTTCAAAACGTTTAAAAGCAGCTGAATATATTCAAAAGCAGGGGTTCATGGGTTCCACATGAACTCAAGCCGAGAGACGTCGAAAGCCGGTTTTGCCAACCAGCCAAATCAACGGCAAAGCCGAATATCCATGGCGCGAAGGTATTGCTCTGTATTTGGTGGGATCAGATGGGTGTGCTGTATTATAAGCTGCTAATCCGGGTGAAACCATTAATAGACAACGCTACCGAACACAATTAATCCGTTTGAAGAGAGCAGTAGCCGAAAAACGCCCGGAATATGCGACCAGACACAAGGCAATAATTTTCCATCATGATAACGCTCAGCCCCACGTTGCTATTCCGGTTAAGAACTATTTGGAAAACAGTCGATGGGACGTTTACCCATCGACGTTTACCCCACCCGCTTTATAGCCCAGACCTTGCCCCTTCTGACTACCATTTGTTCCGGTCGATGCAGAACGCCCTCACTGAAATACGGTTCACATCAGAGCAGAATATCAAAAATTGGCTTGATTTATTCTTGGCTGCCAAGCCGACGCAGTTCTTTTGGGATGGGATCCAAAAATTGCCAGAAAGATAGGAAAAAGTGATAGCTTCAAATGGGCAATACTTTGAATAATACTACTGTACATGTTTTTCTTAAATAAACGTTCAAATTTTGAAAATAAAACAGCACGAATTAAATTATAATTCCGCGCGCGTACTAAGGGGATATGCATACCCTTTTACTGGCTTTTCTCCAGGGCGCGGGTGGGTGGTGTAGTAGTTTGAAACTCAGGTGTATTAGGTTTCGATATTTTTCCCAGAGGTGGTTGTCAATCTGGAGCCAGTGCATCCTCAACCAGTGGGTTTGGATGCTAGTTGTTAGTTCGTTACATTTAGCTCAGCCAGCAACCACTCCAACATCAGAGTTGACCCCGACGAGATTTTCATATAACTCCATGCAAATTCTATGAAAATACTTTTTTAGAGAATTGCCTCGCATTGCCTCCGCAATTGCTTGAGGAGGCTATGCATATACCACTATACCACGCCACGAACGAATCTCGGAATAAGGGTGTTTATATCAGATCATTGTTGTGCACGTGCAAAATATAGTTCCCTCAGATTTAAGATTGGTCTCTGCGACTGCTTCCTTCCGACAAGTTTTGAGAAAGATGTGGTTTGCATTTCTAATCCATAGACTTTTATCTACTACGTATTATTTTGAACCTGTATTAGAGTAGCGGAACACATACATGCAAGTGTTGTGTAACTTTGATCCCTGAGATAATTTAAAATTGGGGCCGTAATGGTAGCTCTGAAAACAGCTGTTGTGGCTGCGGTCAAAGGTCGATGATGGCAATCCGATAGACTAGCTAAGGTCTGCATTCAAGGCACATTCGAGAGCATCAAATTATTTTGTTATCCAACACGCTCTCGAACATGATTGAAGACCGAATTAAGGTAGTGGCAGAGCCTGAACGAGACGACAGCAGATAATCGAATTGCTGATAAGTAGACTTCACAACATACACATTTGGATTTGACATTTAACTCGATAAACTAAACCGCTTTATATAACTTGATCTCCAGTTTCAGTATGCTAAACTTGTCGGGAGCCAGATGGGTAAAAATCAGTGGCAAAATTCGACATTTGAATTACGCAACATACCAGGTGTACCGGTATATAGTGAGCGCCAAGATACAAATGTCTCGATAGGGAACATTTTTTGTGAACGGGCCTTCATTTTTTCTTTGTTTGTTTGCTACGACTCATCTCAAACATATTAAGTATACATCAAGTCATTTAATTAACAACATCATATTTTTTTCATCGTGTTATAAATGTCGAATTTTGTGCCAGAAAATGATGAGTTGCGGAAAGCATTAATTTTTTGTTTTCATTTGAAGAAAAGCGCTGCAGAGTTGCATCGAATGCTTGTCGACGCATATGGTGATCTTTCTCTATCAGAAGCAACATGTAAAAGATGGTTTCAACGGTTCAGAGATACCGATTTTGGTGTGAGAAATAAAGAACGTGGAAGAACACCAAAAAAGTTTGAAGACGCCGAATTGCAAACGATATTGGATAAAGATGACACTTTGAGTCAGAAACGAATGACAGAAATGTTAAATGTTGCACAACAATTTCTGACCGTTTAAAAGCTATGGGAAAGATTCAAAAGTCTGGAAAATGGGTGCAAAATAAATTGAATGAAAGACGGATGGAAAACCGAAACCACTTGTGAAATTTTGCTTCAAAGACAGTTTTGCATGGAAAAAATGATTGGTTAATCCGGGACAACCATCAACTTCGACCTCAAAACTAGATCGATTTAGAAAGAAGACAATGCTGTGTGTCTGGTGGGACCAGAAAGGTGTGGTGTACCCCGAGTTCCTAAAACCTGGTGAAACCGTTAATACAGATCGCTACCGACAACCAATGATCAATTTGATCGAAAAATCGACCAAAATGGGGCAGAAGACACGTCAAGGTAATTTTGCTCCATGACAATGCACCTGCACACAAAACAAAACTCGTTCAAAATACAACCAAAGCACTTGGCTGGGAGCTGCTACCCCACCCGCCGTATTCACCATACGAGGAAGTCGAAAATTGGGTGACTTTTTGGTTTGCTTCAAAAGATTAACAGTTTTATTGGTGTGGAATCCATAAATTGCCTGAAAGATGGGAAAAATATGCAGCTAGCAATGGCCAACACTTTAAATAAAATGTTTTTTACTTTCCCGTTAAAAATTAGTGTTTTATTTTCACACAAAAAAAAAAAAAAAAAAAAAAAAAACGCTCACACTTTATACTGGTACCCCTGGCATTCAGAAGCTATTATTATTCAGGAGTTATTTGCTGTTTTTTTTTCCATCATCTAAAACAGATGTCCAAATAGAGATACTGATAGAGAAATTCCTTATGAACCAACCTCAATAGTGAGCTACTTTTCTTTGAGGTATATGGTTCTCCAGTTTTGTCGTATTCTCATACGTAAAGTCACATATATATGGACAATTTTACTTTTGAACACTTCAGTGACTGAAAAAGGAACAAAAGGCTTCGGCTTTACACGTTGAAGGTAGAAACCTTTCACAGACCACCAATAGTCTTCACACACTCTTAAAAAAAAAACATTGGCTGATTTCAGCATTTAATAAAGTCGAAAAACATGGCGTGCACGACCTACATCTTCATAAACAAACTCAGGGTAGTCGACTTTGTGACAGCGC